>OU383800.1:3963639-4710245 GCA_910950805.1 Acrocephalus scirpaceus scirpaceus | reverse complement strand
TACCGGGAACCTTTCCCCACCACCACCACCACCTCCCGCGCCCGCCGCCCCCCCCTTCCGCACCCAACTTCGGCCAAGTTCCTCCGAGCCCCGCGGCGCCGCCGCCGCCGCCCGGTGCCGAGCCCCCGGTGCTGCCGCCGCACCTGCGGGCTCAGCCCCGGGCCCCGCCGCGGGCTGCTCCGCCCCGGGGGACACCGGAGAGACAAAGGCCGGGCCGGGAGGCCGCCGCTCGCTCAGTGCCGCCGCGCCATGCTGCGCCCACCGCCCGCGCCCCCCGCCCGCGACCGCCCCCGCGCCGGCCCCGCCCCCGGAGACCGGCCCCGCCCCCGAGCCCCGCCCCCGCCGCGCGCCGGGCCCCGCCCCCGCCTCTGACACATTGTTGCCACCGGCGGCCGCGCGCGCGCCCGGCGCGCTCCCAGGGCGGGGCTCCCGCGCGCCCCCGCGGCCACGCCCCTGCACGGGCGGGGGGTCATAGAGGAGGGGGGGGTGACACCGGTACCCCGGGGGAGGGGGATCGGTGTGGGGGGGGTCACAGCGGCCCCGGGGGGGGCTTTGGAAGGGGCGGGGGTCGCAGCGGGTGGGATGAGGGGGTTTGGAAAGAGAGCGGGGGGCGCTGGGAGGGGTTTGGGGAGGGGGGGTCGCACCGGCGGGGGGGACTTTGGAAGGGGAGGGGTCACGCTGGCAAAGCGGGGGGGCTTGAAAAGGGGAGCGGTTCACTGGTGGGGGGTTTTGGAAGGAGGGGCCACATGGGGGGTGGGGGGGATTTGGGAACAGGAGGAAGGTTTGGGGGTTCATTACGGTGAGGGAGGGATGGGTTCATGGGGGGTTTTGGGGTGACCGGGGGGTGATGAGCGGGAAATGTTAGGAAGGGACAGTCAGGGGCTCGCACTGGAGGGGACAGGGACAGGGGTGGGGACAGGGACAGGGACGGGGACAGGGACGGGGACGGGGACAGGGACATGTCCTGTGACCCACAGGTGCCAAGGAAAGACAGACAGACACACGGTGACAGGGACAGTCCCCCCCCCCCCGCAGGGACATTTTTTCACCTCTGATATTAGGATAAACAATAATCCATGTTAAGGGATCACTCTGCTTTGTCAAAATCTTGGAAAACAGTGATAGGAATAACAGAGAGCCCTGGGGCTGCTGTGGGGCCGTGTCCAGCTCTGGGGAGGACAGACCTTGGGGAGAACAGGGAAAATCGAGTGGAATTTTTGGTCACAGGTGTGGCACCCGGCCACATCCCTGAGCAAGGACACCCCACAGTGCCAGAGCCACATCCCCAAACCAGAACACCCCACAGCCCTGGAGTCACATCCCTGAGCAAGGACGCTCCTCTTGGGCTGTCCAGGGATGTCCTGATCCTTGCTGGACAGGACCTGCTCTGCTCCCAAACCACCCTAGGTCCCCCCAGGTTACAAAAACTACTTCAGAAGGATGAGTGAACACAGGTGGATTCCGGACCCTCCTCCCCAGGGACCATGGAATGTCCCCCTGGGTGTCCTGGAGTGTTTAGGTCCCCTTTGAGCCGCTCAGAGCCAGAGCTGGCTCCCACCAGAATTCCTCAGGTGCCTCCAGATGCAAAGACGCTTCCAGTTGGATTCACAAAGCACCAAGGTGCCCATTAAGTCCATCAGGAGGAGCAGTTCCAGCACATCCCGCTGCCTGTCCTTCTGCTCAGCATCCAAATATCCCCTGTAAATCCATCTCCATCTCACGAGCTCCTCGGAGTTTGTCCGTGCTGAAAGGGAGGGAGCGGCCCTCTGTAAAACACCTCCAGCACCACACAGAGAGGTGGGATATAAATAAAATATGGATCCTCCTCATTATTTATTTAGCAAATCTGTTTAGGAAAAACTCCACGGACTGTGGGGCTCCGCATCCCTCCGCCCGCCCCAAAGGAAAACAAATAGAAACCGAATTATTTTGGAATAACGCCACTGGAGCATCCTCCCGCTCCGCAGCTCCATCAAGGTTATCCATCTCCTCATCCCGCTCCCATCAGGATCCGTCTCCATCAAGCCCCCGACAGCCAATCTCCCTCCTGTCAGCGGACGCTGCCATAAACCCGGACACTTGTCTGTCAACTTCATTTGTTTCCATTTCTCCAGCCAAGCCACTAAAAGCCTTTCCGGGCTCTCCGGGAGGCCTGGCCGTGGTTCCTCCCAGCTCGGGGACAGCAGTGGGAGCCCTGGCAGAGCCACATTCCAGGGGCAGCTCCAGGGGCACGGCAAAATCCAGAGCTGGCACCTCACAGAGCGATCCCGTCAGTGTTTGTGGGTTGGGGAATGGGGATGGCACAAAGGGCACCGTGCTGGCCGTGGGTTGTGGTGCCAGGTCACCCATGGGCACTCGCTGGATGGAGATTCCCAGTTCATCCCAGCTCGGCCCAGTGCATCCCAGTTTAGCCGAGTTCAACTCAGTGTGTCTCAGCTCCGACCAGTTCAACCCAGCGCATCCCAGCTCGGCCCAGTTCAGCTCAGTGCATCCCAGTGCATCCCAGCTCAGCCCAGCTCAGCCCAGCTCAGCCCAGCTTGGCTCAGCTCAGCCCAGTTCAGCTCAGTGTATCCCAGTGCATCCTAGCTCAGCCCAGCTCAGCCCAGCTCAGCCCAGTTCAGCCCAGTGCATCCCAGCTCGGCTCAGAACATCCCAACACATCCCAGCTCAGTCCAGGGCATCCCAGTTCAACCCAGTATATCCCAGCTCGGCCCAGTGCATCCCGGTTTAGCTGAGTTCAATTCAGTGTGTCTCAGCTCTGACCAGTTCAACCCAGTGCATCCCAGCTCGGCCCAGTTCAGCTCAGTGCATCCCAGTGCATCCCAGCTCAGCCCAGCTTGGCCCAGCTCAGCCCAGTGCATCCCAGTTCAACCCAGTGCATCCCAGTTAGCCCATTTAACCCAGTGCATCCCAGCTCAGCCCAGCACATCCCAGCTTGGCTCAGTTCAGCCCAGTGCATCCCAGGTAGGCCCAGTGCATCCCAGTTCAACCCAGTGCATCCCAGCTCAGCCCAGTGCATGCCAGCTCCACTCAGTGCATCCCAGATTAGCCCAGTTCAACCCAGTGCATCCCAGCTCGGCCCAGCTCAGCCCAGTACATCCCAGCGCATCCCAGCTTGGCTCAGCACATCCCAGCTCGGCCCAGTTCAGCCCAGTGCATCCCAGCTCAGCTCAGTGCATCCCAGCTCCATCCAGTGCATCCCAGATTAGCCCAGTTCCATCCAGTGCATCCCAGTTCAACCCAGTGCATCCCAGTTCGGCGCAGTGCATGCCACCTCCACCCAGTGCATCCCAGATTAGCCCAGTTCAACCCAGTGCATCCCAGCTCAGTTCTGCTGGAGCTGTGGGGGGTCCCAGATGAAATTCCCTGGGAAATGGGGCGATCCGTTGGGATCAGCCCCACACCCGCCCCGGTGCGTTCCCTCCCAGCCGGGATCAGCCCCAACACGTCCCTGCCCCGGGCGAGGGGGGGGACCCAGCCCTGCTTTGCATGGAACGACCTCTCCCTCCCCACTCCTGGTAACGGGAAGGAAAACCTTTTCCAGGATTTTTCTGGCTTCTCCAAACAGCGCCCGAGTTGTTTTTCTAACCAAACAAAACCAACTATTTGCCTTAATTACTGCAAATCCTGCAATTTCCAGCCCCCAGCTCCATGCAGGGGGCAAGGCTGGATGCAGGGAGGGATAATTCACACCCGCCTTCCTCTGCATTAATTGGATCGGCCGGGAAATTATGGAAAATATTTGCTACCGACAAAAAAACCCCTTCCCACTAAAAAGGTGAGGAGTGGCAGGGAAAGGGCTGGGAAGCAGAGCAGAGCCAGGCTGCTGGGAATGGAGCTGCAACAGGGAAAAAAGGGGCCCGGGTGGGTTCTTTGGAGTTCCCAGACTGGAAGGGATCAGTGAGATGGGAAATCCCAGCTGGCAGCAGGATCCAGATGCCCGGAATGGAGGCAAGAGGGTGGTGCTGATGTCCTCAAACAAGGGATGTTTGGCATTGTGTGGCATCCACAGGCACCAGCCCCCATCTGTGGGCTCCAATCCCATCCGTGGGCTTCGACCACATCCATGGACTCCAATCCCATCCATGGGTTTTGACTCCATCCATGGACTCCAATCCCATCCATGGATTCCCATCCCATCCATGGGCTTTGACCACATCCATGGACTCCAATCCCATCCACAGGCACCAGCCCCCATCCGTGGGCTCCAATCCCATCCACGGGTTTTGACCACATCCATGGACTCCAATCCCATCCATGGATTCCCATCCCATCCATGGGCTTTGACCCCATCCATGGACTCCAATCCCATCCATGGATTCCAATCCCATCCATGGGCTCTGACCCCATCCATGGATTCCAATCCCATCCAAAGGCACCGATCCCCCAAAGGTCGGGGGGGGTCCATCCCTCAGCATCCCCAGGCTCTGGGGCTGGGGGGCAGCGCTGGGGACACCCATCAATGTGGCCAGATCGTGGCACAGCTCCCAGGTTTTGCTCCCTGCAGCCTCCCAGGTTTCCCTGAGCTCCCGGTTTATTCAGGACACCAAGAAAGCTGCCACAGAACTGCAAAACCCCACAACCACACCCCAAATGTGGCTGCACCCCGAGATCCTGTGTGGGTCCCCCGGGATCCCGGGCGGTGTCTCCCCTCCAGCGGGGTGGGAAAGAGCCGCAGCCTGTGGTTCAGGGTGGGAACCTGGAGCCCGGGAACACCCGAACCCCGAGCCCGGGAACACCCAAACCCGGAGCCCGGGAACACCCGAACCCCTCCCGCAGCCCGGGCACGGACACGCCTCGCCCGGGGCCCTTCACACCTTCCCCCATCAGCACCGGGCGCGTTTTGCCGTCTCGTCCGATGCTGGTTAAAACACCCAGCCCCAAAATCCAGCTGCGGATAAATCCTTCCCACGCCAGAGCCGCGCTGCCAAGAGAGAGCGCGGCTCCCCCTGGCTCGGTGGCGTTTGGTGACCGCTGTCCCTCGGCCATCGGGGGCGGTGGCACCGGAGCGTCCTCAAAGCGATTTCCAACCGTAAATCAACCCACAGCCGCCTCGCCAAGGGGGCGGGATCGCTGCAGGACGGCACCTGGATACCAGCGCAGCCCACACCTGGAAAACCCAGCCGGGAAATCGCCGAGGGCCAAAATCCTGCGGTTTCACCCCAAAGCTGAGGCGGCGGCGGCGGAGCGGCAGCACCGCATTGCTTAGGCAATACCCCCCTCTAGTGCCGGTGCCCCTCGCGGCCCCCCGGGGTTGTCACCGTGCGCTCGGGTCGCCGCTAATGCGACACAGCCCCGGCCCCTGCTTGGATTGGGGGAATTGATCACTCGGGAAAACAAAGATCTCCACAGCCCACCCAGTCTTGCATCCCCCTAGACCCGCAGCCCCCAATCCCACAACCCCGGAGCCCCCAGTCCAGCATCCCCCCAATCCTGCAGCCCCCCAGGCCTGTACCCCACAGCCCAGCAGCCCCCAATCCTTCAGCCCCCTCAGCCCCACAGCTCTCTGGGGACCAGCAGCCGAACACCCGGGGGTTTTGGGGAGGGTCTGCAGCCCCTCACCCCTCTTGGGTACCCCCATCCTGGCATAGACCATTCCCAGAACCCCATTGACAGTGCTAAAGAGACACAGAGCAGCGCCACGGCCACCGTGTCCCCGTCCCATGGCCACCGTGTCCCCCTCCCACGGCCACCGTGTCCCCGTCCCATGGCCACCGTGTTCCCCTCCCACGGCCACCGTGTCCCCCTCCCACGGCCACCGTGTCCCTCTCCCACGGCCACCGTGTCCCCCTCCCACGGCCACCGTGTCCCTCTCCCACGGCCACCGGCCCCGCACGCCGGCCCGAAGCCCCCGGCCCCGCGGCCCCCGCTGCCATCCGGCAGCGCTCCGGGAGCTTTTGAATATGGAGAGCGCAAGGGGAAAAGCGTTTTCTGTTCGGCCAAAACCCACCCAAGTGGAATGGGGAGGGGCGGGGGGAGGGAGGGCAGCCCGAGGAGTTAATCCACTTTGAATTGCAGCGGCTCCAGCCCGCGCTCCGGGCTGACAGCTTGACAGAGACGGATTGGCAGCTCCCGAGGTGAGACATCCCGGCCGAGCCACGGAGCCGCAGGAAAACCCGGCTTGGAAGGGGGCAGGTTCCACTGTGTGGTTTTCCATGAAAGGGGGGGAAAATTTAATAAATTAAATAAATAAAGGTGAGAAGGAAAGGAGAGCAGGGAGCTGGAACAGGCCCCGGCAGGGGGAATGGTTCCCTGGAGCCTCCCTGTCACAGGGACCCCTGGGGGGCTCCTCAAGCACCCCCAAACCTGACCCTGGGGTCTGCAGGCACAATCCCCCAGTGACCCCCATGGTCCCCCAGCTTCCAGCCAGCGGCTGAGGCACCTCTGAGCTCCCGCAGGAATTGTGGCAGGGTTTTCCCACCGGGATCCCCGAGGAGCCGCTGGAATACAGATCAGTAACAAACCGGGGTGAAGGAGAATGGGCACGGCGGGGTGATGTCCCACCTGCTCGGGTGGGCGACGGGCGAGCACAGCCCCAGGCAGGGCATTAATTCCCTTCGTTTGGCAGAAAAAAGACATTTTTCCAGGCAGGAAAAAGCCGGGAAGGCGAGGCCCGGCTCTGCCTCCCAGGGCCGCTGCCTGTCAGCAGCCGGGAATCACTGAACTACGACGGATGTCTCGGAGGGATGATAGGGCAGCGACCCTCATATTTTCTGCGGCGAGAGCTCCTGTAAGCTCCCTTTGTGCTGGAATGATGGGAATTCATTACAGACCACCCCCCGCCGCGCGCTGGCTCCCAGGGGAGGGATCTGCCGGCTCTCTCCGAGGCTAAATGGGATTAGGTTATCTCCCGGCACGGATACCCAGACAAGAGCACACCAGGAACGGTCCCGGAGCATCCAGCCCGGCACTGGAGGGACTCAGCAGACACAATGGAGGTGTCACCACCGGCTCCTCCAGGTGAGGATCCATGAAGGATTTGCTCTCAGATGGACACGGCTGGGAGATTTAAAAATGATGCTGATCCTGGAGATGTTTGTGTTGCTGTGGGTTTTGGGGGAAAAGTCGCTCCATTGTGTGGGTGCCACCAAAGGAACTCACCCTAATGCTGACCCTCACCCTAATGCTGACCCTCACCCTAATGCTGACCCTCACCCTAATGCTGACCCTCACCCTGATCCTGACCCTCACCCTAATCCTGACCCTCACCCTGATCCTGACCCTCACCCTAATGCTGACCCTCACCCTGATCCTGACCCTCACCCTGATCCTGACCCTCACTCTGTGATCAGCCTGTGATCAACTGCTCAGCCAAGTGTGGCACAGCCTCTGCCAGCCCCGTTCTCCCAGTTTTGGTGCCAGCAGCCCCGATGCCACTCTCAGCTCTGGATCACAGCACAGGGAGTGAGGCTGAGCTGGGCTGCACCCCGGGAGAGGTGGGAGAAGCCCGAGGGAGCATCGCTGTGCCCAGCCTGGCACTGCTGGTGCTGCTCCCAGGAGGATTCACCACGAGCTGCTGCAGGAGCAGGAATCCCCAGGCTGGGCCAGAACAGCTCAGAGCACCAAAAGCTCCATCTCAGGGGTTGGAAAAAGCAGAGGTGGAATTGGGGTGGAAACATCCTCACTCTGCCCTGCCCACAGCAGGGCTTGGCTGCTCTGCTCTAGAGGCATCGCTGCCCCTAAAGACCACCACAGCCTCCTCCTGAACCCACAACAACCTCCTAAAGACCACAACAACCTCCCAAAACCCAAAACAACCCCCCAAAGACCACCACAACCTCCCAAAGACCACAACAACCCCCCAAAGACCACAACAACCTCCCAAAGACTACAACCACCCAAAACCCACAACAACCTCCCAAAGACCACAACAGCCCCCCAAAGACCACAACAACCCCGCAAAGACCACAACAACCTCCCAAAGACGAGAACAACCTCCCAAAGACCACAACAACCTCCCAAAGACCACAACAACCTCCCAAAACCCCCCAAAGACCACAACAACCTCCCAAAGACCACAACAACCTCCCAAAGACCACCAGGATCTCCTGAAGCCCCCACCACTGTGACCACCTGCGTGCAGATCCCAGCACAGCCCTGCTGAGCCCCCCAAACCCTCCCAGTGCCCCCCCTCAGCACAAGCACCGGCTGTGGGGTTGGTGTGAGCACGGCTGCACTTGCTCCATTCCCTCTCCCTGTGGCTGCTGGATTCCCTCAATCATGTCAAACAAACCCAGAGAAAAACACGTTTGACTGCATCAAAGTTCAAACCTCCACCTGGCCGCGTCCCCGAGCAGGGACCCTTTAAAGCTGCGAAGATGTAAACTCCCCCAGGTCTTCATTATGTCTTACAGGCCCGATATTATATCAGATTATGGAATCATTAGACAAAAAATTGTACTCAGCGCTGTCCGGAGGGGCCTCCAGTTACCTTGTCTAAATATAACAGCATCATTTTTAACTGAGGAGCTGCTACAGTCCCTCGGGCCTTCATTATATTTCATGGGTCTGGGCTGGAATATCAGCTCCCTCATCGGAGAACTCGTCCTGCACTTGTGCCAAGGCCGGCAGGGCCGGGTGCCCCTCTCCATGGGACCCCTCCCACCCCACGGGGCACCCCCTCACCCCGCAGCGGCACCGGGAGGAGTGGGATGGGCTGAGAGGACTGAACAAAGGATGGAGAGGAGGAGATGAAGGCAGAACAGCATCGGGGAGGGGGGGGGGGGATCAGAGCCAGGTACGCGCCCAATTATTTTAATTGCGTGTAGGTGCCCTTCCGGCTCGCTGATGCGACACATCAGTGTTTACCGCGCCGAGCAGAACCAATTATGTTTGAACATCGAGGGGCTGAGAGACAGCAAATAAACACGGCAGCGTGCGGGGGGCTCCGCCAGCCTCCGTTTGCACCCGTCCGTCAGTGCCCAGCCAGGCATGGATTGGGAAAGGGGGGCCCCAGGGATGGGTTTGGGAACGGAGCCCCACGGCGCAGCACGGCCGCCGGCAGGAGCGCGGCGCCCGGAGGGGAGAGGGAATAGATCTGTTTGGGGAAAAAAAAAAAAAAAGAAAAAAAAGGGGCAATGAATAAAGCTGTAAAGCGATAGTTTCTGGCGGGGCTTTGACACGAGTTGTCAGAGCCGCTGGTGCGTGTGCTCCTGTCTTTACAGTAAATAACTGTCAGCAATTAGGGAGTGGAGGTGGTTCGGGGGAGTCGGGCGGCTCCGCGCGTCACTCACCAGGGGTGAGGAGTCGGGACCACCGGCAGCGGCCCCGGGGCTGTGTCCCCTCAGGGAAGAGCTGCCTTTGCCTCCAGCTTACCCACAGCCAAGGCTCAAACCCCCAGGGCTGCCTGAATCCCCAAACATCGGGGACGCAGCTGTGTGGGCAGGGGAACAGATGCTGAGGATCTTTCCCAACCTAAATGAGTCTATGAGTCACGAAATCCCAGGATGGTTTGGGATGGAAGAACCTTAAAGATCACCCAGTCCCATCCCTCTGCCACCTTCCACTATCCCAGGGTGCTCCAAGCCCCGTCCAACCTGGCCTTGGGTAATTCCAGGGATGGGGCAGCCACAGCTGCTCTGGGCACCCTGTGCCAGGGCCTCCCCACCCTCACAATTTCTTCCTTAAATCTCATCTAAATCCACCCTAATTTAGTTTAAAACCATCACCCCTATCCTATCGCAACAGGTCCTACAGCACATCCCCATGATCCTTGTGGATCCCTTCCCCCCAGGATATTCAATGATTGCAGGATCAGTGATGAACCGAGCCCCGAGCATCATCCTCCCCCCTGCCCTCCTCATCACTGACATCTCCATCACCTTCCTCCTCTTCCTCCCACCCCCCTGGCAATAATTGGCTCTGGTTCCCAGCTCTCCCCTTCCCTCCTCCCGGTTTTCACTCCCCTCTGCTCAGAGCAGCCGTAGCCGCGGCTCAGCCTCTGGAGCTGCGAGTTCTTTGACACCAATAACCTCTGTCTTTGTGCTCCGGGGCTCGGCGGCCTCTCCCGCTCCCTCCCAGGCTGGCACAACCCTCTCCCCCCGGTCTTGAGCAGCGCAGCTTCAGAGGCTCGCTGGAGCTCAGCCCCCGGAGCTGGGCCCCGGGGGAGCGGGCGCGGGGGACCCCCAGCTCCCGTTCCTATGGCGACCGAGGATGCCGATGTGGCAGCCCGAGGCGGTACCTTTGGTACTTACGGATCAAACTGCAGGGCAAGCGGTGCCGGGGAGGGGACACGGAGTGCAGGGAGTGCAGTGACTTGAATTAAGAGCAGGAGAGCCGGCGGCTCCCCTCGGAGCGGGGCGGGAGGAGGCCAAACTTCTCTTGGGTGGGTTAAAACTCGAAATATTTTATTTTCCCCTGTCCTTGGTCTCTCCCACAGCTGGTGAGGACAACAGGTTGGGATCACCACAACTGCAGGGCACCAATCCCGTGGATGTCGGGCCTGTTGTGCTCACCAGGAGAATCCTGACCAAATATCCAAATATCTGCCCCTCAGTGTCCCCTTCAGTGGCCCAGGGACCACCTTCACCCCCCCATGTGCCCACTGGTGCAGGACAGAGCCCAGGAAGGGCAGGGAGAGGGTGAGCCAAGCTCAGCTCTTCCCTGAAGGAGCAGCAGAAGCTGGGGGGACCCTCAGCATCCAGCTGCCTTCACAGCAGCAAGGAGCAGGAATGTGAAAGGGAAAAGGTGACTTTTCCCTGGTTTTGTGCCTCCTCACAGCCTCTTTTCTTCTCTTTTCCATCACCCTCCTTCCTCGCTGCTCTTTCCGCTCCGGAGCGTTCCGTGCTTTGCTGGGGCATTAAGAGGCGGCAGCTCAAACTGTTTAGTGAAGCATTAAAGGGGCATGAAAACACTCAAATCATGGGAGCTGAGAGCCCTGGAGCATCCTCGGCAAAAAAAAAAAAAAGCACCTCCCAGTTCTGGGAAATAAGACATATTTCTGTGCTCGCAGCACCAGACAAAACTCATCTCCCGGCTCTTGGCAGCCCCATCATCAGCCCAGCCACCCGACATTCCTCTGCTCCTAAAGTCAATCCCTCCCCATTCCCATCCAGGTCACTCGGGAGCAGCTGGGCCACCACCCTCACAAGCCACCATCTGCCACCATCCAGCCCCCCAGGATACCTCAGACATGTCCAAATCCCAGGATTCACGTGATTTGGACACGTTAAAACCATCACAGCTTGAACACATGAAAAATTCCTCATTCCTTCTTCCCAAATCTTGCAGAAATCTGCAAACATCTTGGGGCTAGAAAGGGATTTTCCTCCTTTTAAGGGGTTCAGAACCCACTGGGCACATGCAGAGCTCAGGTGTCCCCTGTGCCCCATCCCAGGCTCTGAATGCAGCACCAGATCTGGGAAAATCAGGAAAAATCTGGAAATCAGAAACCTGACTGTTCTGTGGAGGGGAAAGGGCTGCTCCACATGAGCCCCTCAGCAGCTGGATGAGAGTTTTTCCTTCTTCCTTTAACCAGCCACGGAGAAATTGGATTCCTTGGAAGGTGCTGCTGTCCTTGTCCCAATGTCTGGAGCTGGGAGCGATGCCTGAGCCCCATCACCCAGCCCTGCTCCCTATGGGGACTGTGAGGAACATCGTGAAACATCACAGCAGGAACTGGAGGATTTGGGGCTCCCTCCAAATCCTGTCCTTTCCCAAGCTCAGAGATCAATCCCAGAGCTCCCACTCCCATTGCTGCAAGGGCCCAGGGTATCCCAAATATCCCCAAATGGGGCAGCCCCCAACTCCAAGGATTCCAGATTAGAAATGGAGAACTGGAGAACTGCCCCAGGGAATCACCATTCCCTGTGAACACACGGAACAGGAGGAACCAAGGAACCCTGGGCAGGGCACAGGATCTGGATGTGCTGGGTTGGTGCTCCCAGCTTGGACAGGGTTTGGCCCAGGCTCTGCTCCAAGAGAGCTGGACCAGGATGAGGATGCAGGATGAGGCACAACTGGTGCTGCTCCCAGATCCATCTCCCCCTTCCCTTCTTGTCATGGATTTGCCTCTCTCCTTTGGGCAGCTCCTTCCCAGCACAGAAAAGGCTCTGCTGGGGTCTCCTCCCTCCAAGGGTTCCCTTCAGGTTCCCCCCACCAAGAGCTCTGTGAGGGGTCCCCCCTTCCTTCACCAGGAATTGTCATGTTAAAATCCCCAGGACATGTTTCTGCAAAGAATTAAAGGAGGGTGAGGAGGGGATTGTTTTCGTCAGTGTCTCACCGAGTCTCTGACCTTGAGCGTGAATAAAAACAAGAAAAAAGGAACTTTATGCAAATCTCCCGCACTCGGCACAAGGGGGAAAATAATAACGGCAAATGGAGATTAGGAATGCAAATCGACTTAATGAAGAGGCAGGGGCTGGGCAGGAGCTTGTTTTGCTCTTGTACAGACGACTCACCCCGTCTGGTCCTGCTGCACCCCAGGTCTGATCCTTACAAATTGTACTGGGGTGGGGAAAGAGAGGCACAGGAAAGGTTTAATTCCCTAATTGTTCATCTCCCCTGCCCAGGGCTGCTCTTTCCTAAGGCCTCTCACACCTCCCTGAATTCAATTCCCAGCCATTCCCTACCCATTATCCTGCAGATCCCATTGTGGATCCCAGGTTTAGGTCCTCAGTTCCACATTATGGGGGTGCAGCTTCTTCCAGGGGTCCGAGGGGATGTTGTGTCCCTGCTGCTGGAGCCACATCTCCAAAGTGTCACCCCAGATGGGTCTGGCACTGTGGGACTCCCCCCCTGCTCTCCACCAGCTCCTTCACAAGGCCCGGCCTCACCACTTGGATCATTTTCCTCTCCTTTTCCATTCCCTCATAAACCTTCTCAGCCCAGGGGCATGGGAACAGCTCCCACATCCCCATGGAACAAAATCCTGGTGCTGGCAGGGATCTGCAACACTCCCCACGGTGAAGGTGTGACCAGCCACAGCCTGGGCACAGGACATGGGATCATGAGGAGCAGCAGGAGGCCACTGGCACCTTTTGAGGGGGATTTGTTCACACACAGGGAAGCTGGGATGGAAATGGCTCAGGGTGGCCCTCAGCACCACATTTCCAAGGTTGTGGAATGTAATTGCCTCTTCCCATTCAAAACACACCTTAGAATCACAGGATCATGGAATATCCTGAGTTGGAAAGGATCCACAGGGATCATAATGTTCAACTCCCAGCCCTCCACAGGACAATCCCAAAATCCCACCTTTGCCAGGGCACAAAGCTCCTGGGCCAAGCTCTTTACAAAACCCAGAGCTTTACAAAAACTCAGTCACTGCTGTGCTGGAAGGTGCTGAACACCCAGATCCCCCTGGGAAGGTGATCCCAAAGCTGCTGCCGGGTCTGTCAGGGCTGGGTCACACGTCCCCAGGTGATGTTTCCTCACTGGAAGTTTGGAATGGTTTTAATTTCTTCTGCAAAGGAACAATTAAAGTCAGTTCTATTTAAATGAGTCTTGCGCTGGCCTGAAGATGAAATCAGGCCCCAATCCCATTCCAGATTATGCTGGGATCACAAGGAATCACCTGGGCTGGCCGAAACCCAGGCAGGATCAATTCCTGAGGTGTCAGAGCCCCCAGCATCCCACTCCCCCTGGCCCCACTCCTCTTGGCATCCAGAACAGATCCCACAGACCCGAGGCTGCCCTCAGGACACATTTAAACCTCGGCCTAAAGGTGCTGAAAAATTTCTGGAGTGTTTAAAACCGAGTGAGGCCCCAGGGGCAGCGACCTCACCAAGGCCTGGAAACCATCCCTGGGCTCCGGGTCGCGCTCCTCCGCCAACGCCAGGGCTGGTGATGCCTCCACCCCACAAACACCCCCCTTCCCTCCCTCCCAAACAACATCCACGGGAGAGTTTGGCTGGGAACGCAGCGCTTTAATCTCCTGGAAGCCTTTGACAACCTGTCTCGTCCTGGCTTTTAGCTGCGTGAGAGCTGCTCGTTAATGGAGCATTAACCTTGGAGAGCTGCTGCAATTACTCCAACACTAATTCTGACAGTTTTTGGTGTATCTGTTTGTTCTTTTGACAGGCAAAAGGAATTTCTTTTTAAAAGCTGTTTGATACATTTGAGACCTTCTGTCCACATTTCCTTTTTTTTTTTTTTTTTCCCTCCTTTCTGCTGGAGATGGGAAGGTGGGGGGAACGTGAGGAGAGGGAGACGCCGCCTTCCCGTGACACCTCATTCAGGCACCAGTCGGGATATTTCCCCCTCTCCCAAGCCCTTCCCACCCCTGCTTTAAGTCACAGAAGCGTTTGGTCTCTCCTGACCTCATTAGGGTAATTAGGAAACCTTTTGAAGCTGGGAAAATGGCTCTGAGCGCTGGGAAAGGAGGAGAGCAAAGAGGCTCTGAAGGAGCACGAGGATGGAGAAAAGGGGGAGAAAAATATCTTCAGCGGCGAGGAGGTGACCTGCAGCTCTGCTCCCCTGGAAAGCTCCTTAAATTGCCTCTTTTAAGAGGATGGAAATTCAAGTCCTGGTTATCCCATAAGACCTGGGCAGCCAGGGAGCAGGGAAGGAAAAGGATGGTGGAGCAGGCGCAGGCTGAGCTGAGGATTCCACTTCCCTCTCTGATCCATCACCACTTCCCCGGGTGCCCTTTGGCAAATCAGCTCTTGCTGCGCCTTAATCCTTCCTTCATTTGAAAAAAACCCATTCCCTACGTGTTATTTTCTATGTGGGAAACACAAGCTTTGGAGGGAAAAGGGCTCCCTCTGACTGTGCAGCTCCCAGGAAAACCAGGCTGCTCCTGGCCATCATCCACCCTGGAAGTGGTGCCAACCAACACCTTGATCAGAAGCCTGATAAAGCCCCAGCCCACCTCAGATGGAGGCAGGAGGTGATTTCTGTTTGAACTCAGCTGCTTTCCAAACCTACCTGAGCCACCACGTAACTCCTGGGCAACAGGAGTGGGAATCTTCCTAAGAACACCCAGCCCTCTCTTCCTCTAATAAATGTGGGAAGCGTTTTTCCCTGCACTGATCTGAGCCAGTCGAGAAGCCCGAACGATGACTGTGGTGAAGCTAAAGTTATCACAGGGATAAAACCTCCAGTTCTAAAGGAAAAAACGCGCTATCGCAGCCCTTTGCTACCAATCACAAAGGGCACAAACCCGATGCCTCTCTGTGTTCTGCGGAAAGAGGAGTTTGATGTGAGAGAAAAGCGGATTAAAATAACACTGGCAAGAAAAAGGATCAAAATACACCAACACACCCCGGCACGAGCGAGTCTGAGCCACGGCGCCCGGGGTCCCGCTGTGCCTCCGGCACACACGGAGATGGAAGCACTGCCACCATCCTGCCCGGCTGCTTTCAGGGTCTCCTTTGTAAGATGAGGTCACCCAGCTGTCTCTCCATCCCTCCAGGAGAATATCCCATCGTGAGCTGCTCCTCCAGGGTGTCCTCGGCAGAGCCAGACCAGCCCTGAGCTGCCAGCCTGGGTTTCAGCAATTCATAGAACACTGGAATGGTTTGGGAGAGAAGACACCTTAAAAATCATCCAGTTCCACCCTCTGCCTTTCCACTATCCCAGGTTGCTCCAAGCCCTGTCCAGCCTGACCCGCGTGAAGATTTCCAGGGATGGGGAAACCACAGCTCCTCTGGGTACCCTCTGCCAGGGCCTCTCCACCTCATAGGAAAGAATTTCCTCCTTTTATCCAGCCTAAATCAGCTTTTTTTTTGGTTTAAAACCATCAGTCTTTGTCCTACTGCAACAGGCCCTGCCATACATCAACTGGAATTGGACTTGATGATCCTTGGGATGTCCTGGGGAGGCACCTGGGGGTTGCAGGTAGAGCAGCACCGTGGCCCCCCCAAAGCCTCAATCCCCTCAGCTGCTGCTCAGGGCGTTAATGCCCATCAGTTTTTCCCTGTCAGGAACAGCCTTTCCAGCAGTTCTGCAGGAGCGGGGGTGGCTGGGCTCAGCTCAGGCTGAACAATGAAATAATTGGGATTATTTTAAGTACATGAGGTTTTATTCTTTTAAAGAGCGAGAGTAATTAACCACCGGAACGTAACAGAGGCGTAGCAGGGAGGAGTGAATGCTCCAGGGAGGGGCTGGAGCCTCTCCAGGGAAACCTCACACGGAGCAGGACAAACCTCCTGGTACTCTCTGCAGGGGCTGGCATGACCCTGGAATGGGCTCTTCTGTCTGCAAACCTGCAAATCTCAACACCTCCATTTTTCCAGGCTCTGGTTATGTGGGAGATGGGAGCATTTTGAGGATGCCCAGGTGCTGGCAACAGCAATTCCTGGGGATTCCAGCGTGGCAGGAGGGAATCACACCTGCACTGAGAGATGTTTCCAGTGGGAGAGGGAATGAGGAGGTTGCCCACACACCAGCTCAGTGCCATTTCAGCTCCATTTCCCAGCGCTGGATGTGAACCACAATGACTGGGAATAGTGTGACCACAAAATCCCAGCGTGGTCCAGATGGGATCTCCCAATCCTTGTTCCACTCCCTGGTGAGCTGCTCTAACCCATCACCCCCACATTTCCCATATGCCACGTTAATTAAAGCAGCTGGTAATTGTCTGCAAACACCTCTCCATGGGCAGGGGCTCTCCAAGCCCTGCTGAAGCAGGATCTGTTCAGATCCACAGCAATCCTACAACCTGTGGAAGTGCTTCCATAAAATCAGACCTAAAATCCCCTTTTTCTGGCAATTCCAGTCCACGGGTGCACAGAAATTCCATCCCCCCAACAGATATCCCTGGACATGAGTTTCAGCTTGTGACTTTGATCCAGCATTGTGGGAAGCAAACATGAGATTGTAACATCCAAGACATCCAAGACATGGTCTCCAATTTAATTTTTGGGCTGTTTCCCCCTCCTCCCACTGCAGTCTCACGTTCAGGAGCACAGATCCCCTTTCATGTTTACTAATCCTTAGATTGCAAAAATCGTCGTGTGAATTCCTTCTCCAATTAGCTCTGGTACTCAAAAATAAAATATTGTTCTGTTGCCAGCACAGTTCTGATCATTCCTGTCCTTTATACTTTTATTCCCCAGAGTCACTTGAAAAGCGGACGCTCCTTCCTCCTCCCCTGCAAAGCCCCCTTGGAAAATTTTTAAAACAAAAAAAACAAGCAGCGATTCTAAAGGAAAGGCTTTGGTGGCTGAAGTGCCACTTCCATTCACCTTTCCATGATGGAAGGGAAAAAAATAAAGATCAGAAGGAGGATTTAGACAAAAAGCCAACTAAGTAAAGGTAATTTCTGATACAGGAAAATCTGCTCGTTGTGTAGAGGCGCTTTGTTGAGTGGAACAGAAGAGACATCAGAGACTCTGCAGCGGGTTTTCAAACATTCCCAGCTCCCTTCCCAATGTGCCACCTGATTCCACACCAACCCAGAGACACATTTTGGAGCGCCAGTGTCCGTGGGATGAAGGTGAGGAAGACCACCCAGCCCCTGCCCACAACGAGCCCCAGAGGGACACAGCCACAGGAGAATTGGGAGTGCAGCTGAAAATGTTTATGTGGAAGTTTCAAGAGCCACCCAAAGTCACCCCTAAGCACCCAGAGCCACCCAGTGAGTGTATGAGCAATAAATGGGGCAAAACTTGTGACACCTTCCCCTGGCCACGCTCATCTCCTCACCCATCCAGGGCTTGGCCTCAGTGGGACCAAGAGTCCAGCGTGTTCATGGAGACAATCCATGACCCAGAGAGATAATCCCAGAAAAATTTGGGTTGGAAGGACCTTAGAGCTCATCCATTTCCACCCCCTGCCATGGGCAGGGACACCTTCCACAAGACCAGGTTGTTCCAAACCCCATCCAACCTGGCCTTGGTTAACGCCACCTAAAAAACCCCAAGGTTCATTTGGTACTGGAGGAATCCAGTGACAAAGAACTCCAAAATCCACGAATGGAGCATCCTTTATCCATTCTATATTTTTCACTTTTGTCTCTTTGCAGGGCTGGAGGGACTTGGACCATCTCTTCTCCTATGCAGTGACCAGAAAAATCACAAACAGGCTGTTGTCACACACAAAAACACACACAAAAAACTCAAAACCAGAAACAAAACAGAAACAAAAAACAACAACAACAAAAAAAACCCTAAAAATAAACAAAAAAAACCCCACACTCAAAAAAAAAAAAAAAAGAGCCACAAACAAACCAAAATGAGTAAAAAACGCCCAACTTTAGACACAAACCCTCATTAAAACCAGGGGACAGGCAGCGAGAGCAGAGCTCTGTGTGCCGGCAGTGCTCCCTCCCCGGGCTGTGCCGCAGAGGTGATTTCGCACTCCGCGGAGCGCGGAGCGAGGAGCCGCAGCAGCAAACAGGCTCTGGAATCAAAAGAGCTCCCTGGCACTCCACCGGCCCCGCAGCTCCCATTCCAGGGAAGGAAATTTGCATCCAAAACATCAAGAGCACTTTACCTCGAGTTTAAAATAAATTCCGAGCAGATCCATGCCGCCAGCTTGTGTTTGTGACTGGAATCCCAGCCAGCGCCAGCCGGAGCCTGTCCCCAGTGAAAGCTTGGGAAGAGGGGATGGCACAGAGCAGGGAACAGGGATGAGGGGAGGACAGCACAGCTGCAGCTGGTCCAGCACCACGGGCCACAGCAATTAGTGCTAATTGGGGTAACAGCCCCTGAGCCTGAAAAGGAACAAGCACTTGGTTCATCCTGTGGCAGTTCCCAGCATGGCACAGACAGGGCTTGAAAGCACAGAATCATGGAAAATTTTAGGTTGGAAAAGACCTCTCAAGTTCATGAAGTCCAACCATGCAGCAAGGCCACTGTTAAACCACATGCCCAGGTGCCACACTTGGGTTTTTTGAACACTTCCAGGGATGGTGACACCACCACTGCCCTGGCAGCCTGGGCTGGGCTGGATCCTTTCCTTTTGGGGGAGGAATTTTCCCTCATATCCAATCTAACCAGACAGGGTGATGTGTCCTGCCCTAGTGCTAATTGGGGTAACAGCCCCAAGGCCAAAAAGGAACAAGCACTTGGTTCATATCCTGTGGCAGTTCCCAGCATGGCACAGACAGGGCTTGAAAGCACAGAATCATGGAAAATTTTAGGTTGGAAAAGACTCCTCGAGTTCATGAAGTCCAACCATGCAGCAAGGCCACCCCAGGTGCCACACTGAGGCATTTTCTGAACAGCTCCAGGGATGGTGACACCACCACTGCCCTGGCAGCCTGGGCTGGGCTGGATCCCTTCCTTTTGGGGGAGGAATTTTCCTTCATATCCAGTCTAAGCAGACAGGGTGATGTGTCCTGCCCATGTTTCTGCACGGGGAATGTTCTCTGTTAGTTCATTAGCACTGCAGTTAATTGGGCCCAGGAAAGCCTGGGGTGCCCCCAGGGTGCTGCTGTGCCAGGGCTGGGTGTTCATGTCTGTGCAGGAGCCGGTGGCATCATTCCATCAAACCAGGGCATCCCAAAACCTTGCCAGGCCCAGAATCGTAAAAATCTTTCCCAAACAAGTCCTGACAGGGCCAGGTGGAACCTGGCTCAGGTGGAGCTGGGACAAAACCATCCCCTGCTCCTGACAGAGACACCCCCCCTGAGAGAGACCCCCAGGAGCCACCCCAAAACTGCTGCTCCCCGACACCGAGACACAGCCCCCAAGGAAAACTTCCAGCCCATCCCAGCCAGCTGCTGGAGGAAGCAGATTTGCTTTTCAAGGCACCAGGATTTATTTGCAGCTTCCCCAGGTGCCGGCAGTGCCCCGGCAGCTGCAAGTCTGGTCTGTGAGTGCCACCTACAGGGATCCCCTGTGCCCCAGCTCCTGGTGTGCCCCGACCCCGCTGCCCCCCAGAACCCCACCAGCAACGAGGGTGAATCGTGGAGCAAACAAAACTCTCTTCGCTCCTGGGCTGCTCCAGGATGTGTTCCAGGACACGGGCAGGGTGGCAGAGGGGGACAGGGGGAACGTGGCTTCTGTTTCCTCAGTGCCACTGATCCACAAAACCGGAATGAGAAGGATGAGAAGCAGATGTGAGAGTCAGGGAACGCCCTTGGTTTTGTTCTGGAACTAATTCCTTGCAGGGAGGAGCCGGGACATTCCCATTTCAGCCTGGAGGAGACTCAAGGGAGACTCCCGAGGGGCAGCTCCGACCTCTGATCTCTGGGACAAGGGGCAGGAGCTGGGGGAACGGCTGGAGCTGTGTCAGGGGAGGTTTAGGGTTGGATATAAGGAAAGGTTCTTCCCCCCGAGGCTGCTGGGGCACTGCCCAGGCTCCCCAGGGAATGGTCCCGGCCCCAAGGCTGCCAGAGCTGCAGGAGCGTTTGGACAACGCCCTCAGGGATGCTCAGGGTGGGATTGTTGGGGTGTCTGTGCACACCACCGAGTTGGACTCTATGATCCATGTGGGTCCTCTCCAACCCAGGAGATTCCATGATTCCATGATCCAGGGAAAAGCCTTTCCTTCCTCACTCCCAAATCAGCAAAATGGAATTTGGTTCTGCTGCTGCGGAGAGGCCGGAATTGGCCTCACAGGGACCTTTTTTGGTCTTCTGTACAAGAAAAGGGATTAATGTGAGAACAGGGAGAAAGGAGGAGACTTCAGAAAACTGAAACCAACCCAGAGATGACTGGAGAATCAGAGAGCCACAGAATGGTTTGAAGGGGACCTTAAAGCTCACCTCATTCTGCACCCTGCCATGGGCAGGGACAACTTCCATAGACCAGGATGCTCTAAACTCAATCCAGTCTGAGCTTGGACACTTCCAGATGGGACACGAGGTGAGCAGCAGCCCTGGGAGCACAGTGTCACTGTCCTGAGAGCAGGAGCAAGGCAGGGGAAAACCCAAAGGACTCCAGAAATCCATGAGCCCACCCCAGCAGCCTCATCCCACGGGCACAGCAGCCTCATCCCACAGGCTCAGCAGCCCCTGCACACACAGGGAGGGATGGCTGGGCTGGAATGCTTCATTCCAGTGGTTCCAGGTACAATGACAAAACCACAGATCAATACAGGGCCAGTGGCTGTTTAAAGACAGATCAGCAGCTCCAGGAGGGTGAAACACAAGCTGCTCTTTGGGGAATTCAGACAACAACATGCTCAAGTGCTGTTTATTGACTCCCACCACAGGCCCCTCTCCCAGCACTCCCAGTGCTGCACAGAACAAAACTGACAGAGCTGATCTCACCCCGCTCCCAGGGATCCCATCAACCCTGCAGATATCCCAGCTGGTTTGGGCAGGCTGGTATCAGCAGCAGGGCATCCCAGAAAGCCTCCAAGACAACAGAGGGATTATGTAAACTTTGGAGAATTGGCTTTGGCTTAATTCAGAGCAGATTGTTGTAGTCAGTCGTGACGCACACAGGTGGTGACTGTTACAGGTCGTGGTCCGTTGGCTCCTTTTGGCTGGGATGAGCAGGAATCCTGCAGACCAACAGGGACACAGAGCCTCCCCCAACACCCTGATCCATCCAGGAGAAAGAAAAGTGCAGCAGTGGCTGGTGAGGCCTCAGCCTGCCCAGGGCCAGGCACAGGCGGGTCCTTTTGCATTCCCATTTTTAGCCTGAAAAACTAAAACTGGAAAGCTACTGGAAGATCCAACAGGTGCAGAGAGACCTAAAACAAAGGCATCAAATACATGTGGAGGAACTGAAAGAGTAATGGAAGGAACACCTGAACTGCTCCTTTGTGGAAACATCACGTGAGGTGTTCAAAGCTGCTGTTATTTCCAGGATCCACCCCAAAAACACCTGCCCTGGCCTGGCACTGCTCACACTGCAGAAGTGACAGCTCCAGCTGATTCTCCCTGGGGAAATGGGATCATGCTGAACACCTCAAGGAGTCTCAGATCTGTCACTTGGTTTTCTCCTCTTAGAAAAGGCCTTCAGGGACTCAGAGCAGAGCAGGGATGGAATGTCACAGCCTGCAAAGGGCAAATCCAGATGCCAGCTGCTGCCGAGGGGCTGGATGGAAGTGGAAACAGCTTCACAGGGTCCCTGATTACAGTTAAAACCTGTCTCCAGCCCAAATCCAGGACAAGTGACAGCCCCACAAGCATCTTTGTACCCTGCACCCTTTAAAGGTGGCCAGCAGGACTCTGAAAACATGGAAGTGGTGCCAAAATTCCAGGCTGGCACCTCAATTTCCTTCCCTGGTACCTACATAGCACAGCCCAGACACCTCATTACCTGCTCCACGCCTTCCCCTGCTCAAACACAAACATCTGTTCTAGCCAAAATTAATTCCAGCAGAATCATTTTCAGGGCAGGACCTACTGCTAGAGGTTCCCTCTGAGCTGAATCATTTAACATTAAACAAATGCTCCACTCCTGCCAGGTGAGGAAACTTGAGAATTGCAAACCCCACCTGTCCAACAAGAGAGGAGCCTGAGGAATGCTCGGGTTCATCACTGCAGGTGAAGGAAGGATGAGGAATGTGCTGGTCAAACACTGAGCATGGCAGTGGATTGGGACTCATCTGGCTTCAACAGCACAAGGAACAACTTTCCAGAGGGAATAAAAGAGCCAGGGAATTACCAGTGAGATAAACAAGGTGATTTTGTTGCAAATGATCTCCTGCCCTGTTTATTACAACCAGGACACGCAGCCCTGCAGGATCAAGAGAGATCCCAGATCATTCCCAGGGAAGCTGCAGCTTCCCAGCCATCCCAGCAATTCCCACATGGAACCTCTGCCTGCTCCTTTTGCAGCAGCTGCAACAAGAAGGGAACACCCAAAATAAGATGTGAAATGATCCAAACGACAAGAAAACAGGGCACATCCGTGTGCACACAGCAACGTTATTAAAAATATATATACAGATCTATGTGTTTTAAAATCCTTTGTGCACGTGCAAGACAGAGCTGCCACGGGGGTGGGATTTCTCCAGGAAATCTCACCTGTCCTGAACAGACAAAGCTCAGGATCACAGCATTCCCTCAGCTGCCTCGGGAGATCCTGCAGGAGCTGCCAGCCCCCAGCCTCTCCTGGATCAGCACATCCCTGTCCCATCTCCCAGTGCCATCCCTGCCCCTGATCCACAGGGGATTTGCAAGCCAAAGACATTCCAAAGGCGTTCAAATATTCACCCTAAAGCTGAATATCCTAAATATTCACCCTAAAGGTGCCACAGGGACCCTCCCTGCCCGCAGGGAAAATCCCTCGGTTCTCCAAAGGCACTACCAGCTTGGGGGGAAGTGGGATTTAAGGATGTGCTGCCAGTTTCCAAGGAAAGGCCAGAGACAGCAGCACTTGGCAAGCAGTTTTCACTGGTTTAGCAGCAGATCCACCCAAAATCAACCTCCTGACACATTCAGCTTTGGTCCTAAACAATCAGATCCTAAATTTCCACATAACAATAGGCTGCAGGAAAGATCCCGGCTGAGTATCAGCCAAAGAGTGAAACTCCAGGGTCCTCGAGAGGAGAAACTCAGCCAGGGCTGGCCTGAATCAGTCAAGAGGGGTTGGGGTCCCCCTTTTCCAGTTATCAGCTGCTCCAAGACACTCCCTGGCTCACACCTGACTCTTCCTCAGGTATCACAAAATCCAGAGCTTGGCAGATGTCACACGTGTCCCTGGTGTCACACGTGTCCCTGGTGTCACACGTGTCCCTGGTGTCACACGTGTCCCTGGTGAACTCACAGCTGGGGCTGGGCAGAGTCCAGGCATTCCCAGCCCTTTTGGAGAAATATTCCTTTGGGTTGTGGCCCCTTTCATCTGTAAACACGTCTGTAAACCCATGAATGACCTGGATAATCCCAGTAACTGCCAATCCTGCAAAATTTAACTCATTTAACTCATTCCCAAAGCTCTTCTGTCTGAACCATCACCCTCCCACCCCCGTTTGTGTAACAGACACCAAGAGCTCTCCCAGCTCCTCCCAGGAGCTGATTACAGAGACACTTCCCAAAGAAGTAACTTGATATTGCATGAAGGAAAGACGATCAGCCTGGAAAAGGAATCTGATGCTTCCAGGGCAAGGAGAAAGGGATATGAGGCACAGGGGCAGCTCTCGAGCTCAGATTTCAGGTGCTGGAAATCATCCAGGAGCATCTCCCTTACCTCAGCCTTTCCCCGGGCAGTGAACAGCTCCCACCTTTCCCCAGAAATGTCCCCAAGAACGCGCATGAAGAAAACAGGTTTGGTCCCCTCTCCCCTGCCCCAGCTATGGAAGGGCTTGAACTGTTAATTAAGTCACTGTAAGCAGATATTAAACTTGAGCACTGGAGATGCCACTGGGATTGGACCCTCCATCATTCCGGGCAGCCAGTGCCTCTGATCCTGAGTCATCTGGAAAAAAAAGAGACACCCAAAATCAGGAGGAGCTGAGGTGACATTCCTCGAGGTGACATTTCTCCCCAAAAATCGAACTTGAGGGATGTAAACAAGGCTGGGAAAGCAGGAATGGCTATCCCCCGAGACTGGGAGTTTGAACTGTGGTGAGACTTGGAAGCAATTCCCAAAATGAGAAAAAAAACCACCCAAAACAAACCAGGAATTTTGCTGGGAAAACAGGAATGCATGTCCTGATGGGACTGGGAGTTTGAACTGTGATATGAGTTGGAAGCAATTCCTAAACTGAAGCTAAAAAAAACCCACAAATTTTTGTTTTACTGTCTAACACAGGGAGGCCCAGACTGGGCACAAGAGCTGCCTCTCCCAACAGCTCTGTGACCCCACAGCAGTGTCCAAATAACCCTGTCAGTGAGACTTTCCCGGGCCAGAAAAGGAGGAAAAGTGAGATAAATCCATGTGCCAACACAGAGACCACACACAGGCGTTCTAATTTATGCAGATCTGGTTGTAGGAGCTGTGCCAGAGCTCCCACGGCTTTGGGAAAGGAGCCTCAGCCCCTTGTGAGGAAAAGAGCAACACACAAAACACACAAAACACTCCCTCACCGCCTCAGGTTCCGGGTTTCAAACACGGTGTCCTCGTCACTGTCAAGGGAGCCCAGCTCGATGTTCTCATCCTGGCTTGACAGCAGCCCGTACTTCTTCCTCTGGGGCTTCCTCAACCTGAAATGAGTTTTGGGCTCGTTTCTGGAGCCCTCGGACCTGGGGCTGAGGGACAGGGAGAGCACAGTGAGTGAGCTGCTGTCCCCACCCAGCGGGATCGGAGATGGTTTAGCGCTAATTACCTCGGGTAATTAACAGTGCTGGGGATTTACAGCAACGATTTGGACTCGCTGCCAAAGGGATGCGCGGGGAAGCAGAGCCCCGGCTGGCAGAGGGAGGGAGGGAGGAAGGGAAGGACAGGGATTCAGGGAAAATGGGCACAAACATAGGGATTAGGAGCAGGCAAGGGACAGGGAACACCATGACCGGCTTCGGGGTGACCCAGACCAAGCCCGGGACTGACAGGGGCACGGCTATGGGGGACAGGGACCGGGACAACTGGGACTAGCAGGGACACTGCTGCAAGCAAGGGGGACTGTGTCCAGGACCAGGACAACCAGAGTGACGTCCCCGAGCAGGGGAAATCAGGACAAGCAGGGTAGACCCCTGGCACAGAAATACTGGAACAGGGACAAGCTGGGACACCAGCCAGGACAACGGGAACGGGGACAGCAGGGCCACAGCCCCGGGTCAGGGGGCACCACGACGGGGACAAGACCTGGAGCAGAACCAGCACAACACGGATACAACCCCGTTCCCCCCGCACTCACCGGAACGCCCGCAACACGAAGTAGAGCGCGGCCAGCGCCGACAGAGCGGTCAGCACATAAACCGCCCGCCTCAGCACCGGCAGCCCCAGCGACAGCCTCGGTCCGGACTCGCGCTCCGACTCCGTCCGCGTCTCGTTCCGTGTGACCGTCCGCAGCGGCTCCGTGCTGTTCCCCGGGCTGGAGGAGGCGGCGCGGCCGAGGTGCGGGACGAGGAGGAAGAGGAGGAAGAGGAGGCGCGGCATGGCCGGGCCGGGCCGGGGCAGCGGAGCGGGAGCGGCGGCCGCAGGAAGGAGCCGGGACGGTGCGCGCGGCGCAGGCACCGCCCGGGCCCCGCGGAGCCGCTCGCGGTTCCGGGGCTGCGCCGTTCCGGGCCGGCCGTGAGCCGCTCACGGAGCCGCCGCGGGGCTCCGACATTTTGCCCTCAGGGTCGTCGTTGTCCCCTCGCGGGCTGCGGTCACCTCGGCGGGGCCGCCATTTCTCCCTCACTGTAACACCCCGTCCGTCACAGACGCCATTTTCCACTCAGGGTCATCTTCCTCCCTCAGGGCCGCCATTGCCCTTTGAGGACTCTCATTCCTCCTTCAGAGCCGCCATTTCCCCCTCAGGGTCATCTTCCTCCCTCAGGGCCGCCATTGCCCTTGGAGGACTCTCATTCCTCCCTCAGAGCCGCCATTTCCCCCTCAGGGTTGTCCTTCCTCCCTCAAGGCCACCATTTCCCCCTCATGGCAGGACCTTCTCCCCCAGAGCCGCCATTTCCCCCTCAGGATTATCCTTCTCCCTTCAGGGCGGCCATTCCGCCCCACGGTGAACACAGCTGGAAACAGGAGCATTTTGAGCATTTCAAGAATTTCTATGCTCCACCTTTTTCCTTTGCAGACACTTCCGGCTGACCAGGGCTCAGTCGCTGCCCTTCAGCCCTGCTCCACTTCCCTCTTTTTCCTCAGGGAACGGCTTGAAGAAAACTATTAATTTCAGGCTTAATCTGTCTGGACACACAGGGCTTACTTTTAAAAAAAAAGGGCATTTTGGCTAAAACTGGGTCACCCAAGCTCACGTCAGACCCACGGCACCCAAACACCTTCCCGATGACGCCACCGGGTTCCACATCCAACCCCTGGATCCAGATTCCCTCACCCATCCCAACAAGACATCATTAACTCAGTGCCATAATTAGCAATGCCAAAAATAACAGCACCTCCAACCAGGCTCTATTTTTGCACCTGTTCATTATTTCTGCCTGCGTCTAAGCATCCTATTTAGGGAGGTCTTACAAAGCATTATTTTCAAGTATTTTCAGCCTGAATTCATTTAAGCCTCACCTGACTGCATTTTTATCAGCAAAGACTTCACACACTCCTCAGCCTTCATTATATTTAAAATCCTCTTACATTAACATGCAAAAATCCTCACTGGTGAATTGCTCAATATAACCCCCTAGAAGTGTGTCATGGCTGATTGCTTTTTTTAAATGCTGTTCACTCAGATAATTTGGAAAAGGTTAAAGGAAGAAAAGTAGGTTTTGTGAAGTGAGCTCAATAATCCCCTCCTGCAGGCAGGAATGTCTGGAGACTCTTATCAGTGGAGAATGGGGAGCTGATGGCTCTTGGACAGCAAGTCCTCAGGGCTCCTGAGTGAGCCCATCAACAAATTCTGAATTTATCAGTTTAAAAAATGGGGAGAAAAGGGCAGGATGAAGCAATCAACTCTTAACACACAAAAAAAAAAATGGCAGGAGCAGCTGAGATCATCAGAAACTCTCACCCTGCAATCTCCTGTCAGAAACACATTCAGAGTGTCAGCCTCTCCCAAGACAAATCCTCCTTATTATTGAGCTGCCACATTTCTGGGATTTAACCAGCAACAGGACCTCATTTTCCATGAGGATCACACATCAATCTGCTTGGTGCAGAGTGCATCCACCTCCAAGCACCACCAAGTTTGTTCTGTGCTCTGAACTGGGCTGTGCACCAGACAAATACTTCTGCCAAAAATACTCCGTTTCTCACAAAAAGCACCACAGATTTGTTTTTTCCACATTTCAGTGTTTTATTCTGGCTTGATTGACTTGGTTCATGTAAAAATGAGCAACACCACTGCTCTGAGCTCTTCATCTCCCCACTCCAGAGTCTGTCCTTCTGTCTTCTCTGACGCGTCTCAGTGCTGAAATGAAATGGAGACAAGAGAATTGGAAGGTGGATAAAGATACAGGAATGGGACAGGGTTACTGCACCACTTAGAGCTCAGGGCTACAACACAGGGACACAACCAAAGAGAAAAAAAGCTCAGGAAAGGGATGTTACCTGGCTGGCAAACGTGCTCCAGCATCCCTGGAACGCAGCTCTGGTCGCTCAGGATCCGCTGGGCCTCCGAGGTGTGTGCCGGGTCCCTTCAGCCTGCTAAAGCAGAGAGGCATTAACAGGAGCCCTGGGCAAAGGCTGCTCTCGCCCCCAACCTCCCCACACAGCTCACAGTGCACGAGGGTCTCACAAGCCATCGCTGAACCCATCACACCACAAAGCACAGTCTGGGAAAACTGTTCCGGGCCGGCTGCTGCCCGTGCTCAGCCAGCCCATGGATTGGATCCCCCTAAGCAGAGAGTTAACACTTGGACATGGCTGCTTAGGAAGTGTGGGCCATGGGAAAAAGTTAATGGCAACAAGTAGGATGGCAAAGAAAGCTACAATTAAAGTGAGCAACTTAATGAAGTCTAGGAAGAGTCTCAATAGATGAACACATATCGAGTCAGGGAGTTCGTTCCAATCTTGCTTCCGTACCTACAGCAAGACACGGCTGCATGCCCAACTCTGATCTGTGGAACTCAAGGTGTGCCACAAGCCAAAGGTTGCATACGGCATGGGTTAAACGTTTTTCCAGCAGCTGACCAAAATTGTCAAAAGGAGTATTTCACAGGTACATTAGACTTTCAAATGAGCTCTCAACAAGAGGAAGGATGCGGACATGAGCAAAAGGAGTTACCTCGAATTACAGGACTATTTCCACATATGAACTAGCCAAGAGAGCAGCTCTCGTCTCAGAGGTTTCTGTTGGAGGCACAACACTTCTTTTCTCCAAGGACACTGCAGTTTCCATTTGCTAGCAAAGAATTCTTAGAACTTGTAAGCAATGACACAGCTAAGCTAAGCCCGGCATTCCCCTACATCGCACACGCGCTCGGCACGCAGGGAACAGCCCAGGGACTACAGCACTTGGCTCTTCTCTACAGCTTCCCAGTGTAGGCTACAGCAGCTTTGAAGGAAACATCCATTATCCTTCCTAACATTCCAACTGTGCTTCGCTCCTAGCATGCCTTCAGGTTTGTACTTTCAGCCTCTACAGACAAGCTTTGACTATTTTATGTGAAATTTGTTGGCCAATTCAGATGTCAAGACCGATTTTAGGATTTCAATTCCAGCGCCTGGGCAATCGTCCGGCTGGCTCTGCCACTATCCCTAATCTCCTCCTCTCGCTCCCAAGACTGTTCTTCATCTCCAAGGGTTGTGTTGTGCAATGAAATGTAAATGTCAGGAGCAGAGTTCATTTCAGACGGTCTTTTAATAGGCTTCGTAAAGCCAAAGAAAACTGTATACAGGAATCCTTTACCACTTCAAATACAACAGCAATGGAATATGCATATTTCTTCCAGTAAAAAAGGACAATATAAATAAACATTTTCAAGAACCTCTTTATGGTAAGTTTGCAAGTCTAGTTCTGGGTCATTTACATCATTACAACAGTAAAAATACCGTTATGCGGGTTGAACATACAAGCACGTTTCTCTTTAGATATATCAAGGTGGTTTGCCTTCCAACGGAACCCAGGCTGCACTCCTACCTTGCTACACTAAAGGAATGTTACAAAAGACGAAGGTAATGCACTTGGAAAAAAAAAATAAAGGAAAAAAAAAGTCCACAGCTTGTTCAGCTTCCAGTGAACATTGGTACAAGGTCCTTTCTACCTCTAAAGAAACTGAATTGGGGCCCAAACTTTTAAAAAAAAAAACAGAAACGAACACCTTGGCTCATTCGTGAAGGATAAAATAAAATCTGAAGTGCTTTCAAAAAAAGATTAAAACCACTTGAAAGCAGAGCTTTCTCCAAGACAGTCTAATCAGACAGTCTCGTCTCAGAAGCTGCCAGGCTGTGTATGACAAGATCAGAACTGATAATACTACAAAAGTGAAAATACAAGTAGATGTACTACACAATAACCATTTCAGCGAAGCTCCAAAAATCTTTATAAATACAGCCATTGGAAGGACGATCTTGAGTCAGGAAGGATTTTTACTCGTTGTGTGTAGCTGAGGACAAGAAGCAGGCACAATTGTAAAGGCACTGAAGCAAAGACAAGTTCCAGCATTTTACTCCCTTTGCATTATTCCGAGGCTACGGCTACTTGGCTACTGAGATCCCCCACCCGCGGGTCAGTGCGTTAGGGCAGCCAGAGTTTGGGCTTCAGGAACACCTTTTTTTTTTTTTTTTTTAACACTTGCTTTGCCTTAGATCCGAGCAACTCCTGCACATGCATTAAACTTAGAATCTCCCGGCACCACCACGTCCACAGACTGAGCCTGCCCAAGCTCCAGGCTCAGGCTCAGCAGGTTCAGAGCTCCTACAGCACACGGACTCAGCGCTCCCGGTCGAAACGGGACTTACCGTAACTGTCGTAGCTGTCTCTGTAGGAGCCTCCTGAGTTCCTGTCTCCATAGCCACCTTGACTCCTGCGGGACAAACAACATCTGTTTTACAGCTGTTTAACTCCTTCCCTGCTGGTTTGAGCTCCACCAAAGCTTCCCCACGACCCCGGTGCTGGCAGAGCCCTTACCTGCTATTATAGTAGTCTCTGGAGCCGTTATAGCCACCGCTTCTGGAATCAAATCTGCTGCCGCCATAGCCTCTGTCTCCACCTCCTTAGAAATACATAGAAACAAGGTTTTTTTAACCATTCTGACAAGTGACACCCTCCCCACCCAGACATTATGGCTGACCCTCACACACTCACCTCTGGAGAAGCCACGGCCCCGGCCTCGGCCCCCGCGGAAGAAGCCCCGGCCCCCCGAGGACCCCCCTCTGTAGCCACGGGATCTGTTCTCGGAGGATTTCCCAGCCTGGTCGACTCGGATCTGACGCCCATCTACAGACTACAACACAACCACAGTCAGCCAAACTGAAGTAGTTAAATAGCAAAGCACATGTAGAACGAGTTGCATGCCTTCACAGTTGGCAGAGCAGTGCCAGGGCTTACTGCTCATCACAAAATAAATGTGCATTTCATGCCACAATTAAGCCAAGTAGGCAAAGAAACTGATCTACTAATTGTATTTACCGGAATGCCTATTAAGTCACTATCTCAATCATCCAGATTCCATAACAGAACTTTATCAATCCATATTCCTCATCCATATATGTATTTTTACGTATAAAATCAGATTTTTTACATCTGTATTATTTCATCTAACACACTGGCAATTATCTGTTTTTCCAAACAGCCTGAACAACAGCACAGCTCTGATTCTCCTCCTTCATTATTGGAAATAAAGAAAAAACTCCAAAGCCTCCTCACCTTTCCATTCATGGCCATCATTGCGTCTTTTGCATCATCGATATTTTCGAACGTAACAAAGCCAAAACCTCTGGATCTGAGTCTCTCTGTCTTTCACCACCACGACTGTGAAAAGGAGAGGCAAGGAAATAAAAACCCATCAGCACCAGGGAAATTTAACAGACTAAGAAAAAGTATCCGAGCTTGGCTCTGCAGTCTCACCTTCAGAAATCTGTCCGTATTTAGAGAAGACTTGTTCCAATGACTGCTCATTGGTGTCGAAACTGAGCCCGCCGACAAAGAGCTTTCCCTCATCTGATGCCATTCTGACCTGCCAAACCAACAGAACCGAGTCAGCGACTCGAAAAACCGACATAATCCCCGTGAGGTCAGAGACATTAAATCCTTTTAACACCACCTATAACAACACCGATGTGATCTCACACTTCCGGACGCCTTATGCGTCTCTGAGCCCACAACTTATGTGACCTTATGTGGTTTTCCAGCCTTGTGAGGGGTCTCCCTCGGGGTGGCCGGGAGCGAGGGCCCACCTGGGGCTCCACGAGGCCCAGGAACAACGGCATGGAAGCAGCATCGCAGCCAGACCCCGGCAGAACTCGCGGCCGGGTCGGGTCCCGGCATCTCCCGGTGGGACCCCCGGTCCCGGCCCCCGCCCCTCCGGGCTCAGCGCGCATGCGCGCCCCGCCGCGCCCCCTACCGGCCTTCCCCGCACAGCGCCGCCCGCCGCCCCCTCCCTCTCGCTCGCCGCCATTTTGCACGGCCGAGGCCTGTCGCCATTTTGTTTCCGCGCGCGCCTTTCCCCCCGCCGCGGCCCCTTCCCCGCCACGGCCCAGCCGGGCCCGCTCCACTGCGTCCCCCGTGCCCGCAGAGGGCAACGATCGGCGGGTCGGGAGCCGCGGCCCAGCCGCCCACGGGACCCGGCCCTCCGCCCGTGGGACACGGCTCCGCTCGCCGCAGCCCACCCGGCCCGGTGCGGTCGCGGCCGCCCGCGCGACTGCGCTCACCGATGCCCGGGCGGCGCGAAGTCCGGAGAACACTTCAAAGCCTCAGCGAAATGTACGGCGAGCCTGGCGGGGCGGCGCCTTATAAACTCCCGCGCCTCATCCCGCCTATCTCATGAATATGCAGATGAACCAGCTGCAAGGCGGGGCGATACGTCACCAAAGCGCTGCCGCCGCTGCACCACCCGATTGGGCGGGATTTCATTAATATTAATGAGCCACGGCGGGTGGCGAAGGTAGGGGCGTGCAAACAAAACTGCAGCGCGGCCCCGCCCCCTCCACCCACGTGGGGGCGGGGCGCGGCGGACAGCGCCCATTGGCTGCGCGCGCGGAGGCGGGCGGGAGCGCCCCTGTGAGAGGGAAGGAAGTGGAGGCCGCTGATTGGTCAAGGGGCGCGGCCGCCCCGCCCCCCCGGCGAAGGGGGCGTGTCTAGGCTGCCCAGTTTCGCGCCCTTCTCGCACTGCGGCGGCGGCCGCAGACAAAGGGCCGCCTCAGGGGCCGCCGCCATCTTGGGCGCCGTGCGCTGCCCCCCGGCCGGGTCCCGGCGGCTCCTCCCGCTGCGGCCCATCCGGTCACCGCCCCGCTCAGGGAGCCCGTCCTGTCCCCGCGAACTGCCCCCGGGGCGGCCGCCCTCCTCCCTACCCGACAGGAGTGATCCCTTCAGCCGCCTCTTTGCAGTGTTGTCCTACGTGCGCTTGGGAGGTGATGGTGGGAAGTAGCCAAAGTAACAAAGTTTTTTTTCAAACGTGAAAGGTCTTTGCTTAACCCGTTTTCCGAATGATAAATTTTTTAAGAGCCCATCCTGAAGTTTGACAAAGGTGAGAATGCCTGCAGCGGTAAAAACTTCCGTATTGAAAAAGGAAACTGGCAAAGCCAAAAAGTGAAACGTCGAGAGGCTATGCAGCTTTGAAAGGCCTAAAAATAAAAACTTTCAGTGTTTCATACAATAATTACGATCTCACGTAGAAAAAGTGTTTGGAAACATTGGAGAGGAGGAGACACACGTGAAGAAATAGATTGGAGAGGAGGAGATACATGGGAGGGAATAGTGTGAAGGAAATGGGAAGGAAACATGGCAAGGAGGGGCTGTGGTGTCAGCGTGTGTGTCCTGTGTCCCAGGACAGGACTGGACACATCAGGGGTCACTCTGTGTGTGTGTCCTGTGTCCCAGGACAGGACTGGACACATCAGGGGTCACTGTGTGTGTGTGTGTCCTGTGTCCCAGGACAGGACTGGACACATCAGGGGTCACTCTGTGTGTGTGTCCTGTGTCCCAGGACAGGACTGGACACATCAGGGGTCACTCTGCATGTGTGTCCTGTGTCCCAGGACAGGACTGGACAGACACATCAGGGGTCACTCTGTGTGTCCTGTGTCCCAGGACAGGACTGGACACATCAGGGGTCACTCTGTGTGTGTGTCCTGTGTCCGAGGACAGGACTGGACACATCAGGGGTCACTCTGTGTGTGTGTCCTGTGTCCGAGGACAGGACTGGACACATCAGGGGTCACTCTGTGTGTCCCCTGTCCCAGGCAGGACCAGCCACGTTTGCTCTGCCACCAGAAAATCCTTGTAATTCACGTTGCAGTTCACAGTTTGCAGCCACCAGCCACCCTCCTTCCTTCCCTCCCTCCCAGTATTTCCAGTCAGAGCCAGGCTGCACAGAAGAAAACTCTGGGGTACAGAAATCCCCACTCTTTGGTGACTGATTTTCAAACCAGGCACTGAGACAGAGGAAAAACAAAACCACAGGGAGATGCACAGAAACCTGCCTGAGATTGCTCTGTCAAGCAGTGATCATCCATTCCCTGCCTCCCAGAGTGTGGAAATCAGGCATCTCCTCCCTGATTTGTTGGGATCCCTTTGGGATCTGCAGGAAAAGGGCAGTTTGTACATTGGTTATACAGTAATTATGAAACCCAAGGACACCACATCTGTGGTTTTTCGGAGCTCACAGGGCCACAGGGACAGAATGCTGCCACCAAAGTGCTCAAAAGCACATAAAAACTCCTAATATTGATGACAGACCAAGCCAATATTATTATTTTCCTACCATGAAAAAATGTACTCACTTTCCTAGAGTGAGGAGACGCGTCTGCTGTTACAGCAAATTGATTTTTGCCCTTCAAGAGAGGAAAAGATCCCAGCCCTGCAATCACAGGCAGGGCATTTTGATTAAATTAGAGACCCATTAACGTGAGCATTTCTGGTCCATGATGAGGGCAGATAAAGTGACCTTGATGCACAGAGCCATTTTCCAGCCTGGGATGCTGGACAGCCAACACCAACCCCACTGCAAACCTCACGGGACAAACACTGAGATTCACTGGGACTGGACTCCAGGCAGGTTGGGAGTTGTGAAAATAACACTAAAAACCTTTGCTGCTTCAGGGGAATTTGAGTCCCAGCAGGATGAAGGGCTGCTGGGAGCAGAGGAGCTCCTGTGACAGGGAATGGCGAGCACAGCCCTGCTTGGGTGTGTCCCAAAAGTGTGATTTCTGTCTCCCTGGGGTGTGTTGATGCCTTTGCTTTGACAGTGAGAGTCACCAGTGGCACAAGGCAAGAGCTGGGCCAAATGGACACTGTGTGCTGCTGCTGCTGCCAGGAGGGTTCAGTGCTCCAGATCATTCCTGACCCAGGGTGTCATGCCATCAGCTGTGGATTTGATGATCCCCATGGATATTCCATGATCAGGCTGCACACAGGGGCTGCAGCAGCCCCATGTCACCAACCCAAGGGGCTCAGGGACATCTCTGCATGTCCCACAGGCTGGAAGCAGTGCTGGGAGCAGCCAGGCAGGCAGCTCACCTGGCAGGTTGCACCAGTCCTTAGGGCAGTTAATTAAGCACTGAAACAGCCCAGGATTCACAAATTAGAGCAAATCTCCAGCAGCAGAAGGGCCCTGGCCAGGGGTCCTAAACAGCTGACACCACGTAGGGGAGTCAGAGTTCACTCCTGTGTGAGTTCCAGAGCTGAGCACCCATGGGTGTTTTCCCTGGCTGTGCCCTAATTTTGGTCACCTGGATCTGGCTGTGAGCAGGGCTCACAGTGACCCAGTATGGCAAAGTGCCACACATATGGCACCAGTGCCCTTCCACAGGGAGTGCAAATATCCGCTCTGAAGCGGAGCTCTGTGTGTGTACAGGTGCAGCCATGGGAAATCATGAATCACCAGAGGCTGGAGGGACCTCAGGGATCACCTGGAGCTGATTCAAGCAATCCCCAAACACATGACTGATGTTTTTATCACCCTTTTTTTTAAAGCTTCCAAGGGCAGAGGTTGTAGGACCAAACATCCTGTTCATGCAAATCTGATTTCCTGGAAGTCCCGCCCGTCCAGCAGCACAGCAGGGGACAGTGCCACATGGAAATGCCAAGGGGGAGCAGTGATAGGAATTGTGCTGCCCTCCTGCCTTCACCCCGTGCCATTCCCACATCAACATGAGCCTCTCTCTTGCCTCCAGCACACCCCACACGCAGGCAGCTCCTTCTACAGAGGCTTCTCTGGGGGTCCCCACCTTGCTGTGGTGTTTGTAGGGACCTTTCCCAGTCCCTGCACTCCCGGCCCAGAGCACACGGAATTGCCCAGAGCCGTGCAGCAGCCGAGCCCAAACCTGCTCGGCAGCCCCGGCACCTGCTGGGGAGCCAAGGGCAGCCCCTGCCCCGGGCACTGCTCTGATGAGGTGCCCAAATCCCAGAGTGGCTCCTCCGGTGCTGCCGCCGCGGGCCAGGGCTGGGGACGGGCGTGCCCGAGGGGGGAGGATGGGGCACCGGGGCATCTCGTCCTCTGAGGCTGTGCCTTACCCGGGGCTGGGAGGGAACAAAGCCCTCCAGGCAGCTCCCCCCGCCCGCTCCGGGCTCTGGCATCGCATTCCTGCCCCTGAGCCTCGGCGAAGCCCCTGGGACCACCCTCCCTGCTCGCAGGCACAGCGGTGGGGGAGCTCTGCACGCCCCAGCACATCCTGCACGGCGCAAGAGCCGCCTCCTCTGCCTTTGTTTTTGCTGGGATTGCAGGAAAGGAGGGAATGTGAGGCTGGACTGAAGCAGGGCTCATCCCTGGGCCTCCACCCACCCCATCCATCACCAAATCTCTGGCTCCTTCCTGGTTTTCCTGCAAGATCAGCTTATACCAGGAGCAGGGAGGTGCCACAGGGAAGGCACACGGAGTCCTCCCAGCACAGGTCCCCTGGCACAGGAGCCCTCGCTGTTCCCACCGTGCCTGACCCTTGGCAGCCTTGGGATCAAAACACCAAACCAGGGCTGGATTAGGGAACTGGCAGTCCCAAAGCGCCCCGGGGAAAAGAATATTCCCTTCTCCCTTACTACTGTCCCCGAGGGAGTTGCTCATCCAGCTTTGCAGTTGGAAAGAAAAGCCCTGACGCAATCCCGCCGTTGCCATGGCGAGGAGCGCGGCCGCTGCGCTTCCCTGTGACCGGGATTTACCGAGTTGTAGGACAAAGTCACCGGGAGCGGGAGGGGGACAGGATCCGCAGGGATCAGATCCGTAGCGAGCGGGGGGAACAGATCCACAGAGAGCAGAAGGATTGGATCCACAGCGAGTAGAGGGATCGGATCCACAAAGAGCAGAGTGATTGGATCCACAGGGAGCAGCGGGATCGGATCCACGACAAAAAGGTGCACGAGATCACGGCTGGCACAAGTTGCCCTGAGGTGACGGGAGGGTCACAGAAGAGTCGGGATACTCGAACTGGAGTATTAGGAATTGAGCTGAGGTCGGGGGGATTCGGAATCGGAGATACCGGCACACCCAGCTGGAGTCAGGGGGAATTCAGGGCAGGGAATGCCAGCGCACCCCGATTGAGGTCAGGGGGGATTCAGGGTTGGGAATGCCGGTGCACCCCGGCTGAGGTGAGGAAGATGGTGAAAATAAAGCATGTGGTAACCATGGCAACCATGGAACTGCCTTGGCGCTGAGCAGCAGCTTTATCAGGGCTGGTGCTTCCCAGCCAGATTATGGAAAAGCAAATCTCGTGTGTCAGACTGTCCCTACCTGCCCAAACACAGCCAAATTTAGAAACAACTGCACCAGGTGTCTCCAGCAGCGGCCTCATCACCCCTCACAGGCCACTCTAAGGTGTTACTGTGGGATTTTTGCCCTTTTCCTCCAGCACTCCCAGCTCACCAGCACAACATTCCAGCCACTGTCACACACGAATGCTTTTCCAGCATAAACCCTTCACCTCCCGGCTCTGCCACACCAGAGAGCCCAGCCATGCCATGGGGAACGTGGTTCAGGGCAGCAGCACCCGCCACTCACTCCCATGGGATCCAAAACTGCCTGGAAAACCCAGATGGGGGCAGCCCCAGCTGTTTCCCTGTGAGTGGGCTCTCCCCCAAATCTGCCAGGGTCCCCCTGCACGGAGTGCAGCTGCTCTGGTGTGGGAAAAGCAGCAGCAGCAATGTGCAGTTTCTTGCTCCCACCTTCCCTCCTGTCACCCTCCCGGCTGCATTAAGGACTCAGTTCAGTTATATAAGCGCTCATTAATCATCATCTAAGAGTATTAGCAGCATTGAGTTCTTAAGGGCAGGAGATGCTACCCAAGGGCAGGACAAACAGCCTCTGACCGCCTGACACCGGGTGACCTTGTGGGACAGAGGGCTGGACAGGCAGGAAGGGTTTATCAGAGTCTGCAGGGGAAAAGCTGCCAAGAACCGGGAACATCGTATCCCTCCCCAGCAAGGGGTAAAGTACACACCGAGGGGGGCCAGCCCAGGTGTTGAGGGAAACTGGAGCTTTTCCAGACCCCTTGGGCTACTCCATACACTCCCTCAGGCACTGCCCCACGCTGAGGTTTGCTGTCACAATTCGCTGTGGGGCCGGTGGTCTCACGCCCCTACAATCCCATGCAGGGTGGCCTTTGGTCCAGCTCGCTGCACAAGGGTCCTGGGGCTCCCCAGAACCCCGGTGTCCCCCCAAGACCCCGGTGTCCCCGCTCACTCCCTCTGCTCCTCAGCAGGTCGCTGTTTGCTGCTGTTTCCCCTGCAAGGGCACGTGAATCACCTTGAGCCCGCAGCTCTCCCCGAGTGATTTTATTGCCATCGGCACGAGGGGCGGCCCGGCGGAGCGAGCCGGTATCTGCGGGAACAGCCACGATTGCAGAAATCCCTGAACTGCAGCATCAACGTTTTTTTCCTGCCCAGAAGGTTCCCGCGCCCTCGCATGAGCTCATCCTGCACCGTCCCCTTTCCGCGCCTCCCGTAACCCAACCTCTCCCAGCCCCGCGCCGCAGAGCAGGAATGAGACACGACAGCCGAGCAGATTCTTGGCTCCGTGGGTCACTCTCTCCCCGCGCTGCCTCTCGGGAAGCTCCAAGTCATGCGACTCCTTCTCTCTCTTTTTTTTTTTCCCCTTAAGGTGGGGAAACGAGTCGGGAAAGTTCCCCCGCTCTCCCCCCTCGCGCTGATCCGGATGGAGGCAGGTAGAGGCAGCGTCTCTGCCTCCAGCAGCACCACACCTGCCCTGGGAGCCGGGCGTTCCACAGGGAAAGGCCGGATCCTGGCACTGCACACAGGCTGGTGCCACCCAGCGCAGCTGGCCCGAGACAGGGAAGCGACTCCTGGAGCAATGAGCTTGGCAATGCTCCTGCCAGAGCAGCAAAGAGCCCCAGCGCCCATCGGGATGAGCTGGAGGGCAGCGGGGGCTGAGCTCCCCACTGCCACATCTCCGGGATGGCAGTGCCACGTAGCCCCGCACCGCTGGAAATCCTCCTCCCACAATCCCCAAAAGCTCTGGAAGCGGCAGCTGGCTGCTCCCAGCAGCCCGGAGCTGCCCCAGAAAGCTGAGCTCCCCCGGCATCGCTGCCGTGCCGGGAGCTGGACGTGACCTGCTTCCAAACGCAGCGGGATGGAGGATGGGAGGGAGCTGCAGGATCCGTGCCAGCCCCACTCCCCGAGAGCAGCGGGAGCCACCAAGAACTGACACCAGCCCTCCCCAGGCTGAGCCCCTTCCCTCTAAAAGCCCAGAAAATGCTTCATTCCCTCCTGGCTGCTGCATGACCCCATCCCAGCTGGGGAGAGCGCGGAGTGGAGGGGGATTTCATCTTTAACAGCACCTCAGAGCCCCCTCCCCTGCTGCCTCACACGGGCAGTCCCTCGCCCCAGCCCGGGGGGTTCTGGTGTGGGCTTGGCAGAGAGAGCTGCCATTGTTCAGCACCCAGGGGGTCCCTGCCGCGGCCCCCCGGCAGCGTCCCGCGGGTGCCGGGGTGCTGAGCGCTGCCGTGGCCGTGGCAGCAGAGGGCAGCCACGCTACACGCACCGATCCTGCCCACGCGGCACCGCACGCGTGTGCCCGCACAACCCACGCGTGTGCCACGGCCGCGCTTGCACCCGCCAGCAGCCCCGTGTCACCTCACGCTTTGGGGTCCTGCCCGTGTCCCCCCAGCTCCTGGCTGCAAACTGGGCTGATCCCGGCGCCCAGCACCCCCTCAGCACCCCACAATCCCACCACGGAGCATCAGGCTCTGCCCACGTCCACAGGGTTGAACACGTGTGCCCGCGGCAGACGTGGGCTCCCCACGTGGACCCCCAAGTGCAGCGGCCGTGGGCGGCCTGGCAGAGGGTGCAGGGCACAGCAGGAACTCCCTGGGGACAGGCACTGCCTGCCCGAGCCCCCGCAGCCTCCCGCAGAGCTGGTCACAGGGCTCAGCCCGGGGTCTGCAGCCACCCGGCTGTGCTGGAGGTGGTGGGTGGTCCCAGGGTTTCCCTGGCCAATGGCCCAGTTCTGGCCCCCACCCCGCGCTCCCCTCCTGCACCAGGGCCCCCCTCACACACACCAGACCTCCTGCAGCCCCCCCAGTGGGGTCCCAGTGCTTGTGTGGTGCAGGCAATGCACATACATGGACACACATGCACAGAACACACGTATGCAGGAACTCACACACATGTGCAGGAACTCACACACAGGTACCCCCACCCCCATCCCAGCACGGGGGCTGCTGCTGGGTGTGTGTGGGGTCACCTGCCCGCAGAGCCCCACACGTGTGTGACCACAACCAGGGAGTGACGGTGCTGGCCGGACCCAGCACTGTGCAGGAAGGGTCAGAGGTGGTGGCAGTGATGTCCCCCTGTCCCCAGGTGACCGTCTGTGACAGGGTGAATCCCACGCTGCCAGTGCCTCAGTTTCCCTCTTGGCACAGCTGCAGGAAAAACCAGACAGTGCCAAGGGCCCCAAGCTGCCCAGAGTGGGGTCCCCGAGCCCCCACAGCCCTGCACACGCAGAGCACACATCAATCCTTGCGTGTGTGCACACCCAGACATGCGTGTGCACGATCTGCACCGGCACCGTGCACAGACGTGTGCAACCACACACCTGGGAAATCCCACACCTGTGCAACCACTCACCTGGGGGGTCACGTGTTCAATCTCACGTGTGGATCCAGCCGGGTCCCCCTCACCCCCACCCCGCCGTGGGCCTGGGCCCCTCGGCAGCCCCGCACCCGCGGCGCCCCATTGCAGCGTCGCCGTGGCAACGCTCCAGATTTATCAATGGAGACACTGCGGAAACGCTCTGGGGGAGGCGGGAGGGAGGGAGGGGTGTTCTGTGGGAGCTGGCGGGGGACAGACGGACAGACGGATGGCTGAGGGGGGCTGGGGTGCAGGACGGGCTGTCGCACTTGCAGAGTGATGCACACTCATGTGTGGGGGTGCACGGTGCACACATATGTGTGAGGGGAGCTGCAAATGAGGGTGGCTGAGTACTCTGGCTCTTCCCTGCACACTTTCCCCAAGGTTTTCCCAGCCCCTTGGCAAAGCCCTGGGGCTGGTGGGGGTTCTCTGCCCTGTGTGGGTGCAGGGAGAGGGTCCTGAGGTGAGGCAGCCATTCCCTGCCTGCATTCCTGCCTGATCTATCCCTGTGGCTGCTGACAGCAGCGAGGGACAGAGCCAGCAGCTCCCAGCTCCAAAAGGGGCCAGGGCAGATCCAGGAGGAGAGAACCCTGATCCCAGGGAAGTAGCCAACATGTACCAGGGGTTGTCAGGGCTGCGGGGTTCCCCCTTCCTGGGGAAGTGCTGCTGTTTCACACATGGGCTGTGACTCAGGCACCCGACTCTATTCCTGTCCTGTCCCTGACTCAGTGTGTGGCTCCAGGCAGGACACGCTCTTGCCAGCCCCACACACTCGCCACAGGGAAGAGGAAGCAGCTCAGGAACTCTCAGAGCAGCAATGTCCCCAGCCAGTGGGGGGTCCTTGCCCTGTCCCCCCACAGTGAGGCAGGAGCACCCAGGGCACCTGCACTGACCCCCAGCCCTGCAGCCTTCGGCCTCGCAGGCTCTCCCTCCTGTCTGAGGCACCCGGATGCCGTGGGGATGGGCACAGCTGCCCACACCCTGCACACAGCAGGGACCTTCCCTGCAGCTCTTCCAGGAAGGGCTGGAGAGGAGGAGATGGGGATGGGATGGCAGGTTCACACCAGCTCAGCACTTTCGCAGTTCTCCCCAGCCCCGTCACACCCGGCTCATCACATGCCTGCTCACACCCACCCCCCCGCGCCCGCCCCAGGCACCCGGCCAAACCCACAGCAGAAAGGGTGGAAAAAAAATCCAGTAAGCGACTGACCGTTTTCCAGCCTCACCACAAAACATTCCTGACGTTCTGAGTGTGTGTGTGCACAAGGTTCCAGATCACACGGTGCTGCTGCTGGTGGCACAGCCCCACCAAGGACTGGGGAAGGAGATGGACCCTGTGCTGGGGCACAGCATCACTCACGGCCACACAAATGGGCTCTGCCCTGGCTGCAGCAGGGCCTGGGGGAAGCACTTCTGGTCTGAGAACAGACAGAACTGGCTCAGTGATGGCACCTCCAGGTCAGGGGCTGGACTAGGACTAGGACAAGCCAGAGCTGGGCAGCCAGCTGCCACCCCAGAGCTCACTCCCAGCCCAGTGGGCACGCAGCCGAGCCACAGGATGCCTGGACAGGCCGGCTGTGCTGTGAGCTGGGCAGTTACCTATGGTTGGGTTTTACACCTGCCGGCCCAGGGAGAGGCCACAGAGCCCCAGCCCAGGTGAGCCTGGACTTTGGAAATCCCCGCCTGCCAGAGCCAGGTGCCCGCCTAGCCCTGGCCACTGCAGCTCCTGCAGCGAGGGCAAAAGGCAGGTATTTGGAGATCCCCAGAATCAGCAGTGCCTGCCAGGCCCTGCCCTGCATTTGGGACCCTCGGGTTTGTCCTGCTGGCTGCAGGACAGGGGTGGCACCTGTGTGTGACACCACACGTGGCAGCAGCTCCGTGACTGTTCCCAGTGCCGTGACCACTGTGGGAGATCAATGACTGGGGTGCACCAGCAGCTCCCTGGTGCTGGGGCGAGGAGGAAGCTGCCAGCCCAGCTTCACACAGACTCGCCTGTTTGTTTGTTTAACGCATGAGTCATTCCCCGATCACGGTGTCCCCGATCAAGGCGTCCCCGTCCCAGTGTCCCCATCCACACCTGCCTGTGCTGACTCACCGCTGGCCATGACCCCCCTCCCTGCCACCCACCGGCCCCCAACCCCACCGAGGGGGCTGCAGCCCCTCAGGAACACGCGGGGTTTGCTCAGGAAGGCAAACACCACCGTGCTCAGCAGCACCTGGGGCAGGAGCTGGCGAGGACCAGGGTTAAAGGGTTTGGCTGAGGCAGCAGCAGCACCGTGCCGGGTCACGGGCGGTGACGTGGGGGCAGAAGGCCACAGGCAGCGTGGGCAGAGTGGGTCAGGGCGAGCTCAGCAGAGCCGAGGTGGCTGCACCAGTCATTGCGAAAGTGAATCTGGCGAGCAGGGCCTGGGAACGGGCAAGCGGGGAGGGGGCAGCTGCTGCACCTTGCTCTGACTCACAGAGGCTGCCCGTGCCGTGGCACTGGGCCTTGGGTACCGTGTGCCACCACCCTGGGCACTGCACAATGCCACTGACCCCCAGTGCAGTGCCCGAGGCACTGCTGGCTGCTGGCACAGCACTCTGGGCATCGCATGGCACCACCCATCACCTCCCTCTGCAGCCACCTGTCCCTGCCCAGGTCCACAGTGCTGCCTGCATGACACTGCGGCACCCCAGACCCTTGCCCAGCACCGGGCTGACAGCCAGAGCAGCTGCGGAGCTCAGTGCCAGCAGTGGCTGAGCGCCAGGGGCAGGTGGAGCTGCAGCCACAGCCCAGATCCAGGCAAACCCAGGGCAGGTGGAGCAGCCCTCACACCGACAGCAGCCCCCCGGGCTGGAGCTCGGGGCAGCGCCTGGCACAGCCAGAGCCGCCCCAGACACCCGGGAAACGCGCCCAATCCGGAACCCCACGCCCAGCCTGGGTGGGAATCGGGGCGTGCACGGTGCCACCCCGAGCCCGGGGCATCCTCCTCCTGCACGCCCCAGGCACCGGCTCGCAGTGACCCTCGGTCCCCACAGCCCAGGCAAAGCCATGCACCCAGCACGGCTCCGAGCAGCCCCGCGGGGACCCCCAGCACCGCCACCCGCATCCCGCCGGGCCGGCCGCAGGTCCCGCGGGCTCCACGTGGCCGCGATGGCCGGAGCGGCCGAGGGGTGGGGAGCGGCAGGAATCCAGCACTGAGTCACGGCTTCCTCTGCGAGCCCGTGAGTCATCGCGGCAGCGCCAGGCGCCCGGGCCCGGCGTGCGGAGCCCGCGACGCGCACACGGCTGCATGTGAGGGCAACCCCCGCGTGTAGGGGGGCCCTGCACACTCGCCACGTCCGTGGGATCGGTGTGAACACACACACAGATGTGCCTCAGGGTGCAAGGACTCACACAACGTGTGCACACACACACCCGGGGTCTTGGATGCCCATGTCCTCCATGTGCACAAATTCGGGAGAACACATCTGTGCAAGGCACGCACGAGTGCAGCCGTGCAAGGATCCACGCTCGGCCCCACGCTGACCTGGAGAACTTTGTCACATTTGCACCTCGGGCCGTGGGCTGGAGCTCACCTGTGGGACTGGGGCTCACCTGTGGGGCTGCAGCAGCAGCTTCTGCACCTCAAGCTGTGGCTCCTCACTCTCGATGCCCTGCAGAGGAAGAAGAGGATGTGGGGAAACTTTGACCAGCTGCAGATCCCCGCTGTGCCCTTGCTGCATGCCAGAGCTTTCTGCTACCGCCCACGCAGAGCCCTGTGCAAGAGGTGCCCACAGCACCACATCTCTCCTCCCTGCACGGTTGGACCTGGGGTGCAAGGAGGGCTGCAGGGCTGCACAACCACCCACGCACACACGCAGCCGTGGGTGCACACGTGTGACCTGCACCCACCCTCACACGCAGCATTGGGACCCCCCAACTTTGCAGTTCGCACCCACAGCTCCCCGCTGGCACTCGCTGCACCCCGCACCTCTGGGGGGTGTCCCCACCACTTTGGGGGGGAAGTGGGGAAATTGCACTCTGCAGAGCCGGAGCTCAGTGCCACGACCACAGAGACGGGGGTGGGGGGGGTGGGGGGTGGGGAGGGATGGTCAAGGTTACTGCGCCAAGCCCGGCCCACGATGGAAACCGCCGGGGCCGGGCTCCTGCCCCAGCCCGGGGGAGCGGAGCGGGCCGCCCCGCCGACGTGGCAGCCGCTGCCCGAACCTCGGCGGGGCTGAGCCGGCGGGACCCCCCCCGCCCGCAGCCGAACGAACGCGGGGACCCCCGGGCGCAGCGCCCCGGGCTCTTGTGGCCAGGATCCCCCCAGACACACAGAGGGAGGCACAGGGACCCCGGGGCGGTCCCGGCCCCCCCGGCGCTCCGGTTGTGCGGTGGGAGCGGGGGGGGGGGGGGGGGGGGTGTGGTTGCCATGGTAACGGAGCTCCCCGCGCGCCGGGATGAATGGGCCGGGAGCGCGCGCGATCTATGAATGAACGAGCGGGGCCGGGAGCGCGGAAAGCCCGGCCCGGATCGAGGAGCACGGAGCGGAACCTCGGGCTCAGCCCCGCCTCCCGGCCGGGACCGCCGGTCCCCGGGAAGCCCCCGCCCGCCCCGAACCCCTCCGAGATGCGGCCTGAGCTGTGCCGGTAACGGGGGCCGGAACTCGTGGAGTTCCCGGTGCCGTCCCGGTCTCTGCCTGCGGATCCGGGCCGGGCTTTGCCGCCGCGGCGGGCAGGGGTCCGGCGGGCAGGGGGGAACACCCGGCCCGGATTCCGCGGAAGGGAACGGAGAGGACCCGACTGTCCCCCGGCCCAGCACAGCCCTAGACCTCGATGTCCCCGTGGCCGAGGGGGCTCCAAAGCCGGACCCCACTTCGTGCACCCCTGGCCTGGGCACCCCCAGGGCTGATCCGGTCAGGGGTGGGGGCTGCTGCTGGCACTACCGAGAGGAGCCCAGCACCGGGCTGCCCTTCCGGGCTCTGGGGTACCCAGGGCAGAGCGTGGGGGGGTCCCTGAGGGATCCTCGGCTCCTCCGGGTCCCCTCCCTGCCAGCCGCAGGGCCCCAGCCCTGCCCGGCCCCCCCTGACCCCTCACCTCCGCCCCTGTAAGCGGTTCCCAGAAGGCAGGATGGGGGGGGGGGCAGGATGGAGGCGGGGGGGGAGCGGGGCGGGGAGGGGGGCACCGCCTCATCTTCCCAGCAGGGTCCGGGTCAGCCCTGGGTGTCACCGTCCCCCAGGACAGCCCGTTCCCAGCACAGGCCAGGGGCGGGGAGGGAATGGGGAGGGGGCATTCCTGGGCTGCCTGGGGGCTGAGTCACCCCCGGCCACCGCGGCCACGCACGGCCACACACACACACGGCGTGTGCACGGAGCTGAACACGCGGGGACACACGCGTGTGGCCGGGTACAGACGTGAATGTGCAGATCCACGCAGCGCTGCCACCACCGTGCACCTGGGGGGGAGTGGGAACATGCGGTGACATGAGTGGGAACATGCGGTGACATGAGTGGGAACATGCAGTGACACACAGAGCTCTGGACACGCACAGCATCCACTCTCGGGGACCATGTGCACGCACACAATGCACACGCATGTACACACACACACACACATGGATTTGGGGGCGGTGCAGCCACGTTCTCCTCTCAACCTCCGCCGCCACAGCCAGCCAAGGGCTGAGCATCCTCCAGCTGTCACCAGCACACGCGTGGGGACCTCCCCCAGCACCCGTTCCTGGGAGATGGAGACCGGGGGATCGAGAGGGGGGCCCCGGGAGCCGGTTTGTGGGGGCGTGCGGCCGAGCGTCTCCGGGGCTGCGTCACGGCTCTGACGCACCGTCGCTACCTGTGGGTCCCGCTGCTATAAATAGCCCCGCGCACGCCCCATCTGCCGCTCGCACCGTGCATTGTCACGGGGGTGGGGACACCCCGCTCCGTGCCCCCCGCGCCACCGGGGCCCAGGGGCCAGGTGGCCTCATGCCAGCCTCCAAAATCTGAGCGGTGACCGAGGGGGGGGGGATAGCGCGGCGGTGGCGGTGGCACTGTGCCACCTGGCAGGGCCCGGGCTGGCAGGGCCAGCTCGGACGTCACGAGAGCTCCTCGAGGTCCTCGTAAACACGGTGACGCACCGGCGCTGCCCTCTGGCCCCGTGTCCCCACCGGCCCCGTGTTTGCCCTGCCCGGGGCAATGGTGTGGGGATGAGACCCCCACGGCACCGGCTGTGGGGTCGGGGTCACACAGGGGTTACCCCTCAACCATGCCAGAGTCACCGGGGCCATTTAAGCGCCATCCCCGGTGGATGCCAACGAGGAGGGGGAGCTGAGCCGGTGCCCCCTCCCACAACACCTCAGCTGAGAGATGCTTTTGGGGGATTCTAAAAAAGGAGGGGAGAAGGGAGATTTGGGGTGTTTGTTGCTGCCAAGGGCAGGCAGCCAGGCCGGGACGCTCACTGCGAGCAGCGCTGGTTCCCAGCGCAGCTCCTGCTGCTTGCTCGTCCCCGCTGCGACCTCGGCCCCGGCGGGTGGGGGTCTGCGGGGATGGGCTGGCGCCGCGCCCCCGGCCCCGCCGCCCCCGTGATGTCACCGCCCATGCACGCCGGGCTCCAGATGGCCGCGGCTGCCGGCCAGGCTGGGGAGCCGGGGAGGCCCCGGGCTCGGCGAGGACACGGGGGGGACCCTCAGCCCCACGATGGGCTGGGAGGGAGCCGGGGCCGGGGCGGGGGGGCTGCTTTGCACACAACAGCCACGCGTGTCTGGCTGGGTTGCACGCGTGTGGGTGTGCATTGCACACTGGCTGTGTGTGCACCCCCACCGCCCAGCCAAGGGGTGCTGCAGCCCCTCGCAGCAGCCAGGGTGTTCATTCAGGGGGGCCTGGAGACCCCCAGATTCCCCATCAGTCTGTCCCTGCAGCGGAGCTGTGCTGCACACGTGTGCGCACTGGCTGCGAGCTCCGGGTGCACACGCGTGTGCAAGAGCCCGTGGACACGTGTGGGGCAGTGGGAAGCTGTGGGGAGCGCCGTGGGGCCGCGGCCGGCGGGCGGGGTGAGACATTCCTCACGGCGCTTGTTATTTTATCTGGTTCAAAGTCAGTTCCTGGAATGTTTTTAATTCCAGGATCCATCCCTGCGCCGGCAGCTCCCGGGCCCCCCCCGCGGCCGCCTCTGCACCCCACACCGGGACTGCCTGCCCACAGCCCGGCCCCACAGCAGCACCGGGGCCCGCTGTGGGGGCTCAGCCTTTCAGCAGCCTTTGCAACCCTCAGGAACACCCAGAGGGCACCCATGGTGCCTCAGCCTTGGCAGGTGCCCACAGCCGGGAGGTGGGGGGGACCGTCTGCAGCCCCACGCGGGGGCCTGGGCTCGCCCCCACCGGGACCCGCTGCTGCAGACGCCGTGTTCCCAAATCGTGCCAGGGACACGCGGCAGCGCGTCGCCCACCACGGCGTCTGGCACCGCCGCGCCAGCCCCGTCTCTCGCTCGCAGCCAGCGCCGGGTGCAGCCGAGGGATTCCAGGGGGCTGCGGGGCTGGGGTTTTTGATGTACCCCACACCGTGAGGGAGCTGGGGGTCCTCAGGGGGTCCCATTGCCGTGGGGACGCGGGGTCAGCACACAAGGCACAGCCACCACCCTCGGCCGTGGGGTTCATGGGCACAACCGGGGTTCCAGCCGTGTGTTTGCAGGCTGGGGGTGTGCGGGATGGCGCTGCGGGGAGGCCGGTGTGTTTGTGGGGTGGTGTGTGCAAGGGGCTGGGCGTGCAAGGATTGACGTGCAGCCCCACGCATCCTGCGCCCGGGTGTGCCCGGCACCGCGGGGCCGCGGCGTGGCCGGCGCCGTGGGCGTGCGCGGGGCCCACGGGTGTGCCGGGAGTCCCTGGGAGCCGCGGCAGCTGTGGGTGTTTCCTGGCGCACCCTCTGCGGCGAGGGCTGGGCAGAGGGACAAGGGGGGGCACCCGGTCCAGTGTCCCCACCCACTGGTTGTGGGTGCATGGACACACCTGCCAGGTGACACCCACACTGCCCCCATAGTGGGCACAATGTGGATTGCTCCATACTGGGAGCACTGGGATGAGCTCAGTGCCGGGTGCTGGGCAGGGCCGGGGGCAGTGGGGAGAGGAGCCAGGATGGGGTACAGGGGGTGGGAATCACCCCAACACCTGGGCTGGGCAGTGAGGGGGGCTCTGCCCAGCCTCACCCATCCCCAGCAACCTCTCCTGTTATCAGCAGCATCTGGGGGCCCTGGGCGCGGTGATGTCACCCCGTGGTGTGGCACCGTGTCCCGGCTTGTCTCCTGCCGTGCCGCAGACACCTCCTGAGGCTGCCTGCTCCGTCCTGTGCCATCCAGCCATGCCATGGCTTCGGGGCCAGGCCGGTCCCAGCTCACACCCTGGAGCACCCACTGCTCCCCCGGGACCCCCCAAACCGTGAGCCGAGCCCTTGGGGAGGCAGCAGCTGATGGGACACCCCAAGGATGGACTGGGGGGTTCCCAGGGAAGCACCCACAGCGGGATTGTTTGAGTGCCCCCCCCCCCGTGCGCGGCTGCTGGCGCTCGTCCCTGCGTTCACACGCGTGTGCGTGTCCCCCGTGTGCCCTCCCGGCAGCGATTGCCTTACAAGGCCGCCGTGTTGCTCCTGCCGCGGTCGGCGGTTCTTCCCTTTGCCAAATTTGGCACGGGCCGGGGGTGCGGGGGGGCCCAGGGGCTGCAGGGGGGGGAGCCCGAGGTCTGCTCTACCCGAAATGACGTCAAAGCGGGGCGCGGGGTGCCCGGTGCGGTACAAGTCACCGCAGGAACCTGAGCTGCTTCCGCTCCCGCCCGGCTTCCTCCGGCGCTCGGCTGCTCCTGGGGGTTCAGGGTCCGGCCAGGGCCCCCCCCGGGTGTTCCCCATGGGAAGAGCAATTCCCTTCCCATGGTGTTTGTGGGGTGCTGAGTGTCCCACGGAGATCCGGATTCTCTGTCCCCAAGCCCGGAGTGCGAGGACAAAGCTGGGACATGGCAGAGGGGACAGGGGTGGGACATGGCAGAGGGGACAGGGGTGGGACATGGCAGAGGGGACAGGGGTGGGACATGGCAGAGGGGACATCGCAGCCACTCCTGCCCCCTCCCCAAACAACAGCGCCACAACTCAGCGCCCAATCGGGATTCACCCCGCCCCAGCTGTGCCTGGAGGTGACAATGTCACCGCGTCCGTGTCACAGCACAGCTCCGGGGGTGTCCCAGCCCACAGTGTCCCCCGATAGCCACCGACACCCCGAGTGGCCTCCAGCTTCCTCCCAGGGATGCTGGGGGCTGCAGGAAGAGGGTTACATGGGTGCGATGTCACACGTCCCCAGGGCCACCCCCACCCCATCACCTTCCCCGGGGCAAGTACAGGTGGGGAAACTGAGGCACGGCCGCATTCGTGGCCACCAACCTCCCCTTCCCCCCCCGCCCCAGCCCGCGGCCACCCCGCCGTGACGCAGGAGGGAGGGAGGGAGCTGGCAGGGAGCTGGCACTCACGGCCAGCCCGGCTGGTGCAACCGGCCCAGCTCCTCGGGGCAGTGGCCAGTGGGATGGGACTGGGAGCACCCAGTCAGATGAGCACCCACGGGTTGGGGTCTGGCACCCAGAGAGGGCTGGAAACACCTCAAAGTCTCCCAAGGAGACCCCAAACCTGTTCCCCTTCTAGGGAGGATGGGGCAGCTCCATCATCCCTCTCCCTCCTTCAAGTACAGGCACATGTGAGTGTGGAGCAGGTGTGTGCACAGGTATGGGGTCACCTGTGGCTGTCCCATGTCCCCCTGACACTGATGGGGTGCCCAAACAACCCCTGTCACCCCAAACCAACACCAAACACGATTGCATCCAGACTGCCCAAATTTATTTCAAAAATAAAAAATAAAATATTAAAGACCAAAAAAGCCTCGCTCTCCCCCCCGCCCCCCCTTTTCCCCAAAAGCACCACAAAAAAAAAACAAAACCAAAAAAAAAAAAAAAAAAAAGACTTTTACAGACAAAAAACACATCACGTGGGGGCTCTATTTGCACAGATCCTGACGGAAAAAAATCCAAGTCGGACAAGAAAAAGGATCCTACGGCCTATGAAGACTATGTCAGTATTGGCTCAGTCGGGTCATTAATGTCTATAAATACCGGCCCCGCGGCCGGGACCGAGTTTGGGGTTATTTATTCAGGGATTTTTTTCTTTTTTTTTTTTTCTTCTCTTTTTTTTTTCTTTTTTTTTTTTAACTTAAAAAAGAAAAAAAAAAAAAAAAAATCCAACCACCCAAGCAGAGGGTGGGAAGGAGTCCAGCGACTCGGAAGTTGGGCTCGGCCGCGGAGGGAAGGCGCCTGCCTCGGCTTCTCCCTCCTCAAACAAAATTAACACCCCCCCCAAAAAAACAAAGCCCCTCCCACCCCCGTCCCCCCTCCCCAGGCTGCGGCGGTGGGGCCCAGGCACACGTGACCCCCCGGCCACCCGGGGGGGCCCAGCCCCACAGCCGAGCAATGCTACATATAGAAGGGAAGGAAAACAAACGGCCCCCAAATCGGGGGGGGCTCCAGCACCTCCGAGGGAGACTTCATCTCCTCCTGCCTGCACCGGTGGGGGGGTGGCACAAGGTGGGGCCAGAGCCCACCCAGCTGTGCCCCTCTCTTCACAGCAAAGCAGCAGCTTCGATACGCCCGGGGGTGCCGGGACCCCCCTGGCTGGGGAGGCTGCAGGGAGGGGGCTGCTCCCCCCCATCACCCCAAAACCCAACCGAGCAGGGGGGTGGGGGGCTCCCCCTGACACGCAGGTCGGCCCAAAGCGTCTGTCTGGTCGCAGGAGACGGCGAATCTCGAGGAGCCCCGGCTCGCGACGCCGGCGCTGCCTCCCCACAGCGGGGGCGGCGGGCGGGACCCCCCCCCCAGAGGCCACAATCCCCCGGGGGCCCGCGGCTTCTCTATGCTACGACAAACTCGGATTTCATCTCGGCCTTGACCTCCGGCTTCCAGACCGAGTCCTCGAAGTCCAGGTCCAGGCTGCCCTCGCTGGAGACGCTGCTGTTGCTGTTGGTGCGCCCGGCCTTGCGGTTGGGCACCCAGTGGTAGGGAGCCCTGGCGTCCCGCCGCGCCTTCCGCCGCAGCCGCTTCTGCTGCAGCAGCAGCTGCAGCCGCTCCACCTTGCAGCGCGTCGCCCGGTTCTCCGTCTGCCGCAGCCGGTCCCCTGCGAGGGGAAAAGGGAAAAGGGGGTCACGGGGGGCTGCCATGGGGGGATACGCCAGCCCCTACACAGCCCCGCGTGGCACGGACATGTGGATATCCCTGTAACACAGGGCAGGTCATGGTGGGCTTGCTCCCCTCATCCACAGCCCACCAGGCAGCCCCCAGTGACACAGGGACATGGACACCCCCCAAGCAGGTGCCCTCCAAAAGGAAAAGGGTGAGGTGGTTACACGTGGGTGGCCTGACCCACATCCTGTGGGGTCACGGAGTCCCCCATGGCACAGTGCCTTGGATGTCCCAAAAACAGGGTGCCCACCGCAGCACCAAACTGGTGCCCATGGCCTACAGCCCTTTTCTGGGGTGCAGGGTCCCCACTACAACACCCCCTTAATCCCCCTGGATGGATGGGGAGGGGTCCTGACCCAGAGCAGAGCTGGGGGTGGCCCTGGAGGACCTGGCCACACCAGCAAGGGCTGGAGCCAGCACGGAGCCACCCCCTGTGGGGACCTGGACCTGGCTAGGAGAGAAGGAAGAGCAAACCCTGAGGGGGCTGAGCCAGCACTGGTGGTTTCACTTCTTTCCTCTAAGCAAATCACAGGGGGTCCTGTGCGGGTGCCTGCGACACCTTCCGGCCCCGGGACTCACAGGTGTGCACCCAAAAATGCTGGGGGAGCCGCTGCCACGCCCCAGCCAGGCCCACCTTCACCCCCAGACTGGGGAGATGGGTTTGGAAAGGGGAAGCCAGAGTCTGGGTGACCCCAAAACCTCTGCCCACACAGCAGGGACAGGCCCTGAGCAGCATGGACACCACAGCCACCTGCCACTCCCCCACACTGTCACCCACACAGGGACGCTTTGTCCCCACAGGGTTTGGCAGAGGTGACAATGCAGGGTGGGTGGGGAGACCTCCCTGAGTCCCCAGCGGTGCTGACTGTCCCCAAATGTGTCCCCTCCCTGGCTGACACCTGTCAATCATCCAGCTCCCAGTCCCTCTCTGCTCCTCCCAGCCATGGACCAGAGACCCCCAAGAGGCACCAACCTCCAACCCCAACCCCTCTCTGCTCAGGCAAAGCCGGACTCACCACTGGGCTTGCACATCCGGATCTGGCTTTGGCACTGGACAACGGGGTGCAGGGTGGGGGCGGCGGCCGCCGGCAGCGGCTCTGAGGTAGTTTTGGTGGCGAGGTCCGGAGAGGCAGGCGGTGAGGAGGAGGAGGAGGAAGAGGAGGAGGAGAACTGTGTCTGGCAGCGGAGCTGTGTCAGGGACTGGGGCATGCCCTGGTAGTGTCTCGTGGCGCTGAGGAGGTCGTTGAGGATCTGCAGGATGGTGCCGATGTCCCGCCGCGGCCGCCCGCTGCTGTCCTGGCAGTTGGGGTGCAAAGTGCCTGGAGAGGGGAGGGAAGAGAAGGGTGTGAGACAAGCAGCACCCCCAGACCCACAGCCCCATCGTCCCCCCAACATCCCCCCAGAGCCCCCTGGAGATTGAGCAGTGCATACCGGAGAAGGTCCCTGAGAAGACCCCAGGAGCGTGGTTGACGAAGCTCTCGATGACCGCCCCAGGTTTGCGGGATCGGGCCGAGGGGGCCGGACTGCTGCCCGGGGAGCTGCTGCTGCGGGAACCACAGTCCACCTGGAGAGGAGAAACACGGCATCAGCCTCGGGGTAGGGGTCTGGTGGGGCACACAACGCTGCTCCTGAGCTGCTGCCACCCCGAAAAGAGCCAGGTCAGGAGAGCCCAGAGGGTCTGGTGGGGCACACAACAAGCACACAGCGCTGCTCCTGAGCTGCTGCCACCCCACAAAGTGCCAGGTCAGGAGAGCCCAGAGGGTCTGGTGGGGCACACAACGCTGCTCCCGAGCTGCTGCCACCCCACAAAGAGCCAGGTCAGGAGAGCCCAGACAGGGAAGGTGCAGCAGGCACCAGTCCCAGCTCTCCTGGCATGAAAGGAACCACCCTGGGGGTCCTGACAGCCTCCCTGCCCTGCTGTGCTGTGCGAGGGGGAAAGGGAAGTAACAGCAGCAGCTCCTACCCACCCATGGGGACAGGCAGGGTGTGAGGACAGGCCTCACCCTGTCCAAGGGTAAGAGCTTGGGTTACACCCTGTCCTTGAGCCCCTCCCTGGGACCTGGGGGCATTCTGGAGACCAGACTGCGGACAACCCCATTTCCACACATGAGGAAACCCAGGGAGGGCCAGGCATGACCACGGCTGAGCTGAGAACATCACAGCTTCACCCCCATTTCCCCAAAGGCCCCAGAACACCCCCAGCCTCACCTCTGAGCAGGAGGAGACCACGCTGCTGTTCACCGTCTGCGTGCTGGCCCCGTGCGACCGGAACATCCCGGCGGTGACGGGAGCGGCGTGGGGGGCGTTACAGTACACGGGGGGGGCCTGGGCGGCGGGCGTGGGGCTGGGGGCCGGGCTCTGCTGGCACGTGGGCACCACGGGGATGCGGGTGAAGCCGGAGCCGCCGGCGCCGTGCAGCGTCCGGCAGTGGGGGCTGGCGCCGGCTCCCGCCTCGCCGCGGCTGGCGATGAGGTGCCGGTGCTGGAGCTGCCCGGTGCTCTGCTGAGCCGCCAGCTGCAGCTGCACGAACATCATGTGGTCACCCACGCGCAGGGCCAGGGTCAGCGGGGACCGGCCCGACAAGAAGTCGTTGACCTGGGGAGAGAGAGAAGGGACCCTCATCAGTCGTGGCACAAACAGCAGGGCGGTGGTTGCCCCCCTGGTGCTGAGCAGGGAGTGGTGGTTGCCCCTACAGATTTCTCTTGGCTATAGGGATGGGTCACTGGGGCAGAGAAGGGGTGACCCCCTCCCGCAGCCCTTCCCGTGCCAGGTTGGCAGGCGAGCCCAGCTGCTGTCCCCACACGACCCCAGCCCGGTGCCAGCTCTGTCAGCTGACGGTGCCGGGGGGTATTTTTCTTCCTTCTGCCCTTCCTGCCCTTTATTCCCCACCACTGAGTGGCCTTGCCTGCCTGGCCGCCCTCCCCAGCGCTGATCCCGGCGGGCAGGGACGGGCAGGGGCCGCAGCTGGGACTGCCCAGAGCTGCAAGCCTGGCCAAGGGCCAGCGCTGCTGCTCCGGCCATGGGAGGGGTGTCCCCTCCCCAAGCTCGAGAGGGTGGCACAGGGAGAAGAGGAGGGGGCAGGTGAGGACATGCCGGGTCCCTGCATGCCCACCCCACCGCTGTGACTCAGGCAGTGCAGCCCACCTGCCCTCCTCCCCCCCATCAAGGCAGCTGGGGGTGGGGGACAGGCCCTGCCCAGCCCGGAGGCTCCAGCTCCGGCAGGTGATGGAGCAGCTGCAGAGTGGAGACAAGAGCCAGGGCCTGACCCTCCCCAGGCTGCAGCTGTGGGGGGGCCCTCAATGCCCAACACCTGCCACCCCCCAGCTCACACCCCTCAGTCAAATAAATCACTTGGCAGCTGTGCCAGGGAACAGGGGAGCCCCCCCAAGCACTGCCCACATTCTGGGGGGGCTGAGACAGCCATGAGCCCCCCCTTGCCCTCATGTGTGCTGCAGGGGGGCCGTGCCTCTCCCCACACCAGCCCAGACGGGTTAATGAGGATGATGCCCCCCCCTTCCACTCTACACCCCCCTCATTATTCCAAGGCACGCAGGGCTTGGCTTTCCCAGCCTATCACAGGCACCTCCAGATATCACCCACCCACATCCCATGGCGCCTTTTGGGGTGCAGCCATTGAGGGGTCCCCAGTGGGCCCAGCACCCTCCTGTCCCCAGCGCTGCGGAGCGGGGCCCCCCTGGGCCCCCCCCAGCCCCGGCCCCGCTCCCCCACGCCCCGCTGCCGCGGGGGCCGGTTCTGAGAAGCCGTGGGAAAAGCAGCTTTAAAAATACCAGCAGCAAAGCCCCGAGCGTGTCAGGCGGAGGCTGCAGAGGAAGGGGTGGGCGAGAAGGAGACGCTGCAGCTCTGGACACGGAGGTTACGGGCCGAGGGGGCGGGAGAGGACAGCGGGTGTGCACATGGGCACACGTGTGCACACGCGTGTGTGCGCACAGAGCACCGAGGAAAGCATCACCCCAGCCCCTGTCCTGCCTCAGTTTCCCTTCCCACAGCAGCCAGGATGGCCTCATGCCAGGCTGGCACTGCTTGGCCCCATCCCAGCTCTGGCCACCTCCAGGTTCTGCATGGAGCCCCCCATGGCTGCTGGGCCACTGTAGGGGGTACACTTCACTCAGGGACCCCACAGACCCCAATACCAGGTCCAGACACCATTCAAGTGTGGGAAAAGGACCCAGCTGGGCCCTGCTCTCACTGTGCTCCTTAGCGGGGTCTTTACAGCCCCATCCCAGCTCTGGCCACCTCCAGTCCCTGCATGGAGCCCCCCATGGCTGCTGGGCCACTGTAGGGGGTACATTTCACCCAGGGACCCCACAGACCCCAACACCAGGTCCAGGCACCATTCAAGTGTGGGAAGGGGACCCAGCTGGGCCCTGCTCCCACCGTGCTCCTTAGCAGAGCCTTTACAGCCCCATCCCAGCCCCTGCCACCCTCCTCCAGGCCCGGCTCTGCACCCAGGTGTGCCCGGGGGAGCCCCGCGCACCTCCCCGGGGCCTCCTGACGTCAGCGGCCCCGCGGCCGCCTCCCGCTCCCTGTGAGTCACCCCTGCCCTGCCTGACCCCTCGCCAGCGCCGGGAGAAACCAGAGCACCCCAACCCGGCCAAGCCAGCGCTGCCGGCACTTCCCAGCAGCACCAAGAACTCCCCCCTCCATCCCCACGCACGGGAGTCCCACAGCCCCCCCCGCAGCACCCCCGGGGCTGGGCCGTGGCACGGAACCGGCCCGGTCCCCGCGGCGCCTCAGCCCCGGGGCTCCCAGCACCCGCCCCCACGCCGCTGCCAACCTTCCCCCCCCCCGGCGAAACCAGCCCGCTCCAATGCAAACACGTCCCACCCAGCCGCCCGCTCGGCCGCCCACGCCGGGAGGACCCCGTCCCTCCCAGCCGGCTCCGCCGCGGGGGCCGGGACAGCCTCGCCGACGGCGCTGGGGACACTGAGCCCCCCATGGTCCCAGCACCTAAGGGTCCCCTGGGACCCTGCCAAGCCCCCTGGGGGGCTCAGCTGCACCGTACCGGGCTCGGGGCCCGCAGGGATGGGGCAAGTGTCTCCCAGCTGCTTCTCAGAAATGCCGATGACTCAGAGAACGCCGCATTCCCGCCTCGCTCCAACGCCTGGCCCCGCGTCACCCCCGGCCCCCAGCCCCAGACACCCCCGGGTCCCCAACTCTGGGCTGGCACAGAGCGGGAGCTGCCCCCAGGAGCCCCTGCCCCGGAGGGGGAGGGCAGCACCCCCAAACAGGCACAGGGAAATCATCCTGGGAGATCCAGATGGCAAAGGCAAGGCCAGGGCAAGGATGAGGAGGGGGAGCAGGAAATGCCCCCCAAGCCCCTGCGGGGTCTCCAGCTGGGCACAGCTGGGCCCCCCCATCCAGCCACCTGCGCGGGTGCCCAGGGGTTTGTCTGTGCCAAGGGGGGGCAGAGGTGACAGAGCCCCCCGGCCGCATTCCTGCTGCCCTGGAAGAGCCAGGATGTGTCATCCCCCTCCTCTGTTCCTCCCCCTCCGCACTCCTGGGCAGAGGGACTGGGCAGGGAAGGAAGAGCCGAGGCAGTGGGACCGAACCATCCCTGGAAAGCAGGGGCAGCCATGTGGGGAGGAAGGAAGCGCGGGAGCATTTCCAGGAAGCCCCCCCGTGCCCGGCAGCCGCTTCCCCAAAGGCTGGGGAGGGGGTGGCAGCGCCCCGGCCCCCCCCCGCCGCCCCCAGAGGAAGCGGCTCAGCTCTCCCCGTGCTCCGGAGGCTGCGTGACGCAGGCAGAGCCCAGCAAAGCATGAATGGGAGGAGTGGTTTCCTGCCCCCCCGCCGCCCCCCAGGTGCTGGCGGTTCCTCCTGCTCAGCCCTGGCTTCCTGAATCACCAACCGGAGGAACCTGCGGTGGGCAGGGAGGTGCGGAGCCGCTTCCCGCAGCCGGTGCCAGACCGTAGCCCACCCACCCTCCTCCGCCCGCTCTGCTTGGCCTGGGGGGGGCCACAGCCCAGTGTAGGGGGGTACCCTGAGCTCCACGGGCTCCTGGCTCCTCAATCCAGCCCATAGCAGAGCAGAGCTGCTCAGCCCCATCAGAAATATCTGCAGCCCTGAGGCCAGGACTGTGCTGTGACCCCCCAGGCCAGGCTGCCAGAACCAGCCCCCTCCCAGCTGGGATGGGCAGCACCTCGCAACCCCTCCACGGGACCCCAGCAGCCTCTGGCACTCCACTGGGGCTCCAGTCCAAGCTCACTCCCCCAGCTCCCACGGGGTTAAACCAGCTGCCAAAAAGTCAAGGTCACTCCGGGCAGCCAAGGGCGCTGCGGGTCAGTCCCTGTGGGCAGGGCAGCCTGGCCCTTGCCACATCCCCACGGAGGGCACAGCAGTGCCCCCCACCAGCCCCTTCTCTGAGCCCTGACCACGGGGCTCAGCCCCTTCCCAGAATTCAGCAAAGCCAGGTTATAAAAACCCTCAAAAACCCAACCCTTGAAAAAAAAAAAAAAAACCCGAAGCTGCAGCATCGGCCAGAAAAAAAGGAAGGAAAGAGTTTCACAGCAGCAACAGAGACGGAAAACAAAGGAGCAGGGCCTGCGCGGCTGGGGGTAAATTCCACCTTCGCGGCAGGAGCCGGCGGCTGCGCGCGCACCCACGGCTCACCCACGGCTCTCCCACCCTGGGAACGCTTCCGCCCCGCAGCTGAGACCCCCCAGCAGCGAGGACCCCCCCTCTACCCGCCCACTTCCCACCCCTCTCCAACAACTCCACAGCGATTCAACCACAGCCCCGCCAACGCCGCCCACTCGGCCCCTTCCTCGGTGCCCCAGCACAGGGGACAAGGAGAGGGTCAGAGCACCCCGGCATGGTGTTCTGCACCCCCCAAGGACGGCTCCAAGAAAAGGGGGAAGGACTCTCTGGGTGCTGGGGGGAACCCGGGCTCTGCAGCCCCACGAGCCCCCAGCCTCTTTAACATCATCACAGCTGTGGGGCAGAGGGGCAGCCCCATCCCTGCACCCCAGGGTGGGCATTGTAGGGGGGGCACTGCAGCCCCACACCCCCAGGCAGAGCCCTGAGCCACCCCGGGCTCTGCCACCGACCTGCAGCGTGACCTTGAGTGAGTCACTTCACCTCCCCGGCTCCCGGCTTGTTTGGGCTGGGAGGCTGCGGCATTGGGACCTCCCCGAGCCGGGCACCACCCTCAGCGCTCCCAGCCATGCTGAAGGTGAAACCTCAGCGAGGCACCAACGCCAAAGCTTTTGGGAGGGGACGCAAAGTGAGGCCGCAGCTGTCCTTCCTCCCCCCCACCCCAAACCCCCGCCCTCCGCCTTTGTCTCCATCCTGCCCCAGCATCCAGCCCCTCACCTGAGTTTCAGTTAAGCTTTCCAGAGCTTGCATCACCGACTGTTCTGGCCTGGACGCCTGGGACTGGAAAAAAAAAAAAAAAAAAAAAAAGGAGGAGGGGGGGGATTAACGTTACAAATGCAGCAAAGGAGGGGGCGTCCGCAGCAGGAGGGAGGGATGACATGTCACTTCCACTATTTCTACACAAGCCCTGAGAAAGGAGTGAAATACTAAACCTGCTGCCGTGCCCAACCCAGCGCTGCCTCCTCAGCAGAGAGCTGGGGCAGCAGAGCCGCAGGGCTGCCAGCACATCACATCCTCATCCTTGCCCGGGGCTTTAATAATAGACAGGGACAGAGTGGGAGGGATGGAGGGAGCAGCAGGAAAAGGCCACTCACCATCAAGCCGGCCTCCACGGTGGGCACCAGTGTCAGCTTGCTGCCTTCCACGACCCCCAGGTCCTGCAGTTTGCCAGAGCTGAGGCGGCTGTGAGGGGGGAGATGCCAAAAGCAGGGTCAGTGCAGGTCGAGCAGCCCCCCCAGAGGGTGCACGCCAAAGGGGGACACCAGCTGCAAGTCTGGCTGCTCCCAGGGGACCAACAACTCCCCAAGCACCCCTAACCTAAAAAATTCCAAACCTTCACAGAGGTAGGAGGGAAGCTTGGCACCCCACTGCTCAGCTGCCCCCCCGGGGGAAGCTCAGGGTGTGGGGCACCCCTTCCCTGGGCACGGGGCAGTGCTGAGGGGGCCAGAGAGGAGCTGGGCTGCGGGGGAGTGGGAGCGCAGGGTTCACGGCACAGGAAACCTGCCCACTGGGGGGGCGGTGAGAGAGAACTTGGGACCGGTGTAGGTGGGGGAGGCAGCGCTGGGAACGCGCTCCCTCAACCCTGCGGGTGCCGGCAGATGGATGTGGTGTCCCCGTGTGTCCCCCCCCCTCCACCGCCTTCCTCCCTGATCCGGGAAAGACTCTCCAAGTTACTCCCGGCCCCACGCGGGCCCCGCTCCACGCGGGGGGTGCGCAGCCCCTCGGCCCGGGCCCCCGGCAGACAAAGGCCCCCCCGCCGCCCCCGGCGCTGGGGGCTCAGGGGAGGCCGGGCCGCGCCGCCGCCGGGGCTGAGCCCAGAACAAAGGGCCGGGGCACGGCCGGGCCCCGCCGCCCACAAAGGAGCCCCGGCAGGGCCGGGCGAGGGGGCGGCGGCCGCGCTCCCGGCCCGGCGCCCCCCTCCCTCCCTCCGCCCCGGACCCCCCCCCCGTCCCTCCTTCCCTCCCTCCGGCCCGGCCCCCGCTCGCCCCCGCCGCGGCCCCCCGGGCTGTCCCCCCCCCCCCGCCCCGCACAGGAATGGGGCCGGGAAGGGGGAGGGGGCGGGAGCCTTTGTGCGGTGCCGAGCCCGGTGCGAGGGGGCCGCCCCCGCGCCCAGCCCCGCTGTCGGGGGCTGGGGACCCCGGGCCTCCCGAGCCGCGCCGAGCCCCCCCCGTACCGAGCCGTGCCGTACCTCTCTTTGTGCAGCAGCGCCAGACGCTCCTTGGGCACCTTGAGGCGCTGGGACAGCCGCCGCTTCAGCCCCTCCACCGTCTCCTCGGCGGGCACCGAGAGCTCATAGCGGGTGCCGGTGGTGGTGTGGATGTAGAGGTTCATGGGGGGTTCGGGCGGCCCCACCTCGCAGGCGGGAGCCCCGCGGCTGCAGCTCCTGGCGCCGGGCTGCGGGTCCATCCGCCGACCTGCGGGGGCAGCGGCGGTCGGTGTCGGGGGGCGACGGCGGGACGCGGCGCGGGGTGGGAGGGGGGGAGCGGCGGGAGCGGACAAAGGAGGGAGCGGGGCCCGCTCCGCCACACGCCCGGCGGGACCCACAGGAGCTCCGGCTGCGCGGCGAGGCCTCGGGCGGGGGCCGGGAGGAGGCGGGGGGCTGCTGGGAGTGGGTTCCCCAAGCAGTGCTGCACCGGCCGTACCCTCCGCGGCTCGGGCGGAAAAAACCAAAAAATATATATATATATATTAAAAAAAATAAAAAATATAAAGTCTCCCGTTCTCGCCCCTCTCCGGTGGCTGCCGCGGGAAGGGGGGGCGGTGGAAGCGGCGCTGCCTGCCCCTGCCTGCCGCCTCCTTTCTTTCTCCTCGCCGCCGCTCTGTGCTCTCGGTGCGGGGTGTCTGGGGGCGGGGTGAGGCCCGAGGCCGCGGCGAGGGGCGGGGAGGCCGCCTCGCTCCCCCTTCTCTGGGGCCGGACCCGCCGAACCGGCCGCCGCTCGCGCTGCCGTGGGAGCACCGGGGGGGGAGGGAAGTTACAATGTAGCAACGTCCCGCGGGCGGGGCCTCGCCCTCATTCACTCCGGCTCCTCCGGCGGCCTCGACCAATGGGAGCGCGCCGAGCGCCCAGACATCCGCGGCGCTGACCAATGGGAGGAGGGCGCAGCTTCCCCACGTGGCCCGGTGGGCGGGGCGGTCCGGTCGGATTCCTCCCGCCCACGCGGCCTCGAGGCCCCGCCCCCCCGGCCCCGCCCCCCGCGCGCCCTCGCGCCGCGCCTGGAGCCATTCATAATCCCGGCACACAACAAAGGGGCGCGGGGGGCTCGGGGCTCCGGCGGGGCTCCGGCGGCGCTGGGCACCCACCGGGCTGCCCCGCACCGGGGGGCTGATGGGGTTGGCGTGCCAGGCCCGTGCGCCGCGGAGGAGTGAACGCGGGACACGGGCAGGCGCCGGCCCGGAGCGCCGCGGCGGGGGCGGTGAGCGCGGCCCCCGCACCGGAGGAGGCCGCGGCGGGAGGTGACTGCCCGTGGGGCCGGGCGGGAGCCAGAGCCCCCGGAGCCGAATGACGCCGGGACACAGAGGCGGAAAGGGCGGGGGGGACACGCACAGTCACCCGCGGCCGGTCACACCCGCCCGGTCACACGCACCCGCCCGGTCACCCTCCCGGTGACGCCGTTACAGCTACGGGGAACTGTCCTGATGAGGGGTTGAGCCCCCCAGCACGCTCTTGCCCCCCGCAACCCGCAGCTCGAACCTCCACCCCAGCGGCTCCACCGCCGCCCGGGGGGGTGGAACGGACACCCCGCAGCCCCGGGGCCCCGTCCCGGCAGCCGCACCGGGGGGGGGGGCTATGAGTCAGCAAAGCGCGGGCGCCCTCTGCCGGCCCCGCTGAGCCTCCTGCGCCCGGGGGGGCCGCGGGGGCCGCACCGGCGGCGCGCCGGGGAGCCCTTACCGAGACACCGGGCGGCCCTTACCGAGCCACCGGGCGGCCCGGCCGCCCTGCGCCCCGGAGGCGCTGCTCGCCCACCGAGATGGAGACCCCCAGCCCAGGCAGCCCCCCCTTCCCCCGGAGCGCCGGGAGCGAGGAGCCGCTCCCCGGGACGCGGCGGGAGCCGAGCGGGCGCACCGGGGTCCCGACAGCTGGAGCGGGGAGAACCGATCCGGCTCCCGATCCCCGGAGGAAGGCAAAGCTCCAGGTGACTGAGGACACGGAGGGTCCCTGAGGGTGAGCAGAGCTCCCGAACAACCCAAGAGGGGCTCTGCCGTGCGCCCCCCCGTGAGCCCCGGGGAAGCGGGACCACCCCTCCCGCTCCGGGGAAAGCAACCGAGAGAGCGCCCGGTCCCGGTCCGCGGATCCCCCCGCAGCCCGACCCGGGTCCCCACCAGCCCGGCGCGGCTCTACTCACCGAGCACGGCCCCGCGGATCCCGGCGCGGCGGGAGCTCAGCTGCCTCCGGTGGCAGGAAGAGGGAGAGAGACCCCAGAAACGTCCCGGGGGGAGGTGGTGATCGGTTCGGTGTCACCTCCTGAGCGCTGCAGCTGGTCCGAGCGCAGCCCTGACGCGGAGCTGCCGGGGAGGTGCCCCAAGTTTTATCCCGCACCGCCCGGGGTGGAGCCTGGCAGGGGCAGGGACCGGGCAGGGACCGGTCTGGCCCCGGCAACGGCCCCGGCAACGGCCACGGCCTCTGCCCCGGCGGTACCGGCACCTGCTCCCGCGGGGGATCCCGCTCCTTGCCCCCGGGTCTCAGTCCTGTACTAGGGGTCCCAGCCCCTACCCCCTCGTTTAGGATCCCGCTCCCGAGATCCCGACTCGCCGTCCTCTAATCTCGGGATCAGCCCACCGGGGGCGTTTCAGCCCCTGCCGGGGTCCCGGCTCTGCCGCCGCTCCAGGCGGGGCAGGGGCGAGCTGCCCTCCACGGACCGTGGGGAGGGGACAGAGCGGACACCTCTCCCCCTCCGCGTGCCCCAGCACCGGGGTCAAAGTCAGTCCATGGGCAGGGAACGGATGGGCTGAGCTCTCCTTGGGAGCCGAGCGTCAAAGCTGCTGCTGCTGCTGCTGCCCGCGGGGACTCGGGGATGTCTAACACCGAGACTCTCTGATGTCTAACAACGAGGTTGGACCATTCCTCCCCCAGGGATTCCCTCTGCCCTACCACCCACTGCCCAGCAAGGACACAGCCCCACAGGGCTTTTAGAGCGAGGGAGAAACGGGCTGGTGGGCACCAGTTCTGGGGCACGGTGTCCCCGAGCGCCTCGGGGCAGAAGCCGCTTCCTCCTGGGCCGGCGGCCGCCCTGTGCACACAGGGAGGGTGCTGGGGAGATGCTCGTGACCTCGAGCTGCCTCGCCGGGTCTCTCCCTCACAGACAATGCCCTGGCACACCGAGACACAAAGCAGCTGGAGGGGGGATCTGGCAGCCAATTTCCAGTAGGGAGACCCAACCCGTGAGGAAACAGTGCCGGGGCCTGGCAGGAGCCATGAGGGGCTCTCTGAACCCCCAAAATTCTGCTGCTGCTGCATCCCTCCTGCCCTGCATCCCCTGGGGTGGGTGCAGATGGCTGGGTGGGAGCGAAGCCACTCGTGCAAGGCAGAGAGCTGGGCTGGGAGGGAGCCTTTGTCGCACAGCCCACGGCCCCCCGCCTGCCCCAGCCCCCTCCAAGCTCTCGGGGGGGAGATGAGCTCAGGCGGCTCCGACTCCGGCTCCTGCCATTGTTGTCCCTGGGAGAGGGGCCGGGGCAGGGATGCGCCATTGTTCTCCCCGGGAGCTGCGGAGCCCCGGGCCTGCGAAGCCGCCCCTTGGGGGGGCCACATCCCCAGCTGGCTGTGAGGGGCCAGGCCCTGGAGCAGCGAGGAGAGGGCACAGCCAAGGCCACAGGTTTGGCCCTGCCACAGCTCAGGCTTGTGCACCAGGAGGGGACACGGTGGGGACAAGGTGTCACATCAGAGCCACTCCCGCAGGGAGCCGGGTCTGGCCGCCAGCCCCGATCTGTGGGGAGGGACAAGGGGACATTGTGGCCGTGGCTGGGAGTGTGGCCCGCTCGGGTTCTTTGGCAGAGCAGCCGCGGCCCGGGGGCAGGGCATCTCCCCACATCCTGGCAGCCCTGAAGAGCCCCTTTCCCAGTCACCACCCTCCTCACACGGCTCCATCTCCTTCCTGGGAGGAAGCTCATCTCCTCCGGCGATCCCATGACTCCAGGAGCCGGTGCTTTAGGAAGTGTGTGCAGATTTCAGTACGGTTGAAGGTATCTGGAGCCTCCAGAGACACAAGCTGGGAGATCCCAGGATTCCCAGCAGCCTGGATTTTGTGTGTTTAGTTTATTGTGTTGCCCTGGGAATAAATCGTTCAAGATTACAGGCAGACTTGGGCATAATTGCTGCGCGGCATCCGAGAGGCTCCTGCGTCTCCAGAGGGAGCGTTCTCCAAACCCCGCACGGCTGAGCAGCTCGGGGAGAGAACGATCCGACGAGCAAATACCTACACAAATCCCGCTGCAGGCCACACGCAGCTCCCGCAATCCGCTTAGCTAACCTGGGCCCTGGGATTAGCCCCCGCCGAGCCTCACGCAGCCGGGAGGACGGCGCGGGCGCGGGGTGGAGGAGAGGGACTTACCCGGGTCCCGCCGGGACACTTCCCACGGGGCACGTCCCGGTGTCACGGCAGAGCCGGGGCGGGACCGCGGGGTTGGATCCTCTGTGTCTCACGGTCCCGGTTCCGCCTGGGAGCCCCGAATCTTTTGGAGGCTGGTTCTTGGAAGTCCTCTCCCTCGAAGGAAGGGAATTCCCAGCCCTCCTTCTTCGGGGAAATCCCCCACCAGCCCCGGGCAGCAGCTTTTCTCTTTTCTCTCTTTTTCCACCTCCCCCCCTCCAGCCCCCCCGTTTTGGACTGAATTCTTGGCTGATTCCACAGCTTTGGCAAACCGGGGATTTTATCGCGAGTCTCTGCATTCCCCTCGCAGGCGCGGGGTCATGGGATTAGGGCAGAGCTGACTCCGGCTCCGGAGCGGGGAGAGGAGGGAACAGGGGGCGTTTCTCGCTCCTGTGGCTGCAGGAGACGCCGCGCTGCAGCCTGGGGGGCCCAGGTGGGATGGGGACCCTTTTTCTCCCTCAGCCTGGAGAAGGGAGCGATCCCGCGGTGGATCTCAGGGGCTCCCAGGCCCGCGGTGCCCGGCTGGGGCCTCGCACGGAGCTGCCGCAGCGAGTGGGAGCGTTCCCACGGGCGCGGGGCCAGCGGCCGGGATCATGCGGGGCACACCCCGGCAGGAGGGTGCAGCCCAACCACTGCACCTCCACCCGCCCGCCCTGCCCAGCCCACCGGGACACCGCCGGCACCGCCGCGGTGGGAGCGGGGCTGGGCTGGGGGTCCCGGAGCTCCCTCCCCGTCCCCCGAGCCCTGCGGGGCCGAGCGGCTCAGCTTTAGTCACGGTGGCAGCGGTGACTCAGTCGCCCGGCGTGCTCAGGTGAGCCAGCGCTGCTGCCGTGAGTAAGGAGCTGCTTATCCCACCCTCCCGACACGACTCTGGGCCCCGCCGGAGCCCCCGCCGGAACCCCCCATCCCTGCAGGCTCGGGGTGGCCTCGTGTCGGGCACGGATGTCCTTGGGCAGGACGGCGGTGCCTGTGCCGGTGACGCTGGCGGGGCTGTAAACACCCAGGCGTGTCCTTAGAAACACACAACCGGCTCTGTGTGTTCCCAGCTCTCGGGGACATGTCCTGGTGGCCTTTGGCAGAGTGTCCAGGGCGTCACAGCCTGGGGACACTCCAGCTGCCAGCCCGATGCAGCCCGAGCCAGCGGCCCTGCCTGGCCTCACTCGCCGTGCCCGGGCTCTGGGGCACCCCACACACCCATGGGGGGGCTCTGCCCCCCACCCTGGGGAGTCCCAGGGATGGAATCACCCCTGGGGTGAGCAGGGGGACCCCAGCCCAGGCCGGATGGCTCAGGTCAGACCCCAGGGTGACTCAGCTCTCCTGGGGGGCTGGGGGGAGTCACCAGAGTCCCCCACCCACCTGGCCCCGGCCCCGGGAAGGATGGCGAATCCCTCTGGATTTAGCAGCGCCCAGGTGTGCAGCCATACTTGGCTGTGCTGGGCCATGGCCCCGCTGCCGCGGTGAGGCCAGGGCTATTCTGGGCTCCCTGAGCTCACGGGGCCCTTTGGGACACTGAACTCCAGTCCCTGCTCCCATCCCAGTGGATCCCAGCCTCGCTGCCTCCCCCTTAGCTGGGGCATGCAGAGCTTTGCTCCAGCCTGGAGTTGTGAAGGGATGAGCAGAGGGAACCATGGACCCCATCCCTGGACACCTCCTGTCCTGCTCCGTGCCCCAGCTCTGCCTCTGTCCCTCTTCCCCATGGCCCTGGTGTCCCCCAAACCCCATCCTGCCCCCAGCCGTGTGCTGGCGCTGGTGTGGCAATTTTGGCAATTTTGGCAGATTTCACACCAGGAGAGGTCCTGGTGGTTCCATCAGTACCACGGGCACACGCTGCCAGATTGTGCCCACCAACGGGACCCTCCCCTGGGCACAGCCAGGGGCTGAGACCCCCCCAAAAGGGCAGGACAGCTCCTGTGCCTGAGGAGGCCTGGAAACACAGGTAGGAAATTGTCAGGGTGGGAAGGGGCACCCAGGGCACAGATCCCGTGCCCACTGTGACCAAGGCGCACCAGAGCCCTGATCCCCCACACCTCCCATGCCCCCTGTGCCCCCTGACCCCCCACACCCCTCCCTCAGCGCCCGTGGCTGTTTCCCAGACGCTGCCACATTTCTGGGTTTGTTTTAAATCCCAGCTCCAGGAGTCAGCCGACAGCTCAGCTGTTGGTGGTGGTGGTGTTATTATTGTTGTTATTATCATTATTATTATTATAAATGCTTAAGCGAGTTGCCAGCCTTGGGGAGGGGAAGGACTCAGGATTTCGGGAGCCGCCGTGGTGGATACACAGTGAACCTTGTTCCTGGGGTCACCCATGCCTGTAAACCCGAGGGAAAGTAACTCCCTTTTCCAATCCCATCCCACCCTATCCCAACCCATCCCGTCTCACTCCAGCCCTCTGATCTCACCGTGGGCTCACCCCGTGAGGCGTCATCCCCAATCCCGGGAATGCTCTCACACACGGGGTGGCAGAACCATGTGGGATAGATCCCAGAGCCGGGAGCGATGCCAGGAGGGGATCCCGGTGCCCGGCGGGGGAGCGCGGGGGGCGCGGGGCGGGTGTCCCACCGGGGCTGCCCCACACGCTCTGACACACGGGCGCACACTCAGCGCCGCGGCATTCCCGCCCCGCGCCTGCCCCCGGCTCCCCTTGGAGCCGCCTCAGGAATGCGGGAACCTCACCCGGGCGGGGAGTGCGGTACCAGCGCGGGGCCGCGGGCGTTTCTCCACCCTCCCTCACCTGGCAGCCCCCCAGCCCCGCACGGTACGGGGCAGACACAGCCCCGGTGTGGGCCCAGCGCTGTCCCTGCCCCACTGCGGGGCTGGCACTCCCTGACCCCCAAAACCGGGAAGGAGGAACAGGATCCATGCAGGCAGGATGTGCCCCAGGAAAGCCCGACACGGGCGGGATGGGGATGGGAGGAGGCGCTTCCTCCTGGCCTTGTCCCTTCACACACAAGTGCAACCCCTTCACCCCGACGGGGCACACGCGTGTGCACAGCCACACGTGCTCACACAGACACCGGAGCTCCGTGTGTGCACAGACACTCCCGTGGGTGCTGCACAGTCCCACACCCCCGTTCCCACACCCCGGCCATGGGTTCAGGCACCCCCTCCCTTCCCAGCCCCCCGCGGCCGCAGTTCCTGTTTACGGTGCTGGAGCCGCCGGCCCGGCCCGGCCCTCCCGGCACCGGCCTGGGGGGGGGGGGGGAATACCGGGGCATCGCTGCTGCTGGTGCCTCTCCCGTGCCTGGCACCGGTGCTGATGGGTTCCCGGCTGCCAGCTGTGCGGGATCACCCCACGGATGCAAGAGCACGGCCCGTTCTGGGAACAGCAGCAGGAAATCCTGACGGGGAAAAGAGCCGGAGCCCGTGTGTGGCACGGCCATGGGCAGGGCGCCTCGACGCTGCTGTGTGTGCAGTGTGGGTGTCCCTGCCGGGGTTGGGGTGTCCCGGCACTGCCAGGCTCCCCATGCCCAGGTGAGGGGCTCAAGGGAGGTTCCGTGCCCAGGTGTGTCACAAGGAGCCGAGGGAGGAATCCCAGCCCTGGGCCGGACCCACTGTGCCGCATTCCCCAGCGCCGAGCCACGCTGTGAGGAGCCGGGCTCAGCTCATCCCAGCGCGCTCGACCTGTGGGGAAACTGAGGCACGGGCTGGGGAAGTGACTCACCTGCACTGAGGCCTTTAAATGCACTGCTCCGATTAGATAATGGGCGGAAGGATCAGAGGGAGCCCGGCAGCCCCTCATTAAACCTTGGGCTGCCCAAAGAGCCTTCAGCTCCATCGGAGCCCGTGGCCACCCGGGCCGGTGCTGGCCCGCGGGAGGCAGCCCTGCCCAGAACCCACCCACTCACATCCGCAGGCGGCTGCAGCACCTCGCATCTGTCCTGGGCTGATGGTTCCTGCCTAGAGGAGATGCTGCCCCTCCCACGACCCTCCAGGAGCCTGCAGGAACTGGGGGGAGACATTTTGCAGCCCCCTGGCAGGGCCCTGCACCTTTGGGGTGCCCTGTCTGGGACACAGGGGCTGCAGCCGGCCGGGGTCGGGGCCCATCTGCCGAGACAGGATGTGGGGCCGGACGGGGGACACAATGTGGGGAAGTGAGAAGGGGACAGCAGGGACGGGGACATCCCGTCGGCACAAGTGGGCTCACAGGGGGTCTCAGGGGGTCCTGGAGGAGCTTTGGGGGGTCCCAAAGGGGTTGGGGGGGGTCCCGAGGAGGTTTGGGGGGGTCTCAGGGGGTCCTGGAAGGGTTTGGGGGGGTCTCAGGGAAATTTGGGGGGGGTCTCAGAGGGGTTTGAGGGGGTCCTGGGGGGGTCCTGGGGGCGTCAGGAGGGGTTTAGGGGGGTCACAGGGAAATTTGGGGGGGGTGTCTCGGGGGTTTGGGGAAGTCTCAGGGGAGTCCCGAGGGAGTCTGGAGTTCCTGGAGGGGTTCGGGGGAGGGTCTCGAGGAGTCCACTCCCCATTGCTCCCGGACACTCGGAGCTCCGACTCCTCTCAGTCCCCTCCGCGCCCGCAGCTCTCCGGGCGCTCCCGCCTCCTGCACCTGCCTGGCCCGGGGGGCCCTGCCTGCAGCGGCCTGTCCGCGGGCGGCCGGGACGCGAAGGAGCTGGTTGGGCCGGGCAGGTGTCGGGTGGGAGCGGGGTCCGCTCAGCCCACACAGGTGTGGCCGCGCCGGCTGCGGCAGCAAAGCTCCGCGCCCGGCTGGCCCCGTCTTGCTGGGTGGCAGGAGCCTCCCGCGCCGCTCGCAGCCCGGGGCGGGCGGGCACACCCCGTCATTACCCCACAGCAGCTGCCGGCGCTGCCCGGGCAGGGAGGGGACGGCAGGGCCGGCACGGCCAGGTGGGGACGGGGACGGCGCGAAGCCATCGCCCACCCGCGCCTGGCCCGAGCCTGCAGCGGGGAGCGCCCCCTCCCTGCGGGGGACCCTGCGGGGGCACCCCCGCGCCCCATCGATGCCCCCGACGCGTGGGGGAGGCAGCCGGGGTCAGAGGCAGCAGCTGCTCAGGACGTGCCCTGCGGGTCCGCAGCGCACAATGACCCCATTGAGGTCCCGCGGAGCGGGGGGGGACACCCAAGGTGGTGGCGGTGGCAGAAGTGACTCCAGTGTCACGCCAGGCCTCAATCCTGCTATTTATACCCGGCGGAGGGGTGGCCTTTGAGGGATGGAAGCGCTGCCGACCCCTCCCTGCCGCACGCCGGGGCATCCCGGGGGGCAGCGGCCCCCGGGCCCCCCGGCTTTCCCTCCCCACCCCACGCCCCAGCCCGGCGCCAGCCCCGCCAGGAAGAGCCCCAGCGCCGGGACCAGCTGCAGCCGCTTCCTCCCGGCCCCGCCAGGAACCGGGGAGCCCGCGGGGGCTCCAAGCCCCCCGCTGCAGCGGGGCAAAGGGAGCCGAGGGCAGATGGAGCCCCAGGGCTCACGGGGGGCTTGCGCCGGGCACCTGGGTGCTGGAGATCCAGCTGGGAACTCCTTGGGAACCTCCCAGCTTTACCAAGGGCGAAGTCCCGGCACATCAAAGGCGGGCGGAGGCAGCGGGAGCCGGGGCAGGAGCCTTTGGTCCCTGCCAGCGCCCGGCTCCACAACCCCACGGAGCTCCCACCGCCCCGCACCGGGGTCCCGTGCCGGCACACCTGGGTCCGGGGTCGTGCCCCCCTGCACGGCGTGGCACCCAGCCCATCGCTGTGGCAACCGCCACCAGCTCCGGGTGTATTTTCTGCACCAGGGCCGCCGTGGGAACCTGGACGGGTGCCACCTCATTCCGCTGGGCTCTCTGGGCCGCCTCTGTAGCCGGCGTTGAGCCCAGCTGGCAGCCGCTTCCTCCCCGGGCTCCCCCTGCCCCGTGCGGGTCACGGCCCCGGCCGGGAGGCGGTGGGAGGGGGCTTTGCTGGAACCCCCAGCACGGAGGCCACGCACCCCCCCAGGGCTTTGGGCCACCTCCAGCACAGCCGAGCGCCGGTGGCCTCCAAGGCCGCCCCGAGCGAGGGCCGTGCCCGTGGCCACGGGGCACCGAGCCCCTGCCAAGCCACCTGGGACCCCCAGGGCAACGCGCCGCCCCCACCGCCCCCCGCCTGACTCCGGCAGCTCCCGAGGGGCTCCTGGGGGGCTCTTCCACAGGGGTGGAATGGCCAAACACAGCCCTGCAGTCTGAGATTCCCATATTCCCACTCTCCCCAGCCTGCCAGCGGCTTTCCCCATCCGTGCCTCAGTTTCCCCACGAGAGAACGCGCCGCGGGCCAAGGTTTGCCGCGTGGCCGGCGCGGCGCTCCGGGGCTGCTGGCCCGGGAGCAGCATGACAAGCTCTGTCGTGCTGGCTGCAACACCCGCCCTCCTCAACGCCCGCCGGCGCTCGCTCTTTTTTGTGCCCAGATTTTGGGGGTGAGGCCGCTGGGGCGACGTTCCCCACGGCTCCGCCGCCATCTGCAGGCAAAGCACCCCCAAAACCGGGACCGAGGGGCCCCACCGGGACAGATCCCGGTGCCAGACCCCGAGCCAGGTCCTGCTCTCCCCCCACAGGGTTTTCCCTGAGCTGTGCCACGCTCCCTCCGCGGGGCCACGTGCGTGGGAGGACATCGGAAAAGGAGCATTTTCCAGAGCTGGAAACCCAGAGGAAAAACGCTGCCGGCCGGAACGATTAAGGCAGGCGGGTTAATCATTACAGCAACCCCCCCCCATCCTAAGGAAGCTGTGAGGATTCGGCCTTCGAGCTGCCCAAGGGCGACGTGGCCCAAGGACACTCCGGGCTGTGCTGGCAGCGTGTGGAGCCTCCGCTGACCTTCCCACGCCGGGGCCAGCGGCACCAACCGCGGCCCTGGGGGTGGGAGGGGGCCAGGTCTGCACCCAGGCGCTGCAGAGCCTTGGGGACAGGCAAGGACCTGCCTGGGGGTCCCCACATCCTGCAGCTCCCTGGCAGCGGGAGGAGTGGGGGCAGCCCCTGTACCCCCACCCTGATGCTGCAGGGTGGGCACCGACGGTGCGGGGCAGCAGCTGGGACAGGCAGGATCCTCAACGCGCCAAGGTTTGGGCAGGGAAAGGGGCGGCTCTGCCGGATGAGTCAGCCCAGCGGGAGCGGGGCTTCCTGGGGCTGCGGTGGGGTTTGGGGTTGTTTTTCCTGCAGGGAGAGGAGAGCTGGAACCTTTCGCCTGCATTCGGGACTGGGTGGGACGGGGAAATGCCACGCGGCCAAACGCAGGGAGAGCCGCCAGCACCGGGAGATTTGGCCTGGCAGAACCCGGCCCGTCTCGGAAATCATCCCCCGGAGAAGCGACGCCGCCGGCAGAATCCGTGATGCTTCACTTTCCGAGCGCTCCCGGCCCCGCTCCCCACCCTCCATCTGGCAGCAGAGGATGCGAGTCATGGGCGAGAGCCCTGGGTGGAAAGGGAGGAGGGGGGAGCAACACCAGCCCTCCCCCCGCTCCCACCACGTTCCGGGCAGCCCTTCCCCTCTCACACCCACCACGCCCCAGCCCAAAGCCGGAGACAAACAGGTCCCGGGCTCCCGGAGTAATTCCACCACACTGCCGGTGCTCCCGGTCCTGCACGGCCCCAGCAGAGGCAGCGACCCAAGGGCGGGGGTACCTCAGCACCCAGCACCCCAAAAAGAGGCAGAAAGCACGGATGGAGGTTAACGTGCCCCAAGGCAGGTACAGCACTCCAGGGACAGGAAAGTACCACGCTGTTGACACAATCCAGGCTGATGGGGTGTGGAGGGGAGAGGAGGGAGAGTCACCTGCTGAATCACATCATGATCCACACCAGGGCTGCCCCCCACCTCTCTGCCTTCCCCCAAACTGCTCTGATCCCTGCAGCACCTGCACAGCGAGCTGGGAGCAGGGAAGGGCTTTGCCTCTGGAGCACATCCCCTGCACCGAGTCAGGCCATTTTCGTGGCATCCAGCAGGACGTGACTGATGGCGGCTCTGGTGTGGGCAGAGAACGGGGGAGGAGGAGAACTGCAGAGCCAGATAACGAGCAGGGAGGGGAAGCCTCCCCGCAGAGGTGAGGGGCTGAGCAGGGAGCAGGCTGGGCTGGGAGTGTGGAGGAGCACAGGGAATCACCCACACAGGCCCTGCACCCCCAAAAGTGCAGCTCAGGGTGAGCAGGGCTCTGATGCCACCAGCCAGGCACCCACAGTCCCTGCCCAGTCCTGGCTCAAGACAAAGCCTTGTCCTTGCATCCATGAAACCTCATCCCCAGGGTCTCTGGACATGGAAGGGTCCCTCACTGCTCCCCCAAACTCAGCCTACAAATCCCAGCAGGCGTCAGGCTGTGGAGCAGCCGGCCAAGGGCACCCTGCGAGGGGGGCAGGACCGGATCCCTCAGCCCCCCCCAGCTCCCCCCGGCGCTGGCGGGAGGCAGTGGGAAGAGCTGGTGAGAGGACGCTGACGGAGACACTTTTTTCCCATCCTAAAAATAGCAGCTGGCCGTTTCCCCAGCTTCCCGGTCTCGCCAACGCTCTTCCATTAGATGAAAAACCCAAGGCAGCCACCTTCCGTCAGCGCGGCTGCGTGTGTGCCGGGGGAGGCTCACGCAGCCGAAATAGCAGCTGGGGACAGAGAGGGGCAGCGGGAGAAGGGAAGGGAGCCGGCCGGCCCCAGTAATTCCCGAGATGTTTTAATTAGCACAGCTCTGGCTCTGAAGCTTTTGCTCATGCTCGGTGCAATGTCTGACCTTTAAGGGGAAAAAAAAAAAAAAAAAAAAAAAGGGAATGAGAGGGGAAGGGGAAAAGGCACTGGAGCAGCTCAGGAGCTGGAAGTCGGCTGAGCTTCAAATAGGCTCCGCGTCAGGCACTCGGAGGCTTTTAATAAGCCACAGAGTGAGAAATTTAACACCACAGGCTCTATTTTTGATCACTTGTGAAGGGGGGGGAGAGAAAGACAGAGTGAGCGAGAGGAGGGGGAGGAGGTGGCGGTGAGAAGAGGAGGCAGCCAAGATTACATCCTGGGTGGCAATGCCGAAAATAGCCGTGCCCTGCTCCCAGCGCCGAGCCGCGGGAGCCGCGCGGGGCCCGCGGGAGGCCGGAGAGGCGAGCGCTGACCTCACCGGCAGCCAACGCGCCTTCCCGGGCTGGAGCACGGCGGGGAAAAGGGGATTAGAGCGACGCAGAGGGAGGGACGGAAGCTCTGCACAGCAGTGGAAACCCGAAATCCCTCTGGGAAGGCGTGGGAGGGTGGCACGGAGCGAGGGGCCCGGCAGCAGCTGGTGCAGCAGGACACACATCCCGGATGCCTGGCATAGACAGAGCCGTCCCCTTGCCCAAACCCGCCCCTTCCCAGCCAGCCCTTCCTGCTTCCCGGGGCTGTGAGGAGCCCTGGGGAGCCTCCCCAGACAGGGCAGCACCCAGAGAGCACCGAGATCCAGCTCCAGCCATCCCCAGCAGGAACGGAAGCAGGAAAGATTCCCACCATGAGCAGCATCTGCTTCCCTCTCCACACCAAGCCCATCTCCAGGGGCAGGGGAAGTGCCACTGGCAGCAGCAGGGGATGGGGCAGAGCCCAGCAGCTGCTGCCCAGCTGTGGGAAGCACCGTGCTGTGCCAACGTGGATTCCTGCAGTGCTGGAGCTGGGAGGCTGAGGCAGAGCTGGGGCAGGGAGCTGGGACAGGATGGCTCTGGAACAGACCTGTGCTCCTCCTGTGCTGCTGAAATCTCGCTGTCCAAGTGGTTACTGGAGATGGAGGTGGCTGGAGCACAGGGAGGGGATTATAAACCTGTCTGATGAACCTCCTGGGGGTGAGTCTCCCCTGGGAACACCCAGCCAAACCCCAGGGCAGTGCTGGTGCCTTCCCGGGGTGAATCCACCTTGGGGCAGGAGCTGGGAACTGCTCCCGGCTCCAGCTGCAATTGCTGCCTGGGAAGAAGGCGCCGTGCCACAAGAGGGGGTCACATTTCCTTTTAATTGATCAGAACCATTTCTCTGCCTCCATTTGTCCCGTTCCATCTGTACAGCCAGGGAGCAGAACAGGGACAGGCTGGGAGTCCTACATTCACACTGGGATTCCTGCAAAACACAAAGTGAGGTCAGGTTAGTGCAGGGTGGGCTTGGCTGGGACATAAATCCCAACCCCAGGGCTTGGCCCCACTCCAGGTGCTCAAATGCTGAGAGTAAACACAAGCCAGCAGCTCTCTAGGACCAAAGAGCAGCCAGAGCAGAGATCAGGAGAGAGCAGGAGTGGTGCCCTCCCGTGCTCCAGGCTGAGCCCGTTGGAGGCTGTCAGTGACTCACAGCCCTGCACAGCACACGCTGCCACAGCTCCCGGCTGCCAGCACGTGGGAAGGGAAGGGATGAGGCACAGTCTGTGCAGGGCAGAGCAAAAAGAGGCCACAAGGTAAGAGCCCGGCCTCACCTTCCCTGAGACTGAATCTTTGTCTTTAGTGGGAGAATGTGGGGCAGAGGTCATGTGCTGCTCACCCTGTGGGGCCCAGCATCCCCCCTCTGCCCCCAGACTGTCCCCAGCTATGGCCAGTCCCAGTGAGGACCAGGGGCACCAGTGACACCCCAGCAATGACCACAGCTCCCAGTCTGTTCCAGCACCATCCACCCACCTTTGTCAGGGCTGAACTCACAGCTGGGCTGGACCCTCAGCGTCAGTGTTAGACCCTACAATGTCAGCATTGGACCCCTCAGTGTCAGGGTTGGACCCCACAGTGCCAGGGTTGGACCCCACAGTGCCAGGGTTGGACCCCTCAGCGTCAGGATTGGACCCCTCAGCGTCAGGATTGGACCCCACAGTGTCAGGGTTGCACCCCTCAGTGTCAGGGTTGGTTGGACCCCTCAGTGCCACAGCCCAGCCCTGTTGCCACCTTGCAGCCCCAGGCTGGCTCTGAGCTGGGGACCCCCATGAGCCCCCCCAGAGCTGAGGCCTGACCTTGGCAAGGGACAGCTGTGGTCACTGCTCCCCAAAAAGCACGGCAGATCCCCTCACCCAGCCTGGCAGGCCCTAGAGCAGGTCTGGATGCTCAGCCAGGCTGCAGGTGAACCTCACCTGGATTTACTCCAGAGCCTTTACCAGGGCTTCGTTAGCTTCTACCTTAATTTGAGCTTCTGCTTTAGCAGCTTCATCAGACGCCGCTGCCATCTCTGACATAGCTTTCTCCAGGTTGGATTTGGCAGTCTGGACACGAGGGCACAAAGAATGTGTGTCACTGGGAGACACTGCAGGAGAGGGGACTGTTCTTCCCTCCCTCCCTCCCCTGCAGCCTCTGGTCCTTCATATGGATGCCAAGGTCCCCCTGACTTGGGAACCCCACAGAGCTACAGACACAGCTGTGCTGGCCTCAGACACCTTATCAGAAGGGAAAAGCTGTTCTGGAGGTGAGGACAAGGTCAGTGTCTGTCCAAGGGGTGGAGATTTATGACTGCAGAGAGTTCATCAAGGATGAGCTCCAAGCCTCTGATCCCAAAATGTAATAAGGGTGCAGACACAACCCTGGGTTTAGAGCACAGGAAGCTCCCAAGACAAGGATCCCAGGGCAGAGAAGAGGGGAAAATCCCCTCCAGGGAGGGAACCAGGGCTGGTGAAACCTCTGGGTACTCACAGCCAGGTCCAGCATGTCCATGGTCACTGCCTCCTCTGCCAGCACCTGCACCGTGGAGTCGGCGTGGACGGTGACAGAGCCGCTGCTCACTGAGAGACACAACACAGGGTGGGTCAGCCAGGGGGGCTCAGCCCTGCCATCCCCACCATCCCTTCCCAAAACAAACCCTCAGCCCCCTCCTGTCACTTTTCCAGCATTCAGGGACTCGGCTCCCATCCCAAGGCAAGCTGGAGCAGGGGATGCTCCCAGAGAGCCTGAGCAGAACCAAGACCTGACCCCATCCCACAGCTCCCAGAGCAGCTTCCAGCAGCTCCCGGCAGGCTGGGAAAGCAGAAATCCCTGGAAGTGCACCAGGCCACACCTGGATGGGCAGAGCCTCCTTTGTGGAAGTGCCAAGAACACCATCCCCACGCACACCTCTCCTCCCCAGCTCCTCCTGCCTCCCTCACCGAAGTACTTGGTGGCCGTCCCATCCTCGGCGTGCACGGTGACAACGCCCGGCCGGAGCACCTGGAGCGTGGGGACGTGGGATGCCAGGATGCCAAAGGAGCCCGTCAGCGTGGGCACATCCACCTGCTTCACGTTGGCACCGTTGTAGAACACCTGGATGGAGAGGGGCACGGTCACTCCAGGCATGGGAAGGTGGTGAATCATGATTTTAAAGGATTAAGATTTTAGCCAAGGGTTAAAGTAATTTATATCGTTTAGGACGCAAGTTAGAAAAACAAAAGATAAGCCAATGATTATTAGATGTTTGAGTTAGAGCTAAATGATGTATTGCTTGATATTATGTGCTTGTTTTAGTTTTGCAGCTCTGGAGGACCCAGGGAAGAGCCCATCCCGAGGGAGCTGGGCAGGTTCAGCACGCCAAGGTGTGCCCAGGACAGGCTGCACCTGCACGGGGTGGGAGCAGAGCCGGGCTCCGGTCCTGGCAGAGGCAGCGGGGAAGCGTTCCCAGCTCCCAGGAGCACGGCAGGGAGGCGGCACATGGAGACACCGAGTCGGGAGTGGGCGAAAGGCGCCAGCACAGCCGGGAGCAGCCTGGGAAGAGCGTGGGGAGTCCCGAGCTGCCGTCCCCGCTCCGGCCCACGCTGCCGGGCTGTCCCTGTCCCCAGCCCGCGCCCTGCCCCGGGGACAGCCCCGGGCCCTGCGGGGGCGGACCGGCCGTGTGCCGCTCCGGGCCGGCGGAGCTGCAGCGGGGCCGGGCCTGGCGGGCACGGCGGGGCTGGAAGGGCCGGACCGGCCCCGGGCAGGCCCCGGGAGCGCTGCGGCGGGGACCGAGCGCCCGGGGCAGGCGGGCAAGGCCCGAGGTCAGGGCCAAGGTCAGCCCGGTGACAGCCCTGTGACCGTGCCCCGGGAATCGCAGAGCCCCCGGGAACGGAGAGCCCCGCGGGGGCGGCAGCACCGGCCGCGTCCCGCCCGCCCCGAGCCCTCAGGAGATACCGGGCGAGGCGGCGGCGAGGACACCGGGACCGGGGCTAGGGCGGGCCTACCTGTGTGGGTGAGGCGAAGGTGAAGGCCATGGCAGCGGGGCCGCCGGCGGGATCGGCATAGCCGCGGGCAGGGGGCAGCGGCAGCGAGGGCCGGGCGAGGCGGAGGAGGCGGCGGGCGCAGAACATCGCGGCCATGGCGGCGGCGGCGGCGGCGCGGGGCACGCCGGGACGGCACCGGACCACAGCTCCCGGCACGCCCCGCGCGCCGCCCGGCGGAGGAAAAGCGTCACGGCGCACCGCTTGGCCTTATGGGAATTGTAGTCTTCCCAACATGCCGGGTGTCGTGGTGCCGGGTGAGGAGGGGGACCCCGCTCCGCCTCGGCACCGAGGGGCCGCCGCACCCCCGGGCTCGGTCCGGCCGTGCCCCAGCGGCTCGGGGGGCTCCGGGGCAGGGATGGAGACAGGGACGTAGGACAGGGGGGGAGGCAGGGCTATGGGGCAGGAGTGGTACAGGCAGGGATGCAGGCAGGGATGGTGCAGGCAGGGATGGTGCAGGCAGGGGTGCAGGTAGGGCTGGTGCAGGCAGGACTGGTACACACAGGTGTAAGGGCAGGAGTGGTGCAGGCAGGGCTGGTGCAGGCAGGGATGCAGGCAGGATTGGTACAGACAGGTGTGAGGGCAGGGGTGATGCAGGCAGGGATGGAGGCAGGAGCGCAGCCAGGGTTGGAGCAGGCAATGGTGTAGTCAGGGCTGGAGCAGGCAGGAATAAAAGCAAGGGGAACAGGCAGAGGTGCAGGCAGGGGTACGGGGAGAGGTGCAGGCAGGAGGTGCAGGCAGGGGCTGGGGGTTCGGGCTGGTGCAGGCAGGGGCTGGGGCGGGCAGGGCTGTGGGGCAGGCAGGGCTGTGGGGCAGGCAGGGGGTTCGGGCTGGTGCAGGCAGGGCTGTGGGGCAGGCAGGGCTGTGGGGCAGGCAGGGGGTTCGGGCTCGTGCAGGCAGGGCTGTGGGGCAGGCAGGGGGTTCGGGCTGGTGCAGGCAGGGCCGTGGGGCAGGCAGGGCCGTGGGGCAGGCAGGGCTGTGGGGCAGGCAGGGGGTTCGGGCTGGTGCAGGCAGGGCTGGGGCAGCCCCTGTCCCCACGTGACGCCCGCGCCGCGCGGGGGCGGCTCCGGTTCATTCATAAATCCCGGGGCCGCCCCGCCGCACCGAGCGCAGCGGCGGCGATGGAGCCCCGGTCTCGGTTGTAGGTGAGTGTCTGGCTCCGCCGCCTCGCGACAGCCCCTATCGCGACACAGGGAACCGGCCGGGCCGAGGGGAGACCATCACGCCACACCGCGCGTGGAGATCCCGGGGGCTCCTGCCTCGCTGTCACCAGCCCTGTCACCAGCTCTGCCTGCATCTCTTATCGCTGCCCCACATCCCTGTCCCACATCCATCCCGCATCCTTCATCGCGCATCCTACATCGCTGCCTCCATCCCTGCCTCCATCCCGCATCCCTGCCTCCATCCCGCATCCCTGCCTCCATCCCGCATCCCTGCCTCCATCCCCGCCCCACATCCCTGCCAGCATCCCCGTCACCGGGCTGGGGCGCGGGGCTGCGGTCACAGGGGGCAGAGCGGGTCCCCCCCATGTCCCCCAGCCCAGCCCCGGTCCAGCCGGACCCCGTGGGTCGCGCACACGCGTGGGGCGCAGCCCCGGCCCGCCCCCCGCACCCCTTCCCACGTGCGGAGGCGCGGCACCACCGGGGTCCCCCGACCCCGAGCCCCCGCCCCGGGCACTGGCGGCGACCCCGGGTCCCGCCCCGTGTCCCCCCCGGGGGGGATAGCCCGGGGACCGGCCCCCTCCTCCAGACAATGGCCGTCCTGTTCCTGCCGGGTCGCCATGGAGACGGGATTCCTCCATGATGGGGAACAGGAGGGACATTCTTCCCGCTCCCCCCGGCCCCCTGCTCCCACCGCCTGGGGCCTGGGGGTGCCCCGCAGGGATCCCGCCCCTGGGGCGCCCATCCCGCGTGGAGCCGCAGCCCCTCGCCTGGGATCCCCCCATGTGGAAGCGGATCCCCCACCCCCTTCCCCATTTTTGGGGGGCGCGGGATGGGTCCCCTCACCTCGTGCTGCATCCCACCAGCCTGGAGGTGCCCGGTGTGGGCCGGGGGTTCTCTGCCTCGGGAGGGCCCCGACACCCCGATATCCCTCCAAGGGGTTGGTACCCCGACCTGTGACAGGGCTGCCCTCAGCCATCACCGTCCCTCACCGCCGGCTGCGACACGGCCACCCCTGCGCTGTCCCCACGAGTGACAGTCCCCACCCCTTCACGGGCTCCATTCACATTTTTCACTGACCTAATTTGGAGCGGCTTCCAAGCGCCCACCCCTGACCCGCTCGGGGGGTCCCCGACACAGCATCGCCCCCCCCAGCTCAGGCTCAGCCCCTTCAGCAGCCTGGGGACACACGGAGGGGACCCGCGGAGGGGACACGCGGCCCCGCACAGGGAGCTGGAGCTCGGCAGCCCCCGGGAAGGGCCGGACACGCGGGACGGTGACGAGGTCCCCGCCGGGTCCCCAAAGGCCGCAGGAGGGGGGTGGCGCCCCTGTCCCGGCTGCTCTCGGTCCTCGGGAGCTCGGCCCGGCCCCCCCCGGCCCCTCGGTGTCCCCCCCGCGCGGACAGCCCTGTGACGGAGCCGCTCTCGGGATGACTCACGAGCGTCACCCACCGCGCTCCGGCGACACCCACGCCACGAGCTGTGGGGCGGCCACCTGCCCCCCGTCCCTGCCGGGAGCCCCCAGCGCGGCTCTCCCCGAGCTTCCGCGGGCGGGGGGTCCCCCGGCGGCGGGGCTGGGGCTGCGTTTGGCCCCCGCGGACGGCAGCGCGGTGTCACCCCGGACCTGAGGCTGGGACTTCGCCCTCCGGGCCAGCTCTGGCCACCAGCACCAGCCGCCGTTTGGGGGCTCCGGCCCCAGCCGGGCGTGGGGACCGCGGCCGCTCTTCGCGGGGCCGGGGGCCGTACCCACGCGAATCCGGGGGCTGGCTGTGCCCGGCTGGGGTGAGGGGCTCCCTGGGGAGGGGCAGCGGTTCTGCCCCCTCCTCCCCATCCCTCCATCCGTCCATCCCTGCTTCCCTCCTGACCACACCCTCCATCCCTTCATCCTTCCCCTGAGCACACCCTCCCTTCATCTCTCCATCCCGGTCCCTCCCTCCATCTCTCCATCCCGGTCCCTCCCTCCCGGTCCCTCCCGGCAGCTCCGCACCGCGGTGCCGGGCAGGGGCCGGGCAGGAGCCGCCGCCGCCGCCCCCGGCCCGGCCCTGCCGTCCCGGCCGGTGCCTCCCTCTGTCTCCCCCCGCCCCAGGACGCGCTCGGGCCGGGACAGACCATGAGCGATGACCCAACACCCTGGGACAACGCGACCGAGAGCGCCACGGTGAGTCCTGCCTGTCCCTGCCTGTCCCTGCCTGTCTCCGCCGCCCCTCCCCACGCCGCCAGCCCCGGGGTCCCGCGGGAGGGGCGATGCATGTTGGGAGCTGTGGGGTTCTCGCGGCTGCCGTGGGGCAGCGGCGTCTGCGCTCGGGTGGGGACGGCAGCAGCCCCGCTGTCATCCCCCGCTCTGCCGGTGCTGGCAGTGGGTGACAGCTCTCAGCGCCCTGGGATGCTCCGGGTGCTGAGGGCCTGGGGGCTGCTGCCGGATCAGCCCCTCTTCCCCGGGCGGAGGGAGCCAGCACCGACCCCCGCGGTGGGGCAGGGTTGGGGGTCGCCGTCCCCATCCCCGTTCCCACTCCCGCTCGGTGCGGGGGCCGCGGGCGGCTCAGCCCCCCCGGCTGCCGTTGCCTTGGTGCAGGCAGGGCCCGGGGGCGGCGGGGGGTGGCGGGTGGGGGTGCGCGGCGGCTCTGGGGAGCAGCGCTGGCGTCAGCGCGGCGGGGGCAGGTTTGGGGTGGGCCGGGGGTCCCCCAGCACGTCCCCGCGGCTCAGCTCCTCGGGCCCGGGCAGGCGGTGCCCGGCGAGGTGTCCCCTCAGGATGGGTACGTGCTGCTCCTCGCCCTGCTCTCCATCTTCATCGGGGGCACCCTGGTCCTGCTCTCGGGCATCCTGATCATCTGCCGCCGCTGCTGCGAGGCCGACCGCCGGCACTCCAGGTGGGCGAGGGGTGACATCGCTGTCCCCGGGGTGTGTGGCACCGCGAGGAGGGTCAGGGGGGCTGGCCCGGGCACCTCTGACTCTCCTCCCTCCGCAGAGCCAGCGATGACCCCGAGAAAACCAACACCACTTACCTGGATGATTCGCAGCAGGCGCAGGGTGAGTGACCCCAGTGCTGCGCTGACCCCTCCCAGTTCCATCCCAAATTCTGGGGAGGGAGGTGAGGCAGCTCCTGGGCCCTCCCCTCCCGAAGTGCAGCCCCCAGCCCCTCAGCAGTGACCACCACACACCCCTTGTGCCCTCCATTGTCCATCCCTGGCTGTGGCAGCCGGGAGCTGGGAATTCCAGGCTGGCATTGAGGCTGTGAGTGCAGCGAGTTTGCCAAGCCTCAGCTGGGGAAGCTGGGGTGCACCACGGTGAGGGGAGCTGGTTGCTGAGCCCATTCTCTGCAGATATCAGCGGCAAAGCAGAGGACCCCGAGTGCCTGTCATCCTCCAGCTACCGGGATGCCGAGAGCGAGCGGTTCCTGTCCTCCAGCTCCTCCACTGCCCGGCGCGTCTCCTTCAACGAGGCCGCGCTCTTTGACCAGGGCAAGAAGACCCAGGAGAAGGGGAGGAGGTGAAGCTCTGGGCTGAGGTGGGGACAGGGGGTTGGGGCTGCCCCTCCTGACCCGGCTGTCCCACAGGTACACACTGACAGAAGGGGATTTCCACCACCTGAAGAACGCCCGCCTGACTCACCTGCACCTCCCGCCGCCCGCCCTCAAGATTGTCACCATCCACGAGTGTGAGTCCAGCGAGAACAGCCTGGCCATGACCCCCCGCCTGCCCCCGCCCAAGCCTGGTCTTGCCATCTTCCAGGTGAGCCCCCAGCACCCAAGGGACAGGTGGGAGCCAGGCATCCTGCTGCACCCCAGGGAGGCACTGCTGGGCCCAGGGTGGGAGTCTCAGGGCATTGCTGGAAGTAGAGACAGGAGGTTCTGGGGTGCAGGGGCCCCTCCTGGTCCCCACCCTCGTGCAGACCCCCTGAGTGTGCTCTGCCTTGCAGCCCCCTGCAGGGGCCCTGCCCCGGCCAGTGCTCCCCAGCCATGCCGTGGGCCCCAGCTCTGCCCTGCCCGGGGACACCTACAACTCCACGGTGGACACCAGCTTCACAGAGGCCAGCCCGTCCGCCTCCTCTGATTCCGGGGAGGGGCCCTCGGTGAGTGCTGGGGCGGGGGGCCGGGACTGGGCAGGGGAAGGGTCTCCCAGCCTGCACAGCCCCAGGGGTCCTATCCTGCTCCAGATCCCTTCCCTGCCCCCCTGCTCCATGCCAGGGCTCAGGGAGAGACGTGGGCATCCAGCTAGAAACAGGCTCTGCCCCCCCTGCCTCATCTGCCCCGGGGGACATTTGTGCATCTGCTGCAGCTCTGAGAGTGGACAAAGGAGCCGAGTGGGATGCGGGGGGGCTGGGGGGGCATGCTCGGGTCCGAGCGGGCACTCACGGTCCCCCTCACACCCCCAGTTCACAGCAACACCCAGGAGCGGGAAGGCAGCTGGGGCGGGCAGTGCCGGCCCCGGGGAGACCCCCCCGACCCCCCCCCCAGGGCACCGTCCTGCAGTTCTTCACCCGCCTGCGTCGCCACGCCAGCCTGGACGGGGCCAGCCCCTACTTCAGGATCAAGAAGTGGAAGCTGGAGAGCACCCAGCGGGCGTCCAGCCTGGACACCAGAGGTGGGGGGGGTCAGCGGGGGCCCCGCGGGGCCGTGCGGGGTGGGTTGGACACGTGTGGGTGGGGGGGCTGGTGGTGCCGGTCGGGTTTGTCCCCCCAGCCCTGCCCTGCGCCCCCCAGGGTCCCCCAAGCGTCGGCAGTTCCAGAGGCAGCGGGCGGCCAGCGAGAGCATGGACCAGGAGGACCGGGACCCCCATCAGACCGACATCATCCAGTACATTGCCCACACGGATGACGTGGCCTTCCACCCCGCGGGGGGCCCCTTCCTGCCCTCCCCCGCCAGCCCCCCACCCTCTCTCGGCAGGTATTTTTCAGTAGATAAGAGGGGATGGGGATGGGTGAGCCGGGTGCCGGGAAGGCACCGAGGGACCCCGCGCTGCCCTGGGCATGGGGGGCTCCCACCTCTGCGGCTCTGGTGTGGCAGCCGGGTCTGGGGTGAGGGGTTTGGGGGGGCTGGTGATGGGGAGGTTGGGTTGGGGCATGGGTGTGGTGCTGGGGACAGCATGGAGGACCGGGTGGCACCACGGCGCTGCTGTGGGAGCTGCAGGGGCCGGGCTGGCTGCCTGCGGGGTCTGTCCGGTCCCTGACGTGACACCGGGGTGATGCCCACAGGCTAGAGCCGGGCGAGGGGGGCGCGGGCAGCCCCGGCGAGTCCGGCGTGGCCGAGCAGCCCAGCGCCTACCACGACATCTGGAGCCTGCGCGCCTCGCTGGAGCTGTACGCGGCCTCCGAGCGCAGCAACGACCAGGACTCGGTGCGCAGCGACGGCGGGGACAGCGTCTCCTCCGCCAGCGGCGTGCCCCCCTGCCCTTCCCCTTCCCTGGATGAGGCTGAAGGCCCCGAGGAGAAGTTCTGGGGTCGGCCCAAGCCCGAGGAGTCGGAGCCCGGCACACGGAAGCTGCTGCAGATGGACAGCGGCTACGCCTCCATCGAGGCGCCCAGCCGGGGGGGCGAGGAGGGCCCCCCCAAGGACCAGACGGCCTCGGAGAAGCGCATTTGCTTCACCAGCGCCGGGCGGAAAGGAACCATCTTCGAGAGCTTCGAGGGCCGGGAGCCGGGGGAGGAGGAGGAGGAGGAAGATGAGGAAGAGGAGGAGGTGGGGAGCACCACCCTGGGCGCAGCGGGTGGGGGACACCTCCGTCCCCACAGCCCCCTGGCCTGGTCCCCGTACGGGCAGATGTTCCCGGGGCGGGAGGGGCTGCCCCGGCGGGACTACAGCATCGACGAGAAGACGGACGCGTTGTTCAACGCCTTCGTGCGCCACGACCCCCAGTTCGACGAGTCTCCTCTGCGGGGGAAGCACCGCTCCCGCACCCACCTGCGCAAGCAGTGGCAGCACACGAAGCAGTTCAGCGACCCCGGCGTGCGGTACCCGGCGCTGGAGCGGCACCGGACGCCCCTACGCCGCGGCGACAGCGCCAACTACCCCCTGGACTCCCGGTTCCACAGCCCCCTGCCCCGCATCGTCAGCGCCGGCGACGAGGAGGCGGCCGAGGCGGCCGATGGGATCCCCCCTGCCCCGGCGCTGCCTGACCCCGAGATCCAGGTGATCGTGGAGGAGCCCGGAGAGGCAGCGCCCGAGCCCAAGGCTGGCTCCGAGCCCCCTGAGGACGATGATTGCCCCGGCTCCGGGAGGTGTTTGGGGCTGGGCTCCGGCTCGGAGCTGATGGACAAGATCGCCGGCGGCCTGGAGGAGCGGCTCTATGGGCACCTGAGGAAAGCGGCAGAGAGAGAGACCCCCGAGTGCAAGGTGGCCGTGGCCGCCAGTGATGCCCCCCCCGACCACAGCACGGTCTAGACCCATCGTGAGGGGGAGAGACCCCGGCACAGGGGGGCTCGGCCCCCACCAGGGTTCAGGGCTGCATCCCCTCCCGCTGCCCGGTGCGGGAAGGGTGTCCTGGCCCGGGAAGGCCAGGAGGGCACATGGGGGCCCCTGGCTGTGCCCCCAGCACGGGGGTCCGGTAGCGTGGGGTGGCCGAGCCCCCCGGCTCCCGGGAGCGAGGGCCCGGGCTGGGGGAGCCCCGGGGGTCGGGGCACGGAGGAGAAGCCGAGCATTGGCCGGGGGTCAGCGCTGAGGGACTTTGCTGAAGCCCCCAGCCCGCTGAGCCCCCGTGGCACCTCGGCTCTCCCCTCTCTCTGTGGTTTTTACAAGCAATAAGCCTCTCGTCCGGCCGGGAATGTCCCCGCCAGGAAGGGGCCGGAGCTGGGTGTCCCCGCTCCGGGGGACGCTGCGGTGCCACCAAGGGAAAGTTTGGGGAGGGGGGAGTCTCCTCCTCAATCCCAACCCCTCCCCGAGATCTGCAGGGAGCCTGGGATCTAAACTGGAAGCACGGGGGTCTGGGCCAGGGGGATTCTTGAGGGGCTCAAGCACCTCCTGGGGAGCCCCAGAGTGGCAGGATCGGCCCCGGGGACCCCAAAAATACCCCCTGGAGGGGTGGGGGCTGCCCAGTGCCTGCCCCTGGTGCTGCCCCCTGGCCCAGGGTACAGGGTGAGAGCAGAGTGGGGCACCCCAAACTTGTGCTGTGGGTGACCCCCAGTGCCCCCCACCACCCCAGGAGCTCACTGGGGGCTCTGGGATATTTATTGATTTTTACAGAGGCGGCTGCTGCTCCGGGGGGGGGGCGGGGGTGTGTTTGCTTTTTATTGAGTTTTTATTTGTGTTTCAAAGGATGGGTGAAAAAAAAGAGAAAAAAAAAAGAAACTGCCCCAGCCCAGCCCTGGCTGTGGCATCTGGGACTCGGCAGCGGGGGGGGGACAGGCAGGGCCCCCCCAAACCCCCATTGCATGCGAGTAGAGGCCGGGTTGCCCCTTCCCTCTGCGCAGGCTCTGCCCAAAGCCCTCCCTCCATCACCTCTGCGTTTTTAAGTCTATAAACAAAGGAGAAAAACCAAAACCAACCAACTGTGACGTCTCTGAGCTCTTTTCTTACCTTCTGCCCCCCCCCCCTCCCCGGGATGGTGCCTGCTGTGGGGGTGGGGCAGGGGGGCTCCGGGCCTGGCATTGCCCCACAAGTGTGGGGTTTGCCTGGGGGGCTGTGCCCTTCCAAAAGGAAAAGGAGGAAGAGGAGGGACTGGTCGTGTCCCTGACCCTGCCTGCTGCAGGAGGAAGGACATGAAAGCCACCTGCTGTTTTCACTTTATTTTTCTTTAAAAAAGAAAAAAACAAGAAAAAAGAAAAAAAAAAAACAAGAAAAAAAGCCAAAAAAAAAAAAAAAAAAAAAAAAGGGCAGGAAAAAAAGCCAAGTGGCTGCCAGTGCCCCAATCCCTTTGGAGCCCAGATTCCTCCCAAGCTCTGAGCCCTTCCTGGGCCCTGTTCCCTTCTGAGCCCCTCTGAGCCCCCGTGCAGCATGCAGGTATAATCGAGTTCTGCTTTGTCTTAATACCTGTTTTCTTTTTTGTTGTGGTTTTTTTTTCCTCATCTGGTTTATTTTAACACATCACGATGTGTAGGAATCTCTAAATATACCGCAAATATAAACAAAAAAACAAAACAAAAACAAAACAAAAAAAAAAAAAGAGGAAAATATATAATATATAACAGTAGTCTAAAACATAAAGTGCACGGCAATGGCTTTGCACGACTCTACACAGCCGGGGGGGGGCCCGGCAGGGGGGGAGGATCCCAAACCCCCCCGACCCCTCATCCCAACCCTTCCCATCGCAAAATTAAAAACAGAATCAGTGTCTTGATTGGCAAAGAGTGATCAGGGAGAGGGGAGAGGGGGGCAGCGTCCTGGCAGCTGCAGAGTTCAACTTGCAGGTGTCCGGTGGGGAAGGTCCGGCCCCTGCAGCTTGGTGTCCTGGCGCTGGCCGGAGCAGGGGCTGCAGGGAGGGAAGGGGGGGCTCCTTGGTTGGTTTCCTCTGGTTTCCTTTTGGATTGCAAGCACAGTCCAGTCCCAGGAGAGAGGCAGAGCTGGGGTGAGGAGGGGGACGCAGGCTGGCCCAGGGATGCTGTGGGGAGAACAGAGAGAAGGGGGTTAGGGAGGGCATGGGGTGCCCAATTTGGGGTGCTGGCTCTGCTCCTGCACCCTGTCCTGTGCCTCCCTCTGGCACTCTGGGATGGGAGTGAGGGGCTCAGGATCCCTGTGCTGCCCCTGGAAGGTTTTGGGGGCTCCCACAGCACGTGGTCCCCTCAGCCAGGTTAAGGAAAACCCCGAGGAGAGAATGTGCCAAGGAATGTCATTTATGCCAAGGAGGGGAGAATTCCCTTCCTTCCAAAGGTTTCTAGGCTAAGGGGGGTGTGACCCAGCTAAGCTCGGGCAGCCCTCACGGCAGAGCAGGAAGGGGCAGGAGCAGGAGCAGGTCCAGGGGAGCCCCATCCCAGGCTGGGCTGCACTGACTCCCCGCAGGTGACTCACTGCCCCCATGAATTAAAGATGGAGCTGCCACGGGCCTCTCTGACAGCTGCAGGGGGAGGATCCGGCTTTTATTTCGGGCTTTTTTCACACCACAAAGCTGGTCGTGATCCAGGAGATAACAGAGCTCAGCCCCAGCAGCGCTGTGACGAGCATGAGGCCGGGGGCGGATGAGGCTGAACATGAGTCACTGCTGGCTCCGTTATGAATGAGGGGTGGGAAGGAGGGGACAGGGCTTGGAGCTGGGGAGGAAGGAGCAGGAAGGAGGGGGGGAAGCACGGAGTGGGTTCAGCTTCCTCTGGAAGTGGCTTGGGCATGGCAGTGGCCTGGCCATAGGTGACAGGGCCACCTCCTTGGTCAGGGGTAGGTCCCATGGGGGCCTCTCTGGGGACACCCTGGAGCTCAGCATCCCTCTGTGCTCCCCAAATTCAGGTGGGTGGTGAGGCTGGGAGCAGGGCAGAGGTGCCAGGGAAAGGGGGATGTGATGGCACAGCCTGGCCACAACCCAGGAGGGGAGAGGGAGCACTGCAGGACAGGGCAGAATAGAGCAGAGCCAGGTGGGCAGAGCAGGGCATGGGGGAGGTCTCCTCTGGGCTCTGCACCTCCCAACACCACAGTGGATCCAGGCCTTGGGTACAGAGGGATGCCCAGGACCCAGACTACAAAACACCCCTCAACTCCCTCCCCCTGCCCATGGCTGGGGCAGGCTCAGATGTCCCCCAGCTCCCTCAGGCAGCCCCAGCAGTACCTGGGCAGAGCTCACTGCTGCTTGCAGGTGGAGAGCTTGCGGATCTTGCTGCTGGCAGAGCAGGCCTTGCGGGAGGGGTTGGAGGAGGAGCTGGCCCGGCGCTCGCCCTTGGCCCTGGTGCTCAGCTGCCCCGGCTCCGTCCCGTTCATGCACACGGCCTTGGGCAGCCCCTTGCCGCGGCTCTGCCCGTTCTGCCCGGCCTCCTCCTCAGGCACCTGTCCTGCAAGGGAACGGCCACAGTGAGGGGGTGGCAGCAAACCCTCAAGGAGGATCCCCTTCCCAGTGCTTGGGATGGATCCTGCTCCCGTGGGAAATCTGAAAGTATTCCTGCTCCTGTGAGGAGTGCAGGGGAGGGATCCCCAACCCGGGATGTGCAAGGCTGGGAGCCTGAGAGTGCACCAGTCCCTGCACCCCTCGGGGACTGGTTTGGTCCCCGTTCCCCCAGCACACAGACACTGTCCCCTCCTTGGACTGCCTCACATCTCAGGCAGCAGCCCAGCTCCTCTGGGGAGCAGAGGGGCAGTGGTGGATGAGGTCACTCCTCTTCCTCCTGCCTTCTCTGCAGGTCCCAGCCCCAGGTACCAACTTTGGGGTACCCAGGGGCTGGGTGTGTTTGCAGAACGGGACAGCGCAGCCTCTCCTGGCAGGGGTCCAGGTGTGTCACTGTCCCCTGAGGGAACACCCCAACGGGTGTCATCAGCCCCTCTCCTCCCTCAGCTCCTGTGACTCAGCAGAGCAGGTGAAGAGCCATTTCCAGAGGCATCTCCTGCTGCCACAGCCGGGGCTTGGGTCACATCCCCTCACTCGGGGAGTGACAGAGGGATGTGGCTGCACCCTGGGGTGCTCCCACCGGGAACAGAGCGCAGCCCCCAGCACAGGGCTGAGGAGAGGCTTCATCAGGCCCCTGGCTCCCCCCCACCGGATCCAGCCGAGGCAATTTCCTTCCAGCAGGAACGTCACGCTCCAGGGCCCTTCAGTTATGACTCAGAGGTTTGAGTGGAAGCAAAGGCTGTAAGACGATTATGTATAATTTTCTTTAAAGGATGCTCAATCCTTTCTCCGCCAAGGCCGGGCGGGACGTCAGCTCCGCTTGCGCCAATGATCACCCCACTGCTGGGGGAGCTGGGGGGGACACCCAGGGGTGGTGGGAGAGCTGCTTCTCCTCTGGGGGAGCACCGTGGGGGTCCCATCTTGGACCCCTGTGCTGTGCTACATCATCCCTGGCTGCTGGCAGAGATGGGGAGGGAGGGGTGGGTGTATCCTGGGTTACACGTGTAATTGATTTCCTCCTGCATCTCCCCCTGTATCCCTTCCAACGCTCCCAGCATTGCCACAGTTCCCAATCACTGCCTTGTGGCTGCTGACCTGAGCACTCCTGCCACAAGAACGGCCAGGGACAGCTCCTGATGCTGGGCACCCAACCCTGGCACTGCTGGAGCTGGTGGCACCTGCAGTGCCCAGCCTGGCACTCTGGAGCAGCACAGCTCCTGGCCCAGGTTACCACATGGGATTGTTGTGATGGGGGTGCTCTGGCCCCCCAGGGTGTGTGTCAGTGCCTCTGGCACTCTGGCAATGACTGGCACAGCGGGAGGCTCAGCAGCACAGAGCTCATGGCCCTGCTATGGATTCCTGCAGTGCCTGACCCCTCTGGAGCAGTGATGGCTGGAAAGGGCTCAGGGGTCCAAGCTCTAGATGAGGGGGACACACAGTCCCCAGAACCCCCAGGCATGGAGCTCCCTTGGGGGCTCACATGGATCAGCCCCAGCCCAGCACAGCCTGGCTGCAGCACCCCAGAGCTCCAGGTTTTTTCTCCCATCCCTCCATCCCACCGGCACCACTGCAGAGCCTCAAACAACCCCATTCAGAGCAAAGCTGAGCACTTCTCCTTCCCCTCCCTCGGCTGAACTCGGGCCAAGTCAATTAACATTTCTGACTGGGGAGGGAAAAAAGCATCTATCCAAACAGCTCATTTGTCTTTTGTGTGACTCTTCCCTCCTCCCCTCCTTCCCTGCTTCAAAAGCACAGTCCCGGGAGTCTATTATGGATACCAAGGAGGGAGGTGAATCGTGAGCTAATTTTACCTCCTTCACCAATGACAGTTGCTGACGTTCAAATTAATGAAAATAAAAATTCAGCACGGGCTGAAGTCTTGGCAACTGCTGCCCCCGCGGAACCGCTGACCCAGCGCTGTGTCTGCCCGAGCAGCTCCTGCCCACCTCACCCTCACCATGAGCAGGGCTAAAAATAAAATAAATAAAGGGAGGGAGGGCTGAGAGAGGAACCAGGAACGTGGCTGCTCATCCCTGCTCATCTCTGCCACCCCTCACATTCTTAATGGCTCCGCATCCAGCTCATTCAGGCACCAAAAAAGGTTTCAAAACAACACCGCAAAGAGCTTTTGAATCGCTGTTTGTCAGACTGGGCACACAGGCATTGTGAGCAGCCAGGAATGCACCTTCCTGAGAAGCAGGCTCGGCTCAGAAGCTCCAGTCCTGGTTGTATTTTCCAGCCTCAGACTGAAAAACCCAGGAGCAGGAGCCGCAGGATGGGGCTGCAGCAGAGGAGGGGTTAATGGAGGACAGGAAAGAGCAGAACTCAGCCTCAAGACCTGAGGCAGCACAAAAGCACCGAGCAAGACCATCACATCCCTTCACTGCTCAAGAGTGGGGAGAGGATTCTGCCTCCAGGCCACAGCCATCCTCTCCTCCATCCTCTCCCAGCACTTCCCTGGATGGGATGTTTAACACCGATTGAACCAGGGGCTTGGAACATTTACATCTCCCCACAGAGCTGCATGAATCTTTAAATAACCCTTTAAAAATGAAAGCACTTCCTCAAAGCCCCTTCTTCCTCTGAAGAACACAGGATTTAATGAGGTTTCCTCTTTCTTCCCCCTCAAACCCAACACCCACCCCCAGCCATGAGTCACTCACACTCCTGCTCTGGCTGCCCAGCAGAGCCACAGCTGAACTGATCCCCCATGTACAAGGGGGCTTTTAATTTATATTTTAATATGGGATCACTGCTAGAAATGCAGCACCGGGCAGGTTCAAAGGGATGCTGCAGGAAGGCTTTGGTGAGAAAATTCACATTTATTCCCTCTGCAGCTGCTCCCACCTCTGCAATGCCTCACAAACCCACAGAGGGTCTGCGCTGGGACCCTCCTCACCCTGCTCCTCCCACGGGCACATTCCCAGTGTTGAGGGGATTCCTGCCCACCACAAACACTGCACATCCCACCTCACCAGCCCCTCTCATCCTTTAGGTCTCTAATCCCTCTGAAACAGCACGAATTACACAGAGAACATGGAAGATCTTCCAATAATCTGCCTGTCATCTGCCATGACAGCTCTGATTTGGGTTTAAACTCAGTGGTTTGTATGAGGAGGGTGAAATTCCTGGTGTCATTGCTCCCAGTGTGATCCTACACCTCAGACACCTGCCTGCATGGGGCTCACCCTGCTCAGCTGGGATGGACACGGAGCTGGGGAGCACCAGCAGTGGCCAGGTTGGGATGGACATGGAGCTGAGGAAGGCAAGGGCCAGGCTGGGATCAGTCTCCCTGCATGCAGAGGATTCCCCAGGTGCAGATATTTCAGAATCATTTCAGGGCTCTGTTCACAAATAACTCATTCTAGCAAAAACTGGTCCAAAGAATTAACTGTTCCCAACAGCAGAGTCCAGCAGCAGCTGTTCCTGGGAGAAGAGAAGAAGCTGGCACAGGGGTAACACTGGGAGGGGCATCCTGGTTGATCAAATCAAGGACTGACGAATCTGGAGCATCATGGCTCACTCACACCATTCCACAACCAACAACCTCCTCCTCTGCTGAAAGGATTATTCAAACCTCAAAGCCTTTCCTAAAAAAAAAAAGCTTTAAACACAGAAAAATTCCCCCCACAACCACTTCTCCCCTACCTGGTACTGTGAAGTCCTGAGTGTAGATGATATCATCTTCAATGTCATACAAGTCATCATCCTCTTCCTCATTGTAGCCATGCAGATCTTCCAGGTAAGGCACCGCCGTCATGCTCCTCCACCTGTCCTTCGTCTCAGGGCTGGGAGGGATGGGCACCAGCGCCTCTGCCTGAGCGTGTTTCTTCCTAAACCAGCTGCAGAGAGCCCAAGGGCAGAGCTGGGTCAGTGCACAAGGCATGCAGGAGTCCTACAATGAGGATGGCCCCAGCTCACCCCAATATTCTGAGCTGGGAGCTCCACCCACAGCAGGTCAGGAGGAACCAAGGTCTGGCCAGGTGTCAGTACTGGAGTGTGGTGAAGGACACACTGGGAACAGGACAGGGACAGAGGGACAGGCACAGAGGGCAGCTCAGGACCATTCTCTCCATCACCAACTCCAGCCCAAACTACCTGTAAGTCAAAACAAATCAGCAGAGCTGCCAGAGCTCCTGAGTTTTATTATCCAAGCAAGCAGGACAGAAGGAACTTCCCCTGTGCTGAAGCTGAGGCTGATCCAGCCCAACAAACACAAGTTTGCAGGATCCCAGCCTGAGAAGAGGGGCAGTTACTGCAGCAGTTTCCTCTAAAAGCCAGTTTGCACCAAGGCCACAGCAGAAACGCTTCTACTTTATCTTTTTATCCCCCCTTGTCTCAAGGGACTCCTATCACCACCAAACCCTGTGCTGCCATCTGGCCAGGAAGGGATATCAGCTCCAAAAGCTGTTCTTAATCAGATCAGGAATCCAGCAGGCTGCTTCCCAGCAGCATCCCAGAGCCAGATGGGATAAACCTCTTAGGTTTTCATCGTACTCCCATAGCAGAGCTCTGACTCCAGACTGTCTGGGACATCTCCCAGCGCTGCATGTGGGCACCCAAAGTTTTCTGGATGTGCTGCTGGAGCTTCCACACTCCCAGCGATCCCCTAAATGTGGCTGGGAGCAGAGGTTCCTCCAGATCCAGGTACCTCTAACACACCTTTCCAGCCCACACAAGCCTGATGGGACACAAGTGCTGCCACCCTGCAGTTGGCATCCAGTAACTCCTGGCCTCCAACCACGGAGGAGGGCTTGAGCCAGCCCAAGAACTCTCACCAACCTGAGCCATCTGGTTTTTATCACCCCAGTTCCAAATTCCTTTCAGGAAGGAAGGCTGAAGGCACCTCCTGCGCAGAGCTGTAATTATCATTTTGTTCTAGTCTTACACTGCTTTGACAGTCGGCCTAAAAAAAAGTGGGATTCTAACAAAACTATCAGGAAAAGCGAGGAGTGAGGAGATAAACAAATGGAAATGCAGCTACTGGGACAAATCAGGCAGGATTCAAGGGAGGGGTGAACTCTTATCCAGAAACTGCTTCATTGTCAACATCTTTAACCTGTTTTTCTCTGCAGCAATGGAGTTTTGGAGCCAGGCAGCCCCTTGTCTGCAGGGAGGAAGGTGCTGTTTGGGGAGAGGGACAGGAACTGCTGCAGATCTCAGCTGACAATTGTCACCTCTGGTGTCTAAAGGAGCACTACAGGAGTTAAACAAAGCCCATCCCAGCTGCTGGAGTGGCAGGATGGGAGTGGGACCAGTGCAACTCAATTCTGGCCCAGGGCTCTTCACAGATCCCATGGTGGCACCACTCTCCTAATCTGATCAATCCATTTCCCTTCCTTGGAGACTGTGGTCATCGAGGAAATGACTGCCAAGACAGCAAATCCAGCCTGGGCTGATCCAGCCTGGCAGGATCAGCAGCACAGGGGCAGAGGAGCCACCAGCTGGTTTTGCCAGGGGCACTGGGGCTTGAGGGATCTAAACTCAACATCAGAGATCTTGGGAGAAGGGAATATCCAGGACAAATGAGATCAGAGTGACTGCTGTTAAAAGGAGAATTTTAAAGGGAAAAAAGCCTGGAAGTCTATGGCAACTGGTGTTTTTATTTTGCTGTATTTCAGCTCTGCCTCACTCTTCCCTCCTGTCCTACTTACCAGGAGAGTAAAAATAGGTTTTTATTAGCAGCAGAAACCTGAATCACTGTACTCCAGTCATTATGCTTCCATCCTCCGGGAGGTGATTTCAAACACTTGCATATGCATATATGGTAATGAGGACAGAGAGTGAGAAGAGAAATCCATTGAAGTTCTAAGAAAAATCAAAGACCTCTTGGAAGGAGCCTCGAGCGATTCTGTATGGAGTAGTGGAGTATTTCCTGGCAAGGATTTTCCAGCAGGGACAGACATTCCGCTTTCTGTGCTGGTGCTAGAGGTTGTCACTGAAGATTTGCTCTTCAGCTGAGGACCACTGGCTCTTGGAACACCCTCATGAAGCCTCTGCCTGAGCCAGAAAGCAGCACCTCCTGGCCAGGAATGGCCATGAGATAAAGCCCCTCCTCAACCCAGCCCTCACCACCACCCAAAACACGGGCTGGGTCAGAGCCCTGCTGATGAGTGCCCTGTTCCACCAGTTATTCTCAGTTTCAGGGATGTTTTCTGAGCCAACTGCACTGGCACACACACAGTTACCTGGTGCTTGTGGCAGCTGCTTTAACCCTGAGGGTGAAGAAAATATTTTGGATATCTCAGAAGCGCCCCTTGTGCAGAACATCCCTCTGCAAGAGGCAGATTCCTCTCTGGTTTCTGTTTCAAAGGGTTGGGAGTGGCTTAGAAACGCTTTAGAGTGAAGGCAGCAGTAGTAAGGGATTATTTCTTCCTATTCCACGAGCTCATTGAGGAGCCTGCAAAGCTCAGAACCCCCGGGCAGCAGCGGCACAAGCGTTAATTGTGATCCTGCCAGGCAGAAGTGGTGCCCAGACAGCTGCTGTCAGCCACAGGGAGATAAGACAGCAAGGGTCAAGGACTGAAGGAAAAGAGGAATCTGGGTTGCCCAGTGCTTAATGAGCTCGTTTGGTTTGCAGCTCCCAAGCTCAGATCTCTCATCACAAGTCCTCCCTCTGCTCTTTTCAAGTCCTGGTATAAGCGAGGTTAAAATAAGAATCTTGTAAGCACAGCTGCAGCTTTCCAACACTCCCAGCTATTCACTTCCCATTTGGGTCACAAACATTGCAGTTGGCTTGGTTTGCACAGGGGATGGTTTTCTCTGAGAGCAGATGCCAAGCTGCAGATCCCTGCCCTGCCAGCCAGGGTCAGGACGAGCGATTCTCCACCTCCTGTGATGCCATGTAAGGGCCTCGAGCTCCCTGGAAGGTCACTGTCACCACAAGCAGCAATGAACAGGGTTCCAGTTTAGCTCAGCTCCCTCAATCGTGGAAGGCACACAATGTCCCAGGGAAAAGGCAACACACGCCAGCAGTGTCCCTGCAATCATCACTCCAGCTCTTGTTGGATCAAGAGATGTCCAAGCTCTTCAGTCAGGTTCAGAACAAACAAAAGTATGAAAACAGCAGTTTGTCCCAGCTGGTGGAAGGACCAAAGGTGGCAGGGATGGCTCAGACTCCTACAAGGAGCTCTGCAGATTAAGTCCTTTAACTCACCAGGTTAAAAAACTGATTTGCAGAACATGAGTAAAAGAAGGAAAGATCCATTCCATGTGCTGCCAGAGGGCAGGAAGATTGAGCCAGAGTGCCTCCGGAAGGAAGAGAAATGTTTCCTTGTGTCCCTGCTGAGGGGAGAGCATTGCCTGGCACTACAGAGAAGGGATGGGGAAAACCCACAAGTGCACAGGCAGCAGCAGAGGCTCAGAGAAGCCCCTCTCCCTCCCTCAAACACTGCCCAGGAGCACCACACAGACTTCCAAGGGGTTTGGTACCCAGGTTTGAACAGCCCAGCATCCCAGAGCCACACTCCAAACCCCAGAGATGCTGGGGAAGGCAGCACAGCAGCTCCAGGAGGGCAGGAGGAGACCCCAGCCCTGCAGGTTAATTTGCACCTCCACTAATAAAAGGTGGAAGTGCCTCCCTTCTGGTGCTATGAACTCCTGCAATCGGATCTGCGCCTGAACAAATTAAGTGTGACACTTGTGGAGAGGGAAGGGAAGATGGTTGCCTTGGAAACAAGGGACAGAGGTAGAATTCTGCATCCACTTCATCACTTTAAGTGCTGCAGCAGGTCAGTGAATTAGTAACAAAATGCAGTGTGTGAGCAGGAAGCCCTTCAGCAAAAGCACGGGGCAGAGGGGAGGTGGTGGATAATCCATAGGGAGGAGGTTGGAACTCCCTGGCTCTTGGCAGCTTTTCCTCCCTGCCCTACAATCCCCATTCCAAGAGCACCAAATATTCATGAAGTTGAGCTGTGAGCACTCATTTTTTACTGAACATCATCCCACTTGGATCCTTCCAGGGAAATCAGGTTTTCAGGCTCTTCCACTGCTATTCAGGGGTCAGCTTCTGGCAGTTCCTAAGCTCTGAGATGACAGGCTGGGAGAAGTTTAAATTTCCATTTCCAGCTCCAGGGCTGCTCTGCACGGACTGGGTTGAACAGAGCAGCATTTTGCTTTGTCCTGCTCCAGTAAAAGTGCAGAGACAGGAGTTTAATGCAGTTCAGCTGCAGGAGTGAGGAGGGAGGAAGGCAGCTGGCAGGGATGAAATTCAGCAGACTCTTCCTCCAGCATTCCTCTGCTGCTGCAGGGCAAAAGCATTTGGAATAGCTGACAGGAATAATGGGAGGAATGGCTGGATTACCATTGCTGGGCTGCCTGGATGCCTTCCTTGCCTCCTGCAGCTCTGCTCCCTATGGAACAGCACTCTGTGCTCCCTTGGTGCTTTCTCAGTGCCCCTGAGCCACTGATTTTATCCCTGATCCTACTGCAAGGGCCTTCACACTTTATACGAGGTGAGGAGGGGAAGGATGGATCCTGAACCCCAAAGTCTGGATGCAGGACCCTCACCCTGTGAGCTTCCCTTGGGATCACCCTTCCCATCATCCTGACACGAGCCTGGTCTTGCCTGAGTGCAAAACTGCTGCCCAGGGGCTGCTCCTGCTGATTTCAGAGCACTTTGATGATCCTGACTGTCCATATGAGTGAGTCTCCAGGAACAGCAGCTCAAAGACATAAAAGGAGACTTCCAGCAGCATGGAAAGGCACGGGGTGATTCTAGTTTGAGACAGGATCCATCCCAGCAGGGCAGCCTGGGGAAGTTGCTTGATGTTTCTCTGGTTTAGTTCCTGTCCTTAGCATATGCTTTTGGAGGGGAGGAGTGTAGAGAAACCCACAATCATTAATGATTTATTCCCCTCAATACATGAAATCTAAGGGTTCTAGAAATCAAACCTCTTCTTACTAAAGTGCTTTCCCAAACCCCTCTGCCAATACCCGACTGGCTGCCTGCTGTGTTCCATTTACAAAAAAAAAAACAGGGTCAGGTTAAGCATCAGGGCTAAGCTTCTATTTAAAGAAAAGGCAGGAGAACCAAGCTCTGGATTCTTTAGCACAAAAAGAAGCTGGACAGACACATCCAAGGCCCAGGCTGCAAGCTCTGCTGTGCTTGATGTAATTACTAGATGCCACAGCAGGAGGAAGGAGGCAATTACTAATAGGGGAGAAAAGCCTATTAAGAAGCACTGGCTAAGCTCACACAAAACTAATAAGAGCCTAAGCCTTGGAAATGCTGCTGGGTTTGCAGGTAGAGCCTTTCCTCAGCCTCTCTTGGTGCTGTGGGATGAAAAACCTCAGCACAGCAGCTGAGGAGCTCAGAGGCTGCCCTGTGCCAGAGGTGTGCTCCAGTTTCTTTGGCTTTCTAACTACAGGCAGCGTCTCTGGAGACCCCTCTGTGCCTCCAGCTGGGCAATGCTGACACAAAAAAATCACTGCCACGTGGGAGGAGGGCAAAATGGAGTACGTGGAGTTGGGGAACCAGCTCAATCACCTGGCAGTGACCCGTGAGGGCCCAGGGCAGTTCCTGAGCTCAGGGGTGGCCACTGCAGCCACAGGAAGGGAAGTGCTTTTAGTGCTTCTTTCAACACCTACTGATGACTCCATAGATTTAATTCCTGCTTCTTTGCAGTGCCTCCTGACAAAGCATGGCAAGCTGATCCCCTCTGCTCACTGCCACTGGTACTGGGAGGCACATGCAAAGAAAGGCAGCCTCAAATAGAAGAGCCTGTACCCAGAGCCCCTGAAACAACCCAGGCACGAGGCTTGGCTACTACAAAAGAGTCACCCTTACACTTAATTAATCACCTGGGCAGCTCCATAAACTCTGCCCCCCCAGCCCTGCTTGCACTCTGGTCCCTCCAACCCCTGCTGGAGCTGGTTCCATTCACTCCCTGAGGAGCCCCAGTGCACTTCAGCCCTCTCAGGTTCTGGCTGTGGCTGCTTGGGCACCTCCCAGGGACATCACCTGACAGCACACGGCTTTTCCAAAGATACAAGAGGAAAGCAGGGCTATTCCTGCAGCATGAAGTGGGCTCAGCACCACCCCGGATCACAGCCTTGTTTTTACAGCTCCCAGAAGGATCTGGGCAGGCTAACAGGCCAAGCAGCTGCAGTCCAGAGGCAGCTCTGCCTGTCCTCAGAAGCACTTCCCATTCCAAGAGGAGATAAGCTAATGCAGCCTCCGCAGTGAAGCAGCCTCATGATGCTTTTTTGTTCTTGTACTTTTATCCGCCCAGGAAATCTCTGCTCGGAGCCAGCGTGTTCAAACAGATCCTTAAAAAAAAAACTCCTCAGTGATAACGGGGCATTTCCCCCCCTGACTATGGCACGGAAAATGGGGGAGGATATGGGGGAGGGAGGACTGTGATATTAAAGAGAAAGGAAAAAAAAAAATTTCCTATTGTCCTGGAATGCTTTTCCACATACTGACTCCATATGGAACAAATACCAGGGGATATTTCTGTCCCCAGACTGGCCAGAACTAACACACGTTACTGAACAGTCCTACTTCAATAACACAGCCTTCAGGACCTCCTGTTCTGCTCCATTAATACTTGCTGGCCTCTGGAAAAAATTATCCAGAACCCTTAATTATCCAGAAGCAGGCACGCCACAAACAGACTTCCAACATATTCCTTATTTACTGGTTAGCAATTCCAGTGCTTCACCGGATGCTCTAATAGGAGGAAAAAAAGCCAAGTGGAGGTTGCCAGAGCCCCAGCAGAGCTGGAGGAAGGAGATCTAGTGACTTCCATGTGTCTGCTGTCAAAAGGAAACAGAAGGTGAGAGCAGGAGCACAGGTACAGGAGGAGCAGGAAGAGAAGGACTGGTAACACTCACTTGTGCTGCCTTATCTGCTGTATTGAGAACCTCTTGGCTGGGTCGTATTCAAGCATCCCTGAAAAGAAGGAAAAAAGTCCAGGTGTGATCACAGACACTCTCAGCTGAGTCAAAGCCAGGAAGCACAAAGCTCTGCCCTTCCCTCCCCCTCCCTCCCCAACAGCCATGCTGTGTCCAGTCCTGGCAGCTCCAGGCAGGATTTGCTCCATTGGCCAGAAACTCAGCACAAAGTCCCAATTCCATTGCTGACCTGTTCCAGTCTGTTCCTCAGCTTCCCACCAGCAAAGTGGGTACAGCCCTTCCCTCCCTCCCAGTGCAGGGACTGAGGCTTGTCCAGCCCTTGATCACAGCTCCAGGAAAGTCTCCAAGCAAAGAACATCAAGATTTTGCATTTCAGAGATAATTCCATTGAACCTCCTCCGTGGAAGAGCCAAAGCCTCAGGCACAGTGTATGTCCACTTGCTCAGTGTCCCAGATCTTCTGTTCTGAGGTGCAGCCAGGAAGAACCAACAAACAAAAAAAAAACCCCATTCTGCTGCCCATCCCTGTGCCCTGGCCTGCACTTGGATTTCTGGGATCATCTGCTGAGGTAGCTGGGGTGGGTGGTGAGCAGAGTGGGGAGAGGAAAAGCAGCTCATCCCTGTTCTCTCTGGGAAACAGGGAGGTGGATTCCTTAAACAGCCTCTGGGATGCCCACTCTGCTCCACTGCCTCTCAGAAGCTTCACAACTCAACGGAAAGGAAGGAGCAAATTTTGTCATATTCCTCAGAAATGAGTCAATGGAACCCTGAGAGTTTCATCCAGCAGCATCCAAGATATTCTCCAATGAAGGTTCCAGGAATATATTAACCTCATGGCTGAACACTACAAGGAGTTTTGCTTTTACTGGATGAGCCCCTTTTGCTCCTGAAGCACCTGCACTGTCAAGTCTTGCACAGGTTGCAAGAAGAATGAGCAACCAGAAATTCTGGGAAGCAGAACTCACTGTCAAACAGGAATTCAGAAAGTCAGGACAGGAGCAAACAGTGCAGAGTGCTGGGGAGAGCCAGGACAAGGACACATTGAGAATACAGGGGTGGGGGATACAGCTGGGTGGACACTTGGGAAGTGAGGGCTGGAAAAACACATCCTAGTAGAAGTAGAGAGCTGCAAGGACCTTCAATTCAAAGGTCATGGAAGAGATAAATCACCACAGCACATGTGATACCAAAAGCTGCTCCACAACATCTTCCCTGTTCATATCACATCAGATCAGGATATGGGCAATAGGGGACAGGACAGTACAGTGGGGCAAGACTGAATTTTTTTCACCCCCAGAACCTAAAATACACTTTGCCCTGGCAATTTGGGAAGGTTTATCCATGCTGGTGACAGCATTAAGAGCTTTAAGGCAGATAGGATCACTACTGACCCACATGACATCACATGAAGTAGGTTAAAGCAATCCAGGAAGAGCTCTCCAGGTCAGGTTCCTGGCTCAGGGAACTCGAGGCACTGGAGTCCTCAGAGCCCAATTCCTCAGAGTTCTGGATGGTTTGGACTGGGTTTTGAAGGTCTGTGAGGATGGAAACTCTACAACCCCCCTCACTGCTACCTGTTCCAGAGCTCAACCCTAGCAGCAGTTTTCTCACATTCAGATGGAATTTCTCCTCACCTTACAGAAAAAGAAATAAGTTCAGAGGAGAAAAAAAAAAATCCCTCACCTAATTAAAGAACCTATTAATAAGATGATCAGACATTTTCACAGCTGAGCTGCTCAAATGAGTTGGCTTTTTTTATTTCTTTTTAAGAATTAGGGCTGCAAAGAGCTCTCACATAAAGTTTAGGGGACAAGAGCAAGTACTGGTTGGGTTCTCTTATTAATGTAGTCAGAAACAGGGAAGTCAGGACACCACCCACTCCCCCCATTGATTTGTTTAAAAACCACACTTCAAGGTGTTTTTGAAATTTAAGGCATTTACCAGATGAAACCAGTACAAGCAGAAGTTGTTTAAGGTAAATGATTAAAAGAGGCCCAAGAACAGCAGTCACAAACAACCACAGCACAGGGAGCTGTTGCTCTCAAGCCATTAAAAAGGCAGAAGGAAAATAATCGAGCAAAAGGAATTTTTACTTCAATGAAAAACGACCACATTTGGGGCAACATCTGAAAGAAAACGGAAAGTGTCCTCGCTGAAAATGTACATTCAGACATTCAGCTCTGAGTCACTTGTGGCAGCTCCGTGGCTCAAGTCCTGCACTGAAGAGAGGTTTCAGCAAGACAAAACATCATGTTCTATTCACCAGGAAAGTCATCCCGGAGCGTCTGCCCGCAGCAGCCGCCGCTTGCGGCCATTTAGGGTAAAGACTTCCCTGGAGTTTATCTGCGAGCAGGGATGGGACAGGCTGTGCCAGGGAATGCTTCAGGAGGCCCAACTCCAATCTCTGGTCCCCAGTATTCCCAGAGGATTTGCTGTGGTGTCACAGAATCACCGAGTTCAACCTGCAGCCAATCCCCAACTTGTCACCCAGAGCAGAGCACTGAGTGTCACATCCAGGTGTTCCTTGGAGATCTCCAGGGATGGGGGTTCCAAACCTCACTGGGCAGCCCCTTCCAGTGCCTGACAACCCTTTCCATGAGGAAATTATTCCTTGAATATGAAGTCCTCTCATTAAGAGTTATCAGGTATTAAATTGATAAGAACAGACACCACACAGTCGTGCTCAGACAGGGGCATCGTGTTCTCTGCAGCACATCAACAGTTTCAAACCCCTTTCAAATCACATCAAGTGACAACCCAGAAACTGGAAATCATCAGTCCTGAGCTCCTCACAACCCCCAGCCCACACACTCAGTGATCCTGGACAGGCACAGCTCCAGGGCAGAATTCCTGGAGTTCAGAACACAGGACAGTCTCACGTGTGGGACTGGAGAAGCAGGAAGAAATCCAACAGCAAGGTTAATAAACTCAACCTGGATTCCACTTCAGTCTCCAACTTGGATCAACATTTAACAACCACTGTAAAAGCAGCGTGAGGCCAATCTGTAAAGGAGGCAGGACCTTCTCCCTCTCCCTGCACTCAGCCGCCTGCTCTGGCCACAAACTCCCTCTGCAGGCAAATCTCGAGCCTGTGATCCAGGACAGGCCTCTGGATGAGCACAGACAGCCCTGGGACCTCTGCCACAGCAGAATTAAAGCATCCCACTGTCACCAGGACACATCCTCTCACTGTCCCAGCAAGGAAAGGTCATGGAAGTGAGAAAACAAACTGCTGAGGATCCAACCACCACGTCCCAGGTCACAGGGCCTGGAAATCAATCCAGATGCTGATTAATGCAGAGCTGCAGCCTCAAAGCTTCCTCTTCCAGTAAAAGTCTATTAGATCAGGAGAAGGAAAGCTGACCTTGTGCATTTTTCTGGTCCAGAAGCAAAGTGCACAGGAGTTGATAAGCCATGGGCAGATGCTGCCAGAAGAACCTTAAGGCTATTTATAAACTCTTCCACTCTGACACATCTCCCCTGACTGCATACACAAAACAGCACCAGCCCTTCTTCTTTCCATCCCTGAAGAGTATAAATAAAGCTTCATCCCTGATTAGGGAGACAAAACGAGGAGCAGCATCCCAACTAATCTGGAGGATATACTGTCATGCGAGTCTCTTTACAAGCCAAATACCACTGAAGCTTTAAGTCCTCTAAACTCTGCTGTTCTGGAAAAGGGGAATGAAGATAAGAACAAGCTCAAGGGGAAGAAAAAGTAAAGTGGCACTACAAAAGTAGTCAACAGAAGAACAAAAAAAAAAAAACGTTACAAAGTGTGTTTGTGTTTGCTTCACAGCCCGGCTGTGGGGCCTGTGGTCAGCACAGCCCTGGCAGACAGAGGAAATGAGCACTTTGCTGCACTGAATTCTGCCTCACTCAAACCCAGACCAGGCGCTCTCAGCCCTGAGAGGGCTTTTAGATCCTTTCAAAGCAACACAAAGATGAGACAAAACCGCCAGAGCGACAGAGCTGAGCTGGGGGTGTCTGTGCTGCTGACACAAACACAGCCATTGACAGTATCTGATCCACAGGCAATGGATTCAGCTCCAGCCTGCTGCAGGAGGAGCAGGCACCAACCAGGAAATGCAGATGTTCTGGAGGAAAAAGCAGGAACTAAATAAAGCATCCAGGTTTGTCACCATAGCTACGTGGTGCCACCGCTGCACAGCTCAGCCCTGGGCCTCAGCAGATGCTGGGGAGCTGCTCAGGCCTCCAGAGCAGCCAGAGCTGGGGCAATCCCACCTCAAAATTCATCCCCCTCGAGGCCACCTGGCATGCTGACCACTGGAAAACGTGTCTCACATTAAGCAAGGGGAGTATCAGAAGGTTTTGCCAGTTTTTGTGATGTAGCAGCTTGTACACAGCAAGGTGAGGGGTGGGAGACTGTTCTCAGGTGGGAGAGAGGACAAGGAAAGGGATCCTTAGGGCTTCCCACTGCCCTCAAAGAAAGGGGTGTAGTCACCTCCTCTCCTCACCAAACCCACTCAACTCCCACCTCTGTGGTGCACAAGCACAGAAGGGATGCAGACAGACAAACTGACAGCAGTGAGGATGCAAGAGGAGACTCAGGCTGTAAGAGATGGACAAAGGGCACCAGATTCAAGGCTCCTCCATGTAAAATCAGGCAGAGGGAAGAGTAGGTAATTCTGGCTCCAGATCTCACACAGGGGTGGGAGGAGAACTAGGAGGGGAGTTATTGTGCTAATGAAGCACAAGATTTTAAGCTGTCAATATCCTCAGCACAGGAAAAGAGAAAACTGCCACGCTCCTTTTCCCTGGGGGAAGCACTAAGTGCAGCTGAGAGGCTGATCACAAACCTCCAAGGAGTTCTGCTGGATGCTTTAGGAAAACCACTGCCGGACCAACAGGACTGCGAGATTTGCTCCATTTGGGCAATTCCCAGCTGATTAAAAGGCCACGTTTGGAGTCAGCAGTCACAAGCCAAATGCCACACGGAGCTCAGGCCACGGTTCCCTGGGGCTGGCAGGTACAATGTGAAGCACATCAGGCCACGAGCAGCCGCCGTGCCGGGCTCAGAGGAGCAGCCGGATCCCGGCTGTGCCCAGCGCCATTGGAAGCGCTGCCTTATGTAACGCCCTCAGAAAGCTGCTAAAGCTGGCTAATGCTTTTGGAAACACATGGAAATAACTGATTTCATCATTGGCACGGGGCCAGGGAAAGCTAAAATAGCCTCTGAGGGGGGCTGCGGGGGTCTGGCAGCTCCTTGATGCCGAGGGGCCGGGGGAGCCCCGGCGGCGGCAGCGGAAGAACTCGGACTGACAGCACCACCTGCCGCCGGCACGGCCGGCACCGAGCCAGGAGCTGTGTCCGTGCTCTGAGTCTGTGTCCCTGCACCCAGCCAGGAGCTGTGTCCCTGCACCCAGCCAGGAGCTGTGTCCCTGCACCCAGCCAGGAGCTGTGTCCCTGCACTGAGTCTGTGTCCATGCACCCAGCCAGGAGCTGTGTCCCTGCACCCAGCCAGGAGCTGTGTCCCTGCACTGAGTCTGTGTCCCTGCACCCAGCCAGGAGCTGTGTCCGTGCATCGAGCCTGGAGCTGTGTCCCTGCACCGAGCCCGTGTCCCTGCACCGAGCCTGGAGCTGTCTCCCTGCACGAAGTCTGGAGCCGGAGCCCTGCACCAAGCCTGTGTCCCTGCACTGAGCCCAGAGCTGTGTCCCTGCTCTGAGCCTGTGTCCCTGCACAGAGCCAGGAGCTGGGGCCCCGCACTGAGTCTGTGTCCCTGCACCGAGCCAGGAGCTGTGTCCGTGCTCCAAGCCTGGAGCTGTGTCCCTGCTCTGAGTCTGTGTCCCTGCACCGAGCCAGGAGCTGTGTCCCTGCACCAAGCCCGTGTCCCTGCACCGAGCCTGGAGCTGTCTCCCTGCACCAAGCCTGGAGCTGTGTCCCTGTACTGAGCCAGGAGCCGGAGCCCTGCACCAAGCCTGTGTCCCTGCACTGAGCCAGGAGCTGTGTCCCCACACCAAGCTCGTGTCCCTGCTCCAAGCCCAGAGCTGTGTCCTGCACCAGGAACCCATGTCCCCGCTCCAAGCTCATGTCCCTGCACGGAGCCTGGAGCTGTGTCCCTGCACGGAGCCTGGAGCTGTGTCCCTGCACCAGGACCCAGGGCCTGCAGAGCTGACACGCTGCCAGCAGGGAGGCACTCAGTGCCCCTCAGCCCCTCACCAACCCCACAGAGCACTAGGACCAGGAAAATCAGTGTGAAACAAGACAAACATCCCACGTTTGGGGGCTGATTTCTCACAAAGAGCTGAAGAGAAAGGAGAGGATGAGCCTGTGCTGAGGGCTGAGGAGCGTGGCTGCACCCAGCTGTTCTGCGGCCAAGGAGGCACTGGGAATGCTGGTCAGGCTCTTCCACAGGCTGGAATCACATCCCAGCTCCTGCCAAAGGGGCTCACCAGGCTGCCTGCTTTGCACAGCATAACTGCTGCCCTGCCTGACCACTCAGCTTCCACAGGTGGAAGCTCTTCAGCACGAAACCACAAAATTCTGCAATAAGTGACAGGAATAAAAAAAAAAACAAAAAAACCCCACAATTTTCTCCCCAGAATGTGCCACTCCTGGTCCTATCCCAGCTCTGCTGTGAAACTGGGCACCTGTCACTGCTCCAATATCCTGCAGCTCTGAATTTGGGGGGAAGGAGACAGATGGGACTGAGACAAGTCAGTCCAGAGCAGAGGTTGATGAGGAGGGATGGCAGACCCCAAGTACTCAGTGTGTGACATTGGGGACAGCCTGGACACAGCATCTGAGTGCTCTCACTGTCCAAACCTGCATCCATGCTATGCCATTTTAAATTTAACCTCTTGTGGGCTTTGTCTTTAGATGTAAAAGCTTCTCAGAGCACAGGAAACACCACAAGAATCAACTCTATACAGCTGTGAGCTGTGCAGGGGGTTAGTGGATCTCAGGAAAGCACCAGTGCTGATGATCTGCCAGAGTCTGTAAGGCTGTAAGTATAACCTCCCTGCCTAACAGATCCCATGCACTGTGCAAGCTGAGGAGTTGTTACAATTATAAACGTTACCCTTTTAAACCCAGCTGGGAAGACTCACCTCTCAATAAGTCTGAGAGTGGAGGACCACAATCCTCTGGAATTGTGTAGTCGCCTTTCCCGATGTTTTCAAATAATTTATAGATATTATCCCCTTCAAAAGGGTACAGACCCGTTGTGATGTTGTATCTGTGAAGGCAGAAGGAGAAGCAGGATGAGAAGCAGCACAGGTACTCAGTTCTTACCTGACTACATAAGCCAAAAGCAGCCAAGAGGAAACCAAAAGAGGAATATTTGGCAGTATGTGCAAAACCTCCTTAAGCTTCGCCTGCCTTCATCACAGCTTTTCATTCACAGGGGTCAAAACCACCAGGACATTTCCCTCACAGTCTGGAATAGCAAAAACTTAAAAATAAATACTGGAGATACTTGTGGTTTCTGTTACTACCCTGGCTGTGCCTCTGGGAGCTGAGCAACAGCTGCAGAGTCACTCATGGAGAGCAAAGATCCCCTTGTGCAGAAGTTTGGGGAGCATAAACCCACCCAGAGGAGCGAGCAGCACCCCCCTCTCAGCTCCCCCCACCACACAAGAGTGGTGATGGCAGAGCTGGGCTATCAGGACTGAGCTATCTGAGGGTATCATTAATTATGAAGTTCTGGGGGCTCCTGGGCACTCACAGCGTCACCCCCGCAGACCAGATGTCGACTTTAAAGCCTGAAAAGGTGTCAAGGCCATTGGCAATTTCTGGGGGCTGGAATGCTGGCGACCCTTGGCTCGTCCTGCACGTGTCATCCTCCGCAAACGGATGCAATGCCTGTGGCAGGAGAGACCAAACAGTGTCAGGCTTCCAAGGAAAACAAACTGTGACTCTTGGAAAAGTTCCACCTGGGAAACAAAAGGGGAAAACTCCTCTACTGAACATCTACAGATGATGAGATCATGACACCACAGCAGGCACACGCCACAGTGAGGAGTCTTGCACCTCTCCTACCTAAGACAGTCTCCATATAAAAAGAAGGATGAGGTTATGTAGCTTTATCCCCATTTCCCCCCACTTTTCCCCCATTTCTCCCACTTTTGGGCTCATCCAAGATTGACATCTTCCTCCTCTGTGCTTCCTGAGGAGAAGTTTCATGCTGTTACCAAAAGAAGTGCTTTGCCAATTGCAATAAATATTCAGAGTCATTTAGAGCACTCTGCAAGTGCAACAGAACAAAAGCCTAAATGCACAATAAATCAATGACACCACAGAGGTGACCTCAATCTCGAATGTCCCATTCTGACTTTGCTGTGCTTCTCACATACCTCTGCTACGCCTAAATCAGATATTTTTAGTGTCCCATTGGTTGTTAGCAGGAGGTTCCCCGGTTTTATATCCTTGTGGACAATCCCTTGGCTGTGCAAGTATTCTAAGCCATCTATAAGCTGACAAAAGTACCTGCAGAGAGAGAGGCAGAGGGGAAAAAAATCAAACACTTTTAGCCAGTAAAAAGGAGCTTTTTGCTGTGGTCAGAGACTCTGGGCCATCATCGTAACCCACACACAGCCTGGCAGTTGTAGAGGCAAATGTTTCATCTCATAATACCCAGAAATAATATTAATGTGCCTGAATGTCACTTAGGCTGTCTGCAATCTCAGAAATCACTTAAAATAAAATGAAAATATGACCATAAAATTATGTAGCTGCCACAGATTCGCTGCTTTGTCCTGATTTGATCCTGACAAAGTTTTTGTATCTATTCCCAGAATTCTCAGGTTTCTTTCCTTGAGGAGTAAAAGGGGCTCCAGCTTATCCCAGCTAACTACCCCAGCTACCAGATCCTGCTGGATATTGCCAATCCCTGATCCACCCCAATGCCTTTAAAGTCTTTTCTGATGCTGAACTGTGGCTTGACCTCCATTTAGGCAGGAGATTCCCCCCTCACACCCCTTGGCCAGGACAGGAGCACAGGGACCAGGGGGGGCTGTTGGGAAGTAAAACAAAAATAACAAAAAAAAAAAATCAACAGAAGGATGGTTTTCCTCCCAAAATCTCAGGGCAATCCCTGCTGGGCACTTCAAGAGCTTTTCACTTTTTTGCATGGGTGTAAAATATGAAATTATTGCACAAAGCCAGGGTGCTTCCAAACACAGCCTGAGCAGAGCAGAACGTGCTCTCCACTCGAGAGAACAAAGTGGGGAGAGGAACACAACTTACCCGTGAGCCTGAAACACTGGAAACCTCTTTTCTGGGACACTGTCCAGCATTTCCTGCATCCCACACACACAGTACTCCATCACCATATACGTGAGGGCAGAGTTAAGGAAGCTCCAGGGTTAACATTCCTCAGAGTTAAACATTCCTCAGATGGGCAGCAGCCATTCCAGAGGGAATGGCTGCACTCCCCAGGCACTGAGGGATGTTCCTGCAGCTCCCACAGGATAGAAAAGCACCTACAGGAAAATCTTTCTGCCAAATGAGCATCTGCAGCTCTGTGATCAGACCTGGACAGGATGGGAACTCCACAGAAAATAAGCTGGAGATCTCACAGGCATGACAGAAAACAGGGAAATATCCTGAAGTGGGCACAGAAAGTTGGGAATTCCCTGGCAGAAGAGCTGCAGCCCATTCCTCCAGTGCCCTGGGTGTTCTGCACCTGAGATGACAGTGAGCTCCCACCACCTTCCCCAAAATTGGTTATTCCTCATTCCCTGTCCCAAACAACCCAGCTGTGTGCTCTATGGAACAGCTGCTGCTTATCCCCAGCTCCACAGGGGTATTCCAGTAGCAGGAAAAAGGATCCTTGGAGAATTGGGAAGCTTTTTGAAACCACATGGATAAAAACTGTTACAACAGAATGCCAAGAGCTGGTGGCATTTTGCAGCATTTGTTCCCTTGCAGCAAATTCCAGTTTTTTATCTCTGTAAGCTTTAATGTTGGGGCCAAAAAATGGGAAGCAGACTGCCTGATGCTGTAATTGCCTGTTTCCTCCTCTCCCTGGGATTTTGAAGGCAAAGTCTGGCTTGGAGGAACCTGGGAGAACAGACCCTGGGACACTGGGGAATGTTCTGACAGAGCAGAGGCTGCCAGGGCTCCCCTGCAATCCCAAGCACGGTCAGTTATTCCTCCAGGCAGGTGCTTTCTTAACCTAAGACCAAAATAAGTTACTTTTGCCCCAAGAAGCAACCTGAGGTAGAAGAGGCAGAAGGGAAATTCCTGCCCTGGGTGGATTTGGGCTGAAGACTCTGCTGCTCCTTTCCAGCACGTTCCATTTAGCAGCTCCAAACACTGAAAACTCATTAAATTCCTGCTCCATTCCCCATGAGCTGCACTTCAGAGAGACCCTAAAATACCCTAAATATACCCTAAACAAGATTTTATGATGAGCATGAAGATACTTGGTAAATCAATAAAAGCAAGAAAAGAAGAAAGAGCTCCAAAAATTCATTCCTACCCTTTCATACTCTGAAAGAAATCTGTGAACTACTTCTGTGAGAGTGATGTGGAACACATCAACTCTCCCACTGCCAGAATATCAGTGATGGGAGATAATCCAGACCAGCTCCCAGGGAGCAAAGAGGCTCAAGGACAGCCTGACTGGGTGTCATTAACAGCCAGGCTGCTCCTCACCCCTCCCTGGTCACTGATCCACTTCAGGTTGATCAACCAGATTAGAGGACAGACTTCCAGGCTGGAGCAGATCCATTACAGGTGCCCCAAGCTCTCAGTTCTCCTCCTAAGGGGTTCTGCTCCCACACTCAGCTGTACACACTGGTAACAGGATCCCTGGGATGCTGCTCATGGAACTGGGTTCATTTTCTGCCTGGATGAGCTCTCCATTCACCATCAGCTCTGCACTTCACAGCAGGCCAGCAAACAGCCCTTAAATACTAAAAGTCGTTGATATTTTTAATCCAGTTACCACAGCTTTCCCTTTCCCACAGAAAATCACTGAAGGTTTTTATTAGGTGAGTTGCTCAAACGCTGTCTTAACCTGAAGGGAGCCTCTAAAAAGATGGAGAGGGATTTTTTTACAAGAGGACTCAGTGACAGGACAAGGGGAAATTGCTTCACACTGACAGAGAGGGGGGTTGGATGGGAGATTAGGAAAAGGATGGTGAGGCAGAGGTTTCCCTGAGAAGCTGTGGCTGCTCCTGGATCCCTGGAAGTGTCCAGGATGGACAGGGCTTGGAGCAGGATGGAATAGTGGAAGGTGTCCTGCCCATGGCAGGGGGTGGAATGGGATGAGCTTTAATGTCCTTTTAACCCAAGCCATTCTGTGGCTCTGTGACAAACAGCTCAAGCCTGCAGTGCACTTCCACCAGCAACAAAACTCTCAGCTGGGAACAGAATCCTTCCTTCCACAGCTCCAATTTCCAATCCCACAATTCTTCATCTGGAAATGAGGATTTTTTTTTTTAAATCACCCCAGGGGGAAGTTGACATCTCTTCCTAAACTCCAACTCTGCTTCCTGCAAGGAACCAACACAGCCCTGTGCATGACTAAGGGCCCTGCCCCTGGGGCAGCCTCAGGGAAACAGCCTCCCTTTTCTGTTGGATCCATTCCCAAACCTGTTCCCCGTGTGGCTGCTCAAGGTCTGCTCTGTCACAGCCCAAGCCATGCAGCACAGGCAGTGCCAGCCAGGAGCAGGGGAAGGGTTTGAACAAAATCATGGATGAATTCTTGCTCCCAGTTCCAGTGAAAACAAATTCCCTTAGTTATTACCAGCACAGGGAGGAATAAACTTTGTGAGAGTGTAGGAGCAAATAAAAATAAAAATAACAAAGTCAATCCATCCTTGCAAGGGAAAAGCACTGAAAACCAACTCTGCACCAGCACTGCTCAGAATGTCCAGCAAGGAGCATCCTTGGAGAGATCCCATTTCCCAGTGATGGGTTTGGGTTGTCATCACCTGGTACCAACACACGATGTCTCTCTCGGGCTCCTTTTCCCCACGCTGCCTCCTCCCTTCTACCTAATTAAACAGGATCTCTCCATCAGTAATTGACTCGCAGTCCCCTCGCTCTGTCGAGGCCACAGCACAAGCACAAGTTGTCACACTGCTTTATCCTAATGATCTGGTGGCAGAGTGTTTGATCTAATTAACGCACACAATTAAATTACTCCTTTTCTGGAGTACTGTAATAAGAAGACTGTAGTTAGAAAACACTGTCAAAAATAAAAGCATCCATTTATAACACGTGCTACAAAGGGATCAGCTCCAGGAACTTCCACACTGGTTCCAGGCAAAGTGCTGTCAGTGTGGCAGAGTCACACAAAATCCAGCAAAGTGAGGATAAAATTGCCTTGATCAGTGTCTGTGTGAATTTGTGTTTGTGTGGAAAGTCTGCCAGGTGGGCAGGATGGTTAATAGCAATGAAAACAATCTAGCTGCAAAAATTGAAGCTCAAGAAACATCCAAAAGGGCCTTCCCAAAAGCAGAACTACAGCAGGGAACAGTGGGGGCTCAAAGCTGACCAACAGCCCTGTGCAAAAGGATATATTTTCTGCTTCTCCTCGTTGTACAACACATCTACCAGCTGGATGACGTTTTTGTGCCGTAATCGCCGCAGGAGCTGGATTTCCCTGCAGGAGGAGACAAGGAAAAAGTTATGTTTAAAAAGCTTATTCCCAACTTCATTAATTCCACAATTTCACCCAAACTTAATTTGATTAATGGCTCAGAGACCTGAGCTAAATCCTGTGTTTCTGGGGAATAAATAAGGTAAAACCGTGAGGAGCCACCTTCCCTTGGCTCAGGGAACAGCCCCTTGAATGTCACCTTCTGTCAGCTCTTCTGATCTTTGCCTCCAGGGATTTTGTACCTGCCCCACACCACAGTCTAGTCTCTTTTGCATTAAACTCATCCTGCAAAATCCCACTGGATGCCAGCTGTGGGGAAACAGGCAGAGCAGGACAGTCAGGTCAGGGTGGTTCTGTTGGTGCCTGGCAGTGCAGGTCCTGCTTTTCACTTTGTTCTGCTGCTGCTCCATCCTGAGCTGTGCTGAGCTCCCAAATTCTCCTTCCCAGCTCCCTTTCAGAGTGATGTGTGAGTGCTTTAAGCAGTGTGGTCACACTTCATCAGTTCAGCCTCAGGGAAGCAGCATTACAAGGAATTCTGAGCACAGCTTTGGAAGTGAGAGCCCCTGCCCAAAGACAGCTCAGAGCCCCTCATGGGCACAATTAGCAGCTCCAGTAATGAGCTGGGGCCAGAACAAAGGCTGAGCAACAACCAGGAGCTGCTCCTTGGAAAGGTTTCTCCAATGCAGGAGTGCAAGGAGAATCCTTACTGATCTTTTAAGGATGCCTGAGCAGTGTGAATTATTTCACTACCAAAGTTAAGGCCAGAGATTCCTTTCTCAGCTCTGGATTTAGAAGAAGCCACCAAGAGCTGAGCAGAGACCCAGGATACCACAGCAAAGCTCCCAAGTGTTCTGTGGACATGGCAGACAAGTCTAATTATAGGAATGACCAAAGGGCTGAAGTGGATTAAATTAGCACAGGAACTGCAGCCAGTGGCAGAGTGGGGCTGAGAAGATCCTGCAGCACGGAGGGAGAGGGCTGAGGGCTCCAAGCAGGGCTGCCAGAGGGGAGCAAACACACTCAAACACAACTGCTTAAAGGCCCAAACATTGGGAACACATTTAAAATCCTGATCCCAACAGTTCACTCCCTGTAATACAGCTCGGAAGCACAAACACTAATTCCTCCCACCTCCAACAGACTAATAAATATCTCGTATTTCTGTAATGATTTCCCCCCCCAGGAGGACTCTGCGAACCAATCCGAACTGCCAGGGCAGTGCCCCCACCCCTGGGGCAGAGGCCAAGTCTCCCTTTTCCCAGAGGAAAGATTACTTCTATTTTTAGCCCCTCTTTTGCTCTGGAATGCCTGAGGAGCAGGGACAGCCAGCTCAGTCACCTCCCATCCCGTTTCGCTTTACAAACCCCTCGAACAGTGGAACATGAGTCTCACCTCCTCAGAACAGGCCTAAATTTGAATTTTTTTTCTTCCAGAACTAACAACAAAACCCCACCACAGTCCACTGCAAGTGTGTGACCAGACAGACTGCCAGAGGGCAAGGCCTGCTTCCAAGTACAACCCCTTGGAGGGAGACAAGGAGGGAAAAGACCTTCTAACTCAAGGTCTGTCAGATCCATTAAGCTCATCCTGGTGGATTAAGACTTATCCCCTGCAAGGTACCTGCTCTTGCAAATAACAGGGGGTGTTGTTGCTCAGAACTGTAAATAGCAAAGCTGTCTCCTTGTTCCATGTGCCACACCATCTTGGAAGATGCCAAAGGCAGCCTGGAAAGCAGACTTGGACATCTCCACTGTGAGATCCAGTGTTCTTCCTACAGCTTGTTCCCAGCCATTCCTGCCCAAACAAAACCCAGCAACACAGCCAAAAGATTAATTCCCTTCCTTTGGTTCACAAGGTTCTTCCCACAACATCCTGAGAGCTTAGGAAGTGCAGCACCTGCTCCAGGACTGCGTGAGCCCAAGGGTTGGAAGTGCCAGGAAGATTTTGGTGTTGCTATTTCTCCTTCCTAGTCCCAAGGGTCCATCCACATCCTGCAGGGATGTCTGATATTCCAAGCTCTATATCCATCACAACCTGTGTTCTTCCATGGAGTACAGGTCCCAAAATTTCACCTCTTAACCCAAGCAAACATCCAGCTCAGCAGAGGAAGTCCTTGAGCCACGCAGCTCCGTGGGGAACACGTGTCTGGGGAGATGGGATCAGCCCATTCCCACCTGAGCTCACACCTCCAGGGCTTCCAGCAATCCTTCCCCAGCAGAGCTGCCCCTGTTTGGAGGTTCCAGTTTGGGACTTGCACACCCCAGGAACAAACTGTCACAGCACAGCCCCATAGCCCAGGTTAACCCTCCGAGGAATTCCAAGGAGCACAAATTCCAAGCTGAGCAATTGCCGAGGTGGTAAGTACAGCACAGAGCACTTGGGATCCCACAGAGCCCCAAACACTTAATTAACGTGTCAGGCTATTAGCACACGGCATTATTAAACCTCTGCTGCTGCAGCCACAGGCTGCCAGGTTTTCCTGCCTCTTTTTGGCAATCCCACTAAACTCCTCTTTTTTTTTGCAGGGATGAGATCCAGCAGTGTCTGCCTGACTGAGCCACCTCCACCTGCTCTAAAGAGAAATTAAGATTTTCCCAATAGATTTAAGGAAACTGTGTCTTAAAAGTTTAAGCCCTCAACATCCTCTTTGGGACTTGCAGAGCCCTTCAGGGCTCATTTTCCTGGGGCAGAAGTGGAGTATTTCAGGGTAGAGAAAAACAATTTGATTTGATATAAGTCCTAAACACATTTTAGTTGTAATTTCTGGGTCTCCAGAACACCAGGAGACAGGGCTGGGATGAGGCTGTATCCTGTGGGATATCAGCAAGGAGTGACCCAAGGATGGCATTAACATCCTATTTCCAGCCCAGCATCTCCAGGTGCCCAAGGCCCAGCTCAGACCTGTACGATCCTCCACAGCTCATTACTGCACTCTCATTACTCCCTGTGTGTTACTGCTTGTGGAATTACCCAAGGGCCACGGTCTAGGAACTGTTTTCCAGGGAATTCCTTGGATAACACGCTATCAGCACAGCTGTGAGGGGGCAGAGGCAGGAGCCCACCACAGTAACTCAATCACCTCTGCCCAACAACCCAAGCCTCACGTGCAGCTTTTCCCTGTGTGGTAGGAAACACTGGAAACCACTTCAGTGATCAGATTCCAAGAGAGAAAGCAGAACCTGACGGTGTGATCCAGCCCACAAACTGATTTCCTGCTGTTCTGTACACAGGAGCAGTTTTTGGGCATAAACTCCTCAAAGCTGCTCCAACACAGCTGCCCAAAGTGAGATTCCAGTGCAGTCTGGCCATGTTGACATTAAAACACTGTCTCAGTGTCCTGCCCAGCACTACCTGGAGACCACACAGCACTTTGCTCCTCCCACACTGACCAGTCAGACACCTGGGTTTGGTCACATATCTCCACACTCGAGCAGACACAGCTTTTACTCCCTCTCACAGCAGTGCTGAAGGGTTCTGATAAGCTCAGAGTACCAGGGGATCACAAAATACAACAGTTTGCCTTAAAATTCCCCACTGAAGCAGCAGATAAAGCACATGGATAGGTGGGCAGAGGGAAAAGGATGAGGGAACAGAAATAGGAACTTGAACTAAAGTAAACCCTTGGGTACAAGGCAAGACCTAAAATCTGCCTCGGTGTTTTGGAGCAGGTGGTTCTGAGCCAGGAAACGTCCACAGAAAACCTCTTTTAATAACTCCCTTAATGACCCATCTGATACTCACAGCCCCACTCTGGGCATGAATAAAACTTGCACACAGTTCACCTCAGGACACAGGAGCATTCCCATGGCTCTGAGAACAGGGAACTCTCCTGATGTGGGCAAGCTCTTTTTACCTAATTTACATTAAAAGCTTCCCTAAGGAGGAAACAACCTCCACGTTCCCCAGTGGCAGCTCTGGATGTGCCCGTGGAGGGACCCAGGGACGGGGCACTCAGCCTCCACCAGAAAAACAAGAAACATTTTATTACACATTAACCAAGTTTGCTGGATCCTGAACCTGAGCCAGGAAGGGAGAGACAGGGAGGTCCCAGCCTTGGGATGTGACTGTTCCACAGCCAAGGCTGTCAAGGTTGGAAGGCAAAGTGAGAGAGCTCCCTGACAGCAGCGCTGGGACAGGATGTGAAATATCTCACAGCTAAACTGGGAAATCAAACTGAGGGACAGACACAGGACTCTGCAGGTCAGGGCTCACCCACAGCAGAACACCACAAGAGTCTCCTCGACCTCTCCGAGTTCTCCCTCCCAGCCTAGATAAACCCTCATGGGTTGTTTGGGCTGCAGAGGCTCCTGCACAGCTGATAAGCAGCTCCTGGCAGGGCTGGGATGCAGCTGCTGCGAGGTGCAGGGAAGGGAAAGTTCCCACACCAGCCCCACGGATCCAGCTTCTCCTGGGGTTTGTGCCCTGAGTAACCAGGTGTGTCAGAGGCACAGAGAGCCAGCCAGCAACCCTTGGCCCCATTTTACAGCTGGGGAGAGCCTTGAGTTACCTCCCAAGGACCTTAGAAATGAAGCCAAGGAAAAAACCCAAAACTTCTGTGTCCATGGGGTGCCCCATATATTGGATCCTATTCCAGGCACCTTCCACATTGGTGGGAGAAGGAATTACCACCACAGAGAGCTCCAGGGCCTTTGGAACACACCTGGGCAGGTACAGGAATAACCCTGACTGTGAGGACACCAGGTGTGTTTGTGTCCCCTCACCTTTCCCAGCCAGCAGCACCTGGGCAAGGTGAGACCATACGGAGGAATTGCTTTAAGAAATTTTATTTTATCTGTTAAATGGCTCCAAAGTGGTGTACTCCAGACTGTCAAAGTCCTTGGGAACCTGTCCCTTCCCTGTGCCCAGCCTCACCCAGAGCACTGGCTGCTGTTCAGAGGGAAGAGATTCCTAAATACCTGTGGATTAAGAAGCACTTCCACAGCAGAGCCACGCTGTCAGCTAAAACAACACAAGAGCTCAGCTGCTAAACAAGGACCAAACTCACCCCCTTCACCTCCCAGAACTCTTTACTCACTTTTTCACGTTGGCCTCCCCGTTGGGGATCCGGCGCAGCTTCTTCTTCTTCAGGATCTTCACAGCTCTCCTGCACAGGGTCTCTGAGTCCAGCATCTCCTTGACTTTGCCGTAGGAGCCCTCTCCCAGCAGGTCTCCCATGAGGTACTTGCCGATGAGCTTGGCCCGTTTGCGCCGGGGCTGGTAAATGACCTCGGTGGAGTCGATGCGGTGGATGAAGGTGTCCATGCCCACCGACATCAGCTCGCTCTCTGCAAACATTCCCAGCTGCTGGGGCTCCGGCAGATCCATCCTGGATTAAGTTCCTTAACCTGTTTTTTTCCTTAAGCGCTCAAGGCTTTAATCCTGTTTGTTAGTTTCCAACACTCCCTTTTTACTCCTTCTCGGAAAAAAAATATCCAGAAGATTGTACAAACATGAAGAATAATAATAATAAAAAAAAAACCAACAACCAAAAAAAAAAAAAAAAAAAAGAAGGGAAAAAAAAAAAGAAAATCAAACCTAAGAGCTGCTTCCAGGTCAGTTGGATGCCAAAAGATCCCGGCCTGGCTCCAGAATGTCTTTGAAAAAGAACATAAATCTGTGACGGGACACACTCAGTTTGGGACTCGCTTTGCTTCCGACCCGGTCCCGCTGCCGGGGGCTCTTCCCAGTCAATTGGCCTTGACTAGGCCCAGTTTGATCCTGCAGGGTTAGGTCATCTCCGGGCCGTCAGGCCACCCCGTGGAACCAGAGCAGCTCCCAGTCCCTCTCGTGACTTTCCATCCCTAGGAGCTCATGGTTCCCAGCCGGGGTGGGAAGCTGTGCTCCCCGCCGCCCTCCCGGGAGCACGGGCCGGAGCAGGGGGGGTTCAGCCGTTGGGGAGCTGGAACCAAGTTTCCTTGAAGGAGTTTTCTGAAACAATTCTCGCGTCTTCGCTTTCGCCTACAAAAGTTTGAGGCCTTCGTTGCCTACCGAGAGCTCCCGGGGGCATCCTTCATCCACCGGGATTCCGCCTGGCACATGATGTGTCACCACCTCTGCTCCGGGTGTCAGCGGTGCAGGACGACACAACCCACCCCGGCCCCGCCGACCCCGGGGGGGTCAGGGGGACCCTCTGCCCGGTGCCCCAACACCCGGGTCCTCCCGGGGGGTCGGGGGCACCTTCTGCCCGGTGCCCGGCCCCTCACGGGGGGAGGTCAGGGATGCCCACCTGGCCCGGACGGTCCCTCCCGCACCTCCCACAGGTGTCACCGGGGCAGGGAGGACACAGCGGTGGGGCAGGGAGGGGTGACAGGGGTCAGGACACTTTTAGTGCGACAAAATCAGCGCCGGAGCCGGGACGGGACGGACTCCCGGGGTGGGGTTCGGTGACCTCCGGGCCCTTCCCGGCCCGGGCCGGGTCTTTCCCTGCAGGCAGCGCCGGCCGCTCCCGCCGGCCCGAACGGTGAACTGGGGGAGGGGGGCGGGCGGCCGACTCCCCCCTCCCCACCGCCGGGCGGGAGAGCCGGGCCGGGCCCCGGCGCCGCGCTCCGCCCCGCTGAGCCGCCGCCTCCCGCGTCCCCCCAAGTTCAGGGGCCGCCCCTCGGCCGCTGCCCCCCGGCGCTCTCCCGGCCCTGGTCCCGTTCCTTGTCCCGGTCGCGCCGCCCCGTTACCGCCCGCCCCGCCGCGCGCGCGCCGCCGCCGCCGCTGCCGCCATCTTGTCCCCGCCCGCCCCCGCCGTTCCGTTCCCCCCCCCGCTCCGCGCCTCGCGCCGCCCCGGCGCGCGTCCCCATTGGCTGCGCTGCCAGCCCCGTCCTAGAGCGCTCGAACGCTGATTGGCTGCGACCGCACCACGTCGAGTTTCGGTTGGTTCGTTACGAGCAACCCGCCCACCCCCTCCGGCCGGCGGCGGGGCGATATGATAGGTTAAGTGAGCTGTCCGTCACCTCTAGAGGCGGGGTTTGAGGTGAAATTCAGCTCTGATAGGTCATGAAAAATGTCCGTCACCAGTGAGGGCGGGGCTGGCGGCGGCAGGGCGCTGCGATAGGCTGCAAGAGCTGTCCGTCACCGCTCGGAGGCGGGACGGTGGGAGGTGAAGAGCGAAGGGCAAAGGGCACGCGGGTGTCATGGAGACGGGGCCCGGCCCGGAGCCGGCCCTGCCCCGCCGCCCTCGCGGTCCGCCCGCCGCGCTTGGGCCGCGCTGCAGCCCCTTCGTGTTTGGGGTGAACCCGCTCCCCCCGCGGTGTCCCCCAGCCCTCGCGGTTCCTCTCGGCTCTGGCTGCGCCTCATCCAATCCTGCCCAGCATGGCTGTGCAAGTCCAGCCAATCGAGGGCATCCCCAAAATAACGGGGGCATCCCCAAAATAACGGCGCCCGGCCCCGGACCCCGGCACGGCTCGAGGGAACGAGCTCCTCTCGGCGCCGCCACCCCCTCACGGCCCCCCGCTCGTAAGGACTGGGCTGCACTGCTCTCCCTGCAGTGGAGTTACCAGGGTCTCCTCCCGGTCTCACCGGACACCGGACCCCCTGCCCAGCCCGGAGGGTTGCAGTACGACAGCTCCAGCCTGTGCCGTGCTTGCTCCTGCTGGGAACACCTGGAACCAGTGCTGGCACATCGGGTTTGTGCAATGCCAGCTCAGAGGAACCACGATGACCCTGCAGCCGCCTCCAGCCTCGCTGTGCCAGAGGGTCAAACCCTTTGGCAAAGGGGATGGTGCCAGATTCGGCTGGGGTTACAACGTGGAACACCAGCTCTGAGAGCTGAGCAGTTATTTTAAGGCAAGGCAGGACAAATCCATAAATTCTTCCTTTCCACGAGAGCTGCTGGCACTGCACAGATCCAAAAGCACAGGTGGGAAAGCCCTGAGCCCGTTTTTGGGGGCCTGAGCAAGGTCAGAGCCCCCTGGGTCCCCAAAGGGTCAGAGCAAAGCGACACTCCAGGGCTGGTTTGATCAAGGAATTTGAGCCTTTGAAGGGTTGGAAGGAGTTTCCAAGGGCTCCGACGAGAGGGTGCAGAGGAGGGGGCTGCCCTGCCGAGCTCTCCACTCCTGCTAGCACCGCCTTCCCCTCCTCCCTCAACGGTTTTTGTCATGACAGCGCCTGCCCCCGTGTGATTTAGTTCAGTCTTGGCACCGAGTCCAAAGTGCTGAAACCCATCCCCCAAATTCTGGTAAGTGCTGTGCATCCCCTTCCCGAGGTGTTCCCAGCAGTGGGAGGGCAGGATCGCCTGGAGGAGCTCTGCACTCTGCTCCCTGCCCATCCCACTGCCTGTTCCTGCTTCCTCTTCCACCAGGGTGGCAGAACAATCTCCCTCGAAAGGCAAAATCCTGCTCGACCATCCAGGAATGGACCACTGGAGCGGGGCAAGCCAGGGGCTCACACAGGGAACGCTCAAGCACCCTGGCACCGTCCCCCGTGGGGGCTGTGAGTGCATCAGGCAAAGCCAGAGGCTCCTGGGCTTTCCCAAATATTTGCACCAGCGTTGTCCCCTCCAGTGGGGAGGTCACAAGCTGGGGAACAAGCTGGGACCTGCCAAGCTCGTGCCACATGGGGCACTGCAGGAGCACAGCCCTCGCTGTCCCCTCACCCTCCACAGCCCCACAACCTGGCTGAGGGGGCACAGAAGGGTCTGTCTGGACATGGGATGGCTTTGTGGGACCCTGGCACCTCAGCACAGCCCCTGCCAGATCCCATCCCTGCCCTCTGCACAGCCCCAGCCTGGCACTGACAGGACCCTGTCCCCTGGCTGTCTCTTCCCGCAGCTCCAGGGGCACGGGGCCAGCTGGCGGCACGGCTCTGCACCCCTCACCCTACGGAAAGTCAGGGGATTTCCAGGCCCTGGGACAAAAAAACAGGAACTGGCAGCAGGCAACAGCAGCCAGGCGCACCCTGATGTGGAGCTGCTCTGCAGTGGAGCCCATGGGGTGAGGGCCCCAAAACTCCCATCTTTGTCCTCATTTCCTAACTGAGTGTCTCACAGGGACCAGCTGCCTGGGAAGGGCTGTTCCTGGAGAAGCCAGGCTGTTTTCCAGGGACACTGGTCCTGTAGAGGGGCAAACAGACCAGGACACAACTCAGTCATGTCCCCACACCTCCCACCAGTGAAGGCACAGGACAGCCCCAGACAGCCCAGCATCACTTCTGCTTCACCTCTGTCTTGGGGTTTCCTGTCTGAATTGGGATCCCAGCTGGGATGGGAGGAGATCCTGGTAAGGGAAATCTGGGTTTGGTGGTTCTGTGAGGAGGCTGGTTCGGTGCTGGATGGATCCCTTTGTGTTCTCCCACCGTATTTATCTATTTATTTGTATTTGCATTCGTGTAACACAAAATAAAGAGCTGGGGGGGATTTAAAAGAAGAATTCCTGTAAGAAGGATATGTTGGGAAATGTGACAGGATTGCCTTGATTAATTACTGTGTACAAATGAATGAAGCCTGGGAGTGGCAGGATTAGCAGGGGGAGAAAGGGACTGAACCCCACACGGCTGTTACAGCTCTTCCTGGTTCCCCTTTTGCCTCTGGCATGAACCCAGTATTCCCAAGGACCCGGTGTTAACGTGGTTCCCATCTGCCAGCACTTCCTTTCTTGGGGATAAATCAGTTGCCTATGGCTGCTGCTGTCCTGGTGTAAAAACAAACTCATCTGGGAGGCTTTTGTGAGACCCCTCAGGATTTTGTTCCTATCCTGAGACTGCAAAAGTGGCATGAATCCAATGCAAGCAATGGGAAATTAAAAATATTAAAAGGCCAGAACGGGAAAAACAAATGAGGAGCCCAGGGTGGCCAGAGCAGATCATTCTCCAGCCCTGTGATTCATTTAATTCCTACAGCAGGACTCGTGGCATGGCAGTGGGCAGAGTACTTGGAAGCTGTTCAGGGTTTGAGTGTTTCCAGCTCTCCTGTGTCCTCTGTGGCTTGAGCTGCTGCCCCGGTCCTGCAGGGAGGGAAAGTGAGGAATTTCCTTTCGTTTTGAGAGGAAAAGGACTGGACAGATTCCACTTGGGCAGCGGGCAGGTGCTGATGGTGTGCACAGCCAAGGCTGCTCCAGGACTTTGGTTTGCTTCCCATTTCCATCCCATCCCGGGATGGACGGACGGACGGATGGATGGATGGATGGATGGACGGACGGACGGACGGGTGGATGGATGGATGGATGGATGGATGGACGGACGGACAGACGGACGGACGGGTGGATGGATGGATGGATGGATGGATGGATGGATGGATGGATGGATGGATGGATGGATGGTTGTGGGAGGCAAGGCAAGCGCTCTGGATCTGCACCGGGGCAAAGGCTCCAGGAAGGGGCCGTGCCGGGACCCACAGGAGCCCCCCGGGAGCTCCCGGGCCGGGTGTGGGCCAGGACCCGCCGCTCCGGGGGCAAGGGGCCGGGCGGGGGACAGGCGGCCCCGGGGACTCGCTCTACCTCGGGGGTTCCTTCGGCCCCGGGCCTTTGCCCGTCCCCGGAGCCGCGGGCCTCGCTGTCCGTTCATCACTCGAGGCCGCCGTGGCGGCTCCCACCCAGACCCGGTTGCGAGCCCTGCCTCTCCTGCTTCCCCCCTCCGCGGCCTGGCCCGGTTGCTCCGGGCCCGGTTCTCCCGTTCCCCCGCTATCCCCAGCCCCGGTTCTCCCGTTCCCCGGTTCCCACTCCCGGTTCTCTCTCGGTTGCCCCCGCTGCCTATTCCCCTCAGCCCCGGTTCTCTCCCGTTTCCCGCTATCCCTAGCCCCGGTTCTCCGTTCCCCGCTGTCCCCACTCCCGGCTCTCTCTCGTTCCCCGCTATCCCTAGCCCCGGTTCTCCGTTTCCCGGCTCTCCCGTTCCCGGTCCCCATTCCCGGCTCTCTCTCGGTTCCCCGCTGTCCCCACTCCCGGCTCTCCCGTTCCCGGTCCCCACTCCCGGCTCTCTCTCGTTCCCCGCTATCCCTAGCCCCGGTTCTCCGTTCCCCGCTGTCCCCACTCCCGGCTCTCCCGTTCCCGGTCCCCGTTCCCGGTCCCCATTCCCGGCTCTCTCTCCGTTGCCCCCGCCCCTTTCCCCGGAAGCTCTGTGGCCTCTCCAAACATGGCGGACCCGGAAGCGGCGCCAGGCGGCGGCGGCCGGGCGGGAGCCTGAGCCCCGGAGCCCCCGGGACCCCCGGCACCCCCGCGACCCCCGGACACAGGTAAGGGCCGCCCGCTCTCACCCCCCGGAGCCCGCGGCTTCCTCCCCCCCGGCCCGATCCCTCCGTGGGCGGGGGCCGCGGGCCCGCTGGGGCCGGGCTGAGGGGTTCGGTCCCCCGGCCGGGACTGTCCCGGGTGCGGTCTGTCGGTGCCGCGGGGAGTCCGGGGGCTGCGGGGCTCCGGCCGGGCTCGCAGCAGCCTGTGGAGACGGCAGTGCCTGCCCTGCTCCCCCCGCGCTTTAGTCGCCCGTGTTCCCCACGCGTGTCTGTCCCACGTGTGGAGCGGGGCCGGGGGGGCTCGGCGGGCACCGCTCGGGGCTGTGCCGGCACCGGCACCGCGTGTCTGCATCGGAGAGAGCCGGAGATACCGCGGAGCCTCTGTAACCGCGATCCCACCAAAGCCCAGACCCCTCCAACCCTGTCCGAACCGGGTCTGACACAGCCGGGGCGGCCACAGCCAGGGAACCCTCGTGTTTCTGACTTCCTCTTCAGCTGCTTTTCCACGGAGCGCCGTGAAATCTGCACAGCGATCACAGAATTATGGAATGGTTTGGGCTGGAAGGACCTCAAAGCTCATTCGGTTCCATCCCCTGCCATGGGCAGGGACACCTTCCACTGTCCCAGGTTGCTCCAAGCCCTGTCCAGCCTGGCCTTGGACACTTCCAGGGATCCAGGGGCAGCCACAGCTGCTCTGGGCACCCTGTGCCAGAACCTCACTATCCTTACAGGGAAGGATTTCCTAATATCTGATCCAAACTTCCTCTCTGTCAGTGTGGAGCCATGAATCCATCATGCACCGAGCTCCTGTTGTTAGCCCGTACTAACCCAATTCAGAGCAATGTGGAACCAGTGCTGTCAAACCCTTAACTGGGCTGGTACTGGAGACTTCACCTTATTAAGTATTAATGCCAGGTCTAAAACTCCTCAGAGTAACCGTAAATTCCAGTGTAAGAACTGTGGCTCCCCCTTAGCAGGCTCGATTTACAGTGAAAATGAGATGGGGCTGGGCAGGGCAAGTCCTGCAGGTTCAGCCCTGGCATCCCAAAGCTGAGATCCAAACCCCCAGAGGGTTTTCTGGGCCTGGGGTGAGTCTGGAGGGCAGGAGGGTGTTGGCTGTGGTCGGCTGTGCCTCTTTGGGACTGTTCCTGCTGCACATCATCCTCGTGTCATTGCAGCATTGAGCTCGTCGTGAGCCATGTGGGAATGGCTGAACCAAGAGCAGCTGCTGGTGGGAATGTTGAAGTGGAAAATGATGTGCTAATACTGCTGCTGGTGGGTTGGGAGTGCTGTGTGTCCCATGCAGCACTGCCAGCTTTTGCAGAGCTCCATAAGCTGCCAGCTGGAGCTTTTGGAAGCCTGAGCTCTGTCATCTCTGCCAAAAGCTCTTTACTTGATGAGGGTCTGTTTGTTGGATGTTTACACCCTCATTTTACTAAAATAAGCTTGTACCTCTCTCGTTCAAATGTTGCTAGGAGGTCTCTGCACAGGAGCAAACCACGCTGTGACTTATCACCATGAGAGTCTGGATCTTTCAGGGATCCTTCAGGAAAGTCTTCCAGGCCTAACTGGGAGATTTATACTCTCCTGAGACATTTTTCTTTTTAAAACTTAAGACTCTTAAGTCTTTTTTGGTTAAAGGATTGAGGTCTGCACAAGTGTGGGTGTGATCAAGGTGAACACACGCCTCTCACGGAGCAGGTGCACGTTGAGTCTGCCTTAAGGCTGCCCTGATCCGTAGGGAAGTTGGCTTTGATGTCCTGAAGTGGTTTTTCCACCATGATTGCCTGCATGTGAAACAGAATGTTGGGACCTGCCCAGGTCCAGAGGGTTTCTCCCAAGTGTCTCTTGGGAGAGAAACTGGGGGAAAAGTGTGAAGAATTTGGGACCTGCATTTTTTTGGCTTCTGACCTTGCTTAGCCAAGTTCTTTGTGGAAGGGGAGCAGCCCCAGTGCTCCCAGTGCCCTGCTCAGGCTCTGCCCCAGGCTGGGCAGTGTCCAAACACCTGGTTTTGGGAATATTCCATGCACCCAGTGTCTGAGCCACTGCCTCAGCCCTAGCTCTGCCTTGCAGGGATGTGTTTGTGGTTTGTGGATGTTGGTGCTGGATGTGTGAGGGTGATGCTGGGTGGATTTACACAGGAACGTGCTGAGTTCCTTGGCAGAGCATGGGTAGTGTCTGGGGAGGCATTTTTGCCCTGTCCAGAAATAGTCCTGTGTGTTCTCCCAGGTGGAAAAGCAGGGACAGGTGGAATCTACCTGTGGGGGGAAGTTAATATTTTCTCCTAAAGGTGACTTTTCCCTCCAAAAAGTTGTATTTGATTGGTTTTCCCCTGTATGGTCTGAGTGTCAGACGAGGAGCAGCAAGTACTGCTTGAGGGATCAAGCTCTTCCTTTCCCCTGTAGAAACTCTGCTGCCCTTGGAGGGCAGGTTTGTTCTTTTACCTGCACCGCCACAGCTCTTGCAAGAATCTCTGGAATGATCCAGATTTTTCTTCCCTTTCCTTACTGACTAATTCCCACAGTTAAATCGGTGGCATGGATTGTTCCACGCTGCAGCTCTGCATTGACTTGTGGTGTCCAGGTGATGCCAGGATTTCCCCTGGAGCCTGGCAGTGCCATGCCCGGCTCTAGGGCTGCAATGCTTGTGTTCCAGGAGCCTTTTCCATGCTGAAAGCATTCAGGAGATCAGGGTGGCTCAAAGTGCTGATTTAGGATGCCCTGAAGCGATTCTGTTTTCATCACCCATAATACGCAGTTTTCCATTCTGGTGTTCTCCTTTCCCTTGGTGACGGGACTGAGTCCTATTCCCATCTGCATGTTTGGTCTAAACTTTCCAAAAATACATCAAGGAGAAGCATGAAAGAGGAACTTGAAGGTACCCGAGTGCTTGAGATGTTAAACTGGCTGTTCAGAGTTCCGTAGTGTTGAGTTCCCATTTCTCTGGGGCTGTTGCATCCTGACTGTATCCCGCAGAATTCCCTCCAGCTGCAGCTCCAGTGGGTGCCCGTGCTGGGGGCTCATGGAGCAGGGTGGAGCACTTTGGGGCTCCACCTCAGCTCCATGGGGGTGGGCAGGGTGAGGGGAACTGATCCCTGAGCAGGAGGAAGAACAGGATCACATTCCCAAGGTGTTTTTGTTGTTCCCAGCGCGTGGTAATTCATGATCGGCAGGTTTAGCTCCAGCTGCTCCAGGCACGTCTGTGGGTTCCTGGCTGTCTTCCTTTAACGGAGGCAATTTAAAATACACCAACAAAGGCTGGAACACAACGGGAGGAAGTGCTGGCTGCATTTACTGGGTTGTTTTCACCTCCCCAATCTCAGTTAGCAGCGATCCGAGCCCTCACTCCCAGCTCTGTCCATCCTGGTTACAGCACAGCAGTTCTTTGTGTGTTCCCAATCGGAATTTTCCTGCTGGAGCGCTGGTCTGAGAAATGCCTAAAAAGCTCAAGCTGTTAAAAGCTGAAAGTTATGCTCTGTAACCTCTAGACATGATGAATTCCAGAGGAATTCCAGGCTGGAGCTGCCCCTTAGTCCCTGGGCTGACAGCGAACCTTTAAGCAAACTGGAATATTGAAACCATTCTGGAGCTCAGTGATAGGATGGGAGGACTCAGAGACTTCGTCATCCTGTGCAAGGAGCTGCTTTCACTTTCAAACCTGGGCTGCCCAGCCAGGAAGAAAAACGTCCGGTGGGATTTTTAACGTCGTGCTGTCCCTCTGGACTTTGGGAATCTCTGCTCTTCCATAGTCCTGCTGCAGGAAAACGTGACTGAAGTGGCTGAAGTTGGGAACGGTCTCTGTGTGCTGCTGCAGCTGCTGCTGTGGGCTGGGCTTTCCTCTCCCAGCCCTCTTCCAACACGAGTGGTGGGACCAGGAGCTTCATCTCCGAGGATTTGCCATAACAGCAGAAGCTGCTGCTTGGTTGGAGTATATTTGGTAAGAGAAGTGGTGGAAGAACACTTAAAAAGTTTGCTGTAGCGGTTCCCTCGCGTGTGTGGGCCTCTGTGTTATCAGTGTTTACTGCCACAGCAGCAGGATGGGATGTGGAAGTGGAAGCACTTTGGAACTTGCTGATTTTTATGGTTTTCCGTGATGTGGCTGCCTGGAGGATGGCGGGACAGGCACAAACTGAGGGCTGCTCCCACTTCTCTCTTCGCGTGCCGGGTGTTGTCCTGCTGTCCTCAGGCTCACGCAAGTCTCTGACTCTGGATTTAATGAGTTTTTCATTTAGTTTTTCTTTGGAATTTGGGAGTGTAAGCTGGACACTAGCCCCTGGCACTGGAACGTGAGCTCAGAGTGACAGCTGGGCCAGCCTCCACGTTCATCACCAGGAGTTTGTTTTGCAGCACAAAGATTTGGCAGGTGCAGGTTGGATTTTGGGGTGTCCAGCAAGTGCTGGTGCCATTCTCCTGGGGTAAGGAATTCCCTCAGCATCCTCCAGGCTTGAGGCATGGCTGGAATGGTGCCAGCTGTAGAGTGGCCTCTGGGTGCCTCTTTTTCCCCCCCTGTTCTTAATGCTTGGATGTATTTTGCACTTGCACTACAACCCCCCCACAAACCAAGGCCAAGAGTGTTCCAGCTTTCTTGCTAAGCAGTTTTCCTTCATTTTGCCAGTGTTGTGCAGCTTTCCTAGGGAATTGGTGCTGCTTTAGAGGCAGCCTCTGCTCTGCAGGGTCCACCAGTGAGATCTGGTGGTGTGAGACACGAGCTAATGCAGAGCAGACATGGAGGGATACTGATATTGATTTTACCCTTCCTAAGTTCCTTTGGATATGTAAAGCTGTATATATAAAGCTGATATAAGTAAAGCTGTATATTTGCTATTGGCTCTTACAGGAATCGCTGCTGCTGATTTCCTCTCAAAAGCTGTTTCAAGTAGGGGAAAGAAAAAAAAAAGAAAAGCAGCAAAACCCCCTGCAGTCTGGTGTGAGGAAGAGTCACAGGGTTTTATAGACACCAGAGCAGTTGGTGACATTGACCCTGAGATCAGCAAATCTCAGCCTTGCTTGAGTACAGCTGAGTAGGAGTTGAAGGGAATCTTCGCAAAATAGAAAAGGGAGACCTTCTCCCTACCAAAAAAAACCCAAACAATCTCTTTGGGAGCTCTACACAGCATTCCATAGGTGGTGTGTGAGTGTTGAACTCTGCTTTTCACACAGAAGATCCTTGGCACATGAGGGCTTTGCCTGTGACTCCACCACGGGATCGGTGTCTGGGTTTGGGGGTCCTGGCTGGGGGGTCCTGGCTGGTCCCTGTGCGCCCTGCAGCCCCCACACGAGCCCTGCCCAGAGGACACTGCTGGCACAGCTGTGGCACCACGGGAAGGCTGAAAGAGTCACTTTAATTTCACTTTCCATTGCAAATGCCGCCGTCATTTTGTCCACCGCAAGGTCACTTTTATTTTTAAAGGGCCTCGGAGTCAGAAATGGCTTTTCAAAAATACCCCTTGTAGAATAAAATAGTGTCTCCTGAATGATCTGAGGTGGCTCTTTTAAATTACAGCTTTGGTCTGTGCTCTGTGGGTGTTGTGTGTGGCTGGATTGCTCCATCCAAAGGTTTTGGCCACTTTGATTTACTCAGCTTCTAGGGAGGGTCAGGGAAGGCAGGAAGGAGCAAAGAAAGATTCAGTGGAAGTAAAGACATCATGGATGCTCTTCTCTCCTCCTCTGGTTGTATAGGTTGCTTTCACCATCTCTTTTTTATTTTAATCCATTAAATCCAGTTGGAAATTGGTTTCCTTTGGGATTATGGAGAATTCAGAAGAAAATTAATCAGTTTGGAGATTTTGACTGAGAAGCTGCACTGAGGGCAGGGTGTTACTGTGGGTTTAATCCTGCCAGGACAATGCTCCTGCGTTGGATCCCCTTTTGCTGGCAAAAGGGAAAGTACCAGAAGCTGATAAATTCAGGAATTTGTGGCATTAATGCTATTAATTTCAAATTAATAACGAGGTACGGCTGGGTTTGACTGGTGTGGGAAAGGTCTTGGTGCACAGAAACATCTGCCTTGGAACTGGGGAGACCCCAGAGTGCCACGGGGTGGGAGATGAGGATTCACTGCTGGCTCAGCAGTGTCCCACCTCCAGAGCATATTTTCAGGAAAACAGGAGATTTGGGGGAGTTGATTACCATGAGTTTACACAGGAGTGCAGAGTCTTCTTGCACATTAGATAAGCAAATTCCTCAGGCTGAGCCCAGCTCTGTGTGCAGCGACCCAGGTGATTTTAGGGACCGGTGGGGCTCCTGTGGTGTGAAAGGCAGGAGAGGTGTGTTGCAGTTCCAGCCTGGGTGAATTCCAGGTGTGGTGGTAATGGAGAGCTCTGTTTCCCATAAACCCCTCTCTTTTCTGAAGAGGCAGCAGCATTTCACAGGCTGGTGGCTGTTTGCTCATCTCTCAGCTATGTTTAAGCTTATAAGTGTTGTTTTTTTTTTCCCCACCTCCCCTTTCACAAAACCTAAACGTGCCTTTCTTTCCCAGCCCAGGACATGGTGCAGGGTGAAGAGCACAGATAAAGACGCTCCCACCACTCACTCCACAGCCTGTCCCACCCTCCTGAGGACTCCATGAGGCAGGACACGGGCTGATGCCCTCAGGTCACCCCACCATGGATGGGGGGAACAGCTTCCCACAGCACCAGCAGCCGGGCGATGCCGTCCGCGGCATCCCCGGCCTCCGCTCCCAGCTCGCCGTGCCGGACGTGGAGGTGAGGCCCTGCAGATCCTGGGGAGGGGGAGGATGTGCCCAGGAGGGGTCTGGGCAGAGCAGTCTGGCTTGGTAGATCCTGGGAGTCCTGGTTTGTGTTTACAGCAGTGATTTCCAGACTTCCCAGGCAGCTGTGCAGGATCGATCGGAGGGGTTGAGGTTGAAGTGAGGAGGGAAAAGCAGGGCTGTGATTAAAACAAAGCCTCTCTGAAAGCTGCTGGGTGTCAGCTCCTTAAGGAAGGACTAAAGAGACAGAGAGAATCTGCTCAGGATTGCAGACCTTGTTCCTACCCCAGCACATCTCTACCAGACATGTGAATCTGTGCCCGGGTCCAGCTGTCCCTGTTTCCAGAGCAGCAGAGATAAATAAGTTGTATTTGTCCTGATATTGCTGCTAAAACCAGACCAGATCCCTGATGCATTTGTCCAACAGGGCAAAAAGCAAACCCTGTCCCAAAATAGCTGACGTGTTCCTGGAGTTTTCTCTTTCTGTTTCAAACTCTGGAATGTGTCACATGCAGGGACATGGAGGTTCAAGCGAGACCCAAATTCTTGTTGCTTCAAGTACAAGGTTTCATTGCTTTGGGCACACAAAAAAACAGATTAAAGGCTGCTGTGGAGCTGAGTAAGGAGATACTGTGTTCTCTCGCTGATTTTATTGGTATGAGCTGAGCTAAGAGCTTCCCGTTAATTGGAGACTCTTCAGGGAAGTGGGAAGACAAAAGGCACAAAAGGACATTTTTGTGTGTGACCTCTGCCAGCCCATTTCAGGTTATTGGGTTGGTGCTGACATCCCACAGAGACTGAATCATAGAATCATGGAATCACTGAGGAAAAACCTTCAAGGTCATCAAGTTCAATCTGTGACTGATCCCCACCTCATCACCACACCACAGCATTGAGTGCCATGTCTGGTCCTTCCTTGGACACCTCCAGGGATGGGGGACTCCACCAACTTCCTGGGCATCCCCTGCCAATGCCTGACCACCCATCCCACAAAGAAATTCCTCCTGATGTCCAACCTGAACATCACTTGGCACAGCTTGATGCCATTTCCTCTTGTCCCTTCAGAGTGTCCAGTGAAAGGGCTGGGGAAGGGGACTGACCCTGGTGACCATCTGGGGACAGTGGGAGGGGGAGAAGGTTCCAAAGCTGAAATTGGAGTCCTGCTCGAGAGCTGAGGAGCCACCTCTGCCTCTGGGAAGCACTGAGGGAGGGAAGCCATGGATCTGCAGCCCCAGGTAACAGTTCCTGCTCTAACTGTTGTGCTTTCTGCTTGCAGAATTCCATGCTGGCCGACTCATGGAGTAGCTGCTACCCAGTCTCTTTCCCAACCTCGTCTTTCCCAAGTGAAAACCAGTGAGTGCTGTTCTGCTTTGTCTAATCCCCTCTGCTCTTGCACACCCCGTGATTCAACTGTTTCTTTACTGCTCTCCATGTTTACTTTATTTCATGATTTGATGGGGAAATAATTGCATCACTCACTGATGTTGTGGCATTTCAGCTTGGAAACAGCAGCAAACAGCTTTTTGTTTTTAAAAACTAGAAAAAAACCCTTTGTTTTCTGGTAAACCTGCAGTAAGGGAGGAACAGCCTTAGTTTAGCCTGGATTTGTAACAGCAATGGAATTTTTGACAGATCTGACTGAGCAAACACACTGGGCAGTCTCTGGCTTTGCACAGATGTGGAGGAAGGTGTTACCTGTACCAGGTGTCAGGTTTTGGGTGAAGTTAAAATCCTTTGCCATGCATGTCACTGGAAGTGACTGACACTAACAGCCATGTCACGTCTGTACTGAAAAATATTGTTTTCCATTTTCCCTCTTTCCAATGAACCTTCATCCTGGATCACAAGGTGGGATATGACAAATGTTTGGACAACATAAAGTGGCCTTGTGCCATCACTGAGTGACTTGGGTGGGGACTGTGGTGGGGCTGGGGGTTTGGAGGCTGATCCATGGCTTCTTTGGTCTCTCTGAATCCAGGGAGTGGCATGGATACACACGATGTGTTCTTTATCTAGGTCAGAGGTGGGAGGAAGAAGAATTGAAAGAAGCAGAATTTGACATCCTGAGCTGACAACTGTGTTCTAGGTGCCTGAAATTAAACTGGGGATTTAATGTAGCCTCCCTCCTAGTGGGATTTTGGCATCTTCATGGAGGGATTTGACATCTTCAGGGGGAGTGTGTGAGTTCCAGGCAGGTGGGAGCAGTGAGGACCAGCCCCTCTGTCAGGGGGATGAGGGGACTCATGTCCCTGTGCTGGTTCTGCTGCCCTGGTCCCCTCTGGACACAGCAGGAGCTGCCCAGCAGCACGGGCTGGATGGACAGGGCAGTTCCCCATGAGAGGGTACCAGAAGCTGCCCCACAGGTGCTGAGGGAGCTGGGCTGTGCCAGCTCCTCCCCACAGGAGAACAGGAGACTTCTCAGATCCATTGAGGCCCTTTGCTCTCAGCCAGCCTGGCTGATTGGAAGGGGCTGTGCTTTTTGAGCAGGATTCCTGTAAATTACACGTTGTGAATCCTCCAGAGGGCTATAACAGAATTTCTGTTTTGCTGCATTGAACCACAAGATTAGATTGTGTTTATCTATTGCATTGGGGTATTTTTTTTTTTCTCTTGACCATTTTTTTCTGGTTTTGCCCCTCACACTCTTCCTGTTCAGTGCTGCTGGTATCAGCACTGCCGGGAACATTACAGCCTGATCCTGCAAGGACATGCCTGTGTCTGACACAAACCTGGACTTGCTGCCTTTGCTTGAGTTACTTCTGGAAATGAGGCCCATTGTAGTAATGATTTGCTAGGGAATGATTTAGCCAAGTCTTCACCTTTAGCTTTTTGTTCTTCATACCCCAGGAGTTGTAAAAATCACCTTTCAGGTGAGATTTCCCATACCTGCATTTCACATTAAAAAAAAAAAAGTCTCTGCTTGTTGTATTTTAAAATGGCACTGACTTGTTTGAGGTGCATTTAGAGTGAGGAGGTTACAGGTAGGAATCCTGGAAGGGATGGAAACATTGAAAAGTGGGATTTTAAAGGCAGTTGTAATTGTAGCCTGTGCTGTAACACGGAAGAATGCAGCTGGCATTAGAGGTGGTGCACGTTTTTCTTCAGAATCCTTGCAGAGAAATCTCATTTGCAAGTGGCTGTGTTTGGACAAGGCTTATTCTCATAGCAACACCTTTATCCTGAAGCAGGTTTTTCCTGTTTCCTTTTAGGAGTTCACTTTCATGCTAGGGAATTTCTTTAGAAGACCCCCAAATGTGGCCTCTTGGGTTTAGATTTTCTTAACCTGACAAATGTCAACAGTGTATTAAACCTCCCTGAGAGAACCAGGGAGGTTCAGGGCTCTGAAGAGCAGCAGGTCAGCTCTTTTCTGAGGAAATTATCCCTGCAGAGCTCAGCTTCCCTTGCTGCTGGAGGCTTAGCACATTCCTGGGGGGGGATTTGGGGTAACCCAGTTGTGCTGTTGGGTGAGGTGTCACAGCAGCAAAGCTTTGTCCCCAGTTTCCAAAACACACAATCCCCTTTCTTGCTGTTTTTATGCCCTTTTCCACCTCTGCATGGAGCATTGCTTGCTGAAATAGTAAAGCAGGCTCTGAAAAATATGGATTGGTGTCTGATGAGGAAGGAAAGTGCCGAGCAGGTGCTGAGGCAGCCCTTGGCCTCTCAGCTCTCCCTGATCTTGAGATGTGAAGTTTGTGTCTCTGAGTGGAGGACAGAGGATGGAGCCTGGCCAAAACACATGTGGGAGGTCTCAGAGAAGTGGCACTGTGGGCCCACAAGGGCTTTGGATGCGTTGGGTCACAGATGAGCAGCTGGAATGCAGCGGAATTACAACGGAGCATTCCTTTTCAGGCAGCTGGTGTGATTAACCCAGCATAAATTTCCTTTCTGGAATGGTTTTTGGTTGTCCAGTGAACCCTCTCAACCTCTGACCATGGAGCAGTTTGCCAGGAGCCATGGAGAGGCTGAGCAGGTGGGGACAGGGCAGTTTGCTGCGGGCTGTGTTCACACCTTGGCTGTGACAGGTCACTGACCTGATTATTCCACTTAAAGCGTTTTTGTCCCAGTTTAATTCAATCGAACTTGTCAATGGCTCTGTGCCAGCCCTGCAAATGAAGGGGAACAGCTTTGGATTCTGACTCAAGGGAAGGTAAAACCCAGCTCCAAAGGTACTGAAAGGATTTGAGGGTTTTCCAAGGAGGATCTCAGAGTGGTGCCCTGAGCTGCTGTGGGCTCTCCCTGCAAACTGCAGCAACCAAGTGCATCTCACATGGACAGATTGGAAAACCAAGATTAAGGGTAACAAAATACCAACCAGAGCTGGTCATTCCACAGCAGGCCAGGGAGGTTGGAGCTCTCTTGGTCTCCTTCTCATTACCTTGACTGACCCTTGTCCAGACCACAAAGTGCCAGGGAAACAGGAGGGGGTGTTCACTTTTCCAGTAAAAATAGTTTTCCTATTCCTTGGTTAGTTCCTTTACTCTGGCCAAGCTGTGTCCTCGTGTGAGAGACGGCGAGACCACAGCAGCCTCAACTTGAAAGCTTTTTAAACCAACCTTTTCCTGTGTGGAAATACATTCATTCCCAGAATTTATGCCCAGATTTTAATTTCTTTGGATGGATTAGGAGGAACTGACAGGGCTGGACTGTGGGAGCTGGGATATGCAGGTGTGTTCACACAGGGTCTCAGGTGTCTCTGCAGCAGGTAAAGCCATGGCAGCACAGAAAAGAAGGAAAAAAGGTAAGGAGGAAGGAGCTGTTCGTTTTTCAGGATATTATCTTTAGTGATGGGAAATGAGCAGGAAAAATGTATTTATCAGAGGAGATAAGTGTGTTTGCACATAAATCCACATGTAAATGTTCACCGGGCGTGTTAACGAGCTGCTGGCCACACATGGCACCTTAATTGCTTAATAATCCTTTGGCAGCTTGGCATTCCCAGCTCCTGGGCAGGAGTTCTGTTCAAACTCTGTTTCTCCCTTCCCTAGCAAGTTTCTGGCAAAGTTTTCTTTGGGCATCGGGGAGGATGTCCAGCTCTCCACAAGAGGAAGCCAATCCAGCCGGGGTGGATGTCCCGTGGCTCCAGCACCGAGGCTGTTGGAGCAATTGCCCAAGCAGGAGCACGGCCCCTTACGGGAAGGATTACAAAGCACATTCCTTGCTCCTGCAGGAGAGGGAAAAGGGCTTGTGCAAACCAGGAGGTGGCGTGGAGCAGAGGCCAGCAGCTGCTCCTGGGCAGGAGGAAGGAAATTGGCTGCTCTTGTGCACTTTTTGCCTCTGGCTGCCTGGAGGAAGCAGATGCTGGGCACAGGGAGCAGGAGGAAGCTGGCATGACCCTGCCCAGGAGGAGCAGGCAGGATCTTTGCTTTGTTCCCTTGTTAGCTGAGCACAGATCTTGCCTTTGAACTCACAACAATCACATCCCCAGTTCCTCTCTATGAGTAACAGTTCTGTCTGTGTTTCCCAGTCACCAACCCTTCCATTCTGACCTGCCTTTGGGGTCTGGGAGTGGTGAACCCCCTGTCCAGGTGGGTTAACAGGGGTGTTTCCCTGTCACAGATAGTTTGTGAGGCTGTTTTGGGGTTTTTGTGGCCCAAACTGACATTCAGGTGTGATGTTTCCCTGCACCTCATGTCCTTACATGGTGTGACTGGCAGGTCCACCACACCCGTGGTGGGACATCCCAGAGCTTCATTCTGCTTTGTCATCAGGGCTGAAATACTGAGTACTGCACACCATTGTTATCTATTAAATCCTTCCTGGTTTACACAAATTGCCAAGAATTATATTCTTCATTCAGTGTTCTTACACTGCTGAGTTTGGGAAGTGGGATAGAACTGGTAGAGATATTTATTTTGCCATCTTTCTTCTGAATAATATCAAATAATATCCAGTAATATCCCTCTCCTGTATGTGATATCCTGAAGTTTCAGCTTCACTGCTGCCAGAGGCTGAAGTGACCTGAGAAGTGCTGAGGACTGATAAGGAATAACTGTTTCTCCCATTTCCTTACAGGCAATATTTTAACCCCCCTCAGGATTTTTTTATGGATTCCATCAGCAGACCACATTTCTTGGATACAAACTATGCAACTGTGGACCCCACTGACTTCTTTCCAAAAAATGGGGATTTTCCTCAGGTAAGTGCAGAGTTCCTGATGTCTTTGGGGAAAAATGAGACTTTGGAATGCTGAGGGTTATTTTTCAGTGTTTACTTACTGAGGGGAAATGAAGAGATGGGTGATAAATTTGTCCAGCCTCTGAGAGGAATTGTGTGCAATTGGGATCAGTCCTCTGACACCAGGATTTTGAAAGGTGTCCATGGTTTAGTAGGAACTTCTCTGTGGTAAAACTGCTTTTATCTTTTAAAGGAGTGTTTGGCATAAACACTGGTGGTGCTGGGGGATGGTCCTGGCTACAGGAGGATCCCAGAGTGTGAATTGAACATAATTCAGACTCTTCAGTTATTTCCCTCCCCAAATGCTCTTGTGCTTCACATTCTTCCTCACTGGTTACAAGTGGTGGATTCCTGAGTAGTGAATATTTAGGGATTACATCAACCCAGTGCCCAGCATTCCAAGAGTGGAGGCAGGTCAGTTTTTGCAGAAGTGGAGTGTGGGAGGAATGAACAGTGACCCCGAGTTGCTGGGTGTCTCTGGGTGACCCAGAGCTCCCTCTCCTCTCTGGATGGGAAGGAGCTCTTTCCATGGATGTTCAGGAATGTTGTACTGACTTTTGGCAACATCTTATGGTAAGATTAGTCAGTAAAAACTGCAAGGGGTTGATATGACAGAGCTGACTTTGCAATAAAGAAGAGATGGGCTATATCCTTTCTAGGAATTAATACAGACATTGGTGCCTGCTTGTGTAAGTGTTAATTCCTCCTCATTGGGTTTTGGTTTTTTGGTGTGGCTGAAGAGAGGGTTTGACCCTTCTTAGGACTCTGATTTCTACAGATTTGGATGAACAGGGGATTTGTGCTTTTTGAGGTGGCCACTGGTGTGGTCTCCTCATCCAGCTCCCCATGCCTCATGTCAGGGACCCACCTGGGGAGGCACTGGGCAGCTGCTGGTCAGGGTTTTCTGGCTAGATTAAACCAGATAAATAATTGAATCACAGAAGCATTGATCTCTGCCTCCTGCAGAATTAATTGTGGGAGGAACGAGGCAGAAAGGTGATCTCATCAACCTGTGAGATCATTTACTAGGCTGCAATGGGAAGGGGAGAGGGGTCCCCACCATAGGTCTCACCTCCAGGTCTGGTGGGGTTTGGCTGATGGGTTCAACGGGAAAAGGGCTTAATTATTTCTTTTAACTTACGTATTTTCTAGTATCTCAGTGGTCAGTCAGCTTCCTTCCCTGCTGCATCACAGAAATTGATCTCAGCCAGCTTGGAGGAGTAGTTTTGGAGGTTCTTTGTGAAAGGAGGTGCTTTGTGTTGGCTGGGTGAGAAAAGATTGGGAGGCTGGGAGACAAAGCAGGCAAATCAAATGATTCCCAGAGCAAGAAATAATTCATGTGCTGCTCTTATCCTTTGGGAGAGGAAACCATGGATGGGAGTGAGGTGATTTTAGGCAAACGGGCTTTTGTTTGGATTCTTTCTTTCTGTAGTGAGACTGCACCTATTGCAACGTGCCTGCAGGTGTTCTGCCTCCAGTATGGACACAGCAAAGTGTCCTCTGAACCTGAAACAGCCAAACCAGATCCTTCACTGGGGTATTGTACCACCATGTGCTCCCACGAGGAGCAGAGCAGCTTTATGGTGCTCTCCTGTCCTGTTCCAGTTTGTCTGTGAGCCTGGGCTCTGGTCCCTGGAGATCCCACAGGTAACAGGGCAGTGATGTGCTGTGTGTGCTGAAATTTAGGAACTGTGCATCAGGCTTTGTTAGAGGTCTCTTTTCCAAGCTGAAGTTCTCTGCTGGAGTTGGTACCTCTGAGGGCTGGGGTGTATCTGGAGCTCCCCGGAGACAAGGAAAAATGCATGGTTATTTCACCTGTGAGGCTGTCTCTGGAAGAGGAATTTCAGGCTCCAGTCATCCTCTAACAGCTCATTCTGCAGCATGGAGCCAGGTCAGCCTTCCTGAATACTCAGCTTTGGTCTCCGAGCCCCCTGCAGGATCTCTCCTGGTGCTCTCCAAGATTAGGATGCACTAAGCACTGACATGGAAATCATGGATAAACCCCAGGGGTGTCTGAGCCACCAGATATTTCTCATCCAGAGAAAAGCTGCAGATCTGCTCACAGGAGCCAGAGTTGAAGCCTGGCTCTGGTGGAGCAGCAGGTCCTGAACTGGAGACAGTGGCATCAGTCTGGAGCCATCTGGGAATTTCCTGAAGCTTTTCCAGCCCTTTCTTCAGCAATGTTTTCCACTTTACTGATTTCTTGTTGTCCCAGATGCCAAATTGTTAAATATTAACATTTGGCTTGGAAAGCAGAAAAATGCCATCCAGGAGGGGTGGGAGCAGCTGGGTGGTTCCATCTTTCCAGGTGGCAGTACAGGAAAGTACCTGTCTTTTCCACTCTTTCCTGCTGCAATGGTAAGAGTGGCAAGGGCTGGTCCAACCATGCCAGACAGAGCAGTGGAGCCCAAGGGACAACATGAGGAGTCTGCTGCAGATGCTGGTAAGAGATTCCTGATCCAATCTGTGCTCCTTGGGCAGCAAAATGGATCAGGTGCTTGTGTGAGGACTTGTGTTGCCTCCACACATGGATACAGGCTGTTCTCTTGGCTTTGCTTCCATAGCAGAATCCAGAATTTTGAGGAATAATGAAGGATTTGAAAGGTCTAAAGAGCAACTGATTGAGGCATTCATGTAGCAAACCCTTTCTGTTGGTGGCAGTGATTGTCCCTGTGCTGTGGGGTTTGGAGAGCAGGAGTTCTGGTGCTTTTTCCTCTGGCATTGGCATTTCCTCTCCTCATCCTTCCATGTTTTGTTTCAGGAATCCTGGTCCTGCAGAGTGCAAAGGTTTTGCTGACCTGGGGGTGCTGAGAGTGGAAATTGCCACATTTTCTAATGGCTCAGGGAGTTTCTCTGTAGCTGAACCATTCACCTTGCTGAGCAGCCATTGCGTGGCCAGAATAGCCTGATGTGAACTTGAACTTGTTTCCTCCACAATATTCTTGGGTTCTGGCTTGCTCCTGGGTGATTCATCCTTGCCGATCTGTTGGCATTTTTTATATAAACAAGTGGCTTGAGCAGAGGTTCAGAAAATAGTTCTGAGAGGCCACGTTGGGTCTGACAGCATTTCTGGTCTTGGGAACTGTTGTCTTCAGCCAAAGTCTCATCCCAACCACATGGTGCCATCTCCTTATGGAAAAGTCCACGGACTGCCCACGTGTCCTTACAAATCACAGTCCTGAGAGAAGCAGGGTTTGGTTTCTGTTGCTTTCCTTCCTTTCCTGCTGGTTATTCCTGCAGTCCCAGGCGCTGTTGAGTTGGGATCTGGCACTCGTGGGCAGCAGTTCTGCAAAGGCACCGTGGCCGTGGTGGTGCTGTCTTGTGACACTGATGGTGAGAGCTGTTAATTGCCACAATAAAACATCGAATCCAGGAAGATTTAACTCATCCTCTGGCCTGTGCTGTCCCTGTGAGCTGTGTCTGTCCCCAGAGCCTTATAGAGTCAAAGCATTTTGCTCTAGGAGAGCATCCCTGCCATGTAATACCTGCTCCTCTTGGCTACCACAGATTTTTTCTTCAACTTCACTGCCGTGGTCAGTTCAGAATTACTTGAAACACAGACTCTGCCTAATTCCTTGAGCTCTCTGTTATCTCTGATGGCTTTTGCTGGCAGTGTTCCCTTTGCCTAATTTTGTGCAACTTGTGGCTCCAGAACAGGACTTTGCTGACTTTGTGTGCCCTGAGGTCCACTGAGAAATAAACCTGGGAGGGGGAGCAGCTCCAGGGGAAGGGGGGCAGCTCCAGGGGAAGGGGAGCAGCTCCAGGGGAAGGGGAGCAGCTCCAGGGGAAGGGGGGCAGCTCCAGGGGAAGGGGAGCAGCTCCAGGGGAAGGGGAGCAGCTCCAGGGGAGGGGGAGCAGCTCCAGGGGAGGGGGAGCAGCTCCAGGGGAAGGGGAGCAGCTCCAGGGGAGGGGGAGCAGCTCCGGGGGAAAGTGGAGCTGGGGACATGGTGGGTGTGCAGGGGACTCTGCAGATCCTCCTTCTCCCCTCAGTGAACAGCTCTGGGTGTAAACACTTTGTGAGGAACTCTGGTTCCCTTCTTAAAAAGGTGGTTGTGCTTGGGCTGGAGGGAGGAGGTCAGGCCAGATGGATTTATTTTGTGGGCCAGGAGGAATTGGCTGCTCCCGGGCAAAGTCACCTTTAGTAACATTGTAAAGATGCAGTTACAGCCTTGTTTGATCTGCTGTGCTGGATGGGGGCTCCTGACCACACGTGTTAATCATAAACCAGCCCTCTCCTCACCACCAGCCCCTTGCATTCTCCTGTTAATCTTCCTTGTTAAAGCAGGAGGAGAAATTAACCTGCTCTTAATAAAAGTATTAATTTTTAGAAGTGCTGCAGCGCACAGAGCTGTGGTGATTTAGGAGAAATCAATGCAACAGTTATTAAATTATATGGAACACTTGGTTGTGGCTGAAACAAAGAGTTTCCTGGAATAAGAAACGTCCTGGAACTTGTGTTGCTGTCCTGGAGTTATGTCTACAGGGAACACAGACATTAAAATCTATTTGCAGGCAGTTACCTGGCTCTTGGCCTTGGGAGAACAAGTGGCTTTGCATGCTCGTGTCTTTGTTTCTGCACTGCAGGTTTGGGGTTTGGGCTGGTGTAATAACATTTTATAACCCCTCTGGGTGAGACACCTGACACATCCTGCAGGCCTGGAAAGTGAAAGGAAAGTGAAGGCTGTGGTTATAACAGCTCACTGTGCACTGACCAAATGCTTGGGGTGCTCCAATTGAGGCACCCTGAGCTGGTTCCCAGGAGGAAGGGAGGTATAATTTACCTTTTGAGGTATCATTTGTTGTCAGTGGATTGCAGGAGCCCCCTCAGATACCTGTGACCCTGGGGAAAGGGGTAAAAAAGCCTGGAGGGCTCAGATATCCCCCCCCATTCAACTCTTGATAGTTTTCATCTGTGTTGCTGCCTCCAAGCAGAGATGTCCACACTGGGCAGGAGGGATGGAGATCTGCCTCCTGAGGTTCTTGGCAGGCACCATTCCCTGCCTCCTGTCTTCCCAAAGCCAACAAAAGCGGGAAAAGCCGCTCTGAAACGCTCAGTGCTCTTAAAAGAGCTGGTAATAGAATCCAATAGCAGACCATGGGGACATGGTTGAAAATAGATGATTTAATTCAAAGCAGAGTTGGTCTGAGTCAGGGGGTGCATCCCCAGCACAGCGACTCCCAGAGCTTGGCTGGAAAGGGATAAATCAGATGTGAGTGCTGGAATAATTCTGCTTTCCTTGTCCCTGTCTGTCAGCACACGTGTTCTTGGCTGAATTGTGGGGAGCAGGATTGCCTCTCCCCTCGGACAGGCTGGGAACATTCCAGGTGGTGGTTCCACAGTGGTTTATCTTCCCCGTGGTGATTACACTGCTGTGGTCTTGCAAAATCAATGCAGCAGCCCTGGGTGTCTGTGCTGTGTTCCCACTTCCCTCAGCAGCACAGGTCTCTCATGGCTGCATTTTGCTTCACTGACAGAAAAGGAAGAGGAAATAATCCACCTGCTCTTCCAAAGGTTGCACAAATTGCAAGACCTCCACTGGCACAGGCAGGACATAGTGGTTCAGTCAAGGTCACACAGCAAGTTGCTAATTAAGACATTACAGAAATTAATTTGGCCTCCTCACTCCACACGAGTCATTAAAGCACCTGCCCCACAGGCCAGCAGAGCCAGCTCTTAAATACAGAAAATTCAGAGAAAAGGAGCCTTGAGATCCCTCAGCCTTTCTCCTCCCTGAGCCTGCTGCCCACAAAAAACCAAATTCTGTTGTCTGTAGTCCCTGCAGGACGTTCTGCTGGCCCTCAGGGAAGTGCTGCTTGCACTGGGAGCTGAGATGGGTCCTGGGAACAGGGAGAGACTCCAGCTCCTCCTGGGAGCCCCATCTGTGACTGCAGACCCTGCCATAGCTGCAGTTATGCCAGGGAAAAGGTGTTTTTCTTTCCCATTTGCTTATTGAATAAACCTCCTGGACTAGGTGTGTTGAGGGTGGAATGTGGATCCTCACTGTTGATGTCTCAGTCCCTGTGGAGGCACGGAGCTGCTGAGTGTTCTGCCCTTGGAAATGAGCCCTGCTGCAGATTTTTGCCCTGTGGGTGGTTTTCCAGCCTCAATACCTGGCAAATTTTCCTTGGAGGGGCCCATCCTCTTTCCTCATCTGATGGCATAAAGCAGAATTCCTTTGCTCAATTCTCTCCCTGGAGGGCTTTGTCTGCTCACCTCTCTCATGGGCCTGCTGGGACTTCGTGCCTTCTTTCACTCCAAAGCTCTGGGTTTGTTTTTTTTTTGAGAAGTGCCTGATAAAGATGGGATTTTCCAGCAGTTCCCAGCACAAGACCCCGAGAGGAGCTGCCTCAGCAGTGACAGCCACAGCAGCAGGCACCAAATTCTGGCTCAAACATAGAACAGGAACGAGCTGTGCTCCCTCCAAGCTGTGCCGTGGGTGCCTGGAAGGACTGGGAGCAGCCAGGGCTCCTCTGCCTCCCCATTCCCAGTGTGAAAAACGAGGTTCACTTTCTTAGAAAAATTTAGAAGTTTAATGAAAAATAAAGGAAATAGACAATTAGGAGAGATAAAAGCAAAATACATTTTCTCGACCAAGGGTGCCTGGCACAGAACCAGCCAGCACACCGTCTAACAGAGTTTTTTTCTTTAAATACATCAGCCTGTTGCATATTTAAAAATTCACATGCATGATTCAAACATTCTTTCTGAGTGTGAATTCTTTTGTTTAGTCCTAACTCCCCCCAGCTATTCTATCTGGCAGACCCATCTTCGGGTGGCTCTATTCTATCTGATAACACAGATCTATAAATTCTTGAGCCATTGGGGCTCTGGTCATTTTCATTTGGACAAGATACTTGACAACAGAAGTTAAATCACTTTCTTGGTCAGCAATCTTCATGCAGGAAAATAAAAGACCCCAATGTTCTCACATTAAGATGCAATCATAAGGAGTATACACTCATCACATTTCTAAATTCTATTAATTAAAAAAAATACAGTACAATCTTCCCACATTCTACATACGGTATTCAATTTAATATTTGCAAAAAGCCAACTCTATACTCTGCATTTTTAACACCAGCATGTGCACGGCTGGGTTTGCTGGACAAACTGGAACTGACCCCGCGGGCAGAGCCGAGCTCTGGGGCTGCCACCAGCCCTGCCAGGGAAGAGCAAACAGGAGCCTCTTGCACCCAAAGCAAACATGACAGTTCCCAGGGATTTTCCAGAGGGTGGGGGATTCTTTGGGTGATTCCTTTAATCTCCAGTGGCGTTGGAGGAGACCTTCAAAAAAAAAAAAGCATTTTTGTGCTTTTTTCTCTTCCTCACCAGAAATTTTGCTTATTTCTGTTACCAGAACTGTTAAAAGTTAAAAGGGACAGCCTTGGAAAGAGGAGGCAACGGTCCCTGAGAAATAACAGCGATCTAGGGAGGAAAAGGAAGGGAATGGGCCACTCCTTTGGATTTCTAAAGGCACCATTTGGGGTGGGGCAGGCACCAGAGACAAAGAGAGCACATGGGGGGACACCAATGTGGGAATATTCCTTATGAGCTTTGTCACTTCCACCACTTCACCAGAGCCCTGAAATCCAGGGAAAGGGGGGGCAGGAGGAGGGCAGGACACCCAGCCCAGAGCAGGGGCTACCAAGGGGGGACAAAATCTGGCTTTGGGTGGCCGGGGAGGGGAGCAGGGGGAGCCCGGAGCCCTCTGGCTCTGCAGAGCCCTGGCGCTGTTTACTGTGTGCTCTGTGGTTGGATTACACCACGTACAGTAATTCTCCTCGCACTGCCAGTAATTTCACTGACTTACCAAGCAGGCATCATTTCCTGAAAGTCAGCCCTGGACTTAGAGGAAGTAAGAGCCCTCTGGTCGTGACTAAACAGTCTATGCAAATCTCTGAGCGCAGGACAGCTCTGCCGGGCCCTGAGTCTCCATTTTCCCTCCTTTGCTTTGCTGCATGTTGGCTTTTAAAGCCCCCCGATGAGCCCGGGCTGTGAATGGACCTTTCTCCACTTTACGCTGAGCACCCTCCCCCTGCTGCTGCCTCCCACGCCGACAGCCCCCCGAATGCTGCACTAAAATGTCCCAAATGCAGTTCTGGCTGAAGTTCCCGTCTCTTTATAAGGTAAAACCTCATTTTTCCTGGGTTTTTCGTCCTTTTCCGTGGAGTTCCTTGTGGGTTTGGACGCTCCCTGTTGCTCCCCGGGAGTTGTGCGGTGGCTGCAGAGTTTTGGGGTTGACACCTCTCCACGAACAGATTTTTTATTCTTTTTGTCCCAAAGATGTGATTTCTGTTTTGGTGGAATCTGCACTTCTGAATGCTATTCTGTCAGTCAGTGTGGAATTTGGAGGGAAGGAGCTGTCTGTGGATTGATCTGTGTGTTTGTGTAGGTGTGATGGCTTTGAGGGGTTTTATTTCCAAAGTTGATGTGGGGTGCAGGACACGAGGGGAGCACCATCCAGCCAGAGCTAAATTCTCCACACTGCCAGTTTATTGCCCCAAATTTAGACTTTGGGGTTTGGCAGCTAAAAGATTTTACAGTGATCATCTGCAGCTGCTGATTCGGTCATTGTTGAATAATAATTTGCTTAATCTGTGACTTTTGAGGTGCCAAATCTCTCTTGGCTGGAAGTGTGGCTGTGGTTGTGGGTGTGTATTTGGGTATATATAGATAGGGTTTTGGTTTTTTAATAAAACCCCCTCTTCACTTGGGTGCTCTGCAGCGCAGTCATCCAGAGCTGCTCTGCAGACACTGTTCCCTCAGTGTCTGGATTGTGAGAAAATAAACCATTTCTATTGATGGCTTGATGGAAAAAAAAATATTTTTAGGATGCCTGTTCTGTCTGTATTTAGACTTCACCTGTTCTTTCATTATTTTTAACACTTTGTTTTGACTGAGGGAGCTGAGCTGTTCCCAGGGGCTTGGAGAAAGATTAAGTGTCTGGGCTGGGGTACTCTGATTTTTTCCTGATTTTTTCTAGGGAGATCATTATTTGATAATCTCAGTTTTGGGATAATGACAGAAGTACCATGTGCCACAGTAGCATCAGGTCGTCCTCTGCTCTGAGACCCACCTGCAGCTCTGCCTCCAGCTCTGGGTCCTCGGCCCAGAAGAGGCCTGGACCTGCTGAGGCCAGTCCAGAGGATGCCACAGAGATGCTGAATTCCAGGAATAAGATTTATGTAAAAAACAGTTGCAGAAAAGTATCTGAAATAAAGATTCTGTTTCTCAGGACGACTTCCATCTGGTGCTGAAATACTTCCACTGAAGCAGAAGTGCTGTTACTGTAGAACGTCATGTTTCTAATCAGAAAAACTTTAAATTCTGATTAATCCATCAGAAACAGGGACAAAATTACATGTTTCAAACCCCAGTCCCTGAGCTGACCCTGAGCTTTTGGTTGAGATGATGATCCTTCCTTTTCCCTGAGGCCACCAAGGTGGCTGCTCCTGTTGGCAGCAGATAAACCAGTGGTGTGATTAGTCCAGACATGGTTTGTACTGGTTGTGGATATCCATGGCCTTGTGTTAAACAATTACCCTGGGTTTGATAGATTTATAGAGGTGGTGGTGGAAGTTCTTGGGGCAGGGAAGCTGGCAGGTGATTAACTTTAGATAATGCAATTGGTTAAGACAAATGAGAGACTCTGGAAGTTTGTGACTAATGGCTGGTAATGCTGGCAGAGGATGGGATCACTGCATCACTTCCAGGAGGGGCATTGTCCTCCCTGTGCCTTGGAGCCTGGTTTCCTCTCCCCAGTTCAGCCCAGTGGTGGGGCTGGAGTCTTCCCTGGGGATGCAAGGAGCTGGGTGACGTTTTCCATTTTTCCATGTCTCGGGTTGGGTCATGAGCCTTTCCCATATCCTGTTGCTATTCCAGCCCAGCCCTTGCCTATTGTTGGGACCGTGATGGTCACTCTGTGCTGCCCCACAGCCTCTCCTACTGTGACACAGCTGTGCAGATGTTTCCTCCTTCCCCAGCCTCTGTCAGAGCCCTTTGCAGGTGAACAAACCCTGCTTGGAACTGTCTCAGCAATGGGACCGTGTGGGATCTGGGACCATCTGGCTCCTGCACAGGCCACTCACTCTGGCCATGGCCAGACCCACTCAAGTGGTGTTCTGCTTTCTTGAGTGTGAAGGGGAGTCCAGAGATCCCTTAATTCCAAGGTAATAAATCCGGGTGTCTTGATTTCTGGGTAATCCTAAAATAGCCACAGAAATATCAGGAGCAGGAGCTGCCCAGGAAGTGCTGCCCTCGCTCCCTGAGTCTTTAGGTCCACCAGTTGGTAATTGAGGAATCCAAACTCCCCACATCACACCTGCCATTGCTGGAGTGCTTCCAGCACCTGCCCTGATGGCTTCAGGGCACGCTGGCCAAACAAGACATCCCCAGGCAGAAAGGGAAGGGCACCTGTCCCAGTGATTTAAACACTACAAACCCATAACTTCTGATAGCAATCAGGGGAGTCTGACCCAGCTCTTGGCCTGAAGCCCTTGGGAGCAGCATGGCCAGGCTCAGCTGCTCGTGGCTTTATGTCAGGCAGGGCTAAGTGACTTTTAAGAGTCTTTGGCTGCCTTTCTGCCTGTAGTGGGAAATTGGTCCTTTACTGGAAGTGAGCAGTGACTCCTCCTGTAGCAGCCCCTGGCTCTGCTGGCAGCAGCCTGGTGGGTTACCCTGGTGCTCTGGCTGGGCTGTGCTGACACAGCTGTGAGCAACCACAGACCCACCTGTGTTGGCAGAACTGTGGGGCCACCAAGACAGACCTGTTGGTCCATTTGACCTTCCCTCAGGGACACAGGCTCATCTCTGGCCACACCTGAGTGCTGGAAGTATGTTGCTTTTAATTAACAAAGTTTTTGTGCTTTGACAAGATTTGAAAACGCTGTTTGGTGTGGGAGGAAGGCTGAGGTGATGGGATGGAGCCAGGGAAGGGGCAGGGTCTGTGCCACAGTGAAGAATGCAGAGCAAGAAGTGCTTTATCTGCTCTTGGTTCTTGCCACCTGAAATAGGGAAGCCAGACCAGGGCTTGATGTTAGGGAGGGGATTGATGGCTCTTTCTGAGCCAAAGTCTGTGTGACTCAAATGAAGAGCATCACTGGGCTGGCACCAAATAAACCAATTGCAAACCATCCAGCCCCATCACCAGAAAAAAGAACAAAGGCAGAGCCTGGTCCTTGTTGCTGAAGCACGTTCCTTTTCCAGGCTGGGGCTGGCCCTTGGGGAGAGGATTGGTAGATCTGCCTGGATTTACCTAGATTCAAATCCAGGTGATGCCAGCACTCCTTCCCCTGCTCCTGGCAGCCTCGTGTGTGCAGAACCTGCCAGGAGGAGAGGGATGTTTCCCACAGGCTCCAGGTAGTGCTGTGCTGGAAATTGCAATGAAATGGCCACGCTGTGATCAGGCATAGCTGGGTCTCTGGGGGCTCCTGCACATGAATGAAATCTGCAAGTCCTTTGGGGTCAAGCTGAAGCCTTTGCACACCCAGCAGCCTTTTAAAATCAAGCACAAAGTGGAGTTGAGTGATGTTGATTTTAAAATCAAGCACAAAGTGGAGTTGAGTGATGCCTCATTGGATCCTCCTCTCTCTCTCCCAGTCTATGGTGCAGGGATGTGCACAGCCCGAGTCAGCCTTGACTGTGTACCCACACTCCTGGCCATGGCTTTTCCTGCTTTTTCAGAAACAGATTTTCAAACAGCACCACAGAGCGTTCCCTCAATTCCAGTTTAATTTCTGGGATCTGTGGGGCACAAAGTAGCGGAGCCGCTCATTGAGCAGCAAGAATTTGGAAATTGCTGGCTGAGTGAGGAAGGAGCTCTCTGGTCTCATCCTGCCTCCTCCAACCATGGCCATGCTTCTGTTCCAGGATTCTTCATACCTCGATGAGCTCTCCAACAACAACTCCCTCTTCTCATCCCCCGCCGATTCCCTCTCGGACATCGCGGATCCCAAGGATTTCCTGTCCGCCGACAGCCTGAACCACGTGCCAACACTATGGGATGTGAACACACCACAGCAGAACCAGATCGAGGTAGGGGCTGCTCCTTTCCCATCCTCCCAGCCTCTCAGGCTTCATCCCGTGGGGATTTTACCAAGGAATTAAGAAACCAACCCAGTTCCTTCGGGTGAAGTTTGAGGTGTGGTGATTTTATTCCGCTGTTCCCAAGTTCACTGGAGGAGGGAAGGGGTGAAGTGGTGTTCAGTCACCTGGAAGCAGGAGGGAATCCCCTCTCAGAGGGATTCATGCACTCTTCCAGAGTGCAGTGCAGGCAGTAGCTCTTTCTCCTGGCAGGTGGGTGCATCCTGAGGAGGATTATACCTGAAATATTCAGGATCTATCCCTGGAACATTCCGCAGGTCCAGGGTGCTCAGGAGTGCTGAAGGGATGGACTCCAGGAAAACCACTCTGACATGGATCATTAACTTCCCCTCACAGCAGCACCTTTTGTTTGTTCACCAGGGCAAATAGTTCAGTAACAATGATTAAGTAACTGTCTGCACTTAAGACTCACCGTTTGTGTTTGCTTTGTGAGTCCAAGTCCCTGCAAGCTTTTACATCCCAGAGTCTTCTGGGGTGCTGGAGCTCCCTGCAGTCCTTCAGCATCACCTGATTGTGGGCAATTTTGGGGCATTTTTACCAGTGTTCTGCTCTCTGCTCTGCCTCAGCTGGGGCACTGACATGGGCACCAGCTGGCTCTGGAATTTGTTGGAGCCACATCATCCACATCCACCAGATCTGGGTCTCAGCTCTTGCAGTGCCTTTCCATCTGTGCCTCACATTTCTGTTGTAGGTCACTCTTTTAGGAGGAATGAGGGAAAACCACTCAAAGTGGCTACCCCAGGAGGCAACTGAGGTAGTCACTGCTACATTTAAAGGCTCTGCTGTGCTCAGTATCTCTGACTGTGCTTTCCTGAGAGGTCTGCAAGCCTTGGACCAGTTGGAACTTGTCAGTTTGAGGCAGCAGGAAGAGAACTGAGCTATTGGAATGCAAGAAATGGCTGCAGACATCCCAGGCTTGCAAATTGGATGGTTAAAAATGCTGGAGAGCAGATACATCACCCAAGACAGAGAAGCCATGTGCCACATTGCTCTGGTTCTCATATTATTGTTGGGGTTTTATGTAGAAACCCAAATCCCTGCAGAAATGGTTCTGTGGTGGCCTCTTTCCAAACGTGAACTCTGGTTGAGACATTCAATACCTAGAAAATCCTGGAGTTCTGTGTCTGTGGAGTGCACAACAAAAACTTAATGAAAAATGCTGTTCTAAATCCAGCATGAGGAAAACAAGGGAGAAATAAAGGTTGTGTAAGTGTGAGACTGACTTGTGTGAGCACAGCAGGATCTCCAGCAGAGTCCCTGTCCCTGTGATGTTCCCTGTCCCTCGTGTCCCATGCTGTTCCTCACGTCCTGCCCTTGCCCCTTGTGTCCTGCTGAGCTCTTGGGCTCAGATAAGGCCAATTAACTCCTTGGAATTCCGTTTATAAACGACTTCCTTTGGAAAGGAATCGCCAGCTAATTTTAAACGTTGTCTTATCTGTGTTTGCTGAGGCACTTGGGGCGGGGTTGCTGCCTTTTTGGGCTGTTTTTTAACTGAGTAACATTTCCTGAGGTGGTGTCAGTGAGGTGCATCCTGGACAGGAGATTTTGGTTTCATTTTTGTGTGAAAGTGGCACGATGTACTGGGACACTGGGTGAAAGAACTGCCAGATTGACTCACCACTGGCCTCTGCACATCGGTATCAGCAGGTTCCATAATTTTGTCCCTCCCCACACCACCACACCATTGTAGTTTTCCATAGAATTGCAGGAATTTTGGCTGTTGAGCAGCCAGGGCAGTCACTAAGCTACAGTGGTGGAACATCAGTCATGTTTACATCCTGATTCCTGTGATCCAGGACATCCCTCAGCTGTGGCTGTGCAGCCAGCTCTGACCCACAGCCTGCTGCTGGGTTATCAGGAGTGGATTTTTCCAGAACTTTTGTCTGAGAGACCCAGACAGAGCAGGAACATCACAGATCTCTCACAGTTCTGATGCATGGGGCATCCCAGGAGCCCAGCTGGATGGATCCTGGGGGAGACCCAGTTATAGATCCCAGCCTTGTGCTTTGTGCTCTTTAAAAATAAACATTCCTAGCTTGCTGAGAATCCCTGGATTGAGTGCCCAGCACTGAAGCTGGAGGTGGTTTGAGATCAGAGTGGAAAGGGCTGGACACAAAAGTGCTTCCATGTGCCTGTGGGGAGAGCTGTTATCCCAAGGAAAGGAGCTGTATCCAGTATGTTGGCTCTGTTTATCACTCAGGAATGGGCAGAGAGGGAAGAGCTGCCACCCTGTGAAATATTTGCAGAAGCAGCAGACAAAACAGCTTTGATTGGAATGGAGTTGTGAAATAACCTTTTAAAAATAGTCCCTGTCATACATTGTATTTTCTGTCATCCATCTCACACATTCCCAGTGTTTTTAAGGCTGGGAAGCACAGCCCAGCCTTGGAAGCCTGTGACTGGAATTTGTGAGCTGCTGGTGCAGTTTTTTGTTGCTCATTCACAGTATGTTCGAGATGTGAGCAGCCTTCTCCCAGCTCAGAACCCAGGGAAGGGATTTAACACAGAGGGAGGTTGGCTTGGCAGCCACGTGGGACTGATTCCCTTCCCAGGGAAGTCACAGCAAGGTGGGACAAAATGGAGAATAATGCAGAGAGGAAAAAGGTGGAGTAAGAGCGAGGCTGTGGTTGTGCAATTCTCAGTCTCTCTCCTGCCTCCAGCCCTGTGCTCTCATGGATCTGTGTTCCTCTTCTCTGGATGCCCTTAGCACAGAGAGAGGAGAAAATCAAACCAGGAGGTGAGGGAGGGTAGGGAAAGGCAGGAATTGTACAGGTGGATGATCCATCCCCCACTGCAGCTCCTGCTCCCACCTGCTTTGGCCCTCACAGCAAATTCTCACCTGTCTGGGTGGTTTCCAAATGCTCCCAACAGCCAAGGTTGTTCCTGTTGTTTCCTCTGCGATTCCCGAGGTGGAATTGCTGAGTGCCAAAGCTGGGTCAGGATAGCAAAGGTTTGAGCTTTGGGGATTTTTGTGATGCAAACTCAGCCTTGCATTCCCTTCCTGCTGCTGGAGCTGCGAGAACACATCCTGCCCTTCCAGCAGCTCCTGGCCTTTCTCCTGTCCGAGGCCAAACTGAGCTTGGATTTTTAGGTGGGGGTGTTTCACCTGCGCTCCAGATTTGCTGGCACTGAAAACAGTTCTTCTGTCCAGCTTCCTTCTGGTAATTCTGACTCAGGCTTCCAGGAATGGAGGGTGGGTTTTTTTCTTTCTTCTTTTTATTTTTCTTAAATTTTATTTAAAAATAGGAGTGTTTATGCCTAAGAACTTCCCATCTTTCTCTGGAGTACGGGTCTGTCATTGAGCCTGGCGCTCTGCACAGGCTGTAAACTTGGAATAGTGCTGCTCCTGGAGTTGCTGATTGCTTTGGGTGCCACGAGCTGCTGGCCTGACCTTGCTCCCTGCCGGGAAATTCCAGGGTGAATTTGTTTGTGTGGGAGCAAAGGATCTCCTCAGCCCAGAGTGTCTTGAGAGCTCTCTCTCTCCTTGTGGAGTGTTTTGGGAACTCTCTCCCAGCAAGCTGCATGGTCCAGGGATCTCAGTGTCCAAGGATCTTTGTTGGTGCATCTCCATGTTTGCCCTTCCTCACCTGCACCCTCTGTGTTCCAGCTGTTCTCTCCCAGCACACCATTCCCTGGTCTGAACAGCTCCAGTGACCACGTTCCTGCTGTCCCCAACACCCCACTCCTCATCAGCTACCAGGTGAGAGCCATGCTGACCTCAGTGGGGACCTCCCAGTGCTGGGGGGAGCAGTTCTGACCTTTTTCCCTTCAGAGGGAGTGAGACAAGAAATTCAGACAGGCACAAGTCCCTGCCCTTTCCCAGAAGAGGTCCCTGCCCTTTCCCAGAAGTGTGTTACGTTTCCCAGAGGGGAACCTCGCTGTGTTAAGGAACACTTTGGGCTCTCAGGACTTTGCTCTCTGCTGTAGGCACAGTGCTGGGTGTAAAGCTGGGCCAGGTGCCTGCTCAGGGCAGGTTGGGCAGGGTTCACAGGGTCCACAGCCTGTGCCAGGAGTGGTGCAAACATCTTTCCCCAGTTTGGTGAGAACCAGGCATTGGGCAGCTCTTACAGCCCCTGGGGTGGGCTCCCACTGCTTCTGGATGGTTTTCCTTAGTCTGGGAATGAGATGGATTGTGTTCAGTGGGATTGTGGCTTTGGGGCATGGTTTCAGTGGCAGTTTGAGGTCAGGCACAGCACCACACATGTCTGTAGCTCAGCAAGAACATTAACGTTGGGTCAATGCTGTTTTCTTCAGTCTCAGGCTCCTGCAGAGGAGGAAGATGAAGGTGAGGAGGAGGAAACAGAAGAGTTGGGGCAGACAGAGACCTATGCAGAATATATCCCTTCAAAGTGTGAGTGTTGCCTTGGGAAGTTCAGTTCACTCCATTGTGGACCAACCTTATTTAATTGTGTGTTTGCTGTGGCACCTCCCAGGCATGTGGTTTTCTAGGAGAGCTCTACAGTGCCCTGGGCTCTGGCTGGGTGATGAGCTCTGGAGGTGCCCCTGGGAGTAAAGACCTCAACTGACCTGTGTTCTGTTGTCGTGTAGCCAAGATTGGGAAGCACCATCCTGACCTGGTGGTTGAGACGAGCACCCTGTCCAGTGTCCCCCCACCTGACATCACCTACAGCCTTTCCCTGCCCTGCTCCGTGGCTGACAAAGGCTCCCTGTCTGCACTACAGCTGGAAGCCATCATCTACGCCTGCCAGGTACCTCCTGCACCTCAGGTGTCCCACAGCCTGAAGGAAAAGTGCCTCTTGCAGGGACAGGTGTTCACATGTGTTTTAAAATGACTGGAATTTGGGTGATGGAACTCCTCTAGCATTTTAAATGCCTTTTGAGAGATTGTTTGAAGCCAGGGACTTCTGTGGCATCTGTTTCCCTAAGAGGCAAGAACTCTGAACTTTTCCTGCTGAGGGCTTTTACATTTTGGGGGCCTTCCCCATGAACTTCCACTTGTGAGCTTGACTGTGACCCCTGACCTTTTCCTGCTGTGGTTTGGCTGAGCAGTGCACGTGAGATGTGTGAAAGGGTTAAGTGATGCTCACATCAAAGCTCTTAGCAAAGGCAAATCTCGTTTAATTTTCAGTTTTGTTCTTGATTTTGCAGCAACATGAAGTTTTATTGCCCAATGGGCAGCGAGCTGGGTTCCTGATCGGGGACGGTGCCGGAGTTGGGAAGGGCAGGACAGTTGCAGGCATCATTTTGAAAATTATCTTAAAGGAGGAAAAAAGATCTGTGGTAAGTTGTTGGTTTGTTTTTTTTTTCCTCTTTTCCGTTAAGACCTTGGAGTAGTTGGATCTGGAAGTAAGGAATTCTTTAGTGATGATGTTGGCTTAGAGTTGAGCATGCGGCCTTGAGAGTAGGTTTCCACCTCTTAGTGCCTGATGCTGCGGTGAAAAGGGAATATTCCCCCTGCAGCAGGGATGGAGAATGAGTCACTGTGAAATTGCAGGTTTTTGTGCTCCATTGGGGTGAGATGTCAAACTGGCCTGCTCTCCTGGAGTCGTGTGGTGGGGTTTTTTCCTGGGGCTTCGGTGCAGAGCCAGGAATATGGATGGGGCTTTGCTGCAGTTCACAGCCTGTGCCGAGGGGCAGACAGGCTGTCAGATCTCACACTGGGGTGTGTGGGCAGTGGGAGATGTGAAAGCTCTGCACAGCTCCTCCTGCTTTAGTCAGAGCTGTTAATCACCGGAGCTGTTAATCACTGTGTGCCCTGACTCCCCGGGGACACATCCAGCGACTGCTGGGGGAGATAACCGGCCCCAGGAGGAGATAACCACCCCACATCTCCTTCACATTTCCTTCAGGTTCAGCGTCTCCAATGATCTCAAGTACGACGCTGAGAGAGACCTGAAAGACATCGAGGCCTCCCACATTCCTGTGCATGCTCTGAACAAGGTAGGAGAGGAGCTGTGCTGCTGCTCTGGGAATCAGCCCCCGGGAGCAGTTGGAGGCTCCTGGCTGAGCACTGGAGCAGGACGAGGCTCAGGCAGCAGCAGAGCCTCTGTTCCCTCCTCCCAGCCAGCTCTTCCCACTCGGGGCTCCAGCTATTTTTGTTGTGGAGCTGCACAGGGAGCACAGAGCTGTTCCCTGCAGGGAGTGGGAAGTGTCTGCAGACAAGTGGAAGTACAGCAGAGCTGGAACCTTCTTCAGCATTCCTAGGGAATCCTGTGCAGAGAACAGCTCTGTGAGATGTGCTCTGCTCTCCTGGGCCAGCTTTTCCCAGTCCTGGTTCATGGAATCACTTCTCAGAGCTGTAGGGAGCACAGAGATTCCCAGACTGGTGTCTGTTGAAGTCTGTGGTTGAGTCTCTGTCCAGTGTCTCCCAGTTCACTCAAATCCGCTCCTCTGGTTTTAATGGTATTGAACAACCAGCTCTTACAAAGTCCATAGAAACCACAGGTGTTTGACACCTCTGAATGTGCTCCACTAAAAGATTGAAAGGGATTTTGTTTTCAGGCCCTAAAAGGCTTCAAATGGAACTTTCTTCAGCTTGGGACCAGGGTTTTCCCCCTACCTTGTATTTCATTATGTGTGGCACCCATGGCAGCGTGACAGGCAACAATCTCTCCTGGTCAAAGAGAAAATGATTTTCTAGAGGAAGGGTCAAAGCAATGAAAGACTCTAAACTGTTGTTAAAAAAAAAGGAAGCACTTTTTTTTTGCCAGAAAATCTATGTCCTTGCTCAGTCCTCACAGTTCACTGCAGGCTCCCAGATGTGCTGACACACTGGCTGGGGCACTTCTCCAGGCATTTACAGTCCCTGTCATCACCATATTTCCGTGCCAAACACAAATGCTGAAGATATCAGCTCCCAACAGCTTTTTTTGTTCTGAGCTCAGCCTGGGATTTGTTCTCAGAGCGGGAATGTGTGTCCGGCTCGGCTGTGGCACTCGGCAGCACGGAATGTGGGCGGGGATGGGTGTGACAGGCTGGGGACAGCAATCACAGAGTGTGTGTGTGCTCCTGCTCTTCTCCCTGCAGATTAAATACGGTGACACAGCTACCTCAGAAGGAGTCCTCTTTGCCACCTACTCGGCTCTGATCGGTGAAAGCCAGGCCGGGGGACAGCACAGGACGCGCTTAAAACAGATTTTGGAGTGGTGCAGGGAAAACTTTGAGGGAGTTGTATCCTTAAAAAAAATCAAGAGACAAAAACTGGAGAGAGAGAGAGAGAGAGAGAGAGGAACTGCTGCTCGTGATTGTGCTTCAGCAGGGAACAAAGAGCTTGGGGCCATGTGAAGTCAGGCAGGAGACAGGAATCCCCCACACTCAGACCTCCTCCTCCTCCACCTTCTCCTTCTCCTAGGATGCAGCTAAGAGGAGGAGGGGAAGAAGCAGCTGGGATTAACCTTTTCAGCATTCCTCAGTATTACAAGACACACCTTGAAGGGAGAGGGAGGGGTGGATGACTTCGGGTCTGAAGAGCACAGGGCTGGGCAAACCCAGCAGATTCCATGTGTGGGCCATGAGTCAGTCCTGTTGATACTGGGACAGGTTGTTCAGTTGCTTGGAGGAGATTGGGCTCTATTGTCTGTCTGCTCCCATCCTCGGGATGAAAACAGATCCTTTTTCCTTGACTGACACTCCCCTGCAGATTGTGTTTGATGAATGCCACAAAGCCAAAAACGCCAGCTCTACCAAAATGGGCAAAGCAGTGCTGGACCTGCAGAACAAGCTGCCTCGAGCAAGGGTTGTCTATGCCAGTGCCACAGGTGAGCTGCTCTGCCCACGGTGTGGCTGTGAGAGTGGCAGAGGTCCCCTCTAACCTGAAGGGGCACCCTGAGGTGTGAGTGTGAGATCCTGTCAGGAGAGGCCAGTGGTGCTGCAGGGCTAGAGAGGAGCTCAGCGTGCTGAGATCTGCCCCAAGCCCCATCACTGCTGTTACTTGTGACTTTTTGGCAGGTCAGATTAATTTCTCTCCAGTTTAACTTGTTCCTGGCCAGCTGTTCCAGCTGCTTGGTGATGTTTACCCACTGAATGTAGGGAGTGCAATGTTTGGAAAGGTCTCCAAAGGCACAGTGGCAGATGGCAACCTGTTCAGAGTTCTCTTCACTTGAGTCAAAACTATTCCCAAATGCTGTGGGTTTGCTGACAGTGATTTCTGTCCCAACAGGTGCCTCAGAGCCAAAAAATATGATTTACATGAGCCGCCTGGGGATCTGGGGGGAGGGAACCCCATTCCGAGCCTTCGATGAGTTCCTGCACGCCATTGAGAAGAGGTGAGTCCTGTCCAGCCCTGTGCAGGTGGGGGCCTTGTGTGGGAAGTGCTGCAGTGCCCGAGGATGGGGTGGGCAGCATGAGCTGGGGTGGGGCTGGTTCTGGAGAGGACCCTGATGGTCCCACAGCTGGGGCTCAGAGCTGGGGGTCCAGCTGGGGTTTACAGCTCGGGTTTCACAGCTGGGATTTCACAGCTGGAGTTTCACAGCTGGGATTTCACAGCTGAGGCTCAGAATTGGGGTTCACAGCTGGGGTTCAGAGCTGGGGTTCAAAACTGGGGTTCCACAGCTGGGATTCCAGAGCTGGGATTCAAAACTGGGGTTCCACAGCTGTGGTTCCAGAGCTGAGGTTCATAACTGGGGTTTCACAGCTGGGATTTCACAGCTGAGGCTCAGAATTGGGGTTCACAGCTGGGGTTCAGAGATGGGATTCAAAACTGGGGTTCCACAGCTGGGATTTCACAGCTGAGGCTCAGAATTGGGGTTCACAGTTGGGGTTCAGAGCTGGGATTCAAAACTGGGGTTCCACAGCTGGGGTTCCAGAGCTGAGGTTCATGACTGGGGTTCACAGCTGGGGCTCTGAGGTGGGTCCCACAACTGTCATCCTCTCCCAGGGGAGTCGGTGCCATGGAGATCGTGGCCATGGACATGAAGGTCAGTGGGATGTACATTGCTCGGCAGCTCAGCTTCACTGGGGTGACCTTCAGGATTGAGGAGATCCCTCTGGACGAGCAGTACAAAGCTGTCTACGACAAGGCAGCCAAGCTGGTGAGCTGGGCCCCTTGTAGGGGGAGGCTGAGGTCTGACCACACTTTGGGCACAGCCGCTGGTATGTGGGAGGGTGTGAGGTCCCTAAATGTGGCCATGACCTCAAATGTAGGAAGGAAAAGAGGTACAGAATGCTCAGCTGATGTAATAAAAGAACTTAAGACTTTTTTTGCTTCTGTTTGGAAGTTCCACATTTGCAAAGCACAGCTGCATCGTGCTGATGCACAGGATGACCAGTGTTGATTCAGCCCAATGCACGCTGATCCTAAACAGGTGTAACAGTTTCCCAGTGTAGTGTTTCCCATTTAAAACTCTTTCTTGGTTGCTGTATAAAGGACCTGCAGGTCCAAGAGCAGGTCCAGATTATCAACCCTCAGACTTTTCTGATCACCTCCTGCATGGCAGGAATGACAATGGGGATTATATTAACTCATTCTTCTTGGTATTTTCTGCAGTGGGCAGAGGCCTTGATGGTGTTCCAGCAGGCAGCTGACTGCATCGGGCTGGAGTCTCGGAAGTCTCTGTGGGGTCAGTTCTGGTCGGCTCACCAGAGATTCTTCAAGTACCTCTGCATCGCTGCCAAGGTGCGGCGCCTCGTGGAGCTGGCCCAGGAGGAGCTGGCCAGGGACAAGGTATGGGACAGCACCCACCAGCCTCACCTGGGGTTTTGTGTAGTCTGCAACCAAAGGGAGTTAATTATTGCTCGGCTTGGCAGACGGTCCAAACCTCTTTAAGACTGAATTTCTCTCCAGAGTGAAGGGCAGTGTCTGGGTTTCTGGGAATATTCCCAGTGAATGATGCTGGGGAGTTGAGGTGGTCTCATCTCCTGAGGTGTTTCCTGCTGTTTGTGTGGGCAGGCTGGGCTAGGGGGGAATTCTGGGTCATGTTCAAGCTGGAATTGTTCAAGGTCAGGTTGGATGGGGTTTGGAGCAACCTGGTCTAGTGAAGTTGTCCCTGCCTATGGCAGGGGGTTGGAATGAGATAAACTTTAAGGTCCTTCCAACCTAAACCAAACTGTAATTCTACAATTCTAGAAGAGGTACCAAACCCTTCACCTCAAGTACAGCTCTGTCCTTTCTTCTATCTGGGAGATTTTAGGCAGAAACTTCCTAGCACAGTCAGTGAGGTTCTGTGCTCAGAGTTCCCCTCTGTGGGGTCAGCACAGGGGGTGTTGATGCTGAAAGATTTGAGAGATGGTTCTTCCTCAGGAGCCCTGCCACAGGCCCAGCATGGATTTACCTGGAACAGGGGCCAAGGGGAGGTACCTGGGCCTGGGAAATGCCTCAAGCTTGTGGCAGTGCAGCTGCCCTGGCACTCACTGTGCCATCCCTCGTGTCCCCCATCCCTCGTGTCCCCCATCCCTCGTGTCCCCACAGTGCATTGTCATTGGCCTGCAGTCCACGGGGGAGGCTCGCACCAGGGAGGTCCTGGATGAGAACGATGGGCACCTCAACTGCTTTGTCTCTGCTGCAGAGTGAGTTTAAAATCCCTGTTTTCCTTTGTGGGGTGTGTGGGAGGCTGGAGGGGTGGGGGGAAATCTCTGCCTTGTGGCACGGAGCACTGGCAGGTCTTAAAATACAGTTTGATGTCACCTCCCCCTGTACTGTGGAGGAGACACTCAGGTGGGTCCTTGAGGCTCTGTATCCTCAGTGTATGAGCTGCATCCAGGATTTAGAAGTCTCCCCTGGAATTACAGGAAGAGCCTTGATCCTACTTTCTACACACATAAAAGAATTGGCAGGAAGAGAGCCAGAGCTGTAGCTCAGAGGTGGTTTGTGTGGATCTGGCTCTGGAAAATGAGGCTGTTGACACAGAAGAAATGAGAATTTACTGTGATGGCAGAGGCTGGGATGATGCTGTGAGGTGGTGTCAGTGGAGCAGGGGGAGGGAGGAGTGGTCTGAGGAGTTTAAATCCACCAGAGTTGTGTTTTAGATCATGGACCAGTGTCCTGCTTGTGTGGCCATTGTTCCCAGCTCACAGAAGAGCTGCCTGTGTCAGGAGTGAGCCAGCTGCAGGACTTGTGCTACCTGTTCAGCAGAGAGCCAGGCTCCTGCTCCCTGTTCTAAAAACCCAGCCCATCCCTGAATGCAGCTGTTCCTGCATGACAGGGGACAAAAATCTGGGATTGGTTTGGGTTTCCTCTGTTTTGCAGAGCTGCTTTCTTCTAAGTGACTTTTGCTGCAGTTGGGAGCAGTGAGAGGTGCCCAAGGCAGCATGAGGCTGGGTTAGGCCAAGTTTCCTCCCTTCTTAAGGGGGGTTTGGGTTGATCTGTCACTCCTCTGCCCCCAGCCCATTTCTGAAAACCAAATTCAGTTTGGTGACAGTGCACAGGGCAGGTCTGGCAGCTCCTTGGGTGATTTGGCCCCTTGGATTGGTCTCTGTGTCACAGAACTCCAGTCTATGGTGCAGGAGGATGGGTCTGTCGGGGTCCCTCTCTGTGTGAATTATCCCCACTCCCAGGACCAGGAGCTCTGTGTTCCACAGCTCTGGCCAGATCACCAAATGTCTCCTGGCATCTGCTCAGCCTCCAAATGTGTGTCCTGGTGTTCCAGCACTTCGGGGGATTTCTGGAGGGGAGTGTGCCGGGAAGGAGCAGTTTAAAGATGCCGAGAAATGGGGTTAAAAATAAACATGGTGCTGTGAGTGGATTCCAGCCCAGGGCTCTGTTTTCAGGGAGATGGGGAGGGCGAGTGTGGGAAATGAGGGAATTTCACAGCTGGGAGGCTCCAGAGTGAGTGGTCATTGGGTCACCCCAGCACACAGGACAAGAGTTCCTGGTGTCAAATAACTGCAGTCACAGAGCTCTGTCCTTCTGGGGAGCAGTGTGGTCACTGTCCCCTTCAGCCCCTCACACCAAGGGTCCTGGAGCTCCCTCCCCAGTTCCCAAGTCTCCCTTTTCCCACCTGGGGGAGTTGTCATGTCCATCCTCTCACCTGTTGCTTGCAATGTTTGGTTTGGGGGTTTTTTTGTTGGTTTTTTCAAGCAGAGCATCAGTCAGCATCACCCCTTTGCTCTGGGGCTTCATCCACACAGTCAACATTTAAACATTTGCTCTTTGATTTGCAGAGCAGCCCACAGAAACCTTTGATTTTCACCTTTTCTGACTATTTTCTCTTCCATTCACTTGGAACCACTACAGATCCATGTTCTGAACCTTGGTTTTGTGGGAAGCTGGCCCACAGCCAGGGAGTTGGAGGACTTTGGGGGAGCACATTTGTTGGATGGCCTGACAGTGGTCTGTCCTCTCAGGGCATGGAGAGGGGCTGGGACACTGGGGCTTACTGGAGTTTTGGTGTAACAGTTTCCCAGTGTAGTGTTTCCCATTTAAAACTCTTTCTTGGTTGCTGTATAAAGGACCTGAAGGTCCAAGAGCCACCTTGTACCAAGGGCTGGCTGAGCCCAAGCTGGTGGCCATGGATGGGATGGATTGTCCTCTTTTCCATGGAATTTGGGGCTATCCCAAACACACATTGCTACGTGATAACCAGCACGTGTTGCTGGTAGCTGGAATAAATTTTGCATCTTACTTTCAGAGGCGTCTTTCTATCACTAATTCAGAAGCACTTTCCTTCAACCAAAAGAAGGAGAGAAAGAGGAACTGGCATTAAAAGAAAACGTAAGAGCTCCCTCACTCCCAGCCCAGCCCCTGCCTCCTGCCCTGCTGCTCCCCCCCAGCCACTCAGCTTCTCTGCCTTTTGCCCTTCTCCCCACTTCATGCTTTTTGCTGCTCTCCCTGGTTTTGGTTTGCCCTCCTGCACATCTCCCATTGCTCCCTCATCCAGAGGATGGCAGCTCTGGCTCATCCCCACTTTTCCTGCCCCACTGCTCTTTCCCTGACCCTTCCCCTTGCCCCACACTGGGGGCAGATGGCACAAGGCCTGGCTGGTGTCTGAACTCCTCCTGCAGAAGGGAAGATCCTCTACAACCCCTTACTTAGAGCATAGCAGGTGTCCTGAGAAAAAAAAATAATTTCCCTGCTGAATTATTTGTTGTGGCTGCAGGTAAGAAGGATATTGGGATTTCTCCTCCAGTGGGATGTGGAACAGGGGGAAAAGGGGGCAGCAGCACTGGCAGGTTGTGCAGCAGCCTGTGTGAGCTGATCAATGAACCCTCTCACGTTGTGCTGTGCCTGCAAGTGAATGTCCCAAACCACCAGTGCCTTCCTGTGTCCTGCATACCCTCTGGAGATCCTTCCCTGAGGAGCTGGCACTGCTTAGAGCCAGCAATGTGCCCATCCTGACGTGTGCAGCCAACTTCAGCCCTGCTCAGGAGTGCTTTGTTCTTCCTTTCTCTCTCTTCCTTTCTCTTTTCCTGCTCTCCCTCCTTCCCTAATTGCCACCCCTGCCTCAGAGTCTCTGTCTTTCTGAGGTCAGACTGTCATTTGGGGCAGGCTCAGCTCTTTTGGGATTCCTCCTCCTCCTCCTGTCTCTGAGCTGTCCTTCTGTGCTGCACTGGTGCCCTGCAGGGGCTGTGACACGGCTCTCTCTCTGCTGCAGGGCGGCCGAGGGGGCGCTGTCCCAAGGCTCTGCGGGGCCCGTGTGACCCAGGAGTTGTCATCAAGATCAGCGATGACAGCAGCACCGAGTCGGACATGGACAGCGAGCTCACCTCCTCCCCAGAGTCCCTGTTAGAGACAGATGATGTTGTCTTCGTGGATCAGACCTTTGGTGCCTGCACTGGCGAGGACAGGGGTGAGCAGGGCAGTGACACGGGGACAGCTGAGCTGGGGAGGGGGCACTGAGTCCTGCAGGGACCCCTTCAGACTTGGGACAGCTTTGTGATCCTGGCTGGGTTTTATGCTGGGGTCACACTTGGGATTGTGAGGTGGATCCACATTCACCTGCTGTGATCGGTGAGCAGGAGGGATCTGCCCTGTGTGCTCCTTCCCCCAGCAGAAAAGGGAAGACCAAAGGGAATTCACTCCATGCTCAGCATTGCAGATCATAGTGCCTTTGTCCAGCCCCCAAAAACCCTCTGGGATAACTTTTTCCCCCTGTCTCATGTCCAGTTACCAGGGAACTCTAAACTTCTGCATTTCACATTGCAGGTGGTTTCCACATGCTGCCTTCCCAGAAAGAGCTGCACGGCCTGAGAGAGCTGAAGGTCGAAAAGATGAAACAGGACCTCCTAGCAAAAGTGAAAGCACTGGGCAAAGAGCTACCTCTCAACACCTTGGATGAACTGATCGATTATTTTGGGGGCCCAGAGAATGTGGCCGAGGTACTTCCCCATTGTCAGTGTGTTTTGGTGGCACTGGGTGACAGGGAAAGGGGCCAGTGAAGAATCATAGAATCATGGAATGGTTTGGGTGGGAAGGGACCTTAAAGATCATCTCATTCCATCCCTCAGCCCTGGGCAAGGGACACTGTCCACTATCCCAGGGTCTCTAAGCTTCATCCAGCCTGGCCTTGGACACTTCCAGGGACAGGGTAGCCACAGCTTCTCTGGGCAACCTGTGCCCATACAGGGAAAAATTTATTTTATTAAAAAAAAAAAAAAAAAAAAAAAAAAAAAGAGGTTCTTGCTGGCAGAAGGTTTCCTCTCCCTGGCAATGTGAAAAAGCAGTTGGGAGATGCCTGGATGGCCTTGCTGGGCCGTGTGGGTCCCCAGGCTGCAGCAGCCCCTCTCTGTGTGCAGATGACGGGCCGGAAGGGACGCGTGGTTCGCAGGCCCGACGGCTCCGTCGTGTTCGAGTCCCGTGCTGAGCAAGGGCTCTCCATAGACCACGTCAACCTGAAGGAGAAGGAACGTTTCATGCAGGGGGAAAAGGTGAGCTGGGGTGGAGCTCCAAAAACCTGCACGGGACTGAGTGTGCTGAGAGGGGGAGGGCAGGGAGGGTGTCTGTGCCTCCCTGTGCCCTGCCAGCCTCAGGCCAGCAGCTCTCTGAGGGTTTCACCTGCTGGAAGGTGACAAAGCCTCCCAGGTCACTTTGTGGTCTGTGGTGGCTGTAGTGCCTGGGGCTGTTTTTTGAAGCTGTTTAACAGGTGTTCAGGAGCCTCACTCTGTTCTCACTCGTCTCTCCTGTAGCTTGTAGCGATAATCTCGGAGGCCTCCAGCTCAGGGATCTCCCTCCAGGCAGACAGACGGGTGAAGAACCAGAAGCGCCGGGTGCACATGACCCTGGAGCTGCCCTGGAGTGCAGACCGGGCCATCCAGCAGTTCGGTGAGGGATGGGTGTCCCTGAGCACTGTCACCTCCCCTGAGCGTTGGCCAGGCTGTGGGGTGGGCCCTGGGAGGGTCAGGTGTGGTGGCAGCCCAGGGTGCATTTAGGAGATGTCTCTGTGGGGAAAAGAACACAGGCACAGTCACTGGTGCTGCTGAGACTTGGCAGAGCTGAGCTCTGGGGCAGAGGAAGGACTCCCCAGGGTGAGAAAGATGGGCATTATGTGGCTTTTCTGGTTACATTCCCATTCCAGACAGGCCATCCCAACCTCCCGTTCATCCCTGTTCCCGTAGGCCGAACGCACCGATCCAACCAGGTCTCTGCTCCCGAGTACGTGTTCCTCATCTCAGAGCTGGCAGGGGAGAGGAGGTTTGCATCCATCGTGGCAAAACGCCTGGAGAGCCTGGTGAGTGCCCCCAGCAGAGATCAGCTGTGATCCCACACAGCTCTGATTCCCTCTGAGGAGATTCTGGGTCAGAACTCCCACCAACGTGGCCACTGTAACTGGGGGGATTGTGTCACCCCTGGCGAGGCATTGCAGTCATGGAATGCAGAAAGCTTTTAGCATCCTGGGGTTTGGGAAAGGAAGTGAGGAAGAATGGCTCTTTGGCGTTGGAAGGAATTTCAGGGAAGCAAGAACCCACTTCCAGATGTTGCAATTTCCCCACTATTACTGGAGCATACACCCATATTATTCCCAAAAAGCTGACGAAATAATTAATGGAATAATTAGTTTGCCTCTGTTTCATTTTCTTCACTACTGATAAATCTCCAAAGCCTTTGGTAAAGTCTCAGTATTCCAGAGGAACACTGCCTCCCCGTGGCACATTCCAGGACATGCCTTTGGCCATCCTTCTCTGGTGTTTTGCAACAGCTCAGAGTAAGAACTTTTTGCTCCATCTCCCTTCCCAGGGTGCCTTAACTCATGGAGACCGACGGGCCACCGAGTCCCGGGACCTCAGCAAGTACAACTTCGAGAACAAGGTGACAGGGCTGGGCTGGGGCAGTGTGGCTGAGAGGGGGTTGGAGGAGCTGGGAGAGGGAGCCAGAGCCAGGAGGATCAGGAGCAGGCCCCAGCCCAGCTCCCAGCTCCTGTGAGCTCAGTTGTGGTCACACTGAGGCCTTTGCTTCCACTGGGAGCTGGGAAGGGAAGCTGGGAAGAGCACCCAGGGAGGGGCCTGCACTCCATTCTCCTGGGAACATGGGAGGCACTGACACAGCTTCCCCCTTGCCTTGTCTGTGGCCTTCCTGGGGTGACAGTGTTCTCTGTAGTGTGTGACACCCTCCGCTCTGTGTGACACCCACAGCAGTGTCACCTTCATCGGTGTCACCCTCAGCAGTGTGTGACACCCTCAGCAGCGTGTGTTCCCTCAGCAGTGTCACCCTCAGCAGTGTGTGACACTCTAACCAATGTCACCCTCAGCAGCATGTGTCCCCTCAGCAGTGACACTCTCAGCAGTGTTACCCTTAGCAGTGTGTGACACTAACCAATGTCACCCTCAGCAGTGTGTGACACCCTCAGCAGTGTGTGACACCTCAGCAGTGACACTCTCAGCAGTGTCACCCTCAGCAGTGTGTGACACTCTAACCAATGTCACCCTCAGCAGTGTGTGACACCTCAGCAGTGTGTGACACCCTCAGCAGCACATGTCCCCTCAGCAGTGTGTGACACCCTCAGCAGAGTGTGACACCCTCAGCAGTGTGTGACACCTCAGCAGTGACACTCTCAGCAGTGTCACCCTCAGCAGTGTGTGACACTCTAACCAATGTCACCCTCAGCAGTGTCACCCTCAGCAGTGTGTGACACCCTCAGCAGTCTGTGACACCCTCAGCCCCAGCTCATGTCTGTTCCTCCTGTGTGTGACTCTGGTCTCCTCCCACAGTACGGGGCCAGAGCCCTGGACAAGGTCCTGTCCACGATCCTCAGCCACACGGAGAACAGAGTTCCTGTGCCCAGGAACTACGAGAGAGGAGAGGACACCTTTTTCCATGGTAAGAACATGACCAGCTCCAGGGTTTCTGCTGGATGGGTTGGTCTCAGGTTTGGGATGCTGGAAGAACCAAGCAGGAGGTCAGAGGGAGAAAACAGAGGGTAAAGTGCCACTGGCTTGGGATGTCACCCTGCCAGGCATGGGGAGGGCTGAGTTCCTGGAGGGGAAGCAGTCCTGCAGGAATGATGATGGGAGGCTTAACCCCAAAATACAAAAGATGTCTTCTCCCATTCCAGAAATGAAGCAAGGGCTCATCTCTGTGGGGATCTGCTGCAGCCAGTTGAAATATGGCACTGTGTCCGTGGAGAAGGGTACGTGTGGAACTGTGGAACTGCTCCTGCCCAAGGGGGAAGAGATGGGGCTGTCATGGCCCACCTGACCTCGTGGGGTTTGCTGGGCACCTGGGCAGGATGTTTGCCTTGAGGGGAAGGTCCTGTAGGAACAGATCCCATGGCCCTGAAAATCCCATGGCCCCCCAGCTTCCCCACAGGGACAGCCCTTGGACTGAGCTGCTGTCAGAAGGGACATGGAGGGGCTGCTGGGGGGGCTCTTTGGGAAGGGGCTGGTGGGTTCCATGTCCACTGTGCTCCCTGACCCACTGTCCTCTTGCAGACTGCTCCATCACCAAATTCCTGAACCGCATCCTGGGCCTGGAGGTGGACAAGCAGAACATGCTCTTCCAGTATTTTTCTGACACCTTTGACTACCTGATTGAGAAGGACAAGAAGGAGGGCAAATACGACATGGGCATCCTTGGTATGGAGGAGGAGTGGCCACAGCTCTGTCTCCTGCACCCCTGGGGTTCCAGTTCCTCCCAGTGCAGTGTCCCCACCCCACAGAGATCCTGAGACCCAAGGAGGTGCTTTTGGGAGGATGTTCTTTACAACAGCCTTTTCTTCTCCCACAGATTTAGCCCCAGGAGTGGATGAGATCTACGAGGAGAGCAAGGAGGTTTTCCTGACCCCGGGGCACCCGCAGGACGGGCAGGTCGTGTTCTACAAGGTGGGCTCCTGTCTCTGCCTGGTTCTAGGCTGTGCTGAGGGGAGATTTGTCAGGCAGACACTGAGGCACTTGTCCTGCCCCTGGAGTTACAAATCCTTCTGTGTGTCCCTGTTCAGATCAGCGTTGACAGAGGCCTTAAGTGGGAGGAAGCCTACGAGAAGTCGCTCAAACTGACAGGAACCTACGATGGGTTCTACCTCTCCTACAAGGTACGTCCCTGGGCTCTGCCAGGGTGGCACCTCAGCTCAGGAAATCTGCCATGGTTGTGTGATTTCACTCTTCCTGAGGGCTGGGAAATGCCTCCAGGGACCTCCATCCTGGCAGGAAGGGGTTAGTTTAGAGAAATCTGGGGAGGGAGGCTGTGCCTGTGACCATCAGCTGTAACCCCACAGGTGCGAGGCAGCAAATACACCTGTCTGCTGGCAGAGCAGAGCCGTGGGAAGAACTTCATCCTCTACAAGCCAAATATTGGGAAGCAAAGCCAGCCTGAGAGCCTGGACAGTCTGCAGAAAAAGTACCGGCGGGTAGGTGGGACCTGCAGCCTCCAGTGTGGGGACACTGGAAGGGCTTTCACTGTAACCCTGTCACAGCTCCTGGTGGCTCTGTTGTGGATGGGCAGGGATGGTGGTAACACTTGGTGTCCTGACTCCCAGCCTTGGATTTCACATCTGTTCATCCTGGACAGTGGAAAATTCCTAATGCTAAGGGTTCTGCTGCAGGTGCTGCCCGAGGAAGCCAAGGAGCACTGGGAGAGCAGCTACCACTTCTCCTTGAAGAACTGTAACCACGCCGTGTGGTAAGGCAGCTGCAGCCCCAGCCTGCCACAGAATCTCAGGATGGTTTGGGTTGGAAGGGACCTTAAATAAAGCCCAGCCAGTTCCATGGAAGGGATGGGCAGGGACACCTTCCACCAGGTTGCTTCATCCAACCTGGCCTTGAACACTTCCAGGAATGGGGCAGCCACACCTTCTCTGGACAGCCTGTGCCAGGCCCTCACCACCTTCACAGGGAGGCATTCCTTCCCAATATCCAATTTAAATCTCCTCACTTTCAGCTGAAAGCCAATAAGCCACATCCTCCCTCCCTAGGCAGGACCCTGCACCCTGGGGATCCCTGACTGTGGCAGTGGGGGAGGCTGTGGGGAAGCGAATCCCACTCGGCTCCAGGAACCTGTGCTAATTCCAGTGGTTCTCTCCCATGGTCCCTGCAGGAACAAGAGCTGCAAGCTGATCCAGGAGGGGAAGGAATGCTTCCAGGGCATGCGCCTGAGGCACTATTACATGCTGTGTGGGGCCCTGCTGCACGTGTGGAGCAGGATCGCCGGCGTCATGGCAGACATCACCAACAGCAGCTACCTGCAGATCGTGCGCCTCAAAACCAAGGAGAAGAAGAAACAAGTCGGTGGGTGAAGTGCTGGGAAAGGGAACAGAGCAAGGGGAAGGGGTCCAGCTGCCCAGGTGACCACTGCTGAGGTGACCCTGTGGGAAGGAGGGGAGTTGGATGTGCTGGGGCAGAGGGGGTGAGCCAGGCCCATCACCCTCCTGCACACCCTCAGTGCTGCTGCCATTTCCCTCTGTCCCCACAGTGCCCCATCCCTTCCCAGAGTACTGTGGGCATGTTATGAATGGAGAGGGGAGAGCTTAGACAAGTCCTGCCTTTGATGGGTTTCTAGCTGTAGACAGCACCCCAAAACCCACTCTCACTTGCAAGTTCTTCATAATGACCAATCAGGCCATGAATTATTTATTTGAATAGACATAAACAGATTTAATTACTACACAGGATAAACAAAATAAGCACTACTAGTAGATAAAGGTACCTATGCTACAGCTGGCAAAGAAATAGTATAAATTAGGAGTCAGTGTCACTTACCAACGAGTTATAGTGGTGTGCAGAGAATCTCCTTAATTTCTCTCAAGCCCCAGGGGAAGTAACTTGATGCCCATGTCTTGGTCGGCGAGGAGAACTCTCACACACTCAGAGAGTGTATAAGAGATTTCTGATTTCATGAAAATCATAGTGCTCTTTTATAGTTGTAAAAATGCTTGTGTTCTGCAGTCACTAATTTTAATTTCTCACACCAAGACAGAATGCTTATTGCTGGCTAAGGAGGTTTTTAGCTGAGATAATTAATCACATGACAATTCTGGCCACATGTGATGGGGAGATAAGGTTTTGCTGTATCAGGGCATGAAAGGTCCTGCCACAGGGGACTGATGTCTGTTCCTCCCCCAGGGATAAAAATCCCCGAGAGCTGCGTCCACAGGGTGCGGGAGGAGCTGAAGCAGATGGATGAGGACGTGAAGAGGAAGCACAGCCGGCTGCTCCAGGCCCAGGAGCAGAGCTCACCCTTCTCCCTGCCCCTGCCCCTGCTGCCAGGGCCTGGGCTGCCCCTGCCATCCCTCCAGGACGAGGTCCTGGACTTGACCTGCAGCCCTCCCAACAGCATTCCTGACGGGGTGTTGAACCCAGAGACCAGAGGGCTCTGCTTCTCCTCGGAGCCCCCCCCTGCAGCCCCAGCAGCAGCACAGATTGTCCTTTGGCTTTGGCCACGCTCCTGGCCTGGAGGGCAGCGCAGCCCCCGGCCCCTCGCTGCACGAGCCCCCTGCCCTGCTCCCCCCAGCTCCCCTGCAGCAGCCACAGGAGGATTTTCTCCAGCAAGATGGGATGAATTATAGAGAGATCCTGGAGGACATGCTGAGGACGTTGAACGGGCCCTCCCCGGAGCGCCAGAGTGTGATCCAGTTCAGTGGGCCTTTCCCAGGTTTCTGAATGCCAGCTGGGAATGCTGCTGTGGATCCGTGTCCTCTGGTGCAGAGGTGAGAGCTGGGGAGCCCTAACTTTTCTACTGGTTTGGACTAATCCTGCTCTGGTTTTGAGGGAAGAAAAAGCCTGGAGTTTCTTAAAGCGGATTTTATTTATATATAATATTCGGTCAGGCATGTACAGGTTTGTATGGAACGTGCCCAGGGGGAGCTGAGCGGGTCCCACTGGCCTGAGGGGCTCTGCTGGGTCGAGTCCTGCTCACAGGTCAGTGCCCAAGTGGGATTGAGGGGAGACCCCTCCTCTGCCCACCTCCTGCAGACTACTGAGTGTCCGAGCCTTCCCCAGCCCTCCAGCCCAGCAGGGCCATGGTCAGGCTCTGGAATGACCCACTGACCATGTGCTGGTCAGTTAGGGAAGGGTGGGAGCCCAGCTTAGGCTGCCCCAGCACTGCTGTGGACCCTGAGGCTGTGCTGGCAGGCTGGGATGAAGGGCAAGGGAATGTTGTCCCAGAGGAGCTGGGAGATGCTGAGCTCAGGTGTCCTCTGGCAGGGCTGAGCAGGTGTAGTGAGAGATTGGAAACTGCCTGTGCTGCCCTTCCCGGGAAGGGACCTTGGGCTGCCTGAGCCACGGTGACAGAGCTTGAGTCTGTCAGAGCTCAGCCATGCCAGGACCAGCAGGATTCCCCAGAGCAGAAGGGACACATGTCCCCTGTCCTGCACTTTAACCTCACCAGGTCACCATGACCAGATGTGCTTTGGCCAGTTTCCTGCTGTCACATGTTGTCCCTTCACCTGGACATCCCGCTGGTCCTGCCACTGTCCTTGGCTGGGCCATGGACCCTGGGCCAGGGGTCTGGGCCAGGGCAGCCCAGCTGGGTTGTGCAGTGTCATTGTCACTGCCCAGGGTGTGCAGAGTCACTGTTCAGGGTGTGCAATGTCACTGTCACTGCCTGGGATTTGCAGTTTGGCTGCTCCTGCTGCAGCTTCCCCCTCAAATACCAAAGAACAAAGGCTGCTTTGCAAAGCCCCACTCCCTGCTGCCTCCTCCCCAGGACAGAGAGCATCGAGGCATTTCCTAAAAGTGGGACCGGGATGATTTCAGGGAAGAACCTGGGACCATCCCTGGCTGACCTGGCCCTTCCTCTGAGAGCCCCTGGGGAAGGGGGTCCCCTATGCCCTAACAGGGCAGTCTGGAGGGGGCTGGAGCTTCACAGTGCTGGGTGGTGTCACTGTCACCCCCAGGTCACCCCAGGGCTCAGGGACTGGCCCAGTGCCCCATTCAGTGTTGGGAACTGCTCTGGGTCCGTGTCTGGAGGGTTGAGCTCTGGCTGTGGCAGGAGCTGACCCCCGACACCCCCAGGTCACAGACCTGCCCTGCTGCCACACAAGTGGGCTCAGTTTGAGGCTACTCTGGTCCCTGAATTTTGTTTTGGGGCCCTGTCCTTACCCCCCTCCCCAGCTGGCATCTGCCTCTCAGCACCAGGCCAGGCTCAATCCCTGTAGTTGGGGGCACATTTCACCTCCTTACCTCAAAGTGATCACCAAAGATGGGGGAGCCCCCCTGTTCCCCCCAAAGCCCTGCTGCTGCCCTGGGGGCTCCTGCTGTCCCCCAACTCTGCTCCTCTCGACCCCAGCAGCCTCCCCCGGGCCCAGGCAGAGCCAGGCTCCTCCTTTCCACACCCTCCCCTATTTAAAGCACTGCTCGCTTGGGGCTGAATTCTCAGCAATGAGGGAAAAGGACGCCGGGAAAACCCAGCTCAAAGAGGTTTAAACTCAGGAATAGCGAGGGGGAATTCCCTGCTGGGCACCCTCTGCTGTCACCGGAGCCTTACCGGGTGGCTTTGACCTTAACTTTAAAATATATGCAATCCTCCCTCCCTGGTCTCTGAAAAGACAGAGAGCACCTTCAAGGAATCCCTTCCCTGCCCCGATTCCATGTTTTGTCAGGGTTAATAATATGTAATGTTATCTTTTAACTAAATTATTCTGCAGTTGTCCTACTGATTGTATTTTTAATGAGTCCCTGTTTTCTTCCCTGACTCCTTTGTGTTGGCACTTTTTAATCTGCTTGTCGTTTGCCTTTTGTTTCTATGTATATTTATAATTAAGTTGTACATATGTAAAGAGATTTTTTTAGAATATGTGCCTTGGACTAATAATTCCTGAATTTTCTACTTGCCTCAGAAGGATAATTTTTCATTCTGCTCAGTAAAAATGGAACAGAAGCCACACGTGAGATTTCTGTAACTCCCAGCTCTGTCTCTGTCTGTCGGTCTGTCCAACCTGCCCCAGGAGCTCAACTGGGACTTGGATCAGGAATCCCTGGGCCAGCACCCTGCTGGCTGCTGGACTTTGTATCTCTTGAGTCACCAATTCGGTGGCTTTGAGAGCTGTCCCAAACCTCCCCCTCTCCCTGGGAGAAGCCACTGCTGGTGCAGAGGAGGATTCTGGCTGGATCCAGCCTGGGCACTGGCCTTGGATGACGCAGCTCCCTCCTGGCTTGGTTGGAAAAACACAGATAAAGGAACCTCTGTTCCAGTGCTCCCCCAGCAGGAGCTGCCACAGCTCTGGGACATCTCATCCAGGCACTGCTGGCCCAGTTATCCTTTGGGAGGAGTGATGGGGTGACCTCCAGTGAGCAATCCCTAAATGTAAACAGGATCCTCCCAGCATCCCTGATGTGCTGGAGGCTCTGCAGGGGTGTCAGACTTGGGAGACCCCGGGATTGTTCCTGGGGACAGACTCCCCAAGGGGGCTGTGGGTGTAACAGGGAGACTCAGCACTTCCCAGGCCCTGGGAAGAGGTGCAGCAGCATTCCTGCATGGCAGAACCTGAGCTGTCCCTGCCCAGGATGGGACACCAGCCCCCATGGGCTTGGCTGGGCACGGCTGTGCCAAGACGCTGCCCCGAGGAGGAGGAGGAGGATGATCCTGCTCGCTGTGGTCAGACACATCCCTGGCTGCAGGGGATATCTTGCCATGTCCCAACATGTCTGGGTTTTGTTTTGCAGGAATTTCTCCTGCCCAGGGCTTGCACCATTGCTGGACCCATCCCCTCTGCTACCCTGCCATGCCAGGAGGATTCCTGGAGACAGGAGGGATCCCAGAGGGAACAGGAGGGATCCCAGAGGGGATAAACCTTCCCCAGCTCTGCCTTTGCCCAGGGAGCCCCTCAGGAGCACGGATCATGCCGGATTTGCACTTCCTCCTCAGCTGAGGATTATCCCTGCTTGGCTCAGGAGTTGCATAAGGTCTTGGCTTCCCAACAAACTCCAGGCTCTCAGCGCAGCACCCCAGCCCCATCCCACAAACACAGCAGCTCATTCCTAACGCCTTTATTGCAAGGGGACTCCAGTGACTGTGAGGGGGCTCTGGCTGCTCCTGCCCACAGCAACCACGGCCCCTGGAGCCTCTGTCCAGCAGGTGCACGCCGTGGGTCAGGGCTGCCCCACCAGCAGCTGGATTGGAGGCAGCCCATCATAGGGCTGGAGGAGGCTCCATGGGCAGCAGGGTTGGGACGGGCAGGGGGACAGCAGAGCAGAGCTACAGGTAGTCAGGCAGGTCCTTCTCGATCACCTGTGGGCAAGAGGCGAATGTTGGACCCCGAGAACATCCCTGGCCTTCCCCTCCTCCTCCTCAGCAACAGCACTTACAATGGGATCTTCCATCGGGCTGTACCTCTTCACCACTTGACCTTCCCGGTTAATGAGGAACTGTGGGAGTGAAGCAACCCCCGGTGAGCGAGTCCAGGGCTCCCAGGGAGCTGTCGGGGGTGTGGCAGCTCCAGCTCCCACAGCTTCCCCCCTCAGCTGTGCTCTGGGCAGGGGTTCCCAAGGGTCTCTAGACACAGGAACCCTTGGGATGCTCCTGCCCTGACACCCGGGGTAACAGCACAGAGCAGAGCCCAGTGTGAGGCTCCCTCCTGCCTCAGGGACCACCCCCAGCTCCCCAGAGGGAGGTGCAGCCCAGAGGAGGCAACTGTATCCTACCTTAGTGAAGTTCCATTTTATTGCACTAGGAGAGAAAAAACAGGACTGAGTTTTGGGCAGAAAAGCCCTTCCTCAGCCCCAGCCAAGGCCTCCCTGCTGGCTGCAGGGCTGGGGGTCCCCAGGGCTCCCCCTCCCACACTCACTTGCCCAGGGTGCCTCTCCCTTTGGGCTGCTCCTTCATCCACTTCCAGAGGGGGTGAGCATCGTCCCCGTTGACATCGATCTTGCTGTACATGTCGAACTTCACCCCGTAGTTCTCAGCAAATGCCTTGATCTGAGCGTTGTCCCCGGGCTCCTGAGGGGCCACACCGGGACCGTGAGGGTCCCTGCACCATCCTGACACTCCCGGGGAACCCGAGCCCTCACCCCACATACCTGCTTCCCAAACTGGTTGCAGGGAAAGCCCAGGATGCGTAAACCCCTCTCAGCGTATCGGGCGTGCAAATCGACAAGCTGAGTGTAGTTTACGCCGGTTTTCCCTCATTTGGAGGCCACGTTGGTGATGATACAGACGTAGCCCCTGCAGAAGGGGTGGATGAGCTGCCCTTCCCCGCAGGGCGCGGGCAGAGTCCCCTCACCCGCCCGGGCGAGGCCTGAGGGTTACGCAAGAGCCGTTGTGGCTCAACCTCGCCCGGCGCCGCATTCCACCACCCCGGGCCCCCGACCCCTCCGTCCTACCGGTACTTCTCTAGGGACACGTCGTTGCCATCGATGTCGAGGGCGTGAAAGTCGTAGATGGCCTTGGCCGAGCGCCAATCGTCCGCCTGGGCACACTGCGGGGCGAGAGCGTCACTGGGGAGCCCCGCGTTGGCCCCGCCACCGCCGCTCCCCTGTGGGACCCTGCGGAGCCTCCCTGCGCCTCCCTAGGCCAGGCCCGAGCCCCCGCCGCCCGCCCAGGCACCCCGCGGGAGAGACCCGCGGTCAGCCCCAGGCCCAGCCCCCACCGCGCGGACCGATCCCGGAGCGGAGCGGGCCGAGCCGCGCTCCCTGAGCGGCCCCGCACTCACCATGCTCCGCACCGTGCCCAGCCCTGGTCCCAATAGCGCAGCCCGCGCTGCCGCCCGTCCGCACCACAGCGAGCCCCGCACCGCACTGACCCAGCCCATCACGCACAAACCCCGCCCCGTTCGGCCTGATCGGCCAATCAGCACGCAGAGATGCGGCCTCGGCGGGATGATTGATGTTAAACTGACCAATAGGAGGGCAGGGTGGGCGGGGTGGCTGCAGGGGTGTTTATCGGGAGAGACCACGAGGTCGGGGGGCAGGGTCGAACCTAAGGGCGGGGAGTGGAGTCCGGTGCTGCCAGCCGGCCCCCCCCCGGGCGGTGATTCCCTCCCTCCCGGCAGCGGGTTCCGAACAGAGCCACAGCAGCCCAGAGACTCAGCAGCAGAGAGACGCTCGTTCCCTCCAGAGCCAGCGGCGCACGTGTGGTGTTGGACTACATCTCCCAGGAGGCGCCGGGGCTGAGGCCCCCATGTGCGCTGCGGCGCCGCCTGTGTGCGCGCGCGGGGCAGGCGGCTGCGGGGGCAGCCCGCGGGGGCCTCAGTGGCAAAGATGGACGACGAGGAGGAGACGTACCGGCTGTGGAAGATCCGCAAGACCATCATGCAGGTCTGAGGGAGCGGAGGGACCGGGAGGGCCGAGCCTGGCTGTGCGGGGATTTCCGGAGGCGCTGCGGGGCCGCAGGGTGGAGAGGGGGACGTGGAGGCCGGTCCGCCCGCCCGTTCCTGGTGCGGGCGCGTTCCTGAGCCCGGTGCTGCTCCCGCAGCTCTGCCACGACCGCGGGTACCTGGTGACCCAGGACGAGCTGGACCAGACGCTGGAGGAGTTCAAAGCGCAGTTCGGGGACAAACCCAGCGAGGGCCGCCCCCGTCGCACCGACCTGACCGTGCTGGTGGCTCACAACGATGATCCCACCGACCAGATGTTCGTGTTCTTCCCCGGTGAGCAGCGCCGGCCCGGCCGGGGTTCACAGCGTGGGGAGATTCTCGGTGATCCCGGGTGCTCCTGTGCCCCCAGGGGGATTTGGAGCACAGAAGTTGCCGCGGCTCTGGCTGAGCCCTCGGAGAGGGGGGTTCAGAGCGTGGGGGGCTCTCGGTGACCCCGGGTCTGGTTCTTTCCTCAGAGGAGCCCAAGGTGGGGATCAAGACGATCAAGATGTACTGCCAGCGCATGCAGGAGGAGAACATCACCCGGGCACTGATCGTGGTGCAGCAGGGAATGACCCCCTCGGCCAAGCAGGTCTGTGGGGGCAGGGCCGTGTCCCACTCCGGGGCTCCTGGGGGGGCCATAAAGGTTCTCCTTGTCTGTTTCTTAGCGTTGTTGTGGGTAAATAAAAGCCTCGAATTTCCCTCCAGATAGAAGATTTTGCTGCAGCCTGTTGTACCTTAGCACAGGCTTTTTTTTAGCACCCAGATGTGTATAACCAGAGCAGCTGGTCCTGGTGGCAGTGGCACAGCTGAGGGCCCACGAGCAGTCAAGAGATGAGGGAAGGAAAAAGAGATGTTTCCCTGTTCCAGGAGTTCCATGTGCTCATTCCCAGCCTGCCTGTGTCTGTGTGAGCCCAGGAGTTTACTGAGGAGCAGCTCTGAGCACTGCCAGGGCTGCCCCAGCCACCTCTGATGGGATTTTTCCTTCCAGTCTCTGGTTGACATGGCTCCCAAATACATCCTGGAGCAGTTCCTGCAGCAGGAGCTCCTCATCAACATCACAGAGCATGAGGTGAGCAGGGGTAGGGTGGGTCCCTCCCTTGTCCTGGCTGTGTTCCTGCTGCTCCCAGAGTCCTTCTCCTGGCCTCTGGCTGGGCTGAGGGACACAATTGTCCTTTTCCCCCCTAAACACGTTGTCTCCAGTTGCTGCCTCATCTCAGCCTCTCTCCTGTTTGCAGCTGGTGCCAGAGCACGTGGTCATGACAAAGGAGGAAGTAACTGAGCTGCTGGCCCGATAGTATCCTTTGGGTGCCCTTTGAGTGTCCCTTTGGTTCCCTTTGTGTGTCCCTCCCTCCTGCTCAGGTGCAATGAAATTTGTGCTGAAAACCTTTCCTCCTGCCATGGTTCATGGTTCATTTCTCTGTTTCATGAGCTGCAAACAGCCCATGGGGTGTCCAGAGCTTCTCCTTGACTCCCAGCACAGCAAACTGAGGGAGAACCAGCTCCCCAGGATCCAGGCTGGGGACCCCGTGGCCCGGTACTTCGGGATCAAACGTGGCCAGGTGAGAGCAGCAGGCTGAGCTCCCTGTGGCAGGGCAGGGAGGGCATGATCCCTGAGGGCATTTTGGAGCTCTTGGAGGAGGAAAAGTGTTTCCTCCTCCTCCTGAGCTCTGTGTGTGCCTTGCAGGTAGTGAAGATCATCAGGCCCAGCGAGACGGCGGGCAGGTACATCACCTACAGACTGGTGCAGTGACACAGTGGGTAAGGATGAGGGGACCCCTGCTTGGGGGGGGGCTCTGGGCACTGCCAGGGGATGCTCCAAGGTGAATCTGAAGCAGCTGCTTCCAGGGAAATGTCTCAGAGTTTGAAATGGCTCCTGGAGGGAGCTGTTGGGGAGAGCAGGGTGAGGCTCCCCTGTGAGCTGTGGCTCAGCTCAGGCTGTGCCCATTGGGATTTGGGGTGTTCAGAGGGACCTGGAGCAGGATCAGGTCAGGGATGGGAGGTGATTATCATCCCTCCTTCTCTTCCAGGTGTGAGGAGCTGGGTGGCTCCCACCAGCAGTTCACAGGCACTTCAGAGATGGCCAAGGAAATTCTCTTCCCACGTTGTCTCTGCAGTCCCATCACTGGGCCTCATTCCCAGCCTGGACTTTGTGGTGACCCCTCAGTCCCATCCAGGACTCAGCCATGGAGACCTGAAGTGATGGGTGGAAATGAGTGGGAAAGGTTTTTGCTTCCCTGTTTTATGGGCTCTTGTTTGAAATAAAGGTTTGTACCCTCAGTGCTGTGGTGCTGCTCAGCCTCTCCCTGTGGCAAAGCCTCAACACTCTGCAAGTTCCCACATTTTTTGTTACGTTTGGAATCTCTTCCTACTGGGATTCTGCATCGTGGCTGAGCCCTGCAGAGCCTTTACCAGCTGCCCTGGGCAGTTTGGAAGCTGCAGTTCACACTTACCTCATTCCTTCCCTGATCTCCTGCCCTGTCCCCTGGTTTGGGACCCTGGTGTTGTTTGGACACTGCCATGGAGAGTTGCTCATCACCCCCAGTTTCACTCATTTGAATCCACCCCAGGACACTGAGGGGCTTTAAACTGCACATTTTGTGCCAGAAACACCTGGATTTGGCCTCCTGCTGCTGGAGAAGCCTGGAAGACCCTGATCACCAGGACAAACACAGGTCAGAACACACTGGTTTATTGAGGATTTTTTTGGGGTCAATATGTCAATACTTATCAATATGAACAGCAAGGCAGCGTCCTGCAGCAGCACAGGCATGCCACAACAAACAGAATCCACACAAGCAGGAGGGAGCTGCCAACATGGGAAGCTTAAACGCAGCTTTAACCCCTTCTCTCACTCACACTCACCCTCATCATCCTCACCCACCCTCACACGCACGCAGTACCGCCATGGCAGCAGCATTCCCACATCCTCCTGCTGCCCTGGAGAAATCCAACTGTCCTGTGGAAGAGCTGGAGGGCACAACAAATCCTGGGCGTCTCCAGCTCTTCCCTGGCTCAGTTCCAAACCTGTGAGTTAAGCTGGGTTTATGTACCTTTGCTGAGAATGGTTCTCCATCAGCTTCAGAGGGCTCAAACCTCCCGTCCATTGCTGAGTTCTGCAATACCAAGGTGTCTGAGATCCCCTCAACATCACCTGGTCTGACTTCCACAAGCAGGAGAACAAAAAAAAAAAAGGTTTTATCTGTGCCTCAGTGCAGGAAAATCTCATAGCTTGAAAAAAAAAAATTAAAAATTTTTTTAAATTTTAATTTTAAATTTGTCCCTTTGCCAAAAAAAAAAACCTAAAAACGACTTTGTCCCTTTGCAAAAAAAAAAATTAAAAATCCCTTTGCCAGCAGAGGTAGTGGAGTTACTTTCAAGGATTGGTTCATATTTTTACAGGAAAGGAAGATCAAGATTATTATATTGGCTGGGGCTGTGACAGCCTTGAAGAGGAGGAAGAGTCACTTCCCCATGGGGAAGGTTCCATGCCCCTTGCCCAGTTCCAAGAGCGGACGGAGTTCAAGAGCGAGTCCTGAACTTCCTGAACTTACAGTGCACCTTTCTGGAGATTAAATGACTGTACAATCACGTGTTGAGACTCGGCAGAGCTCAGGACCCTGCAGGCAGGTAAATCTGCCCTGAGACTGTCCACAGCCTGTGGCTGCTCCTTGCATGGCTCCTGCCAAGGAGGGAAATGCCCACCAATCCAAACAGCAGTGCAGATGCCATCAGCTGGGCCAGCACCGCACAGTGCTGAGGTTTTGGGGCAGGAAATCCATCCTGAACTCGAGTTCAGTCAGGTGTCAGTGAGGGACATCCCCTGAGATCCTGGCAGATGGCACAGCCCTAAAGCCAAGCCTGGCTCAGGGTGAGATGGTGCAGGGGCTTCACCCCAACCCCTGCTCTGCTCCGGCCCTGTCCCTGTCCCGTGAGCTGCCTCCAGTTCTGTCTGTCCCTGTGGTGCCATTCTCCTGCCCATCTTGAGTGATTGTTGTCCCCATGTCACCCCTGGCAGTCCTGGCTCCCTTCCAGCCTCAGCCATTGGGATGACCGGGTCCTTTGACTCATCCAACCTCAATCTCATGGCACAACTGTGGGATTCAGGAGCACAGCAAAAATAAAACACCTAGTACAGGCACAGCCCTGAGTTCTTCCCAATCCTGAACAAGTGGAGGGTCTTGAAGAGGCAACAAGGTCTGCTCAGACTCAGCTCCCTTCCAGGCAAGGTCCTTCATGGCCCTGGCTGAACCAGGGGTCCCAGCAGGCTCTGACCACATTCCCTGGCCGGGTACTGAGAGGCTCAGGGGTTTTGTGTGAAAGCTCCAGCCAGGAATCAGGCAGGACTTGCCTGCAGCTGACACACCAAACCCCTCCCCGAGCTGCCACATGTCCCTCCCACCCTTCCACATTCCAGTTTCCAGCATCTGGGCAGCCTCTGGGATTTGCCCCTTTGTCCATCCCAGTGTCCATCGTTGCTTAGATGAACCAGGGCTGCTACTCCTGGCCCCGAGGGCTGCCAGGCTGGTTTGTGGTGGGGCTGCAGCTCTCAGGGTCTTCCTCCACGTCGCTTTGCTCATCCACAGGGCTGAAGCAGCGAGGAGCAGACCCCTCTGCATCTGACTGGCCCACGCTGCAGCTCCTGCTCCACGGCCCCTCGCTCCCCTCGTCGCAGAAATGAACCTCCTCCGTGCTGGTCTCACTCCCCTGCTTGCTCAGGTGTGCCCGTGGCTCCCCGCCGTCCTCCAGCTCCGAGTCGGAGTCCACGGAGCGGTCACCGGACTCTGTGGGACAGAGCAGTTCTGTGCCACCCTCCAGCCCAGCACCGGGTCCTTTGACTCATCCAACCTCAATCTCATGGCACAGGTGTGGGATTCAGGGATTCAGGAGCACAGCAAAAATAAAACACCTAGCACGGGCACAGCCCTGAGTTCCTTCCCAATCCTGAACAAGTGGAGGGTCTGCTCAGACTCAGCTCCCTCCCAGGCAAGGTCCCAGGCAAGGCAGGAGGTTCATGCAAACCGGGGGTGCCTGGGGCAGTGGGTGGGTCTGTGTGCCCTCCGTGCCTCCCAAGGAACCCCCAGTGCCTCTCACTGACCTGCGAGTGAGTCAGCGCTGAAAGCCAAATTCCCCTTCTCCGACGGCAGCTCCAGGTAGGGGCTGGTGCCAAGAGGAGCCACAGGCTGGGAGCCTGCGTGGGCCTGGGAGGGAACAGGGATGGTGGTGAGGGCATGAGGGGAGTTCTCACTCCCCAGGAGTTGACTCCAGGGAAAGCTCATGGAACATCCCCTGAGGGTTCCCCCTCCCTGGGGATTCCTACCCGCTCAGCACCACTGGCCACCTCCTCCGTGGCTCCTGAGCCACGTCTCCCAGGCTGGACTATGTCCTTGTGCTCAAAGATGATGGGGTAGAAGATGATGAGTGCCTCAATGATCCGAGCTTGGTGGGGATAATCCACCAGAGAGGACAAGGAAATCGTGGCATCCGTGGGCCTGGGGCGCATCAGCGTTGGCCCAAAGACGATGCCCAGGTTGCCTGAGGTCATCTTGTTGTCCTGTTCCACTTCCATGATCCTGGGTGGAGGGGGAGGAACAGCTTGTGAGAGCAAGGAGGGAGAGGGGTGGATGGGCAGGGCTGGGGGAGATGCTGGGCTGGAACATTTGAGCCTCAGGACAGGGAGAGAAGCAGCTGCAACCACGAACCTTCCTCCTGACTCCAGTGAGGAGGCTGCACTCACCTCCCCACCCCAGGGGAGAAAGGGAAGGTGCCCAGCAGCCACACAGGCTCCGGCCACGCCCCTCTCACCTCCTCAGGTGCTGCAGGAGGTACTGGAGCGTGGCCATGTTCTCACAGGGGAGCTCCTTCAGCAGCTCCCTCAGCTTCAGCACCAGGCTCAGCACCACCTGGTCGGTGTCAGCTCCTTTGTCCACCAGCTCGGGGCCGCCCTTCCCGCTGCGGCCCTTGGCCTCCCCGCCCTGCAGGCTCTCCTTGGCCAGCCCCATCAGCTCGTTGTACAGCCGGAAGGGCATGAGGGGCTCCGGCAGCTGCAGGGAGAAAAGGAGAGGAGAGGAGAAGAGAAGAGAAGAGAAGAGAAGAGAAGAGAAGAGAAGAGAAGAGAAGAGAAGAGAAGAGAAGAGAAGAGAAGAGAAGAGAAGAGAAGAGAAGAGAAGAGAAGAGAAGAGAAGAGAAGAGAAGAGAAGAGAAGAGAAGAGAAGAGAAGAGAAGAGGAGACGAAAAGAAAAGAGACGAAAAGAAAAGAAAAAGAAAAAGAAAAAGAAAAAGAAAAAGAAAAAGAAAAAGAGAAAAGAATGATCCCGGTCCTGGGAGCAGCTCCCACCTTCATCAGACCTGGATCTGTGCCGAGCTGCTGAGCTGGCGACACCTGGGGCATTTCTACAGTGAGGAAACATTCCTGGAAGTGCTTGAGCCCAGCTTGGAGAGTGCTTGGAGCACTTTTAACATTCATTTCAGAATTCCATCCATTCCAGGTCCAGAGTCTGTGACCTGCAGTGCTGCAAACCTCTGCCCAGAGGTGATATTTATTTATCCATCTCCTGGAGCATGTCAAACCAGCCTCATTAGCCCTGGCTAAGAACTTGTGAAGTTCAAGCCAAAAGCAGTGTTTGATCCACCCCTGGATGCTCCCTGCTGGCTTGAGGTGCAGGGATTCCCTTTTTTTCCTGGAAAATCCCTGGCTGGGGTGGGCCCGGCTGGAGGTTCCCCAGCTGATAAGGGGTGGCTGGGAAGAGGACAGAGTTTGTTCTGGGTGGGGGAGGCAGGATGTGAAGGGCACAGGATGTGCAGAGCACAGCCTGCAGCAGAGGTGGGGCTGCGGCGGGGGAAACTCTGCTTTGAAGTCTGTGTGAAGCAGAGGAGCTGGTGTTGACTGCTGCGTGTTCCACACGGCTGGGGATGTTTTCAGAGCAGCCTCAACGGATGTTTTGGGGACAGGCTCACATCAGAGCGGGTTCCCTCCATCCTTTACAGAAGGACTTTAACCCATTTCTCTGCAGCAAGGGGTCAGGTTGGGGCTCAGCACTGATTCCCTCCTCTCTTTCCACTCCGTTTCTCTTTGGCCACTCAGAGTCCCTGACTCCTGACGTGCAGGAGCTCAAGGACAGAGCTTTCCCTGTGAGGTAACACAGAGCTGCCCTTCCGGGGGTGGTTACAGAAAAAGGCAGCACAAAGGGTTAATCCACTGCGAGGGAGAAGCAGCTTCCGCTCCTGCCTTGCAGTGGTGGATGTTGGAGGATGTGGGTGATGCTGTTTGCCACCACAGTGTGGGGTGCCGGGGGAGGAGTGCTGGGGCTGAGCACATCCTGGGGTGGCCTGAGGGGCAGAGACCCCACTGAGCCCACCCCAGGGTGATCCCAGGAGCAGAGACCCTGCTGAGCCCTCAGGGCGACCTCAGGGGCAGAGAGCTAAACCCACCCCAGGGTGATCCCAGGGGCAGAGACCCCACTAAGCCCATCCTGGGGTGACCCCAGGGGCAGAGACCCTGCTGAGCCCACCTCAAGGTGACCTCAAGGGCTGAGACCCCACTAAACCCACCCCAGGGTGATCCAAGGGGCAGAGACCCCACTGAACCCACCCCAGGGTGGTCCCAGGGTCAGAGACCCTGCTGAGCCCACCTCAAGGTGACCTCAAGGGCTGAGACCCCACTAAACCCACCCCAGGGTGATCCAAGGGGCAGAGACCCCACTGAGCCCACCTCAAGGCCACCTCAGGGGCTGAGACCCCACTAAACCCACCCCAGGATGGCTCCAGGGGCAGGAACCCTACTGATCCCACCTCAAGGCGACTTTAGGGGCTGAGACCCCACTAAACCCACCCCAGGGTGATCCCAGGGGCAGAGCCCACCCCGTGGGGATGTGACTCAGCCCCTGCAGGGTGCAGGGTGACCTTTTCTGGCCCCTTCCCTTTTTGGGTAACCAGTTCCCCATTTGGAAGGGGTGGGGCGTGCCCTGTTCGGTGCTTTGGGCACGTCGCTGTTCTGCGGCTGTGACCGCAGTGACGCCGTGTGGGATGAGCTGGGGGGGGTCACTGTGGCCCCATCTCCAAGGACAACCCACCCCCCTCCAGAAGGACCCTCCCCCACTGCCCCACCCAGCCACTGAGCCCAATTTGTGCAGAATTCCTCCTGCCAGGTTGGTTCCTCTGCCCAACTCCCCTCCTTCCCCCACCACCAGCACCTCACCTGTCTCAGGTAGAGCTTCAGGACGTTGCTGATGTCATGGGGGGAGGCCTGGGACAGCTCCACCAGCTCCTTCCCATTCTCAAAGGCCTGGCAAAGCTTCTCCACCCTGGTCTTGACCCCGTTAACTCGGTAGATGCCCTGTGAGAGAGAGAAAAGTGGAGCTGAAGTGAGAGGTTCCTCTTCACGTTTGCATGGGACGGTGAGCTGTGTGCTCCCACCCTCTCCTTTTGGAGTGGGAAATCCCTCTGGGAAGTCATTTTGGGATATTTCCTTCCAGCTCAGTCATTCCTGCTTCATAGGAAAGCAGGAGGCAGGGGAGGTGATTTTCCAAAGGCAGAGTTTGGGGTGTCTGGGCCACGCTCATCCCTGGCTCCCTGCCCTGTGGAAATCTGGAGTTGAGCCTGTTGGTTTTCCAGAGAATCCTTCCAAGGGCCAGCTGAGGAGGAGGAGGAGAGGAGAGTGTTGCTCACCTTTGTTTTCAGGGCCCTCTTCTCGATCTCTGAAATGCATTTCTTGATGATGAAGGGGATCCCATCCGGGCTGCTCTGAGATGCCTTTGTGAAGTCCTGCCCAAAGAGCTGCAGCTTCCCTTGGAGCTTCTTGTGCCCACACTGGATGGCCAAAGTCTCCAGGCACTTCTTGTGGCAGGCCAGGTAGCACTGGAAGAGAGAGGGGAACACGTGGAGGTGAGGGGCAGCCACAGAGACACCAAGCACTGCTCAGGGCACAGTGGGAGACAGGAAAATGCCTTGGGAATGCTGCAGCACCAAGGGAAAGCACCATTTTCCACCTGGAACCCTCCCTGCAGGAGAAATGTCCTCCTGACCATGGTCAGAGCTGGGTTCCACCCCCAGTTCTCCCAGCTCACCTCCTCACACTCAGCTCCCTGGAAGTACACGTAGCTGTTGCACTCCCGACATTTGGAAGGGGCACGGAGCTTCCTCAGCCGATGGGTCTGGGCAGCCTTGGACAAGCCAACATTCCGGAAGGGCCCTGTGGGAGCTGCCAGCTCCGGGGTGATCCCATTGATGCCTGCAGAAAAGGAAATGTGAGGACAGGCACAGCTTGAACAGGACTGTCACTGTCACTGGTCTGAGCAGAGCTCATCCCCCAGGAAAGGCAGGGGTGCAGGGGACACCATCAGGAACCTCCAGCAGTTGTTGGGTTTGCCTACAGAACTGAATTTGGGAAAAGCAGCCTGCAGGGAGCTCTGCCGTGGTGGGGGGTGTGGCAGCAGCGCTGTCACCTCCCACCCTGTCACCTCTCACCCTGTCACCTCCCACCCTGTCACCTCCCACCCTGTCACCTCTCACCCTGTCACCTCCCACCCTGTCACCTCCCACCCTGTCACCTCCCAGCCTGTCACCTACTCTGCTCAAAGGGAGTGGTGGTTCCGTCCTTCTCCTCCAGCTCCTCACTGGAGGACGCCGTGCCCATGGATGACAGGCGCTGGAGCTTGTGGCTGAATTCACCTGTCCAAGGAAAACCCACGGAGCAGTGAATCACCTGCAAAGCTGCTTCCCTTCTGAGAGCTCACCCCATCCCATCAAATCCCACCGGAGACTGGGCTCAGCACGGTCATTTACAACAGTGTTCTCACAAGGCAGGTAAAACAGGGGATGCTCCTGCCTAACTGGGAAGCTCTGGGTTTAGACTGGTTGTACTGGGAAAGGCTCCTGGGCTGTTCCCATATCTACCTGCATTGGAATCCAGGCTGCTGTCAGCATCAGCGACAGAGGTTGGCCAGGATTTATGGACCTGGTGTCCCCTCCCACCTGCAGAGAGAACACACAGTCCGTTGGGATTGCTGTCTGTGTTCGGGAGGGAATGGTTGGAGAACAGCCTGGATGCCAGGAGAAACTGGGATGACTGGGGGAAGCTGCTGGTGGGGTTTGGTGCCTCCAGTGACACCCAGCAAGGAAAGGGGAGATGGGAATACAGGCAATGGTTTGTTAGGGAGCAAAATGCCACAGATCTGATTTAGGAAATCCAGTTTGGGAGGCTCCCAGCCCATCTTGCTGCTGCCAGCAAAGCCCCTCATACCCTGGGGGTCCCACTCTGATCCTGCCTGGGGAGACATGGGGCAGGTGATGCAAAACTCTGGGGACCCAGACTCACCTCTTCGCTCGGCCCCTGCAGCCCCACTTGGCAACTCCTTGGCTCCTGCTGCTGCCTCTGAGCCAGCCCCAACCCCCTCCGGACTCGTGGAGAACTCGCTGGCATTGAAGCTGCCCTTCCGTGCCCGGGTAAAGGGAGACCTGGAGGGGAACAGGGAATGTGGATGGGAAGAAAGGACACTTGGAAAATTTATCCATGGCTGCCACCCACCAGTCTTGGGAATCACAGCCTCTTAAATACTCAACAGCCTGTCTCATCCATTGAAGGAAAAAAGAACAATTCCCAGCTGGTCCAGCCCCAGCGTTCCCAGCAGGAGCTGCCTTCAGGAATGCTGAAAGCATCCTGCCTCCCGCAGGAGAGCGTGGGTGGCAGGAGATAACGAAGGGAACACGGCTGAGCTGGAGCATTACCCAGGGGTGAACCCTCTCCTCCCTTACCAGGCGTTGTGGGACACGTAGGGCTCGAAGTCATACTGGACGTCGGGCTCGTCGCCGCGCTGCAGCTGCCGGACGTGGGACGCGTACTGCTGGCCTGGGTCGTACAGCTTGCTGCTCTCACACAGAGTCTGGAAATTCACGGGCAGCGGCGCTGTCTGCATGTGCATCAGCTGGTAGAAGGAGATGGTGGCCTAAAAGTGACACGAAGAGGGACAGGTGTGAGTTTGGTGGGCTGGCATGTGAGGAGATCCAGGTTAGGTGGGAAATCAGGAGCTCAAAGCAGCGCTTTTCTGAGCATGAGGGAGAGGGGAGTTCTGCATCCACACAAATGCCCTCTGGAATAGAGGCAGCTCTGCTGGAAGGCAGCTCTGAGCTCTCCAGAGCAGGGCACAGCCACCTCCTGCCCTGGGGACACCCCAGCCCAGCCCCACTCACCGACTTGATGACCTGGTCAGTCTGTTTGATCAGTTCATGGATCTGCCGCAGGGCGTTCACCTTGGTGTCCTCCAGCTCCTGCTTCTGCGTGTTTGCATCGGCCACACAGGTGCGATATGTGGCCATGGCCTCTTCTGCCTGGGAGTTGGGACAGCAAAGGATGGGAACAGCTCAGAGGTGAGGAAAATAAGAACAGCCCCTTAGACCCTGTTTGTCCAGGTATTCCCGAGGATCACTTCACCCCACGTGGCTCAGGGGACAGCAGGAGCGAGGAGGCCCCTCCAGAGCTGCCACCCTCTTACCTTGTTCTTGGCTTCCTCTTCCAGCCGCCTCTTCTTGTCCAGGGTTTTGGTGGTGATGCTGCTGGCCGTGTTTTGCTGCTCCTCCTCTGCTTTTGCTGCCATGTACTTGGCCTTGTCGTGCTCCTCGCTGCGCTGCATGTACGTCTGCTTGGCCTTGCGCAGGTTTGCCTCCGCCTCTTGCTGCCAGAGGGAGAGCCAGGGTGAGGATGGAGCCCAGCAAGGGACTCAGCAGCTTCTGCCAGGGTCCCCCAGCTCAGCAGAGACACCCAACACTGCTGGAGACAGGCAGGGTGCCCAGCACCCTCAGAGGAGGTGTCAGGAGTTGCTCCAGACTGGGATTTGGAACACAAATCCAGTCACTCACCAGTTTCCTCTGTGCCCGGTGCCACTGGTCCTTGATCTCCTTCCTGCGTTTCTCATGTTCCAGGCGCCTCACCATCAGTGGCTGCATGGGGAGGGAGGGAGGGACAGCCCCATGGTGACCTGAGCTGGGCACTCCTGCTCTGCTGTCACCTTTTGCATGGAGAAGCGCCCTGTGGTGGTCACTATCACTCCTGGCACAGGTCACAGGCACTGGTTTGTGCCAGGGATGAAAATCCACAGCCTGGATTGTGCTGGGTGCAGTTTCCCTCTGGACTGAGCTAAGGAAGAGCCACCTCTGCACCACCAGGACCTCCAGCCCCAGGAAGGACCTTTTGTCCCCTCACCTGGAGGAAGGTTTGTTGCTGCAGGGTGTTGGCTGCCTGCACAAGTGAGGTCCCGTGCTCCATGTCCTGCTCCAGGGCCAGCAGATAGATGGACAGGAAAGGCATGTTGGTCTGGGGAGAGGGAAAACACATCTCCCTGAGCCCCAGCACCCAGCATGGGCCCAAGGAGATGAATCCTGCAGGGAGGAAGAGCCAGAGGCAAAGTAAGGCTGGTGACTGTTGGTAAAAGCCCCATCCTGAATTTCTCCAGGCAGAGCTCTGGAGAGCTGCCCCCATGTCCTCCCGAGCTGGGGCACATGGAATGGGCTCTCCAGGGCTGCTGGTTCCCAACCCAGCCTGGCACTGGGGGTTTCAGGGACTTGGGGCCTTACCTCCTGACTGATGGTTTGCTTGCAGCTGTTCGCCATCTTCTGGAGCCCTTTGGCAAAGTCCATCTCTGGAAAGAAAAGGTTGAAAGTGAAAAGACACATGAGACACGGGGATTCCCCTGGTGGAACCCAATCTCCTTTTGAAAAATTAACCAGGAACTTGAGGAGTGAGGTTCCCACTGCCCTGGCAGCATCAGCCTCCTCCAGGAGAGACCTCAGCCTGTCCCACGGCTCCAGAATGGACACACCTGCCGTCCCCCCACTCACCCAGTGTGGTCCTTTTCTCCATGTATCCCATCAGGTCCTTCATGTACTTGGAGAGGGTTTTGGCGTACTGGAGGCCAGCGTCCACGCCGCCCTCACAGCGCTGCAGCATCACGTCCACCTCCTCGGCTGCAGGACGGGCTGTGCAGGGATGGACACCCCGTGAGCTCCCAGTGCAAACCCCCCCAGGCTCTGGGGAGCCCCAGTGCCACCAGCTCTGCTGCCTTTCCCCAGCTGAGCAGTCAGGTGTGGCTCAGGATGGCAGTGATGGTGGGGAAGGTGCTGGTTCCTGCACAGACCCCAAACCCTGCACCCAGACTCATCCTGCTCACCTGTGTCACAGCTGTCCATGCCCGAGGGCACTCCATCTCCTCCAGGACCAGGAATCCCCCCATAGAGGCTCTCCATTGCCTTTGGGAATTGGGAAAGAAGAGGGATTGGTCAGCCAAGAGGATGGGGAGCAGCTGGAGGGGCTGGCAGATGGATGGAAGCCGGAGCTCCTGGAGCATTTTGGCCACTGCTGGAAGTCAGCTGTGCCCAGGCTGTGCCCAGGAGCTGATGGAACTGGAGCTCACCCTGCTCTGGGCTCACAGCAGAGCTGAGGGGAGCAGCCAGAGCCCTGTGTGATCCTGAGCCCCACAGGTAGTGGGAGCATCCAGGTATTCAGGCATCACTCACCTGGTTCTGGTCGCTGGGTGGGATGGAGAGGATGGTGCTGCTGTCCACCTCCCCCATGAGGAACTCGGACACCCTGTGGGGAGAGGAGCATGGCTGGGTTCAGCACAGGGACAGTGACACGGGCTGTCCCCAGGGGATGGCAGCCCAAGGTCCCTTACGTGCTGCTGAAGGACACAGCAATGGTCTCCACGGCCTTCTCAAACTCCCGCTTGTCTGCCTCATTGTGGGATTCATAGTGGAAACCTGGAGATGAGGAAATGTGGGAGCCCTGTTGCCACAAGCAGCTGTCCCTGCCTCAACAAAAAGATGTGCCAGTTCATGCTGGTATCAGGTGGGGCTTTGGGGCTGGGGTGAATCAAGGGAGCAGTGAAAAGGATCATCCCTATGGATGATGGATTTTTCCAGCACAGTAGTTTCCCCCTCCTTCTTCCCAGGACTGACTTTCCTGACAGCATCCCTTGGCTGGTGTTTCTGTTTATTCCCGTTACTCAGGGCTGCTGGAAAAGTGCTGCTGGACCTGTTCCACTGCCTGCCCTGCCTCATGGCTCCTCCAGACCCCTCTCCAAGCAGGATGAACTCCTCCCAGAGGGCTCTTAACCACAGTCAGAAGAGAAACCACCACCACCAGCAGGAACCGGGGCTGACATCGCTTGGCAGGCTCCCACATCATGGGACACCAGCAGCCAGGGCTCCTGGGCAGACCCTGGGTCAGCTCTTCGGGGTGGGGAGGGGTCTGCTCCATCCCACTCCCATCCCTGTGTGGAACCAGCCTCATGGCAGCCCTCCTGCCATCCTGTCCCCTGCAGGTGCTGTCGGGTGTCCAGGAAGCCAAGGGTGACTCAGAAGGTTCTGCTGTGCCCGTGGTAGGTGCAGCCACCCCCTCCCCGTGGGTGACAGCGGCGGGAGGTGGTGCCCAGCTGGGATCTGACCTCTCAGACCCCACTCCATAAACACCAGAGGCTGCCAGGAGCAGGATCTGATTAATTCAGTGTTTTTCCTGCGGCTGTGCCTGGAAACCCCCAGGCAGGATCTGTCATTTCTGAACACTGCATCACCCTTAAAGCTGAACCAAGAGGCAGACGACGCTTTCACCCTCTCCACCTCTCCATGGGGCAGCTCCAATCCTGGCAGCCCCTCCATGGGCTCCCCAATTCCCCCCATCCCACTGTGGGGCAGGAGAGGAGCAGGACAGAGCTCCCAGCTCCTCTGTCTCACCCTTGACTTTGGAGATGAGGGTCCCAGCAGCTGTCAGGGTCTCCAGGGTGTTGAGCAGTGGGTACTTGCTGATGACCTGGCGCAGGACGCGCAGGGTTTCACCCAGGCACTCGTGGGCCAGCGGCCGCTGGGGCTCCTTGGGGTCTGCAAGAGAGGGGGGCTGAGATGCTGAATCCTTGTCCCACGTCCCTGCCCTGTGTCCCTGCCCTGTGTCCCTGCCCTGTGTCCCTCCACTGTTCACCTCCCAGCCACATCCCAGGCAGGGTCCTGCCATCTCCAGACCATCCAGCAAACCCCCCTGGCCTCAGGGCTTCCCACGACTGCCATGGCCACATCCTGCTTGTCCAGCACCCCCCCACAGCCGTGGTGTCTCCTGCCCAGCCTGGTGTTGGCCGGGGGGCAGTGTGACCTTTGAGGCATTTTTTCCTCCGTAGTAACTTTTTCCCTTGAAAGCAGTTTGGGAATTTCCTCCATTTCCTTCCCTCCCTCCTGCCGGATGGACGCTCCCAGCCGGCAGGGACGGGCCTGGGCCAGCCAGGCTTGCTGCACCCCACAGGTTCCCCCCAGGATTCTCCCTTCTGTGGGCTCCAGCTGCCAGCCCAGGGGTCTGGCCAGGACCCCACAGTGCAGGGCTAGGGCTGGGGGCTGACAGCCTGGTTAGGAAGTGAGGAATCTCCCTCAGGGAAGCACTGGGATGGGGGATCAGCACCCACTGCCCAGCCAGGCAAAGCCCCCTCCCCATCCCAATCCCCAGCTCAGGGTTGGGAAGGGGTTTCTGCAAAACCAGAACCGACAACGTGGTGTCATATGCCCCCAGACCACCACGGGATCGATGCATTCCCTGTGTCCCCTCGGGCTCCTTGTGAGCCTGCAGACCACCCAGCCCCTCCTGCTGGCCGCCCTGGTGGGCTGGGGAGCCGTGCCTGGCACCCCGTGGGGATCAGGGCGCCCTGGCAGGCGGCTGGCACCGCGCTGCTGTAAACAGGAAAACGGGCGGTTAAAATAGCTCGAGGCAGGAAGCCGCGTTATCCTGGCTCCGAGCTCCACTCACCCACCACTCACCCACCACCTCTGACTGCGGCTGCACGGCCCCCCCGGGGGTCCTGGTGTTCAGAGACCCCCACCCACGGGTGCCAGGGTGCTGTGATGCAGGTGTTTGGCTGCAGGGTGGGCACTCACCGTCACGCAGCACCACATCCCGCAGCTTCTCCAGGGCTTCGGCAAAACGGGCAACGTCTGCCAGCAGCTGGGAGATGTCATCGGGGTCGATGAAGGGACCGTCCCCGCCCTCCATGGGGCTGTAGGACGTGGGGGTCTTTTGTCCCTTGGACACGGCGCGGGGGGCTGCGGGCAGGGAGAAGCCGGCGGCGCTGGCATGGCGGCTCAGGCTGGTGGGGCGTTTCAGGGTGCCCACGGCGCTGGGGCTGCTGCTGAGCTTGGCGCTGGCTGGGGGCAGCTCCCCCGTGCCGGAGCCCGGTGCCTCCAGGCAATCCTTGCGGGAGAGGTCCTGGGGAGCAAGGGTGAGTGTGAGGGCACAGCCAGCATGGAAGGGAGGGAAGCACCGCCACCACCTCCCCAGGCCACCATCCTGGGGAACAAGATGTTGCCTTGAGGGGCTGGTGCCAAACCCTGCAGGTGTGTCGTGCCTCAGTTTCCCCATCAGGAACCATCTTGGGAGAGTGGGCAGGGTGTGGGCACTCGCCTGGCTGCCTCCATCAGGCCCTGCCAGCTCCTCTGAGTCTGTGTTTGTCATGAGGAGCACACAGGGACAGTGTGGGTGACACTGTTCATCCACCCCAGCACCCACCAGGATGGGGCTGCCCATCCCAGGGGGCTTCAGACCCCAAAAAACCAAAATGGCAGCAAAATCTGGCCCGCATCTCTCTTCCTCTTTTTCAGCTGCTCCCATGCTGGGGGAGGAGGCAGGGACAGGGACACCTCCCAAGCTGTTGTTGGGGGCTTTGCAGGTATTTTACAGATGGAGGAAGCCCCAGATTTCTAGGGGTACAATTGCACTGAGGGAGGGGCTGGCACTGCCACTGTTCAGAGCTGTGCATGGCTTGAGAGCCACACATCCAGCAGGAGAATCCCTGGGCATGGGGAGGGAACCCTGCAGCCCCTCAGCCCCCCCAGCAGCTCCCACCAGTGACCCCCGACACCCGGTGTGACACGGGGTCTGAGCATCGCTCGCCGGGCGTTGCCGGAAGTGTTTTTGGCACCGGGAGCGCCGACAGCACGAGGCTTCTGTGGGCGAGGGCGAGCGGGGGAGAGCCCGTCCCCACGGGGGGCCAGACCACCACGGGGCTGCAGAGAGGCGGAAAGACCTCCACCCCAAAACGCCTGGGGCCACCCCAGCCCTGTCTCGGTCCTCCCGTGTTGCAGCAGCCCCGGAGCCCCCCCGTCCCTCCCTCCGGCGCCCCGGGGTGCCCCCGGCCGTACCGTCAGCCTCACGGCGGGCGTGCGGGGCAGCGAGTCCAGAGAGCGCTGGGACGGGTGGGCTCTGCCCGCCGCCGCCGAGGGGCTGTAGCTTTTCTTGCCCGCAGCCCGGCCAAGCATCCCGCTGGCCGCCACCCATAGGCCTCCCTCTCCCGGGGATCGGGACGGGGATGGGGACGGGTGTCCCCTGCTAAGGAGCCGCGGGTGGGCTCCGGGTGGCCGTCGGCCGCATGGTGCCAGCCCGGTGTCGCCCCACGCACCGGGACTGGGGCGCAGGCGCGGGGCGGGCAGTGCGGGGTGCGCCGGGGAGCCCCGGCCGGTAGCGTTTCCTCCTGGCCCCTCCGGCACCGGGGGGGGGTCCGCACGTCAGTAAATAAATATCTGGCAGAGCCGAGGCACCGGGGCTGGACGAGCCTGCGGTAGCCCCGCTCTCATCCCGGTCCCCAGGGAGGTTTGTGAGTCTCTCTGTCCTTCCCAACCCCTCGGTTACAGCCCCCCATTTCCTCCCTGTCCCTTCCTGCCCTCCCGCCACCCTCGGCGGCTGCTCCGTCGCCTTCATCTAAACAAAATTCCGCCCCCCCAGCCCCGTGAGTTGGGTTCTTTCTGGTTTCCCTCCTCTCCACGGACCTCCTGGATGTATCCAGGGCCCCATTGCCACCCTGTGGCTCTACCCTGCAGTTCCGCGGGTGCTGTCGCCCCTACAGCCCCCACCCGTGCCAGGGGTACGGGGATGGGGGGGGACACTCACCGGCAGGGTCTGTGGGACGGGGCTTCCCGCCCGGCTTTTCTTGGAGATGGAGGGGGTTTTTATCAGCTCCCGTTTCTTTCGGGAGAACATCGTTCCCGTGGGGCCGAAGCGCTGCCCTCAGCCCCTCGCTCGGCCCGGCCGCCGTGCCGGTTCCTCACGGCGCCGGTCACATTCGCGGGGCTCAGTGTCAGGAGGGCGCGTGTGACGCCGCCTCGCTTCCTCATCAGCTTCGCAGCCTGACCCGAAACAGGAAAAGCCGAACGCGCACCCAGGAGCGAGGCCGGGGCCGGGGGCACCCTGGCTGCCCTGCGGGGTCACAGGGGCCAGCGCGACCCCGGCACTTTGTGGGGACGTTTGAGAGGGTTTTAGTTAGTGTTGCACGGCTTACAGAGGGGTGGGGGGGCTGAGCCCCGCTCTGTGGGACCTGTGCTGGCCCCCGTGGGGACTCCCGCCCTCTGGGGAGTTCCCCCTGTTTGGGGGTGTCCATCCATCCAGGGAGGACAAGCTCCATCCCTCGGGAGATGTAGGAGTGAGTGGGATGGGGGGCTCCGGGCTCCCACCCCTGGGATGCTCCCGCCTCTGCCCCTCCGTGGGCTCGGTGTCGGTGCCGGGACCGGCCCTTTGGGGTCACAGCCCTGCCCTCTGTCCCCCACAGTCCCACCCGTGACTCTCCCACCCACGGGACATCGCGACCTCACACGGGACTATCCGGGGGACGTCGGATAAACCCCCGGTGAGGGCCGGTGCTGCGTGGGGACCCCCGGCCACTGCCCCCGGGCTGCTCGGGCCGGCTGCCAGCCCCGCGGGCGGTCAGGGGGTGATGGTGTCCCTCCCGCTTCATCCCGGGACCTCCCCGCGGGGCCGAGCCAGGCCGGACCGTCTCGCGTGGAATTAATGCCGGCCCCGTGGGGACAGGGGCACGGCGGGGGGCGGGACAAGGGGAGCGAGACGGGGTCAGGGATGGGTGGAGGTCGGTGAGGTGCGGGGACGGGGAAAGGCGTACGTGGGTCCTGCGAGTGTGCGCGACCGTGGGTGCGCGCAGGCAGGTGCGTGTGAATGTGTGAGTGCGTGTGTGAGTGTGTGTGTGTGTGTGTGAGTGAATGTGTGAGTGAATGTGTGAGTGTGTGAGTGAATGTGTGCGTGTGAGTGAATGTGTGAGTGCGTGAGTGAATGTGTGAGTGCGTGTGCATGTGCAGGGTAGCGCCCGTGGGTTTGTTGCGTGTGTTGTGTGTGTGTGCAAAACGCGTGCCCATGGGCCGGGGTGCCCCCACCCGTGTACAGGGATGCACACGCGTGTGCCCGTCTGTCTGTGTGTGCGTGTGCCCGTGGGCGTGTGTGTGCCCTGTGCCCGGGACGGCTCCAGTCCCGACCCCGGGCTCCTCCGACTCCCGGCGCCTCCCGGAGCTCCCCGGGTCCCAATGTCGGGGTTCGGGACCCTCCCCTCGATCCGGCCGCTCTGCCCTTATTTGGACATTTCTCCCCGTCCAATCAACGCGGGAGGGCCGGGCCCGACCTCGCCCCCGCCCCCGCCCCACCCGAGCCCGCTCCGGTACCGGCCCCGTTGCCCGCTCCCCGCTCCGGTACCGGCTCTGTTCCCCGTCATGAGCAGCTGCCAGTTCAACAAGGGCCCCTCCTACGGCCTCTCCGCCGAAGTCAAGAACCGGGTGAGCCGCGGCGGGGGTCGGGCGGTAACGGGACCACCGGACGGGGGTGAAGAGGGGGCTGGGGGATACCGGGGCCACCGGGTGCTGTGGCTGCCGGTGCTCCCGAAGGCCGGGGAGAGCGGAGCATCCCGGTCCTGCGGGGACGTCCCGGTTGCATCCCGGGTTCTGGAGAGGCGGGATTTTTTTCCGGTATGCCCCAGGAATGCAGAGCCGGCCAGGAGTGGAGAAGTTGGGGGATTCCGGGCAGATGGAAATCCGGGGCTTCCCGCAAAGATGCGGAACTGAAGGACCCAGCGTACCGAGGTCTCCGAGGGCTGGGGATACCGAAGCTGAGCTCCCAGTCTCGGGGTGCCCTGAACCTGCCTAGAGGGTCCCGGGAAGGTGTCTTGGGGGACCGGGTGTCTCCGGTGCCGTGGCCGCTGCGGCTCCGGCTGTCCCTGGCAAACCGCGGGGCACCCTTCCCGTCACACCCGGGGCTGGGGGCGATCGCCTCGGTCCTCCGCGGCTCCGGAACAGCTCCACGAAACTTCTCCACTTTCTGTTTCCCCGCAGCTCCACATCGCCCTGCGGGATGCTCAGACCTGGCAGCGTCCCCACGGCCGTCTCTGGGGATGTGGTTTTTAGCCGCGGTGACTCTCCCGCAGAAATGCCGCGGGGCCTGAAGGGGAAAGAGGGATAGGAGCCTCCGGCTGAGCTGTTTGCACCCCTAGGAGGGATCTGGGTGCCAGCAGCTGCCGGCACCCTCCTGCCCCCTCGACAGCCCACAGGGGTCCTGCCGGGCCAGGGGGGGCGCAGGGGACACAGCAGCTCCGAGTGGTCGGTGTAAATTGTTAACCCTTAACAGTCGGTGACTGTGTCCGACCCCAGGCGAGCAGAGATTGAGCAGTGGTCACCCCGGGGCAGGTGGCCAGTGGTTTGAGTTTGTTCTGCCCGGAGACACCTGGATAGGGCCAGGGCAGGCAGGAGAAGGGGCAAGTGGTGACAGGCACGTGGCTGCCACGGCCATGGTGGCGGGATGTGGTGGCTGTGGTGGCGGGATGTGGTGGCCATAGCAGCACAGTGTGGTGGCCATAGCAGCACAATTTGGTGGCCATAGCAGCACAATTTGGTGGCCATGACAGCACGATGTGGTGGCCATAGCAGCACAATGTGGTGGCCATAGCAGCACGATGTGGTGGCCATGGCAGCATAATTTGGTGGCCATGGCAGCACGATATGGTGGCCATGGCAGCACGATATGGTGGCCATAGCAGCACAATTTGGTGGCCATGGCAGCACAATGTGATGGCCATAGCAGCACGATATGGTGGCCATAGCAGCACAATTTGGTGGCCATGGCAGCACGATGTGGTGGCCATAGCAGCACGATGTGGTGGCCATAGCAGCACGGTGTGGTGGCCGTGGCCGGGCGCTCCTTACCTGGCCTCGCAGGGGATTTGCATTTCGTAACGGGGAGCGGACGGGCCCTGGCCTGCCTGGGGCTGGGCTGCCCCAGCCCAGCGGGTGACACGCGCCAGGGCCTCGCCGCCGAGTGCGCTTGGTGCTTCAATGTTGATTCAGCAAGACATGAGCCAGTCTGACTACCCCGGTGTGTCTGATGGAGGTGACATCACCGACTGGGAACCAGTTAAACCAGTGAAATGCTCCCAGTCTGTGCAAGCCCTCGCTGACTGGGCTGTGGTGGGATCTCTCTGGGGATGGTCCACCGTGCACCCCCCATGCCCTGGGAAATCCTCAAGCTGGCCGTGGGGAGGGAAGAGAAACTGGCTTCAGCTGCTCACGCTCCAGAAAATCAGCTGGCGGGACTGTAGAATTCCACAGCCAGGACACACGTGGTGTTATAAGGGTGATCTATGTCCTGCATCAGTCGAGCTTCCATTTGGGACTGGAGTGTCTCCCTACCACAAAGCAGGGCTGGGCTGTGCCCATCCCAGTGTCTCCCTGTGTCCAGGATCCCTAGGGACTCATGGCCTCAGCACATAACGGGACCAGGAAGGGACAGGATGGGCGAGAGGTTTGTGGCTGACCTGAGGCCACCCCCAGGTGCCAGCTGAGCATCAGAGGTGCTGGGCTGGGGCAGGACAGCACTCGGGGTTTCCAGGCCCTTCCCTCCCCAGGCCAGGAGAACTTTCTCTTCTCTTGTGGGCCGGGGCTGAGATGACGCTGCCGGAGATGCTGCCGGCCCTGGCAGCTGGTCTCCATTTGGAAGGAGGCGTCCACATTCCTGGCATAGCCGCGGTGACCGAGGAATCTGTGGCGGAGGTTGGGCCTCGCCAGCAGGGGAAGGGAGAGCATCGTGTGGCCGGGACCCCCGGGGCTCAGAGCTGAGCTCCCACGGGCTCCAGGGGACAGGGAGGGACAGATCCGGGGGGGCACTTCCCCCTAACCCCACGGGCAGTTCCTTCTCATACTTTTGGAATGGTTCAGAAGCTGCTGTGTCTGCTGGCAGCATCATCCTCATGCTCCTGTCCCTGTTCCCATCGCAGGGAGGGGGGAACTGTCCCCATGAGGGCTTTGGGGTGCACGCTGGGGCCCTGCCTGAGCTGTCCCCCCACTGCCCCCCCAGCTTGCCCAGAAGTATGACCCACAGAAGGAGGCTGAGCTGCGGACGTGGATCGAGAGTGTCACAGGAAAACAGATCGGACCTGACTTCCAGAAGGGGCTGAAGGATGGGGTGATCCTCTGCGAGTGAGTCCTGGGGTGGTCCTGGGCATGGCCCCCAGCCCCTGCTCCAGCTGGGTGGAGATGAGGGACACCAAACCTCCAGGGGACCCTCACCAGCTCTTGTGATGGGAAGGGTGGGCTGGATCCATACCAGAGGGACCTGCCAGAATCACCCCCAAGTCTGGGGAGAGCCCTGAGGACAAACGGACCTGGGGGGGGAAATTTGCCTCACATGGGCGAGGCCTGGGCTGGACCTTCCTGAGAGGAACCTGTGCCCTGCAGCCCCTTGAGGTTTCTTCCTGCCACAGCCTCATGTTCCCCTGTCTCCCTCCAGGCTCATGAACAAGCTGCAGCCCAACTCGGTGAGGAAGATCAACCGCTCGGCTCAGAACTGGCACCAGGTACATGCAGCTCTGCTGCCACCCACCTGCTGTTCCTCTGCTGTCACCCGCCAGGGCTCACCCCTCTGCCTCTCCCACAGCTTGAGAACCTCTCCAACTTCATCAAGGCCATGGCCAGCTATGGCATGAACCCCGTGGACCTCTTTGAAGCCAATGACCTTTTTGAGAGCGGGAACCTGACACAGGTGCAGGTGTCACTGCTGGCACTGGCGGGAATGGTGAGCATGGGGGGAACAGCAGCTTGGGAGGGGCTGCAGCCCCATGGGGACCCCCAGTTTGGGATGATGCCTTTGGGACCCCACAGCTCCCCCTGTGCAGGGAGTGGGTGGGGGGTTTGGGACCCTTGTCCTTCCTCACGGCCACTCCTGGCAGGCCAAGACGAAGGGGCTGCAGAGCGGAGTGGACATCGGCGTGAAGTACTCGGAGAAGCAGCAGAGGAATTTCGACGAGGCCAAGATGAAGGCTGGGCAGTGTGTGATCGGGCTGCAGGTGGGCTGCCCCACAGGGTCCCATGGGTGGGGGGCCGGGCAAAGGGTGCCCAGTTCTATCAAATTCTCAGCACTGCCACGCTCCAAGTGGTGCTGGAGGGACCTGAGGCATGAGGTGCCTCAAGTGTCCTTGGGATCTGGGACCACCTTGACTCTGTGTCCAGCACTCAGTGGCTGAGATGGGTTGGGGAGCACTGGCTGTGCCCCCCCAGGCTGGGGATGGGAGGGAGAAGGGGCAAATGTGGGGCAGCACACACTCCTCACCTGACTCCTTTGTCAGATGGGCACAAACAAGTGTGCCAGCCAGTCGGGCATGACGGCCTACGGCACCCGGAGGCACCTCTATGACCCCAAAAATCAGATCCTGCCACCCATGGACCACTCCACCATCAGCCTCCAGATGGGCACCAACAAGTGTGCCAGTCAGGTGAGCCCCCACGCCGGGCTGGGGAGGGATGGGGGCACCACAGCTGAGCCCTGCTCCATCCTGTCCTTCTTTCCAGGTGGGCATGACGGCTCCCGGCACCAGGAGGCACATCTATGATGCCAAGATGGGGACAGAGAAGTGTGACAACTCCTCCATGTCGCTGCAGATGGGCTCCAACCAGGGCGCCAACCAGAGCGGGCAGGTCTTTGGGCTCGGCCGCCAGATCTACGACCCCAAGTACTGCCCACAGGGCAGCCAGGGCGAGGTGGCCAACGCTGCTGGTGACCAGAGCGGGGACCCCCCTGGGTACCACTACTACCGTGAGGAGGAGGAGAGTTACTGAGCGGGGTGGCTCAGCCCCACCCTCACCATCTCATGTACAGCCCCAGTGCCAGCCACATTCCAGCCTCCACTTCCAACATTCCCTCTTTTAAAACTCTTTTTTAACTTTGGAAATGAAGCTATTTTTCTGAGCAAGGAAATAAAGATCCTGTTTCTAGAGAGGAGCCCAGACGGTTCCTCCTCAGGAGCCCCAAGACCCTGGGGCAGCAGGAAGGTGGCAGATGTTCCAGCACCTGGGAGTGGACAGTGCCACCTCCATCGCACCCAGTGCCCACCACACACCCCTGTGATGCCCTGGATCCCTCGCCCACGCTGCCCCTGGTGCTACTGCTCCCCCCTGTGCTGGCAGATCCCTCCTCAGCCCTCTGGAGGAGAGGGACTGGGGTTAGCAGGACACAGGGGAAGCACTCTGGGAGACACTGCATGGCCTCGGGATTGTGAGTGTGTGTTTGAACGTGTGTGTGCACTCTGGTGTGAGCTCTAAATGCTGGAAATGCCCTTTTTGCAGAACTTGTAGGGACCAAGTTTTCAAGGCCGCGGTGATGGCTGCAGGGCTGGGCCGGGAGCTGGCACACCTGGCACAGCCGGCACACCCAGCACTGCAGCAACCTGATCGCCCGGGCTGGAGCCAAGGCTGACTCCAGCAGCTGCATCCTACACCAGGGCGGTGTCCGAGTGCAGCCAGTGCCCATCAACATTTCTCCTCCCGTGCGGTTTTTAATGCAGATGCTCTCAGACTGAAACCTTTTATTTAAAAAAAAAAAAAAAAACCAAACCAAAACAATCTTTCAACATAAACAGGAGCTGATCTCTGCTGCAGGCGCCTTGTCAGGGCTCAGGCGGGTCTCTCTGTGCCTGGGGGGCCGCGAGCTGCTACAGACCTGGGTGAGACCCCCGGAGTGCCAGAGGGGTGGGGTGGGATGTCCCAGGGGGAGGAGCGGGAGCCGGGAACGGGCTGCGGGGTTTGCAGATGTGCGGTTCATAGATGAGTGATTAACAGTGCCAACGGGACAGGACGGGACGTGCCTGTCCGGATAGGGATCCACCTTTTGGGGCGAAATGCTGCGTTTCGAAGAGCGGCGCTGCTCCGTGGGGTTCCCAAGGGTGGGGTGGGCGAGGCGGGGGCTCCCAAGGGTGGGGTGGGGTGGGGTGGGGTGGGGTGGGGTGGGGTGGGGTGGGGCGGGGCGGGGCGGGGCGGGGGCGGGACCGCTGCCCGTCTCTCCCCGCCGGACCTGCCCCTTTAAGAGCCGGTTCCCATGACGTCACGCCCACTTTGTAGCGCGAGGTGGGGGCGGGGCCTGCGCGCGCCCGGCGGAGCCGCGGGGTCTCTTAAAGAGGCCGCGCAGCCGCATCAGGTAACGGGGATAACGGGAGTCCCGGGGGTCCCGGGCCGGGGGCTGCGAGCGGGGAGAGGGAAGGCTGTGCTCCGGCTGCTGGTCTCGGCCGGATGCGGTCGCTCAGCGTTCCCCCCGAGGCTCTCAGTGCCTCCCCGACCCCCCCATCCCCCACCAGGGCTATCCCCGTGTCCCCATCGTAGCCCTGAACTGTCCCCATGTCCCCTCTGGACTGTCCTCATCGTCCCTTCGAGCTGTCCGCATGGTGACCCTGAGTTGTTCGTGTCTCGCCCGGGATACCGCCACATTTTCCCGGCCCGTCCGCCTCCCGGTGACTCCGCATCCCGCCCAGAGAGGGGCTCCGTGCGGCCGAACCGGGATGGGGGACGCGGGGTTGGAGGGCGCCGGGAGCTGCAGTTGATCCGACGGTTACCGGGATCCCCCGAGCTCCCGGTTGCAGCGATGCGGCGTGTTTGTCCACGTGAGATGAGTGAGCAGATTCCCACGCAAGTCCCCCGGGAGAATCCAGGGATTCTGTGGTTGTTTTGTCCTGAAAGGAGCCGCCTCCCCCCGCGGGGCTGGGGCTCCCCGCGATCGGCAGTTCCGCAGCACCCTCCGGTTCCAGCGGATGTGGGCACTCAGACACCTCTGTCACCCTCACCCAGCAGCTGCTTCTCTCTCTCCGTGTCACCCCATCTGACCCCGGTGCATCCCCGGAGGAATCCTGCCCCCGGACCCACTCGTGTCCGGCCCCGCAGGCCGATTAGGCGGATTTCCTAATCCCGCTGCCCCGTGCCCGCTTATCCCGGCTGCGCCTGGGACCCGGCTTAGCCCCGGGCGCGGGCGGGTGGCGGCGAGCGCAGGGCGGCGGGTGAGTGCGCGGTTCCCTCGGCCCCGGGGGAAAACGGGGGGCAGCTCGGGGGTGGTGGTGTCCCAGGCTCGCCGTGACCGGGGAGCAGCCCCGGAGCTCGGTTCTCCCGGGGCGCGGCGGGCAGCACCGGGCGGAACGCGGCGGGTTGGGTCGTGCCGCCGGGCTCGTCACTGAGCCGCCTCGGCGGAGCTTTGCTGCCGGGTCTCGGAGCTGCCGGCCCCGCTCCACGGGTGGGTGAATTCCCCGGAGCTGGAGGAGACGGGGCTGCCACCTGCGGGATTCGGGTGTCGGAGCTCGCCCTTCGAGCCCGCTGCACCGGAGCAATTCTGCTGCTGGGCTGATGACAGCCCCACCCACATCCCGCTCTGAGGGAAACTGAGGCACGGGCAGGTCTCAGCCTCATCGGGGCTGCCCAGCTCGCCCGGAGCTACTCCCGGGGTGCCAGACATCACACCCTGTGCCCGGGGTGGGCGTGAGTCGTGCTCCTGGCTCCTGGGCAGAGCTCGTGCCCGATTCTGGTGCTTTTGGTTTAGGAAAGAATGTGATTTGAGCCTTTAGCTCCGGAAAGGAGCTTTGCTGCAGGAATGCCGTCCGGCTCCTGCCGGCCCCGGAGCTCAGCCCTGTGCCCGGCACTGTGCCCAGGGTGTGATAAGCCCCGAAGCAGAAGGGAGTGAGAGCCCAGGATCGCCCTCAGCTTGGGGCTGCCTCCCCCGCTCTCACCCGCAGCCGGAGCCGAGCGGGGCCCGCAACCCCCGCGATGGCCGTGGGCACCCAGCTGGGGCTGCTGCTCTGGAAGAATTTCACCTACCGCCGGCGGCAGCGGGTAAGTGGGCGATTGGGATGGGGCTACCCAGAGCCGCTGGTTCCTGGCAGAGGGGCAGGCAGAGCCCTGGACACTGATGGGGACCGGGACCCCCACCAACCTTGCATCTCCCGCAGATCCAGCTGGCTATCGAGATCCTGTGGCCCCTCTTCCTCTTCCTTATCTTGATCTCAGTGCGGCGATCCCACCCGCCCTTCAAGCAGCACGAATGTGAGTGTCCCCCGCAGGACCCCCTGGGCCAGCTAAGACCCCTCTGTGTGCCCCTGTACGGGAGCCCTTGGGGTGACACCGGGGTGACAAACACGGGAGGTGGTCACAGGGTGGGGGCTCGCTGGCCTCTCCCTGCTCGGGTGTGTTTGGGGGGTCCCGGGGGTCCTGCACTGCCCCCCTGAACCTGCCTCCCTCTCCCTCAGGCCACTTCCCCAACAAGGCGCTGCCGTCGGCGGGGACCCTGCCCTGGCTGCAGGGCATCATCTGCAACATGAACAACCCGTGCTTCCGGCACCCCACGGCGGGAGAGGCCCCTGGCGTGGTGGGGAACTTCGATGGCTCCATGTGAGCGGCGGGGCTGGGGAGCCGCGGGGCAGAGCGGGGCTGGGCCGGGGATTTATTGCCCACCCCATGTCCCACCTCGCAGCCTCTCCCGCCTCCTGAGCGAAGCCCGGCAGGTCCTGCTCCGCGGCCACGGGCAGCGGCTCCTGCGCAGCTTCGCCCGGCTCCTGCCCGCCCTGCGCCGGCTCCGGGACAGTGAGAACCAGCGGAGGGGTGAGCACCGGGGGCGGGGGGTGCTGGGAGAGAGAGACCCCTTGTCTGACCCCTGCTCCCCCAGCTCTGCCGGTGAGGGAATACTTGAGAGAGGACGAGACCTTTTCGCGGTTCCTGCGGACCAACACATCTCTATCCCCGGCGCTGGTGGATGAGCTGATGGGGGCTCGGCTCAGCCCCCGCATCGTGAGTGTCGGCGCGGTGCCCCCTCCCAGCTCTCACTCCCGGTGACCGAATCACGACTGCCCTCTCCTTCCAGTTCTCCCTGGCGAGCATTCGCCTCCCGCTAAAGGCCCTGGTCTGCAACGCCTCGGTCCTGGGGGGCTTCCTGGAGGGCGGTGACGCCGACTCCACCCAGAGCCTGCAGCAAGCGCTCTGTGCACTGCCCAGCTCGCAGCTCCGTGCCATGGAGGGCTCCTTCCTCTCGCAGATGGACTTCCCACGGCTCCTGACGGTGAGCCCCCAGCGCGGTCTGGTGCTGGAAGGCACCGAGGCAGAGACCCCTGTCCTCCCCGGCAGGGCTGTGACCCCCTTCTCATGACCCCTTGTAGGAACAGCTGAGCTCAGATTTGGGCGGAATCGCTGCCACCGTGGAAGCTTTGGGCAGCTTCCTGCGGGTTGCAGCATCTCTGATGGAGGAGGTACACACCTCACTCCCCTGTCCCCTAACCACCCCCACCGTGTCCCTGGGTGCTCCTGTCCCCCACTGCCCCTCTCCACTCTCACCCCACTCTCCCCAGGTCTCCTCCATGACCAGCCTGGCCGAGCTGCGTCAGGAGCTCGTGGGGCTGAGGGCCCCCAACACCAGCACGGGTGCCTTCACAGCCCTGTCCCGCATCGCCTGCGGACACCCTGAGGGCGGGGGGCTCAGGATCCCCTCCCTCAACTGGTATGAGGACAATGATGTCAAAGCCTTCCTGGACAGGAACAACTCTGAGCAGAGATCCGTGGCCTCAGGCAGCACCAGTGAGTGTGGAGGCTGAGCCAGGGGCTGCAGGGGGCAGTGGGGGCTGGTGGTGTGGGGCTGGTGGTGAGGGCTCAGCTCTGCATCCCCAGGTCCCTTCTGCCGGGAGCTGCTCCGCAGCCTGGAGTCCAGCCCCCTCTCACAGATCTTCTGGCGAGGGATCAAGCCCCTCTTTGTGGGGAAGATCTTGTACACACCACCCGGGCCTGGCCCTGACAGTGTCATGGCTGAGGTGAGTGGGGGCTGTGGGGGGCCTGGAGGGGTTTGGGGGGTCCCATCCCAGACCTGCCTCACCTTCCTCACACAGGTGAACCGGACCTTCCGAGAGCTGGCGGTGCTGGGGGAGTTGGGGGGTGCCTGGCAGGAGCTGGGACCCCAAATCTACACCCTCCTCAACAGCAGCCTGGAGATGCAGGTGCTCCAGGTGTGTGACTCCAGACTCCTCCCATTGGGAACAGGGTTGTTGTGGGATGCAAGATGGGGTGTGTTGGGGTGCAGCTGGCCAGGAGCTGGGTGGGATGCAGCTGGGGCAGGGTGGGCTGCATGGCCTCCCATACCCTGGTGCTTTGCAGGACCTGCTGCTGGCCCCAAGCACAGCCCAGCTCCTGGATGGGTTCCTCAACGGCACCTCCTGGAAGCTGCCAGATCTGGTCACATTCCTGACAGGGCCAGCAGGGGGGCCAGGCCTCACCTGGCACCAGGTGTACGCTGATCTGGACGCAGTCATGAGGACGCTGTCACAGTTCATGGAGGTGTGTGTCACCCTAAGATTTTAACCCTAATACTATCAACCCGGCTGTGGGCAGGCTGGCTCCTTGCACCCCCCATGCCTGCTGAACCCTCCCTGCCCTCCTACAGTGTGTCTGCCTGGACAAGATTGAAGCAGTGGCCACTGAGGAGCAGCTGGTAGCCCGGGCCCTGGAGCTGCTGGAGGATCAGCAGTTTTGGGCAGCAGTGGTCTTCCAGCCCCCCATCAACGCCACGGCCCCCGGGCTGCCACCCCACGTCCGCTACAAGATCCGCATGGACATTGATGATGTCACGAGGACCAACAAGATCAAGGACAGGTTGGGGGATGCCCACCCTGTCTGTCTCCATGGCCAGCCAGCAGCCTGTGCTCGTTGCTGAGAGATCCCTGGTCCCAGCACCGTGCTCTGCCCGCAGGTTTTGGGACCCAGGCCCTGCAGCTGACCCCTTCAGTGACCTGCGCTACGTCTGGGGGGGCTTCGTCTACATTCAGGACCTGGTGGAGCAGGCAGTGGTGCGGGTGCAGACTGGGGCTGCCCCACGGACTGGGGTCTACGTCCAGCAGATGCCCTACCCCTGCTACGTGGATGATGTGTGAGTGGGCAGGGGCAGCCCTGGGCTGTGGGACTGTTGAATGACCGCCCTGCTGCCATGGGGACACATCCAGACATCCCGCAGCATCGCTGCACCAGGGAGGTGGCACAGGGCTGGTCGTGCCCTGTTGTCCCTGGCCCAACAGTGGCCCAGGAGTGTTGAGCTAAGGTTGCAATGTCTGGTGGCATCTCCCCAGGTTCTTGAGGGTCCTGAACCGCTCGCTGCCTCTCTTCATGACACTGGCCTGGATCTACTCGGTGGCCATGATCATCAAGGGGGTGGTGCACGAGAAGGAGACGCGTCTCAAGGAGACCATGAAGACCATGGGGCTGAGCAGCGGGATGCTCTGGCTCAGCTGGTTCCTCAGCAGCTTCATCCCCTTCCTCCTCAGCTCTGCCCTCCTTGTCCTCATCCTGAAGGCAGGTTGCAGGTCTCAGGGGACAGCGTGGGTGACACAGGGAACATCAGGCCTGGGAGCCACAAGCTCCAACCTCCCTCCATCCACAGCTAGGAAACATCCTGCCCTACAGCGACCCAGCAGTCATCTTCCTCTTCCTCGGCACCTTCTCGGTGGCCACCATCAGCCAGTGCTTCCTCATCAGCACCTTCTTCCCCCGTGCCAACCTGGCCTCGGCGTGTGGTGGCATCATTTACTTCTCGCTGTACCTGCCCTACGTGCTGTGCGTCGCCTGGCGTGACTACATCACCTTCCCAATCCGTGTCCTTGTGGTGAGCACCCGGAGCTGCCCCTCTGCAATGCCCCTGCTGCTCTGGGGCAGGAGGCTTTGGGCTGCACCCCTGGGTCAATCTTTGCCCACACTACCATTCTCGCTGTCCTCAGAGCCTGCTGTCCCCCGTGGCCTTCGGCTTTGGCTGTGATTACTTCTCCCTCTATGAGGAGCAGGGGGTGGGCATCCAGTGGCACAACCTGGCTGCCAGCCCCGTGCCAGGAGACCCGTACAGCTTTGCTGCAGCCATGGGGCTGCTGCTGCTGGATGCTGTCCTCTACGGCCTGGCCACCTGGTACCTCGAGGGTGTCTTCCCAGGTGAGTGCAGCTCCCCTGACCCCCAGCTGCCACTCAGACCCAGCTTGACTCAGCCCCTTCTGCTGCAGGTCAGTACGGGATCCCCAAGCCCTGGAATTTCCCCTTCCTGAAGAGCTACTGGTTTGGAGAGTCATCCTCATCTGGGCACTCCCTGTACCACCCTGCACCCCACCCTGCACCCCAAGGTGAGTCCCTGCCCGCCCTGGAGCTGTGTGGCTGAGGGCAGTGGCCGTGGAGCAGGGCTGGAGCCCTCCAGCCCAGGCCTTGCACCCCATGGTGAGGGGTTCTGCCCCCAGCAAGGGGTCCTGGCTGTGGATGTGACCCCTTGGTGGCTTCCAGTGCTGGTGGAGGAGCCGCCTGCTGAACTCCAGCCCGGCGTCTCCATCCGCAACCTGGTGAAGGTCTACGGCAGCAGCGGCCGTGCAGCTGTCAATGGGCTGAGCCTGGACTTCTACGAGGGGCAGATCACATCCTTCCTGGGCCACAACGGCGCTGGAAAGACCACCACCATGTGAGCCACAGAGGGGCTGCATGGCCGTGGCTGGGGACAGGAGCTGAGCCTGACCCTGTCCCCACCTGGGCCCCCTATAAGACAGGGTACCCTGGCCCTAAGCCCTGATGCTCCTGTGCTCCATGACCCATTTTCCTCACTTCCAGGTCCATCCTGACTGGCCTGCTGCCCCCCACCTCGGGCACTGCCTATATCCTGGGCTGGGACATCCGCTCCGATATCGACAGCATCCGCAAATCCATGGGGATGTGTCCCCAGCACAACGTGCTCTTCGACATGTAGGCAGGGCTGGGGAGATGTGGGGAGTGATGCAGAGCTGTCCCCCTCCATCCCTGTGCCCCTCACCCTGCCTTTCCCCCTGTGCCCACAGCCTGACGGTGGAGGAGCACATCTGGTTCTACGGGCGGCTGAAGGGGCTGTCAGAGCAGCAGGTGCAGGAGGAGATGGAGCAGCTGCTGCAGGACACGGGGCTGCCCCACAAGCGCCGGGAGCAGACCAGGAACCTCTCGGGTGCGTGCGGGGGTCAGGCTGGGTGCCTGAGCTGGCGTGGGTGGCTCCGAGCCTCCCCAACGCTGTTCCTCTGCAGGCGGGATGCAGCGGAAGCTCTCAGTGGCCATCGCCTTTGTGGGCGGCTCCCGGGTGGTCATCCTGGACGAGCCCACGGCCGGCGTCGATCCCTTCTCCCGCCGCAGCATCTGGGAGCTGCTGCTCAAGTACCGCAAAGGTCAGGGCTGGGGGTCCCCACTTCACCCTCTGAGCCCCCCCAGCATGGGGCGAGCAGGGGGATGTGCTGGTGGGGAGAACCTGCAATGGGAGGGTCCGGCAAGGGGGTTTGGGGTCAAGCCCGTTGCTGGTCCCCAGGCCGCACCATCATCCTGTCCACCCACTACATGGACGAGGCGGAGCTGCTGGGGGACCGCACGGCCATCATCTCACAGGGCCGGCTCTGCTGCTGCGGGTCCCCCCTCTTCCTCAAGGCCAGGCTTGGCACGGGCTACCACCTCACCCTGGTGAAGCGGGAGAGGAGCGGGGCAGGCGGCAACGCTGGCACTGTCCCCAGTGTCACCAAAAAGGTGGGTTAGGTGGGTTCCTTGGCCCTGATGATTGTCCCCCAAAGGGCAGCCGATGTCCCCATCCCTGGGGGATATGGGGTGCCAGGCTCCAGCCACCCTTTCCTGCAGGACGGCAGTGACTCAGAGCACAGCAGTGACACAGGCCTGGGCAGCGAGCAGGCCAGTGATGCCAGCGCTGTGGGTGAGCGTTTTGTCCCCTCCTAGTGTCACCCCCAGCTGTTCCCCACACATCCCCCCCTCAGCTGGGGAGGCTGGGGGTGCGCAGTCCTGCATTTGACCCCTCTCCTCCTTTCGCTGGGGGTGCAGAAGGGGGTCTCCATCCCCTCCATCTCCCCTGGGGACCCTCTGGCTGCTCCAGCCAGCAGCTCCTGCCCTGGGTTTCCAGCCCTCCCCATCCCTCCAGATGTGGCCCAGCTGTCGGCGCTGATCCAGAAGCTGGTCCCTGGCTCCCGGCTGGTGGAGGACATTGGGCACGAGGTGCTCTTTGTCCTGCCCTACAGTGGGGCCAGGGATGGGGCCTTTGGGGAGCTGTTCCGTGAGCTGGATGCACACCTGGGGGAACTGGGGGTCTCCAGCTATGGCATCTCTGACACCACCCTGGAAGAGGTACCCAGGGGGGCTGTGGTGACAAGGGGGGTGACCAGGGGGTTTCCCTCACTGGGCTGTGGGTGCTGGTGTGTGTTTAACACCAGCCCTCCCACACCCCCAGATCTTCCTGAAGGTGGCTGAGGACACAGCCCTGGACACTGACACCACAGGTAAAACCCCTCAGTCCTGGCTGGAGCTGAGCTCTGGGGTACAGGGGGTGCTGGGGAGGTGCTCAGCAGTCCAGAGCAGAGGGGTGGGGTGTTCCCTGCACCCTGAGTGTCCCTGCCAGGGCTGGGGTGCCACTGAGAGGTGCAGAGAGGTGTCACAGCCTGTGGCCTCAGTCCTGCCTTGGCATCTTGTCCTCATTTTGTCAGGCACCATGAAAGGAGCAGTCCCTGGCGAGATGGGGGACGGGGATGTGGCTGATGGAGAGATGGGTAAGGACGGGGGAGGTGGGACCCCTGAGCTGAGTGCTCTCCACCTCCAGCCCCTGGGCTGTCCATGTGGGCAGCTGTCCATCCGGGCAGGCATCCCTTCAGGCACGTGTCCCTTCAAGCAGGGGAATGCTCAGGGACCCTCGTGCAGCAAAGCTACCTCACAGTTTTGGGGTGACCCCAGAGCAAAGATCTGGGATGAGGATGGATTTGGGGGAGCCCAGCCCTGTGCATAATCCCAGGGGGCATATCCAGCATATCCTGGAGGGAGAACTGGCGTGGGGGCAGCCACGGGAGTCTGGGGGGGCTGTGATGGTTTGGGGCACCAGCTCTGCCCTGGGTGGGCGCTGATCCCTGCGTGGCTGTAACTCCTCTCTCCTCTCCTTTACATTGAGCCAAAGGAGCCCGGCGAGGTAGGAGCTGGGGGCTGTTTGGGGGGGCTGGGGGCTTCTGCATGCAGCATCCCGTCTCTGCTGGGGTGGGGGGATGTCCCTGCCAGCACCCTGTCCCCCCGTGCCCCGCCTGCCACGAGTCCCTTGCCAGACCCCTCTCTGCCCCGGCAGCGGAGGAGCCCCGGGAGACGGACCTGCTGCGGGGGGCGGCGGGGCAGGCCTGCGGCAGGGTCAGGGGCTGGGCGCTCACCTGCCGCCAGCTCCGCGCTCTCTTCACCAAGAGGATGCTCCACGCTCGGCGCAGCACCCGCGGCTTCTTCGCGCAGGTGGGACCGCGGGGAGGGGATGGGGCAGGGCAAGGGGCAGGGTGGGGCAGAGCCAACCCTGATCCCCCTCCTGGCCTCCTCAGATCGTCCTCCCCGCCGTCTTCGTCTGCATCGCGCTGCTCTTCAGCCTCATCGTGCCGCCCTTCGGGAAGTACCCGCCCCTGCAGCTGCAGCCCTGGATGTACGGGCAGCAGTTCACCTTTTTCAGGTGTGTCCCCAGCCCTCTGCCCGCCGTGTCCCTCGTCCCCCACTGCCGCCAGCTCACTCCTGTGTCTCTGCCGGCAGCAACGACGCCCCGGGAGACCCCGACACAGCCCGGCTGCTGGACGCGCTCCTGGCCGAGCCCGGCTTCGGCACCAAGTGCATGAAGGAAGAGGGGAAGGCGTGAGTGTCCGCGGGACCGGGGCTGGAGGGGGCAGCGGGGCTTGGCCGCTCAGTGCCCCCTGCCCACGGAGCAGCTCTGCCGCCTGGTGTGATGCTGTGGGACCCCCAACATCCCCATGGTGGGTCCCGGTGCCCCTGGCTCACACCAGGATGGTAACAGGAGTGTCTCTCTCTCTTCCCGGGTGCTCAGGACAGGGCTGTGCCCACCAGCTTCCCATCCCGATGGTTTCTCGGCCCCCTCAGCGCCCCCATCCGTGCTGGAAGTGCTGCGGCGTGGGAACTGGACACAGGCCAAGCCATCCCCCCCGTGTCAGTGCAGCGGGCCAGGGGCACACAGGATGCTGCCCGAGTGTCCTGAGGGGGCTGGGGGGCTCCCACCACCCCAGGTAACCCCCAGCCTAGTAGGGGCAGCCCCAGGGCTCTGTCACTGCTGGTTGTGGGGGCAGGTGATACTCCAGGAATGCCACAGGGCTGGGTGTCCATCCAGCCCATCTGTCCATCCTGCAGGTGCAGAGGGGCACAGGGGACATCCTTCAGAACCTGACAGGCAGGAACATCTCTGACTATTTGGTGAAGACCTATCCCCAGATCATCCGTCAGGAGTGAGTGCTGGGGCTGGGAACACCGGGGACACTGCAGGAGCACTGTGGGGACACCAAGGGAACACCCCAGGGACACCTGGGGGAAGGGGACACTGCTGGGGACATGTGGCTGGGTGGGCAGCTGCTGCCCTAATGTCCCCTTGGGGGTTTCTCTCTCCCCTGTCTTCCCCCACCTAATTTCTTTCAGGCTGAGGAACAAGAAGTGGGTGAATGAACAGAGGTAAGCTGGGCAGGGGCTGGGGCTTGGCACAGCCAGGGATGGAGGGAGACAGGAGATCCCTGGTGGGTTTGGGGAGAGCCTGAAAGGTCCCTGGGCAGAGCCATCATCCAGGTGCCTTCAGCCCTCTGCTGTGTGTCCCTTCCTCTGGCATCTGAGTGAGTGGAGGGTTGAGTTTGCACAAGGGTGGCAGTGGGGAATGGCTGGCAGGTTTTGTAGAATTGTGGAATTGTAAAATCTCCTGGGGTGGAAGGAACCCATGTGGATCCTCAAGCCCAATTCCTGGCACGCTGGCAGTGGGAGCCTCTCCAACAAATTTGGGAGCCTCTCCAACAAATTTGGGAGCCCCGTTTCTCCTGCAGGTACGGCGGCTTCTCCCTGGGCGCCGGCAGCTCCCAGGCCCTGCCATCAGCAGCCGAGGTGGATCAGGCAGTGCTGGAGCTCCGGGTGCTGCTCAACATCACCCTGGTATGGCTGGACTCAGCCCCTGGCTCAGCTCTGGTGTCCCAGTGCTGGGAGACCCCTCCTCACCCTGTGTTCCTGCACCCAGGGCAGCCCCTCGGATCGGCTCCTGGCCAACCTCAGCCGCCTCATCGAGGGTTTGGATGCCCGCAGGAATATCAAGGTGTGGGTCTTGAGCCACCACCCTGTCCTGACAGCAGATGACCCTTGAGGTGCTTCTGCCTCCCACTCTGTCCCAGTGGGGCAGACAGGACTTTGTTTACATACTTCTTTTTGACCAAAATCTTAGATTTTCAGAGTTGGTTATAACCACATCTCAGTAAACAAGCCTGCAGTGGCAGGGTAGCAGCCAGGTCTGCTCTCAGAATAATGCCACCATCCTTGGCTCCTTTATAATATCCAGGGCTGGGGGTCCCTCAGGGGTGAGAGCTGGGGGGCAGCAGGGATGTGACAGTGGTGTCCCCTCAAGGGGTGGAGCAGCCCAAGACGGATTGAGAGTGGCTGGAGCTGGAGGAGAGCAGGAGCCTGGTGGGGAGTGGGGGATGCTCCTGGTGGGACTGGGTGCTGCAAACACAGCCAGGGGCAGTGCCAGGTTGAGTGGGGGGGGCTCTGAGCTGCTCAGCCCTCCCCATTCTGCAGGTCTGGTTCAACAACAAGGGTTGGCACGCCATGGTCTCCTTCCTCAACGTGGCCAGCAACGGGCTGCTGCGAGCCCGGCTGCCCCCCGGCACCGACCCCACACGCTTTGGCATCACAGCCACCAACCACCCCCTCAACCTCACCAAGGAGCAGCTCTCTGAGGCCGCCCTGTGAGTGCTGGGGATTGGGGTCTCACAGCCCCCTCTGGCCCCTGCTGAGCTCTCCCCTCCTCGGCAGGATGGCCACCTCTGTGGACGTGCTGGTCTCCATCTGCGTGATCTTCGCCATGTCCTTCATCCCGGCCAGCTTCGTCGTCTTCCTCATCGAGGAGCGGGTCAGCAAGGCCAAGCACCTTCAGTTTGTCAGCGGGATGAAGCCCATCACCTACTGGCTGGGCAACTTTGCCTGGGACATGGTAGGGATGGGGATGGGGACAAGGACCATCTCCAAGGGGTCTGGTCCCATTCCTGACCCTTTTCCTGGTTTTTCCATCCCCACAGTGCAACTACCTGGTCCCAGCACTGCTGGTCATCCTCATCTTCCTCTGCTTCCAGCAGGAATCCTACGTGTCCTCGGCCAACCTGCCCTCCCTGGTGCTGCTGCTGCTGCTCTACGGGTGACGGGGCAGCAGAGCCCAGCAGGGGCGAGGGGGTTGTGGGGCTGGGGGCATTGGGGTGAGGGGGTTGTGGTGCTTGGGAGGGTGGGTGCTGTCTCAAGCCCCCCAGGTTGGGAGGTACACCTCGGCCAGCCCCTGCCTCTCTCCCCTGCAGATGGTCCATCACCCCCCTGATGTATCCAGCCTCCTTCCTCTTCAGCATCCCCAGCACTGCCTATGTAGCCCTGACCTGCATCAACCTCTTCATCGGCATCAACGGCAGCGTGGCCACCTTTGTGCTGGAGCTCTTTGTGGACCAGGTGAGCCCTGGGATGCCCTGGAACCCCCATCCCTTCCCTGCAGGGCCAGTGCCAACTCCTCCACCTGTCTCCTTGCTGCCCCATCAGAACCTCAACGACATCAACCGCGTCCTGAAGAAGGTTTTCCTCATCTTCCCCCACTTCTGCTTGGGCCGAGGCCTCATTGACATGGTGAAGAACCAGGCAATGGCTGATGCCTTTGAGAGGTTTGGTGAGTCTGGGGGTGTCAGGGCTGCTCACCATCCCCAAAGCCCAGCACAGGGGTCCCCTATTCCTACAGCCCCTCTTGCTGCATGCAGGGGACAAGCGCTTCGTGTCCCCCCTGTCCTGGGACCTGGCAGGGAAGAACATGTTTGCCATGGCCATTGAGGGCGTCGTCTTCTTCCTCTTCACCCTCCTGCTGCAGTACCACCGCTTCTTCCTGCGCCTGGGGTGAGCACTGCCTGGGGGTACAGAATCACAGAATCACAGAATCACTAGGTTGGAAGAGACCTTTAGGATCATTGAGTCCAGCCCATGTCCTAACACCACCTCAAACTAAACCATGGCTACATCCAGTCTTTTTAAAAACACATTCAGGGGTGGTGACTCCACCACCTCCCCTGGTAGATGATTCCAGTACTTTATCATCCTTCCAGTAGAAAACTTTTTCTTAATATCCAACCTAAATTTCCCTTGGTGCAGCTTAAGACTGCGTCCTTTTGTTCTGTCAGATGTTGCCTGGAAAAAGGGACCAGCCCTCACCTGACTACAGTCACCTTTCATGGAGTTGTAGAGAGCAATAAGGTCACCTCTGAGTCTCCTTTTCTCCAGGCTAAACAATCCCAGCTCCCTCAGTCTTTCCTCACAGGAGTTGTGTTCCAAGCCCCTCACCAACCTTGTTGCCCTCCTTTGGAGGGCAGAGTGTATTATTCAGATGTCTCAATGTTCTTCCTAAAGTGAGGGGCCCAGAACTGGACACCCTGGGGGTGCTCAGGAGGGTGGACAGCCCTGGATGTGCCCTTCCCACTGTTTCCACAGGCCACGAGCTCTGGAGCTGCCCTCGCTGGGGGATGAGGACCGGGATGTGGCCAGGGAGAGGGCGAGGGTGGGCAGCATCCTCCCACACGGCTACCTCCTGCTGCTGAAGGACCTGACCAAGGTGGGTGTGTGCAGCTGGACCCTGCTATGAGCTCCAGCCCACCCAGAACCCCTGTCCCCACTGGCAGTGACAGGAGGGAGCACCCAGTTCCACCTCTCCTCCATGCAGGTGTACCGGCGCAGGAAGGCTCCGGCCGTGGACAGGCTCTGCGTGGCCATCCCCCCCGGGGAGGTGAGGGACAGATGGACAGACAGACAGCTCTGTGGGCAGGGCCAGGGCTGCCAGTGACCCTGCTCTGCCCCCACAGTGCTTTGGCCTCCTGGGAGTGAACGGTGCTGGGAAAACATCCACCTTCAAGATGCTGACGGGGGACACAGAGGTGACGCTGGGAGAGGCCTGGCTGAAGGGGCACAGGTGAATGCAGGGACTCCACAGCTCCCTCTCCATGTCCCCACAGCCCCTATGCCATCATCTCTGTCCCCACCCTGTGCTCTTCCTGGCCCTTTGCCCTGCAGCCTGCTTCATCCTCATCCCTGCAGCTGCTTGTCTCTATTCCCACAGTATCCCTGGCACATGTCCCCATCGTGCAGTGTGTTCACCTGTCCCCATCCTGTGCTCACCTGTCCCCATCCTGTGCTCACCTGTCCCCATCCTGTGCTCACCAGTCCCCATCCTGTAGTATTCTCACCTCTCCCTGTCCCATGCTCACCTGTCCCCACCCTGCAGCGTGCTCACCTCTCCCTGTCCCATGCTCACCTGTCTCCATTCTGCAGCGTGCTCACCGACCTCCAGTCTGTCCACCAGCACATGGGTTACTGTCCCCAGTTTGATGCCATCACGGACCTGCTGACAGGGCGGGAGCACCTGGAGTTCTACAGCCGCCTGCGCGGGGTCCCAGAGGAGGAGATCCCCAGGGTAGGGCCTGGACCCTGTCCTCCCCAGCCCATAGGGAGTCCCCACCCTCACCCCCTCTGTCTCTTGCAGGTGGCTCAGTGGGGCATCACTGCTCTGGGGCTGGGCCCTCACGCAGACCGGCCGGCGGGCAAGTACAGCGGGGGCAACAAGCGCAAGCTCTCCACGGCCATCGCCCTCCTCGGCTGCCCCCCTGTCGTCTTCCTGGTGAGGGGGGTATTGGGAGGCCCCACTGCAGCACCAGGGTCCTGCCCAGGCTGACTCTGGGCCGGGATCATTGCAGGATGAGCCCACAACAGGGATGGATCCACAAGCCCGGAGGTTCCTGTGGGAGCGCATCCTTGGTGTTATCCGGGACGGCCGCTCCGTGGTGCTCACGTCCCACAGGTGAGTCCCCACACGGGGTCTGCAGCCCCCTCAAAGGGGAGCACCTCTGGAACCCCCCAGACAGGAGCATCCCTCTGCCCTGGGGGGCTCACATGTTCCCTCCCAGCATGGAGGAGTGTGAGGCGCTCTGCACCAGGATGGCCATCATGGTCAACGGCCGGTTCCGCTGCCTGGGCAGCGTCCAGCACCTCAAGAACAGGTACCAGACTGGGGGGCTACGGGGGTCTCCTGGGGGTGGTGGCCATGGCCAGTCCTCACAGCAGTGTCCCCTCTCCCCCTGCAGGTTTGGGGACGGGTACACGGTGGTGGTGCGGGCGGGGGGCCCTGGCCCAGCAGCAGTGCAGACCCTGCTGCAGCAGCACTTCCCCGGCATCGTGCTGCGGGAGCAGCATGGGGGGCTGCTGCAGTACCACCTGCCTGCCCGTGTCGCCTCCCTGGCCACCGTCTTCAGCCTTCTGGCCGCCAACCGTGGCCCCTGCCACATAGAGGACTACTCTGTGTCCCAGACCACGCTGGACCAGGTGATAGGGGAGGCAGGTGTGAGGGTGGGGTGGCCCTGTCCCATGGTGCTGTCTCTCATTTTGCCATTCCTGCAGGTCTTCGTGCACTTTGCCCAGGAGCAGAGTGATGGGGACGCTGGGGAGGTCACAGCTCCAGGACAGAATGCAGCCCCTAGCCCCGGGAGGAGGCTGAGCACGTTCCTGGAGGATGACAGCTACCAGGAGAGCGCTGTCTGAGTGGGCCGTGGTGTCCCATGGACCCCCACAGACCCCTCCCTGGTTGTCACTGCAGCACAAGCCAGGGTCGCAGGGCTTTGGGGTACTGCAGACCCCAGAGCTGCACAGAAGAGGCCTGGGCACATCCTGCCCACTGGGATGGTGTCACCATCCCAGGGGACCCTGGGTGTTTAGGAGGGTCAGAGTGCCAGGACAGGGCTGGCCCTGGCTCCCTGCGGTGGGGTTGATGCCCTGCGCAGGGCTGAGCTGGATGGTGGGTCTGGGGCTGGCCTTGGAACCCCGCTGCTGCTTGCTGTAACAGAGCAATTCAATAAAAACTCACGGTACTGCCGGGGGGCTCGGTTGCCCTCACCACAACGCGACCACAGTGATGGACAGGGCGGGGGCACAGCGGGAGTGTGGCAGAGTGGCCCTGACACAACAGGGGCGAACATCAACGCACAGGGCCGCGCCTGGGGTTACCCCGATCTCGCGGTGGGGCTGGAACACCCCGTGCCGCTTCTCGGGGGGGACAAAAGGATCGTCCTGCGGAGGGGCTTTGAGACCATGCTGAGAAAAAAATATGGAACGCTTCACGAATTTGCGTGTCATCCTTGCGCAGGGGCCATGCTAATCTTCTCTGTATCGTTCCAATTTTAGTATATGTGCTGCCGAAGCGAGCACGAATTACCGTGCATCCGCAGCGGTATTTAAACCTCCTATAGTTGATAACTTTAACCTCAGTGCGAGTTAAGCTTATTGGATTTCCACACCTTTCTTCACATGATCACTCTCCTAGTCGATACGTGCTAGTTTTTGATTCGAAATCTTCCGCTTTGTTGAATTTTTTTTCCTTTTCCTGGCCGAATTGTGCCGGCTGCGCGCGATGCATGGCGGGATGTCTCCATATTTGCATAGAGGCGGGGCAGGGCCGGAGCGTGTCCTCCACCGTCCCGTCGTGCCCCGGGTGCGCGTGCGCGCGCACGCGCGTGAACCGCCGTGGCTGGCGGAGGAAAATGGCGGCGGAGCGCTGAGGGACGGGACAGGATCGCGCCGGGACAGTTGAGCCGTTTGCCGCCCCCGAGCCACGCCGCACCGCTCCGCCCCGCCGAGGGTCCCCATGGCCGCGGGGACATCCCGGCAGCCGCGTCCCTGTTGTGTCTGCTCTGGCCGCGCAGCTCCCGGGCCCCGCTGAGTGCCCAGGCCTGACCCGTTGGGTCTGACCCGCCGCCGCCCCGAGGCGTCTGCGCCGGGCAGGGGCCGGGGAGGAGGACGGAGGCAGTGCCGGCCCCGCGCCCGCGGCCCCTCCGCAGCGCCCGCCCGGCCCCAGCCCGGCTCGCGGAGGAGCAGCAGCCTTTTCGGGCCCAGCCCTCACCAGCCCCGCCGTCAGGATGTCCGAGAACCAGCCGAACGCCAACAACCACCACCCGGCTAACAACGCCGGGGCTGCCGGCGGCAACAACCGGGGCGTCCGCAACCCCAACCTCAACCAGAACCCCCTGATCAACGTGCGCGACCGCCTCTTCCACGCGCTGTTCTTCAAGATGGCAGTAACCTATGCGCGCCTCTTCCCTCCCTCCTTTCGCCGCGTCTTCGAGTTCTTCGTTCTTCTCAAGGTGAGGGGCAGCTCCTCCTGCCAGCCCGCGGCCGGGCTGAGGGCAGGAATTTCATTAGAAACACAAAAAGTGGTGCCTTCGCCGGAGGTAGCGGGCTGTGTTTGTACCACGCACACCGAGCTGTCCCCGGAGCTCCCGTGGGCCCCTCCTGTGTCTGTGAGGGAGACATCAGTCTCCATGGTGGTCCCGGTGTTCCCTGCACTCTGGAGCTCTTCCAGATCTGTAAATCAAAAAGCAATTGCTGAGCCAGCTTGCTGGGCAGCCAGGCTGGCTCGAGGCAGGAGAAGTTTCAGTTTCTGTTTCCTAGCAATCGCACTTTTTGGATACATTTCCCACATGATCTACTGGATTGTTGGAGACTTGCTGGAGCCTTGTCTTTCCTGGAAGCAGTTGTGGCACAGCCCTGTTCTAACCCTGTTTGTTTCAGCAGTGCCAGGAAAGTGTCACTGTGCTCTGAGGTGACCCCACCTGCCTGCTGGGTGATGGGGACCCTGTCAGTGACCCCTGTCAGTGTCCAGGGGTGACTGCCCTTAGGTAAAATCCTAAATTAGAGAAAGGGGAAGGGCTTTGTTTGCCAGGCAACAGCAGCACACTCCTCTAGGTTTCTACAGTTCAGCAAGAAACATTTAGCATAGCTTGTCTTATGCTGCACAGATATGTTTTCTACCCTCTCAGGAGACATTTGGGTTTTTCACATCCCTGTTTCCTCTCCCAGTTGAACCTCTGCATCCTGGCAAACCGGCTGGGACAGGGATAGTGCTAACGGTGCAGTGGTCAGGCAGAGTGGCTGGGAGCAGTTTGTGTTGCTTCTGCCTCTGATCACAGCTCCTCCCAGAGAAGTAAAAACTTCCTCAGGGCTCTGTGGAGAGCAGCCTGCAGGGTCAGGGGTCAGCAGCCTGCTCCCAGCTCTCCTCCAGCTGCTGGCAGGAGGGAAGTGGGAGCCCACATTTCCATCCCAAGCCCTGGAATTGCCCCTGGCTCTTTTGTGGCTCCTGCAACCAGGGAGGTGGCTCTGCTTTACCTTCCCTCACATCTCGCTGTGCAGCTCCTCTGCAGGGTGATGTTTACCAGGCTGTTTGTTTATCACAAATAGGTCAGGACGGCGGGGCTGATGAGGACAGAGCAGCGCAGGGTGGCTGGGAAGGGAGGTCTGAGCTCAGCAGTGCCACTCGCTGTGCCAGCTGTGCTCAGAGCTCTGAACTTTGGACGTCTCTCTTCAGGGAACAAGTGGTTTTAGTCCACCCTGCTTTGCTGTGGTTTATGGCTGTTCCTGGAATGGAGGCAGGGCGGGGAGCTGTGGTGTTTTGTGCACTCGGTCTCGGGGCACAGCTCAACCTCCCCAAGGCAGGACCTGTTCTTTGGGACAACGGATCTGATGTGGGTTTGGGTCATCCTGCCCAGGGGTGGGTTGGCTTTGCTTAGAGCTTGCTTTATTCTGCCTTTACAAAGCTGGAAAGGCTTCTCTGGGTTTCAGCAGGAAACTCTTTGTGCTGGGGAGGGAAGGGTTGGAAGGCACGGACGTGTTTCCATTTCCTTCAGTGTGCCTCGTGGCCTCATCCCACACTGGTGCTGTGTGGTCAGTTTTGGGGACACTGTTGGATGCAGGACCTGTGCTTTCAGAGGGCTGTCACTGTCACCTCTCAGGAGCAGGAGCAGCTGGTTCCTGATGCCTTTGGTGTGTTCCCTGCTGGAACTGCCAAGGTCTGGCTGCTGCGTTGTTGATGCAGAGAAACATCAAAACTCTTGTCCGCTTGCCAGTCCACTCACCCAAATTATTCTGGTGTTTCACAGGCAGAGAAGAGCTGGTGATAACTAAGGGGTCTGACAGTCTCTGCCTTGTCTCCTGCCCTTTAGGCTCTCTTTGTGCTCTTCATCCTGGCCTACATCCACATCGCCTTCTCCCGCTCTCCCATCAACTGCCTGGAGCACGTGCGGGATAAGTGGCCCCGCGATGGAATCTTGCGGGTGGAAATCCAGCGCAACTCCAGCCGGGCCCCCATCTTCCTGCAGTTCTGTGGGGTGGACAAGTTCCCAGGAATGGTGGTTGAGTCCACAGCTGAGGAGGAGGAGGAGGAAGAGGAAGAAATGACTGTGGATATGTTTGAAAACAGCTCCATCAAGGTAAGCACGCGCTTCCTGTGTATGCTGGAAAGGGGATGCTGGGTGATGGGCTGGGGAGAAGTTTTGGTTGGAAGTGAAATCCCTGTGTGATCCCTTGGTCTCCTGGAAACAAAGCCTGTTCCTTGGCTGCTCCTGAGTCCCCACATTGACCTCTGATGGTTTAACACAGAAGGGAAAGCCAGAGGAAATGTCCTTTCAGGGAGTAGGAGGCTTTTGTGTGGATAGAGAGAGCACGGCAGGTGAGAGGTGAAGAGACTGCTGATGTGGCTTTCCCTACTCTGATTTTCCAACAGTTTGAGCTGGATATCGAGCCCAAGGTGTTCCTCAAGCCATCCCGGGTGAGCAGCACTGAGCTGCCCCACAACGACAGCCAGGAGTTCTCGTTTAGTGACGCAGCCACTAAAGGTATGCAGCCTCTGCGGGAGACTGTGTCCGAGTTTGAGATGCTAGCCCGAGCAGGTAATCACACCTTCACTGCTACCTGTGCTCCTCCTTCCTCCCATCATCATCATCCTCCCCACACATCCCGTCCTGGCTCCTTGGGGCACCTGCACAATGACCTTAAATGTCTTCCCTATGTGTTTACCTGGGGATAATCCTGTCAGTACTAACAGCAAACCCACAACAAGCTCTGCCCTGAGACTGGGGGGAGGCTGGGTTAGGAAATTTGCCAGGCCAAGAGGCTTGAGATCAACCACAGGTGAATGAAAGCTCTTGGCCTGGCAGGTTCCTGTGGTGATTGGTGTCAGGTATCTCAGATGAGCCTGAACCCCCTGTCCTGATCTATTGTCCCCTGCAATCCACAGGGCTCTCCTGACACCGACATTCCTTCTAGCATGAGCAGGGTTTGGGCTGTGTTCTGGGTGCTGAGCCAACACCAGCATTGTAGCAATTGGAGCAGCCAATTTGCTACAATTAATTAATCCGGAAAGCCACCCGGCGGGTTTTGGTGGATTGCAATACAGCACTGCTGTTCCACTCGCATGTTCCCTGGCCTTATCCCACCCTTTTCCTGCCTGACCTAAGCTGCTCAGGCCTTGTAAACTCCAGAGGGAGATTTAGTAGCTTTTTGTATTATTTGAAATGGAATTCCAGTGTGGAAAAACTTCTGTTTCTAGTGGTTAAGGTAGGAAATCTACTAAGGAATATTTATCTTAAAATAGAGATGTGGACTTGGAGTCTTTGTGTTATTCCTCAAAATTTGCAAGAAGTTGGCCTCTTTCACCACGCTGTTTTCCCTCTGAAGGCTGGAATTGTTTGCCCTGCAGACACACTGGAGTTGTGCCTGTTGTGGAGGAGGATGAGACTGGACACTGTCCTATTCCTTGGTCTTGCAGTAGATTTGCTTGATGCTCATCCAGAGCTCATTAGTCCTGAATTAAAGGTCCAGAGAGCAGTAAATGTTGTTGGTGCAGGACCTTTGTTGCTGGTGCCCGGGTTCTGAGAAGAGTCACGTTGTGCTGGGCTGGGGCACTGGTAGGAAGTCCCTTGTTTTGCTGAATGCCTGGTTGGAAACCATCCAGAAAAGGAGAGGAGGAGAACAGGCTGTTTCCCAGATTACTTACAAAATTCACATCTTTAACTCAGTCCCAAATTCCTGATTTCATTGTTTTTTCCAGATTTTCTGTCTTCTCAGTGCACCAAATTTTATGTTTACTCAGAATATTTTAGCATGAAAAAATATTTTATTATACAAAGGAAGTAATTGTTGATATTTAAACCCTTGATTTCCTTTTGAGCTTGAAACTGTTTATAATGGAAACAAAAGACAAACCCAACAGCCCAGCCTGTGTTTGCTGCTCAATAAGGGGATGGGGGGAGCTCTGTCAGTGCTGGGTCAGGTGTGTCTCTGTTTAGTTCTTGTGTCCCTTTAACTGTCACTGTGGTGCCAGGAGCTGCCTGACAGCTGCCTCCCCCCTCCTGGAGATACACCCTGGCAGTCTGGAAGAGCAGGGATTAAATTGCTTGGCTCTGGCTTAGTGGGAGGTTTTGTCCTTTCAGAGATGATGTAGCAAAAAAGTGTTTCTTTGGAACCTTTCTTGGAAAAAAGAAAAAACCAAACCAGAGAAACTTCAGGCTCCACCAGGTTTTGGGAAAGCTGTAATTGCTGCTGCCTTCAGCTCTGACATGTAATTGCAGCAGTGACCTCGGTCCCCTGGGAAGTGCAGGGCTCTTGCCTCTGGAGCATTTAGTTGGTGTTCAGCAGGTGTAAAGTGGATTTTCCTGCTGGTTCCCAAACAAAATAGGAAGCAGAAATTGAACAGAGCAAGAGCAAGTTGCTCTGGGATTGCTGGGCAAAGATGTGGGCAGGTTCTGGGCAGAGCTTGGAGCTGCTGCCCTGAAGCTTTCCCAGAAATCCCACATTAAGGACTAATGTCAAGGGAATGGGCTGTAATTCCAAAGAGCTTGTATTGATTTATGTTTAATTAGTTGAGGGAAGCCTGGGGCCCACGTTTGCAACCAGTTCCCTTTTCAAGAACATGATGGGAGGGAGGGAACCCAGAGGGGCTTTTTCTTCGTGCTGGCTGTTTGCAGACGTGGGTGTTGAGTCTCCCTGTCTCTTTGTGTCTCTCTCCCAGTGTGGCCACAGGAAGAGTACATTGTGGAATATTCTCTGGAATACGGCTTCCTGCGCCTGTCCCAGAGCACACGGCAGCGCCTCAGCATCCCCGTCATGGTGGTGACTCTGGGTGAGTGGGAGGGGGCTCAGGGGTGGGTTCCTGTGCTGCAGAGACCTCCACACCATCTCTGGGAACTCTTCCTGAAGCTCACTGTGCTCACTTCCCACGCGGGAGAGCTGCTGTGTGCAGCCTGCCTGCCTTTAGTAGGTCACAGCTTTTCAGGAGGAGCTTTCTGAAATGGTGGAGCCTGGTTCAGTGAGCCCTGATGTCGTGCCCAGCTCAGTTTCCCCACATGGAGCAGAGAAGAGGTCTCTCCCTGGCTGAAGGCACTGAAGCTCAGGCTCAGTGCAGAGCAGCAGGGTTAGAGCCTAGTGGGCAGAGCAACTGTGCAGATACTGGGGACAGTGCTCACAGATCTGTCACACTGTGAGTGCTGCTGTGCCCCTGTGAGCACCAGCAGGTCATTTCCCTCAACAGTGTTCTCTTCTCCTGGTGTTTGCTCTGTTAAAACCTGTCCAAGTCAGGAACACACAGCCTCAGACCTTCTCGTGCCTGTGAACCTCTGTATCTGTTAGTGCAGCAATCAGAGAGGAACTTGTCACTTCCTCCCACTCAAGCTGAAGCAGAGCTGGGTGGGGGTTAAGCAGCTTTCCTGTGCAGTAATGGGCAGTCAGGGTGAGCCCTGGAGATAGGCCAAGCCTAGAGGGCAAATTCTCTTTGTGTCTGTGCCAGCACAGAGAGTGACATCCCTGGGAATCCTTAAGGCCCTACTACCATTTACACTTTAGTGTGGCTGGATCGGTCAGGGGATGAGATTTTCCCTCCTAGTCCTCCCAAGTTTGGTTTTACTGCCCCAGGTCCACATACAGATGCAGCTCTGCTGGCACAAGTATCCCTCACCTTATGCCTTTGTGGCTCCAGGTGTGAAGAGTGTGAAAGGGTTTTTGTGTTCTCTCTAGATCCTACCAGGGATCAGTGCTTTGGGGACAGGTTCAGCCGCCTGCTGCTGGACGAGTTCCTGGGCTACGATGACATCCTGATGTCGAGTGTCAAAGCTTTAGCTGAGAATGAGGAAAACAAAGGTAAGGCCTGGGGGAGTCTCAGCAGAGGCTGCTTGGAGCAGTGGGTGTTTGTTCTGTGGATGCCTGACTATCATCTTCTGACTATTGATTAATCTGTAATGCAGGGAGCAGCTCCCTGTGTTATTGTCAAGGACAAAATGAGAGAGGCAGGAGGGGAGAGGTGTCTGGAAACGTGATTTCCTCCCGCCTCACTGCCCTGCATGACAATGAGTGCTGCCCTGAGGATTTGCTCCAAATCCTGTTTCTTTAGCAGGCACTGGAGCTTGGTTCTTAGTCTGTGGTTTAATCACACTGAGCTTGTGTTTGTGCTTTTTCTCCAGGTTTCCTTCGCAATGTGGTGTCTGGGGAGCATTATCGCTTTGTCAGCATGTGGATGGCCAGGACATCTTACCTGGCAGCCTTTGTCATCATGGTCATCTTTGTAAGTCTCTGTGAGCTGGACAGTGCCTGGTCTCAGCCTGGTGCTGGGCAGTGAGTGGTTGGTGCTGCAGCAGAGCTCTCATCTACTTTTAAAGTGTAGTTGGTGGAGGATGAGGCCTTACCCTGGGGAATGTTTTTGTTTGTTTGGGTTTTTTTTTTTAAAGTTCCTGGAGTCCACCAGTGAAATGAGTAGAAGAGCTGACCTAAAATGCACTGTTGTTTTTGTTGTCAAAAGGGAGCTGCTGTTAATTTCTAAGTGTCCTTAAAACACTCCAGCTGTCAGTACAAGGTGCAGACATTTGTCCTCTGAGACTTTTAAGAACAGCCCAGACTGATTTGCCTAGAGTGATCAAGATAAACCAAGTGCTGATGTGTGAGATGAGGTGTTCTCAGATACACATCAGACAAGATCCCAAGCCATTACTACCCCGTGTTTATTGTCTTGGGTGGATGTGGGTGACTGTCTCTGTGTGTGGCTGTCCCACCCATGGGGCAGGTCTGTGCACAATCATCTGTGGGCACTGAGGAGGAATTGAGTGCAGGGAGGTACTGGGAGCTGCGGGAGGAGCGGGATGGAGGACAGGAAAATCCCTGCTCCCAGCCCTGTGGGTTGGTGTGGCCCCAGTGCAAACATTCACGATTGGTCCCTTTACAAACAAATCCCTTACTGTCTGTTCCCCTGCAGCAGCACAGAGATTAATTGCTGTTTTTGAAGCTCTAATTACTCTTTGGGAAATGGCTCTGCACAGCTCCTGCTAATGAATGTGGGATGTGCAAGCCCAGGCTCGCCCAGGCCTCTGCCGCACTGCGATTCCAAGCGACTCCCTGCACCCATGGGGCTCTAATCTGCCTCCCCTTCTCTGTCCTGTTCCAGACTCTCTCTGTCTCGATGCTGCTGCGCTACTCACACCATCAGATCTTTGTCTTCATTGGTAAGAACTGGCTGAGGGGTTTGGGTTGTGCTGGGCACTGTGCCTGCTCCAGCACAGGTTTGGGTTGGAAGGACCTTGAGGATCATTAGTTCCAATTTAGAAGGGTCCTACCTGTAGCTGCACAGGGAATACATCCTCCTGCTCCCAGTCACTGCACTTACCAGAGCTGTTCTCTGTCCTGAGAAATATTGGCTGAGGACAGATGATGTGGCTGTACTGAGCAGGCAGAATTGTGGCCTCTCTGTGCCTCAGTGTGTTTTCCCTCTTGCAGTTGACCTGTTACAGATGCTGGAGATGAACATGACCATTGCGTTCCCTGCTGCTCCACTCCTCACTGTCATCCTGGCTCTGGTTGGTAAGGACTTGCCTCACTGCTTGTATCTGCAGCACGTCCCTCTGGGATCTGTGGGGAGTCTAATTCCCTGTTCCAAGCTGGCCACGGCAGGTGGTTACTGTGGCTGCTCATCACAAGGCAGAAGGCTCTGGAATTTGATGGCACAGTGAGCTCCATTGTCCTTCTGAGTCCCCTGGAAAAGCTTTGTTGGGAAATCCCAGAATCCAAAGTTTTGTCTGTCTCTGGAGCTCGTTGCAGACTGGCACTCTGTTGGGCACGTTGCATTTGTACAATTTTAATTTAAAAAGCAGCAAAACCTCCTGAAGTCTGCACTGTGGGATGCAGCTGATCTGTGGGATGTGGCAGGCAGAACATTCTTGGCTGTAGCTGCTGCCATAAGCAGAGCCCAGTTACCTGCCCTGGGCAGGTGCAGTCACAGCCCTGCTCTGAGGTGACAGAGGACCCTTCCCATGCCCTGCCACCCACTGATGTCCCCTCTGTCCCCAGGTATGGAGGCCATAATGTCTGAGTTCTTCAATGACACCACAACCGCGTTCTACATCATCCTCATCGTGTGGCTGGCAGACCAGTACGACGCGATCTGCTGCCACACCAACACCAGCAAGAGGCACTGGCTCAGGTAAGGGCTGCCTGTGGCCACATTCCCTCTGCCTGTCCTCCCCCAGCTGCTCTGAGTCCTTCCCAGCACCCCCAGGCACAACTAAAGGTAATACCTATGTGGCTGTTTAGGAGCTGCCCCACATGTCACAGGGTCCAAAGTGCAGTTTCTCCACTTTGGGTTTGGGCCTGGATCTGGGAATTGCCTTGATCTTCCCCAGCTTCTTGTTATTTCCTGTTGATAGACAGGCAACTCTAATTATCTGTTAATGAGTCTGTGTCACTCCATCCAAAGCACCCCAGCTCAGGCTGTTGTTGGGAGGAGAAGGGAGCTCACATTTTTCCTGATTTTTCTTGCCTTGTCCAGATTCTTCTACTTGTACCACTTTGCCTTCTACGCCTACCACTACCGCTTCAATGGGCAGTACAGCAGCCTGGCACTTGTCACCTCCTGGCTCTTCATCCAGGTGAGTCCCTTTGGGGCTGCTGCACCTTGGGGGAGTTTGTCAAACTTCCCCTCAAGCTGGGTTGGAGGAGGGATCCTTATTTCTATAAGAGATGGAGTTAAGCCTGGTTTGGAAATGGAGCAGCAGAATGAGGCTGTGGAAGAAGGGATGTTTGGATTGCTGCCTCCAGTCCAGCCATAGGACTGACAACAACCTGATGTCACATGGGTGTTGGGAAGGGTTTCTGTCCTGTCCTTTTGGAATAAATCCTGGGGAGGGTCTGCCTTGCAGAGGAGCTGTTCAGGTCTGTGCAGTGAGGATGCTGGCAGGACCAGCTCCAAGCTGATGTCTGATATCCTGGATCAAGCATACCTGTTGGGTGTCTTTGGTTGTTCACCTGCTGTAGGGTGGGGACAGGGAATAGAGGATGGGCCAGAGGAATGCTGTCATCCTTCTTTTCCCAGTCCTTGAAAGTGAAGAGAGGTTGTGCTCTATTGCCTGTCTTCAGAGAGAAACTATAAAGCAGCTTACAGTAGTAACAGTGGAAGGGATAAATCTTTCCAAACTTGCTGCTGACCTGCTGGGTGTCAGAGCACCTGGATTCTTCAGGAGAAGTTTGGTTTTCTCAGGATGTGGTGTCCTGTGAGCCAGGCCCAGGGTGACACCTTTCCCTTTCCTCCACCAGCACTCGATGATTTACTTCTTCCACCACTATGAGCTGCCAGCCATCCTGCAGCAGATCCGGATCCAGGAGATGCTGCTGCAGAACCAGCAGGTCGGGCAGGGCACCCAGACCACGCTGCAGGACAACCTCAACAACAACACCACGGCCGCCCCGGTTGAGGCGGGGGGCCGCCGAGCCCCGCTGGCCACCGGGCCCCCCGGGGAGGGCAGCGCTCCGGCCGCCCTGACCCCCGGCGAGGCCTCCAGCGTCATCGCCGCCGCCGCCGCCTCCGTGGGCAGTGACCTGAACTGGGTGGCTGAGACAGCTGCCATCGTGACAGAGGCCTCGTTTCTGTCTGACCTGAGCACGACCCTCCTGGAGCCCGTGGTGCATGAAACTGTGGCCAACGGGACCCCTCAGGAGGCGGCCACTGCCTCTGGGTTGGTCGCCCGCATCAGGGTCAGCAGTGACCACCCGGAGACGGCCGTGGGCTCCATCACCATCGAGGTCACCTCAACGTCCGTGGTGGCTGCAGCAGATGCTCCCTCTGCCCCTGGGGCTGCACCCCTTGCTCCCCTGCAGGAGGGGGCAGTCCCCAGCCCCACCCTTCCCAAGCAGACTGAGGCTCTCGAGGGCTCAGACAGCCGAGCAAAACCCAGTGGCAAAAACTGCACGGGCAGCAGCAGCAGCAGCATGGCAGAGCCCCTGCCAGCCTCGGGTGGGGACAGTGACCAGGACAGAGGTTTGGAGGACCGGGGGGAGAGCAGCCCCTGCCCAGCACCAGCAGAGAGAACGCCCAGCTCGGAGCCAAGCTCCAGGAACCTGTCCTGAGCCCCATGGCTGTCACTCTGGACTGCTGGGAAGGCATTTGGATTTTGTTTGTTACTATTTCTCACTTCACCATCATCCTTAACCCATGGATCCCTCTGAGCAGAGCTGGAGCAGCTGGGACAGAGCAGGGCTACGGTGACCTCCCCCCCCAGGAAAGGCACGGGGGGCTGTGGGAAGGATGGTGGGGTTTGGTCCCCTGGCCCACACGGCTCCAGGACTCCTCTGAGGCCACAGGTGAGCCAGCCACCTGTTCCCACCCTGCCCTCCTTGTTCCCTGCCTTTTCCTTGTCCCAGCTTTACCCCTGCAGCTGTGTTTGCAGTCCAGGTGCTGATCCCAGGTGGGAGCTGACCTGGGATAGGCCACAGGCGTGGCAGCTTTGTGGTTAGAGTAGGAGCAGATAGAACAGGCAGAGAGTGTCCAGCCCCTGTGGGAGAGCCACAGAGGCAAATCCTGGTCACCCTTCCTGCTCCTGAGGAGGAAGAGCTTTTACCTTCCCCAGGCACAAAGTCTGCCCAGGCCAGGGCACAACCAAAGCAGAAAGCTGCAGTTCAGCCCCCTTTTATCTGTCCTTAAACTTCCCTTGGTGGGTGGGTTGGGAGGTGGAAGGTGCTGTGTCCAGGTGGGAGCTGCCATCCCAGGAGCCATGAGGGATGCTTGGAGTGCTGCAGTGGGTGTCTGGAGAGATGTGAGGTGAGGGCAGCAGCTCTGTCCTGCACAGCTCTGCTCTGGGTGAGGCAGCTGCTTTCCAGTGCCTTGTCCCTCCCATGGGACACGTCTGTGTTTAGGATCAGCCCCATCCCAGAGGAGAGAGTGGCTCCTCATGCCTGGACTGTTCTGTTGCATGAGCTGGTTTAGCAAAAAACCAAAATACTAAAGCCAAGACATTTCAGCTGGTTTTCCCATGTTTCCCTGGCAGTGGAGGTGAGACTGGCCTGACCCCTCTACCAAGAGGCTGAGCTGGGGGGCTGCCTGTGGACCCCTGCAGAGGGGCCAGATCCATGCCAGGATGTGCTGAAGGAGCGTTTGTGCAGGGAGGTGGAGCAGAGTGAGGCGGGATGAAGCTCTGGGAGAACCATGGTGAGACAGGGCAGGGACATGTGGGCACTTAGCTCTTGGGGACAGCTGGGTCCCTGCACAGATGTCCCCGAGTTCAGTGTTGTCCCCCTAAGGCTGAGCAGTATCTGGAGTCCATCTCTCTCGGAGGGCTCCGTGTGTTTCAGTGTTACCTTGTCAACACGGGGGGGGTGCTCAGAGCCCCCCCTCTTCACCCCTCTGCCTTTCCCACCTGGGTGCCCTCTTTTTGTTTTTCCTTTTTACCTGGAGCAGCCGTGGTGCTGTTTCAGGGCAGGGGGGACCCTGCTGTGACCAGCAGGTCAAATCTTGCTGCTGCCAACACTCCTGAGAAGGGGCCTTGTGGCCAACTGGCTCCCAGCCTCTGGAGTGTCAGGAATGACCGTAGGCTTTTCAGAGGAGTGGGGTGGGAGGGGAAGGGGGGGACACCAAACCAAATGATTTGATGAATGAAGAGTAGAGTTCATTCTATTTAATTAATGTACAAAATGTGTTTGTATATAATAATAAATATTATCTCTTAACAGCTCCTGCAGCGCTGCCCCATGCCCTGCCCACAGCTGTGCTGGGCTGACCTGTGGGAGTCCTGGGGGCAGGGGGTGCAGCGAGGTGAATGCTCAGTCCTGGGGGTGTCTCCTCCTGCCGTCCTGGGGTGTCACCATCTGTCCCGTTGTGGTGGCAGGGCAGAGGGCTGAGCACCAACCCTGTCCCGGCCATGCTCGGTGGTGCTGGGCAGCCTCCGTGCCAGGGGAGGGGCTGCAGGGCTCCTTCCACAGCCGCCTGTAGTGGGGTGGGGAGCTATTCCTTATCCTCAGGGGCGGGCAGAGCCCTGAGCCGCGGCCGGTCCCGCTCCCCGTGCGGCGTCTCCATCCCTCACCCTCCGCCCGAGGAAGGCTCCGGTTCTGCTTTGCGGTGGCTCTGGGCTCAGCCCGGTATTGCCGCCCTGGAGCTGCGTCTCCAGAGGGAGGTTCCGGTCTCGGCCTGTCCTCCTGCCCCACCCATGTGGGAGCTTCCTCTGCCTCCTCCTCCTCCTAATCACGGCCGTCCTGCGGCGGGGCTGAGCTGGGCCTGCGGAGGAAGGAGGGGAAGGGGAAGGGTTACTCTCAGCCAGCCCTGGCTGCATTTGGGGAAGAGGAAAAGCAGACTTCATCTTCCTTTGTCATCTTTATTTATGTGGTGTAAAAACAGAGCGGGGGTGTGGGGCTGAGCTTTGTCCAGGCACTGCGGGGACCTCAAACCCCAAGAACCTCCCGGCCCTTCAAACCCCCACTGCCAGCAGAAGGGACGGGGCGAGGCGGGGGGAAGAGACAAAGGCTCCTGAGGTGGGGAAGCCCCAGAGGTGGGGCAGCCCCAGGGCATCCCCCCTACCTTTTTTCTTTCTGAGCCGGAGGAGCGGGTGCCCTGCCCCACCCCGGCACAGCAGCCTGTCCTGGGATGTTTTGGGGGGTCCCTGCTCCCCACCTCACCTCTCCTCCCGGCTTTCCTCGGTGGCCAGCGGGGCGGGCAGTGGCCGGCGGCCTTTGGTGGTGCCCAGCACGGACACCAGCTCGCTCTTCCTCAGCAGCGCCGCGCGCAGCTGGTCCCGCATCTCCTGGATCTTCTCCTCCAGCTCCCGGAGCTCGATCTCACCGGCCTCTCTGTCCAGGGGCTGCGGTGGCCGCCCGTTCCCGGGGTGCCGCGGGGACCCCTCGGCCTCGGGGCGGGCTTTGTCCAGCTGGAAGCGCACCCGCCGCGCCTCCTTCCGCAGGGCGCTCCAGGGCTGTGCTGCCGCCGGTGCCGACCTCTGCTGGGGCTCACACCTGTGTGGGGAGGGCTGAATTGGGATCTGGCTGCTGTGGGGTCCCTCTGCAGCCCCCCAGAATTCTGGCTGTCCACAGGGAAGGGGAGGAGGACGGGGCAGGCTCCCAGTCCCAGCTGTACCTCTGCTCCAACTTCAGCTGCTGGCTCTTCCGCTCCTCCGTGCCCATATTCAGAGCCCGATGGATTTTCTGTGGGGAACACGGCAAGAGTGAGTTGGGGGGTGATGGTCTGGAGGTTAACAGGCCAGGGATTAATTGGAGGGTGATGGTCTGGAGGTAACAGGCCGGGAATTAATTGGAGGGTGATGGTCTGGAGGTGATGATTCAGGGGTTAAATGGGGGTTGGTGGTCCGAGGCTGGAGAGGGCCAGAGGTGGTGCCGCTTAGAGGAAGCAGAGACATGGGGTTAGGGATCTTTGGGGCGCTGTGTGAGCCCCTTCTCCTGGCCCCACCTGGCTCGTGTGCAGCCAGTAGTTGAATTTCTTCTTGCGCCGGATGCGGGGCAGGACGAGGCGGTAGAAGACGTGCTCGCCCAGCGAGGTGAGGAGGGAGCCGCTCAGCCCGATGCACAGCAGCACAAACAGCCCCGAGAAGTGGTAGATGCCCATCTGCAGGGTCTGCGGGCAGCAGGGGGTGTGAGCTGGGCTGCGGGGGGTGTCAGAGCCCAGAGCCCCCCCCGAGCCCAGGGGCTGCCGCACCTCAGTGACGGCGAAGACGCGTTTGCCGCAGGGCACCATCTTGTACCACTTGTCGTGCAGGAGGTCGATGAACCCCGAGGACTTGTAGCGGCTGATGAACTCGGAGACGTTAGAGGTCAGCGGCGAGTTCTGGGGGAGGCCGATGCCGTAGCCTGGTCCAGGTGCGGGGGGAGAGAGGGGCAGTGCTGGAACGGGGGGTACAGCCCACCACGGAGGGGGTACCTCCCCACCCTGCTTTGTTGTGACCCCAGCCCGATCACACAGAGCAGAACCCCCTTCCCACCACAGCCCCCTCAAACCTTCGATGGCGAAGGGTTTGCCCACAGTGAGCAGTTTGCAGTCAGAGTCGATGGAGACTTCATAATCCAGCAGTGACTTGTCCATGATGAAGGCGTTGAGCTTGGCGGGCTCTGTCCTGTACCAGCATGGGGGGATGCTCAGGGAGGGGCTGCTCCCCCCTTGCCTAGCATCTCCCCAGCCTGACACCCCTCCCAGACATGGGGGGCTTGTATGTGTGGAGTGGGAGGTGCACAGGCTCCAGGCCTGGGGCAAAAGATGCCCTGGGAAGGGTAAAAGGTGGGGGGGACCCCCTCATGCTCTCCCTGCCACTCACTTGAGCATGGTGACGCCATCGGGGGTGGTGGGGACGTTGTAGCGCCGCATGTACTCGTGCATCTCAGGGAAACTCTTCTTGATGTACTCCTCAGCACTGCTCTCCCACACCGTGCCGAAGCGGAAGCCCTGTGAGGGGTGATGGAGCTGGAAGGAGGCACCAGAGCATCAGCACCCCTGCCCCCAGGAATGTGTCCCCACTCGCTGGGGATGTGTCCCCAGCCCTGAGCCCCAAGCAGGATGTCTGGGCAGCCCCAGAGGTGCAGCAGCTCTTGGGGATGTCTGGGAAAGAGCTTCCCCAAGAGCAGCTTGGTGAACTCAGCCCTCTTCCCCCTGCCCTGGAGCTGAGACTGGGATTAAACAACAGTGGGATACACACACAAAGCTTTCTGTGGGTCTCTGAGACCCACACTCTTAGGAGGGGCCAAGATGTAGGACTGGGGCTGGAGAGAAAGAGGAAGGTGCAGAAGGGAAGACAGCCCCTTCCCTTGCCTTCAGCCCTGTCCCATCCCATCTGAAGCAGCTGGACACTCGCCCACCTTTGGGTCATGGATCCCCGAGAGCTCCTCGAAGGTCTTGTCCCCCACCATGACAGCTGCCAGGTTGGCCGTGTAGCTGGAGAGCACCAGGAGGCAGAAGATGGCCCAGAGGTTCATGAGGAAGCGGCCGGTGCAGCACTTGGGCGTCTTGCTGGAGACAGTGCGCCCAAAGAGGATGGCGTAGCAGAGGTTGAGGGCTGAGGAGTAGGAGAAGATCTTCATGCGGTTGCGGCCATGGGGGGTCATTCCATAGGGGCTCTTCCACTCGTAGAGGGTGAGGAAGAGTGCGGTCATGTGCAGCGCCACGAAGATGCCCACCCACATGGTCCAGTGCAGGGGCCACATGAAAGCCCCGATGGGTGACGCCGTGTCCTTGGTCCTCACCAGGATGCCCAGGCTGGTGGAGAAGAAGGGGCTGGTGAAATCGATGACTTTGCTCCGCACTGAGTTGATGCTGAAGGAGGTGACGGCCATGTGGGCCGTGCCACTGAGCAGGTCCCCCACCAGACCCGTCCAGCGCCCATTCTTCCAGGCCCCGTATTTCCCATCACCCACGATGTAGAGCTCAAAATCAAAGGCCATGTCCTCAGCCAGCTTCTCCAGCAGGTCGATGCAGTACCCGTAGCAGCATTTCTTGTACTCCCGTGGCACTGAGCCGTTGCCAAGCTTCTCAAAGAGGGCATCCAGCACTGCCGAGTCGTTTGTCCCGGGGTCCAGGCAGAGCTGCCCAGCCGGGCAGTTCCCTTCCTCATCCACCTCCCTGGTGAAGACAAAGGGGTGCTCCACCAGCGTCACCACCCGCAGCCGTGTGTGGGCCCCCTCGGCCGCCTCGCTGGGGCTCTTGCGCTGCCGCTGGCTCTGCCACACGCCTTCTTCCAGCTCCAGCTTGCCGTGGCTCCAGGTGCCCACTGTCATCCAGGTGGGCACCCCCTGCAAGTCTCTACGCAGACTCCAGACACGGAACTGCTGCTCCGGCCTCACCAATGCTGTGTTCTCCACACGCACCAGCCCCGTCTGGCCATGGAAGGATGTGTTGGCCAGGAACCTGCCAAGGAAAAGGTTTTACTGCTCCAGTGTTCCGGGTCAGCTGGGATCAAGGGATGAGGCTGGGAGCTGGGAGCAGGACATGCCCAACCCGGGCAGGGACAAGGTCAAGGAGGAGCAGCAGGATCAGCCCCGCTGTGGTGCCCCGCAGCTCGCTGTGCTGCTAGGGCCAAGTGTTATTAATATTTATTGAGTGGCCGTGCTCGGGCAGTGTTAAGGAGATCTAAAGTGACATGTCCCCCCTGTGCAGTGCCAGCTGTGTCCTGGGGGGCTGAGCCCCATCATTGTGGCTGCGCACACTGTGGACAGCACTGCACTGAGCCCAGGGATCCCCTGGCTCTGCCCTTACCCCATCCTGGGTCTGGGGCAGAACCCTCCCATGCACCCCAAAACTACAGAGCCAGGATGGGGGAAAAGAGGAGCCCCCAGCACCCCCTTACCTGGCAAGGAGGAGCCCTGGGGACTGGCCGCCTGCCCGGTGCCTCTCATTGCAGTTGCCCGTGGTCTGCAGCTCTGCGGGGTCGGGGTGGCTGCGGGCAGCGTGGGCAATGGCCTGGGACACCAGTCCCACCATGTCCTGCACAAAGAGCTCCAGTGGTGGCCGGCTGACCTCCCCAAAGGCCAGCAGTCCCGGGGGCAGGCCCTCGGTCTGCAGCTCACTGGCACTGAGCGGGAAGCCCAGCACCCAGTGGAGTTCCTGTGGTGGTATCCCCAACTCCTCTGCTGCCTGGAAGACGAGTCGAGCACGGTGCAGGTCACAGCCCAGCATCAGCACTGGGCTGGAGAGGGTCCTGACACGGTCCCCGTGCTGCTGCAGGTATCGGGTGGCCCTGAGCTCATCCAGGTAGCCCAGGTCCAGGACAGTGCGGAGGAAGAGCTGGGAACGTTGGGCCCAGAGGTCGAGGAAGCTGTCGATGTCCCAGGGGTGGCAGAGCACCAGGCTGGTCTCCTGCCAGTCGTTGGCCTGCAGGACGCTCACCAGCACGTCCACCAGCATCTCCGGTGAGCTCTGCCGGTCCATGTGGAAGTGGAAGGGGCTCTGCCAACACACAAGGGTCATGGCTGTGCCCCCACCTGCAGGAACAGCCCAGAGGCAGGGCCAGACATGGGCCCACCTGCCCTGAGGTAATCCCACACTCCCCTGCCCATCCCCTGCCAAGTTCCTGTCTGGGATCCACTGCCGGGACACATCCCAGAGCCCTTCTGGAGACAGAAGGGAGTGGGGACTGGGGCTGGGGGCTGCAGAGCTTCCAGAGGAACCAGGGAACTTACCTTGGAGTGAAAGCTGGAATTGGGTCTGGGATAGAGCTGGGCAAGGGGCCAGGAGAGAGCTGAGATGGGAGCTGGGATAGAGCCAGGATAGGGCTGGAATGAGGGCCAAGAGGGGGCTGGAATAGAGCTGTGATGGGAGACAGAGCCAGGATGGGGCACAGGATGAGGTTGGGGTAGAGGCAGGATGCAGGTGGGAATGAGGACGGGATGGAGCCGGGGTGGGAGAGAAGACAGAGGGAGAACAGAGCCGGGATTGAGCCCGGAGGTAGTCAGGATGCAGCAAGGATGAGTGGCTGGAATTCGGAATTGGAGCTGGAATCGGAGCCGGGATCGCGATCGGAGGCAGGTGAGAGCCGGGAGGACACGCGGAACAGAGCCGGTATGCGGTCGAGACGGGGATCGGGATAGAGCTGGTATGGATCCGGGACGGGGATCAGGACAGGAGCACGGACGGAGCCGGGACGGGAGCAAGGACGGAGCCGGCGAGCAGGGACGGGAGCGGGGACGGGAGCTGCGTCCCCGTGCGGTGCCGGCGCTGCGGGTCTCACCTGCGCTCGGAAAGGCAGCGGCCAGCGGGTGTCCAGGATGCTGACGAAGGGGACCTGGAGGGCGGCGGCGAGGAAATCGACCTGGAGCAGCTCCCGGCGGGAGCGGGGCAGAGCCAGGACGGCGGCCACTCCGCGCCCCGCCAGCGCCCCGCACAACCACCGCGCCAGCGAGCCGGGGTCCCGCGCCGCCGGGCCGCCCCCCACCACCTCCAGGCTGAGGTTGTGGGGCAGCGTCACCTCCCCGGGGCTGCCCCCGGGGCCGGTACCGGCGGCTCGGGCCAGCGCGGCGCGGAGCCGGGCGCGGGCGGGCGCGGGCGGCAGCAGCGCCCCGAGGCGCACGGTGGGTCCGGAGCTGGGACCGAGGCCGGGGCTGGGGAGGGCCGGGTCGCGGCAGGGATGTGGGTGTCCCCCCACCGCCCCCAGCGCCGCCGCCAGCAGCCAGAGCGCCCGCAGCCCCGCCATGCACCCCGCACCGGCCCCGCCGCTCTGCGCTCCGCCGGGGGCGGCTCCGGCTACGGGCAGGGACCGCCGGCCGGGTCCCGCCGGAGCCCCCCGTCCCCGGGTAACGCCGAGGCCCCGCAGCCCCCGGTGCGCGGTGGGTCACGCCGGACCCGGCCCACGCAGCGCCGGACCCGCCCGCAGCCGCCCCGTCCACGCCCACGCACGGCGCGGGTCCCCCCCTCCCCGCACCCCGCAGCAAAGGGGGCCCCCACCCGCGCGGGGCTGCCGTCCGAGGGCTGCGACCGTGGGGGCACAGAGACGCCCGCTGATCCCAGGGTGGTCCCGGCTACCTCTGGGATGTTCCTCCTCTTCCTCCTCCTCATCCGCCTCCTCCGGCCCCCGACGAAAACCCCCTCGGGTCGGTCCCCGAGCCGGACTCCGAGCCGTGAACCGCCGCCTCCATCCCAGTAAAAGCCCCCACCCCGACCCCTCTATCCCTCCTCAATCTGAGGTGCAGCTTCACTATCGGGGGGTCCCAAGGCCGGGTGGTTCCTGCTGCACGGGGAAGGGGTGAAGGGCAGCAGCAGCGCAGCCTTCCTCTGCTGAGGGAGGGGATGCGGGGTCACCCTCCTCATCCTCACCAGGGAAACTGAGGCTCAGCCCAGCCCAAGGGTCCCTGCCACCGGCACACAAACATCAGCAACCGGGGCTGGAGCCACGCTAAATTAATAAGGAAAAATAAAGGATGGAGCCAAAATCCATCTGGCAAAAAGTATCGATTCATGTAATATCGATAAATGTAATGAGTCACAGCTAAATGAATTCCCCTGCGGGGCTGGACCTGCAGGGAGGGCAACACAAATCCTGCCACAGCACGGAGGGTCATGGGTGCTGCTCTCCCCCGAGCAGGACCCTGACCACGGGGCCCCTGGCAGCTCCTTCTCACAGGGATAAACACAGGACAGCCCCCACTGTCCGTGCAGGAGGGGCAGCAAGATCTTGGAATGAAAAACCCCCCCAAACACCAGGCACAGCACAGGGGGGGCTCTCTGGGAGGCCCCATCCTCCCTTCTGCTCTAAATGCAGCACCCCAACACGAACCCCACTGAGGGGACTGGGAAAGTGTGGGGGAGTGCTGGGGTCTGGGCTTGGCTGGGGGCTGCATCCCTGGGGGTCTCTGAGGGCTCCCTGCAGCTGGGATGTGCTCCCACCTCTTTCCCCACCGCAGCCCCTGGCTCTGGGCAGCAGTCCCTGCTGCAGCTGATGGATGCTGATCCAAAGCATTGGGAGGAAGAGGAGGAGCAGGAGAGGAAGGGAAAGGAACAGGCTCCAGTGATTAAGCTAAAAGCATCTTCTCGGGAACTGGCGGGAGCTGGGGATGCTCGGATGCTCCGGTTTTAAAATGCATTTTAAATCATCTGCACTTGGTGTATTGAATGCAGAGGGATTATCAGGGGACACCTCAACACCCCTCAGGGACAGGGGGGGACCCTTGGGGTGAAGGCAACTGGGCAGTTTGGGGATAAGGAAGCACTTTCCAGTCCCAGTGGGCAGCCCTAGGGATGCAGTGATAGGTGGTCAAGGTCTGTGGCCATGCAAGGGTTGTTAAAAGAAACCAACACGGGCATCTTTCACTATAAAAAACAAATCTTTTATGTAAAAAATAAACCTAAACAAAACCCACAACCCCCGCTGCCATGCTGTGACAATACAAAAGGCCGAGTCCCCAAACACCGTGAAAACAGAGTTGGATCCAAATATATATAAACTGTTGACTGAAGAGATTGGAAATAGCACCTTGCTGGCCCCCCTGCCCATCCCCAGAGTGACCCTGCGCCCCAAAACCACCACCTGTGCTCCAAGCCCAGGGAACCCCCAGGCCCTGCCTGCCAGACAGAGCAGGAGCCCCATCCTCAGCCCTGGTAGCCAGGGACCCCCCACCTGTTGCAGCAGCCCCCCCACTGCACCCCCAGAGCAGGAGCTGCTCAGCCCCTGCTGTCCTGTGGAGCGCAGGGTCCAGTGGCACTGAGCAGCAATCCCCAGGACAGGGTGGGCAGAAGGGGGTCTCCAAAATCCAATCTCAAATCGGTATTGAGAGAAAAACGCTTTTCTGTCTGCACTGCAGGGTCAAGTAACAAAAAGAAACAAACAAAAAAAAGGGGGCAGGGGAAGAGATGGGGAATGAGCAGGAGCTGCATCCTGAGCCCTCCCAGGAGCTGGCGACGCTCCTCCTGCAGCGGCCGCCCGAGTGCCCCCCGGCCCCGAACCGGGGTGAACGCGGTCCCTGTGCTGTCCCCTCGCGGTCCCCGCGCCGGTCTCAGTCCCGTCTCACGGAGCAGGGGAAGGCGGCGGCGTTTGCCGAGTCGGGGGAAGGTGAGCCGGGTGCTCGCAGCCGGCTGGGCGGTGCCCGAGGGTGGGCGGGTTCTTCCCCAGGAGCCGGACAGGGAGAGGCGGAGGGGTGCGAGGGCGGGGGGAGCCTCTTCACTTGGCTGGTTTGGTGATGATACGAGTGGAGAAGTCAAAGAGGTCCTTGTTGATTTTCCGGAGGTTGCTCACTTCCTCCTCCAGCTCGCTCACCTGGATCGTCAGGTGCTCCTGGTCTCCCACCAGGTTCTGTGACACAAAATGCAACAGACAAATGTCAGGGCCTCAGCTCTGACAGGCACAGGCTGCTGCTCCTTCCCCAGCAGTAAACCCCAAACCCTTCGGTCCCCTCCCTCATTCTCCTCAAAGTGCAGCCCCTCCTGCCCATGTCACCAGCAGATTTCAGGGCTCTTTTCCCCGTTCCCAAATTGCTTGGGGCCTCTGAGATCAGCTGATGAGGATCCCCCTCAAGGGGTCTGTACCAAATTCCCAGCCTGGGAGCAGCTCTCACCTTTTCCCTCGTTGAGTACATCTGCGAGTACATCCTCTCTGCCTTCTCCAGGTAGCTCTGCCCAGGCTCCTGCAGGGACCAGAACGGAGGGGTTGGCAGAGGAGACACAGACCCTCTCCCCATGCCCCTGGACTGGGTTCCCCGTGGGAGGGACCCTGGGTGACCCTGCTGTCCCCTCTGCCAGGCAAACAGCCCCTTGGCCTGCTGCCACCAAGCCAACAGGGAGCTCATGCATCAGCTCTGGCAGGACTGTCACTGTCACTCGCTCAGATGCAGATGCTGGCAGAGCAGAGCAGCTCTGGGACCACTGGCAGAGAGGTTGGGATGGGTGTGACACTGAGGGTGTGTGACCCTCCCTGCCCTGGGGACAGCCATGCCAGGACTAAGGAAATGGTGGGACAGCAGAGCCAGCCCACGCTGCAGCACGGGGCCGGGAGGACAAATGACTGCAGCAGCCAGGATGGGGAGGAAGCAGGAGGGAGCAGGAACGGGTTTCACCAGCTGGAGGAGAAGCTTTGCTCCAACACAACCCCTCCCAGATGTCTGTCCCCCCTCCCCAGCCACCCACTGGCCCCCAGTACCTGCTGGTGCATCCCCAGGCGCAGCGTCACCCCCTCAGCACCCGGCTCGTCGCTGCTCTCAGTGCCGTGCAGGTGTCTGCTGAACTTGGGCAGGGGCACGCTGGGCTTCCCGTCGGGGTTGAACATGTTGGCAGGGGCCAGCACGATGAAGGCGTTTGTCACCGGACCTGTGTCAGGACAGAGGGGACAGGTCAGGCTGGACCCTGGGTGGTTTGAGAAGCAGGGGGCAGGGGAAGAGCCCTCGGGTAGCCCTGAGAACAGCGAGTCTGACCCTGACACAGGCAGTGGCCAGCATTCTCCACCCTCCCCAGCAGCTCTCCCTGCCCGGGGCTGCAGCTCTCCGGACCAATTGGCAGCCCCGGGGAAGCAGAGCCCGGCCTCCCCTCACCCTGAGCCGCCATCCATCAGCAGCTCCGTGCTGCCACGATCCATCACAGCTCTCCATGGCAGAGCTGATGAGCGCGTTAATTACCGCATTTACCCACGGCTGCTGCCGCCCCCTCCCAGCTCCTGCTCGCTGTGAGCTCCCACCGCTGTCCCCCACGCCCTGTCAGGCACAGCAGCCCCCAGCCCCCTCCAGAGGGCAGAGCAGCTCGGCCACTGCTACCACAGCCCGATCATCCATTTCCCTGGCCAAAGGCAAAGGTGAAGATGGTCCACATGCACCTGAGAGGGGGCTGCCAGTGCTGTGGAGAAGGGTGCAGGGTGAGGAGGGGACTTGGCGGGGCCTAGGGAGGCTCAGAGCTGCTGGAGAATTTTGGTCTCTGCAGAGCAGACAGACACAAGCAGCTCTGACATGGACAAGGGCTCTGTCACCACCACCTACCCCTCCAGAGGGGCTGCTCCTAAATCTGATCCTCCCAGGTTCCAAGGTTGGGTCCCACCAGCAGAGCAGTGGCTCTGCTGAGTGCCTGGCCCCAAAGCTGTTCCTGGACAACTCTGATGACTTCACTCCCTCCTTAAAGATCAACCATTTGTGCTCCTAAAGCAAGTGCCCATCAGTGAGATTCCCACTGCACTGGCAGCTCATGGAGCAGTTCAAGAGGAAAGTTGGAGAGGAGAAAATCTTGGGAATGAACCCAGAGTTCCCCAAACCTGATCACCACAGTCCCCACAGCCACTCTGTGGCTCAGTGCAGATACAAGTCCTGTACCAGATCACCTTGCCCCAAGGCTGGGGCAGCAGGCAGTGGGTGACCCTGGGCCAGCCTGGGCACGGGGACTAGGCTTAGCTGGGGGGAAACAACTCAGCTTCCAAGACAGAGCTGCCAGCAGCACACATCAGCCCAGGATGGCCTTGCAGGACTGAGCCCTCAATGGTCTGTGCCATGCTGTGTTTGCAGAGACAAAAGGATGGAGCTTGCGTGACAGGATGGGAATTGAGGCCTGGAGGGATTTGGGGGCAGTGATGGCTCCCAGCCTCATCTCACAGGTCTCCTGCTTCCCCCCCAGAGTGGTGCCAGCCACACAGAGTGACCGGGAGCAGCCCTGCCTCGCCAGCACTGCCACAGCTCATTACCCGGGAGCAGCAGCCTGACTTCTCAAAGTCCACCCGCTCTGCCCCCACCAAGGACAAGCCACTCTTGGTGACACAGCCCCCTGTGCCTGGCCTGCTTGCCTGGCCCTGAGCCACACTCCAGCTCCTTGGATTTATTTGCAGCAGTGTTAAGGGGAGGGCAGTGGGGCCTGTGTGCCCCCAGCCACCCCCGTGCCCGGCAAGCAGAGGGATCACACTGTCCCAAGGACACTGAGCCAGAGGCTGCTGTCACATCACCACATCAGAGCCCTGTCACCTCTGCCTTGGGGAGGGAGCAGGACACACTGGAGGGGCAGCAGGGACAGACCTTGCTGGGGGGCTCACGTCACTGCTTGGAGAGGCCAAGGGGGGACAGGGATCCACAGAGAGGGGTCTGGGTTGGGGCAGCAGCTTCCCCCACACTGGGAGGCTGCAGGGCCCTGTGGGGACTCCAGACCCAGGGCACAGTTCGGGGGTGCTGGGCTCCCAGCCCATTCCTGAGCACACGCAGCACAGCGCAGTCATGCCAGTGCCAAGGCTGCCAGGGAAACCAAATCCCTGCCCACAGGCAGCAGGGAGCCAGCAGAGCACCCACAGCTCGGGATCAGCCTGGTCCTGCTCCTCCTGGGAAGAGCCTGCTCTGTCCATTCTTCCCTGCAGCCTCAGGAGGACTCCAATGCCCGGCTCACAGCCAAAGCCCGGCCCCCCCTCCTGGGATGACTCACAGCTCCATTTGGTCTGTTTTCACCCTCTAGTGCCAGCGGCGCCAGGCTGGATGGGCACTGCAGTGGGTCCCAATTAGGGATGGTCCTTGGCAGCCAAAGGGAAGAGGAAAAGGGTCTGCAGGCAGCCTGGCTTCCAGAGACTGCCCTGAGGCAGCAGCTCAACCACCACAGAGGAACAGGGTCTGGCTTTCCCCACCAGCACCTTTGGGGGGGTTTGGGCCATGCCCAAGGCAGCCCCACTGGTCACTGCGGCACCAGGGGAAAACCACCACAGCTGGGGGAGGAACACAGTTAGCAACAGGAGGGGTAAATCCTCCATTGCTCTGAGATAGCTGAGGCACCCAGCTACTGCTCCTGCAATTTACTGGAGCCATCAGACTGAAATCCCAGACAGCTGCTCATATGGGATTCACTTCAGGCCCCATGAGCTCACGGGCACTCACTGCCGGGGTCACAGAGCTGTTTCCCCTCCAGACACAGTTGGGGTGTATGTGGGGTGACAGCTCCCTAGGGAAAACAAGGAGGATCCCGTGTGGCCTCAGTGACAGGGTGAAATCCATGACTCACTCCCAACAGGGGGTTGTTAACACATGGGGCAAGGTCACGGCACCGCTCCAGACAGCTGAGGCTCCCTCCAACGCCTCTGCCCTTCCCAGGGCGTGAAGCAAGGGGCAGAAACACACCTGGAGTGCCCAGGGCAGCACAGGTGAGACAGCAGCAGCCTCTAGCAATGAGGATCCTGGAGATAAGGACATTCCTACCTTTGTGATTCATCGTCTTCAGGCACTGCTTGCTCTGGATGTCCCACAGCCGGACAGTTTCGTCGTGAGAGCCCGAGAGCAGGAGGCTGCCGTCTGTGGACACCGACAGACACGTCACCTGGTTCCTGGAATGGGGAAGAGGATGTTTAAACTCAGGATGACCCCAGCACTGCCACAAGCTGGTGAGATGGGCAGATGGTGGCTGGCAGGTATGTCTGGTTCCTCACCTGTGCCCTTTAAAGACCTTCCCGTTCTCCCGCTCTGTCTGGAAGGTCCGGTCTCTCTGAACCGGCTGCAGAAATGAAGGAAGGAAAGAAGGGAAAGGGGTTAAAATTCAGGAAGGCTGAATCCAGCAGGTTCACCACCGTGTCTGGAGGGGGCAGAGGAGAACCAGGCTCTCCTGTGCCCTGGCAGGTCACACCAGTCCCAGCAGGGAGGTGACAGGGCACACCTGCAGCCCCACACACTCACCCAGGCGCAGAGGTCGACCTGGAAGATGGACCCGTCCATGCCCCCACAGAACATGTGGTACTCAGAGAGGTCCAGAGTCACAGCCATGATCCCCACGTCGAAGAGCACAGAAAGCAGGAGCTCCCCAGATGAGATTTCCCAGAGCTGGAGTGAGAGAGGACAGGAGAATCAGGGGTGAGAATGTTAATGGCAGGATTGGAGGAACACTGACATCTTGGCATCCCACACTGGCATCCCACCCAAGCATCCCCTCCTGGCTGTGCCTGGGAAACTGAGGCCAAAGCAGAACCAAGGCAGAACCAGGATCAACCTCTCTGTGAGCAGGAGGGAAGTTTCCCAGGCAGCTTCAAAGCAGCTCTGAACCCTCTCTGGGGCCATCCTGCCCCCAGGGCATCCCCTGCCCCACAGGCTCCAGCCTGCTCCACTCCCTGTGGACATCAGCAATGGGAAACAGAGGAGCTGACCCGACATTCCCAGGACAACAGGGACTGCAGCAGTCCAGCCTGGGGGCAGGTGCAGAGAAACTGCTGTTGTTGGAGAGGCAGAGCCCAGGTCTGGCAGCTCTGAGTCATTGCAGAGACAGCCAAGAAATTAAGCCACTGCAAAGCTTCGGGACAGCTTGGGGACAGGGACAGCTTCCTGCTACCTGGCAGGAGCCCGGCTTTGACCCCGCAGGGTCTGGCACCTCTGAAATGAGCCTCACCTTGGCTGTCTGGTCGAGGGAGGCGGTGGCAGCTCGTGCCAGGGGCCCTCCAAAGCCGCAGCACAGGTCGGTGATGGGGAGGCTGTGCCGGGACCAGACGTGCCGGGGGTCAGGGATCTGGGAGGGCTCTGCCTGCAGCACGCTGTGGGGAGAGCAGAGACAGGCGGGTCAGCCAGGGACACAGCCCCAGCGGGAGCCGGGCCAGGCTCTGCTCCCACTGGGAACGCCTCTCCTGGCTGCAGGGACCAAGCTGGACACGGGAGCTGCTGGCAGCCAGGACACACAGACACCAAGGCTGAGATCCCTATCCCAAAGGGACAAAGACCCTTGGTAAAGGGCACAATCCCCTCTGTGCCACCCAGGGAAAGAAGCCAGAGCCATATGCCTGTTCCCAAGTGAGACCCCAAGGAAAGGCTCCCTGCCCGTGGGCTTAGAGGAATCTCCTGCTCTAAAACCCCTGTGCCCCCCAGCCCCTCTTACTTGTAGAGGTTCCACACCAGGGCCAGGCAGTCCTTGGCCCCTGAGAGGAAGTGGCTGCTGTCGTCAGTGAAGCAGAGGCACGTGAGGTCCTGGTAGTGTCGGTTCAGGATGGCGAGGAGGTTCCCGTTGGACACCTGGAGTGAGGGGAAGGGCAGGAGGGTGTCAAGGATGTCTTGGGATAATGGGGTGCCCTGCCCTTGGTGCAGTGAGGGGAGAAGGGTGGGTTCTGTTGCCCACATGAGCCTGTTGGCACCTCGGGACAGTGACTGACACCACTGAGGTACAGCTGGTGTACAGCCTGCACTCAGGAGCACAGGGAAATTCAGCACATGGCAGTGGAAGAAGTCCTGGCACATTAACTCTGGAACCCAGCGATGCCAGAGCTGCTCCTCTGGTCAAGTCACAAGTGTGCAGTAAAGATTTCTTGCTCATTCTTAATATTCAGATTATTTTGGTGGCTTCTTTCCTCCTCCCACAGGTCCTCAGGAGGTGGCAGTGGGGTTATGAGGGCTGCAGGACACCCCAGGGGTGGCTCATGGTCCTGGGCCAGCAGAAGCTTTAGGGTGGACAAGGAATTCCCCAAACTCAGAGCATTTCTTATTAAAATGCAACACTGCAGATGGGGAAGGAACCAAGAAGAGAAAAAGCCTCAAATAAAATAAGAGTCTACTTCTTCCCATGGTCTGAATTACACTAAAACATCAAACCAAACCTCAATTCAAGGGGTTTCACAGACAGCACAAAACCAAGGCTCTAGGGGCTGGTTCAGCTCCATGATGGTTTCCATGGAGCCTCTCCAACGTGCCAGAGGGACAGTGCCATACTCTGGAACACATCTGTGGGTGACAGGAGCTGGAGCAGGGCCCAGCTTGGAGCATCACAGCAGCAGCTCCCACTGTAGGCTCAGCCTCAGGGATTTTATTCCAGCGCTGCTACAGCACATTGGTACCAACAAACCCTGATGGGTTCAGGTAAAGCCACCCACATCGTGAGGCTCAAACCTCCCCTGGGATGGGGAGCTCTCCAGATGAGGCATCCTGGAGTTTAATCCCGAGCTCAGGACAAGCTCCTGCTTTTATTTATTCAGTGGTGTGCTGGGAATGCAGTGTAATCCCACGTAATCCAGCACTAATTAACCAGGACAATGACCAGAGCACAGCAGGGGCTGCTGGCACCCTGAGCACACACAAATACGCAGCTGAAATGTGGGAGAAACACTGAAAGAAAACCAGGTCCTGTGCTGCTGCCTTGTAGGAGCAATGCCTGACCCCTGAGGCATCAGAGATGCTTGGAAAGAGGAGAAGGAGGAAGAGTGAAGCCTCTCCCAAAATTCCTCCCACTCCCACTTTGACGAGCTGCCCCATGGGCTGCGGGCAGCACAGCCTTTGCCTGCTGTGGCACCCCAGAATTAGGATTTACAGACATTTGAGGGATGGGGACACTCCCTGACTGTCCAGGGTGTGAATCTGCGTGGCCCTGAGTGCCCCAGCACCTCCGTACCTCCCACAGGTAGATGCTCTCAGCAACCCCCGCCAGGATGTAGAGCCCGTTGGGAGAGGCCGTCAGGCAGGTCACAGGCCCGGGACAGATGATCTTCTGCTGTAGCTGGTCCTGGCACAGAGAGAGCACAGCGGGGCTCAGAGAGGGGAAGGGGCTGCAGGCAGGGTCCCCCCGACATAGGGGATCTCTGTGGGGGTCTCTGTGAAGAGAGGGATGGGGGGAACGTGCCCGTGGTGATGGGGGTAGGAATAGAGGGAGAGGGGCCTGAGGGTCTAACCAGGACAGGGGGGTCTCTGTGGAGAGAGGGGCCATGGGGGTCTCTGCAGAGAATTGGGCCATGAAGGAGTGTCTGAGCACAGAGCGGAGTCTCCATGAAGAGAGGGGCCTTGGGGGTGTCTTAGTGGAGAGAGGGGCCATGGGGGGGGTCTGACCATTTGGGGGGGCTCTGTGGACGGAGGGGCTCCTCATCACAGCGCCGGGGGGTCCGCAGGGAGGGTGGCGCCGTCACATCCCCCACGGGGCCCGGAATCCCCCCGCGAGGCTCAGGGGCATCCCCCGAGCCGAGGCCGCCCGGGCCCGCCCGCCCGCCGCGCCGGTACCTTCCTCTGGAGCTCCCAGACGTTGATGTAGCTCTTGCCGAGCTGGGCCCCCAGAAGGTGCTCGCCGCCCAGCAGCGCCAGTCCGCGCGGGCCGCTGTTGCCGCCGCGGTAGCCGGGCAGGGCCGAGCCCGAGTGCAGCTCCCAGACCGAGCAGTTGCAGAGCGGCCCCGCCGCGTCCGACACCAGCGCCACCTCCATGGGCGCCGCCATCTTCGCGGTCCGCCAGGGCCACAGAGAGCGCGGCCGCGGCCCAGAGCGCCGCCTCCCCTGCCCGACGCCGACCAATCAGCGGCGGCGCTGCCAAGGCCGCGCGGGGCGGGAAGTGCGCACGCGGCAGGAAGCTCAGCAGGGCCCGCCCCGGTCGGCGCTGGATGGGTGACCGGGATACCGCGTGCGCACGTGTGGATACCCGCTCACCCTATGGACCCCCCCACAACCCTATAGGGACCCCGTGGACATCCCAGAGTTTCATGTGGACACTCAGAGCTTCGGGGGAACCCCATGAGCACCCCACAAACCTAAGGGTGCTCCTGGATACCTCCCAATCCTATGGAAACTCCACAGCCTTGTGGGTGCCCTGTGGATACCCCAAAACCCTATAGACCCCAAAACCCTATAGACCCCTCACGGACCCCATGGACACCCCACAATCCTACAGACACTCCATAGCTTCGTGAGAACTCCATGAGCACCCCACAAAACTAAGGGTACCCCACATACCTCCCAATCCAATGGACATCCCACAGCCTTGTGGGCACCCTTTTGGATACCCCAAAACCCTATAGACCCCTCACAAACCCATAGGGATCCCATGGACACCCCACAATCCTACAGGCACCCCATAGCTTTGTGAGAACCCCATGAGCACCCCACAAAACTGAGGGTGCCCCAATACTACCCAATCCTATGGACATCTGACAGCCCCATAGGGATCCCATGGACACCCCACAATCCTACAGGCACCCCATAGTTTCGTGGAAACCCAATGAGCACCCCACAGCTGTGAAGTTGCCCTTGGACACCCCACAGCCTTATGAGGACCTCATGCACATCCCATAATTCTATCATCACCCCATAAATCCACTGACACCCCACAATCCCACAGGGATACCCCAAATCCATAAGGAAATCCTACACAGCCCTGTGGGTACCCCTGGGCTCCTCCAGGGCCAGAAACTCCAAACAACATAACTTTTTTTTTTTCTTTTAATATTTCTTCACTTTACAGGGTTACAATTGTCTTAAATATTCTGACGTTTAAATACAATCTGTATAATAATGTTATTATAAAATGTAAACTTTCAGTGTTTTTTAAGTTTATTTTCTCTTTTTTTTTTCATTTTTAAATTTTTTTTTTTAATAATAATCAAAAAGTCTCAATACCTGAATGTTTTGCAAAACTGAAATCTTTCACCGGCGCCTCGGGTGCGCCCGAGGCCGCCGCGCTCAGAGGTAGAATGTGGTTTATTTTTTTATTCCTTTTTTTTCTTTTTTTTTGTCTTTTGTGGTTTTTTTCTTTTCTCATTTTCCTTTTTTACCTGAGTTAAGATATGCAACGCTGGGGGGAGGGGGGCGGCTGCAGCTGGGGCCACTCCTTTCGTTTAATTTTCTTTCCAACCCCCCCCCAAAAAAACTGATTTAGGCTCTTTTTTATTATTTTTAAATCGATATGCAAAAAAGAAAAATAAAGTGGAAAGTCACCCGCTCTCAAAAACAAAAATAAAGGGGGGGGGCAGGGAAAGGAGGGGAGGGAAAATAATTAAAAAAAACCCCCGAAAACAACCCAAAATAGTGACTGTACAATGCAAAAAATCACTAAGAAAATCTAAGCCCGCTTTGGGCATGAAAATTCCCCCTTGGAATTTCTCCTTATGGGGAGCTGGGCTGGACCCCAACAGCAGCAGGAGCTGGACGGACCCTCCCAGGGCCCCCCAAAAAGGGTCCATGAAGCCACCAAAAACCCCCCCACGGAGCCACCAAGAGGATTCCAGCATGGAAAAAAAAAACCCAGCTGAAAACAACAACAAAAAACGAAAACAGCTGGAAAAACCCCAAATCCCCTGAGATCGCCACTTCCCCGAGTGAAATTAAAAACAAAGGTGGGGGGAGGGAGGTCCCACCAACCTGGACCCCCCCGGGGGGCACCTGGGGAAGGGGGAAAAACCCTGTGCTCCAGGTGGGAACCTGAGAACGGAGATACCGAGGGGGGTGAGGGGGTTTCGGTATCAGGTTGGATTGTGTCTCACGCAGATGTGGGTGAAGGTTTTTTTTTTTTTGAGGGGGGGGTGGGGGGGGAAATAGTAAAAAAAAAACAACCCAGAGATTGTGAGGCTTAAAATAAATCCTCAGGTCCTTCGGGTTCTCCGTGAGCTCCAGAGCGTCCTGCAGCTCCGAGCATCCCCATCCTCTGGATCCTGCTTGGTTTTTGGAGGAAATAAGCCCAAAATGGCTTTCAACAGTAGTTTTATGCAGGGGGAGGGATAAAAAGTAGGATTTGCCGGTGGGGGAAGGAGCAGAGCTGGACCCAACCACCGATAAGTAGAGGAGAAAGGAGATTCCGACTTTTTTTCCAAGCTCCCATTTTCCCTGATGAAGACTAATATATATCATTTGCATGTTAAAAGTTTGATTCTTTTTTTTTTTTTTAAGAGAATAAAATAGAAGCTATTTACAACAAAACAATCAAAAACAACCTCTTAAAATCCTGCAGAGAGTGGAGTTCCCAAAACAAAAGGAGGGAAAAAGATGGAAACGAATAAAATATCTCCCTATTTCCAATTTTTTTCAGGATTTTTTTTTTTCCTTTAGAATTCCGGGGGGTTTCGCTAGAGCTCGCGTCAGCAGGCGTCCGTGCGTCTGTCTGGAGGTAACACGAGTTAAAAAATAATAATAATTATAATAATAATAATAATAAATGTACAGTGCAAAGTGTGATGTGAGTGAGGTAAACAGTCCCGGAGCGGCGCAGCCGGACAGCCGGCGGCTCCGGCAAAACCCCCCCGGGCTAAAGCTTTTCTGCCTGGAAAAGGAAAACCCAACAACACGAGAACAAGGGCAGAGTCCATCGAGACCCTGATGGGAGCCCGGAGAGAAACCCTGGCAAGACCTCGGGAGAAACCCTTGGTGAGACCCCAGTGAGACCCAGGCGAGATCTCAATGAAACCCTGGTGAGATCCCGGTGAAATCCGGTTGAGACCCCAGAGAGACCCCGGCGAGACCCCAGGAGACCCCGGTGCGACCCCGTCCCCCCACGGCCGCCGGTGCCATGAGGGGCCCGAGGCTCCGGGGCGTTAAGGCGAAGCGCTGTTGGAGGTAGAGCTGGGGGGCACAGCCAGGCTGGCCGGGGCGGGGGGCACGTTCCCACTGCTGCCACCGCCGCTCCCCACCCCGCTGCCGCCGCTGCTCCGGCTGCTGCCGCCGTTGCCTTTGCTGTAGGCAGAGGAGGAGGAGGAGGAAGAGGAGGAGGAAGGGCCGGGCGTCTGGGCGAACAGCACACCTGGGGAGAAAGCAAAGCTGAGCCACTGTGGCCATGCCATGGAACGGGGTGGAGGGCAGGGGGAGTGTGGCCCAGGGCAGCCCCCACCCACGGCAGTGGGGCTCGGGGGAGCCCCTCACCTGTGTAGACGATGCCGTTGATCTCCACGGACATGCTGATGCTGTTGGTGCCGTTGCTGCTGGCGGCGGCGGCGTCTGGGCGGTTCTCTGCCGGGGAGAGCCGCGTTACGGAGCCCGCCGGGGCCGGGAGCTCGGCCGGGGCGGGCGGCCGGGGCCGGCACTGACCTGGCGAGCGCGTGCCCTGGCTGTTGATGCGGATGCTCATGGGCAGCTGAGCCGTCATGGCCAGGAGGTTCTGCTGCAGGGCCCGCTGCATCAGCCGCTGCTGCTCGTCCGTCACCAGCGCCAGCTTCTTCTCCGGGGGCTCCCCCGACTCCAGCTTCTCCCGCAGCTGCTCCAGTGCAGCGGCCTGGGCGGCTGCTGCCACCTGCACCGCGGCCGCCTGTGCTGCCACCACCGGGTGCCCAGCCAGTGAGACCGGGAGCCGGCTGGGCATGGAGATGGGGATGGGAGAGTCCTCCTCTGCCGGGGGAGCAGGTGTCAGGGATGGGGGCACAGGGGTAGGTGAGTGCCACCACCCCAGGGTGTCCCCGGCCCTCGTATAACAGTTTGGTGCCCTGCTGTCCTCCAAAGGGTGATTGGAATCAGGGTCCCTGGGCTGAGTCCTGCAGCCCAAGGAGGGGAGAGGAGCATCACCCCCCTGCCCACTTCCCTCAGCTCTCCCCGTTATTCCTGAAGCCAGTAGAGGGCTCAGCTTGCAACCAGACCCCACAGCACCCAGACCCCGCAGCAGCCAAACCCTGGAGGAGACAGACCCCAGAACAATCATTACCTTTCTTGATCTTCTTGCCCGGCGTGATGGCCCCACCGTTGGTGGCAGACGCCAGCCCCAGCGCTGGCACTGGCAGCTTGGGTGAGGAGAGGAGGCCGTGGGTGCCGCCGGGCGAGTAGGCAAAGAGGGAGCCGCCGAAGCCCTGCCGCCGGCCCTCCCGCCGGTTGCTGTCGATGGCCGCCTGCAGCTCGTTGGGGTTGCTCAGCCCACGCTTCTCACACTCGTAGGGGTACAGGTACTTCATGTACCTGCGGCCGGACGGGACACGGGCGGGGATGGTGAGGGTGATGCCGTGGCTGGGCACCTTTTCCCATGTGCCACCCCACTGCTCCCTCCCCAGTGATCCCACACAGCTGTGCTGAGCAGCTCCACAGCCCCCAACCCCTGCACAGGGCAGAGGGACCCCCAAGGACTCGCCCCTCTCCCCTCCCCTCCGAGCCCCCGCTCACTGGGTGCGCAGGGTGAAGGCCGCGCTGGTGATGGAGGTGGGCAGGCTCAGCCCCTTGGTGATCTCCCGCCACAGCTTCTTGTTGATGACCTCCACCAGACCCCCCTTCTCGGTCACCAGCGTGTACAGCATGTACAGGTCCAGCACCTGCTTGGCCATGATGGGGATCCGGTTCACGGGGGTCCCTGGGGAGCGGTGGGAGGAGAGAGCGGGTCTGGGGTGCTGCTTTCTTACCCGAAGTGGGGGCGCAGCTGCCAAGACCCCTGCGACGCAGAGGAGGGGCTGGGGGGCTCCTGCTCCTCCCTCCCCTTCCACCATCCCCTTCTTCCCCCCGGGCCCTCCCGCTGAGATCAGCCCCGAACAAAGGAAAACAGAAACTCGCAGTTTCCAGCCCCGTCGTGGCCGAGCCGGTTCCTCGGGCTGAGCCAGCACCCGGCAATGTGTGTTATTTATAACGGGGGCAGCACAATCCAGCTGTGAGGGTCTCCTACGAGCCAGGGGGCTCATCCCTCTGCATGAGGAGGGGGCTGGCAGCACCTGCTGCCTCATTGGGGTCCCTCCCTCTCAGCCCTGTGATGAGGAGACTCTGGGGGACCCCGAAGGATGCAGATGGGGTGACCCCAGGGGATGCAGGTATGGGAATCACAGGGGACACAGCCAGGGGACAGGACAGAGCCAGGGGAACCCTGGGGGGACCCAGCCAGCAGCCCCAGCCCCCCTGCACAGGCACACGTGCCTTCCCAGTGCTGTCTGACAAAGGGCCAGAGCCAGCCCTGTGTCAGCACTTCCAGGCTGTTTTCCACGCAGGAACCAGACCCTCAAACAGGAGCACACTTGGCTTTCAGCCTTTCCCACCCCTGGCTCCCCACCACGGCCTCTCCCCGGGCAGAGAGAGAGCACAGTGAGGGGGTTTGCCCCCTGCAATAACCCAGGGCATGGGCACAGCCAGAAGTGTGTGGGGACAGGCTGCAGGTCTGGGTGGGATGGGTGAAAGGAGGGTGGCTGGGGGGGCCAAAGGCACTGGATCCAGCCCAGCAGGTTTGACCCCGCTGTGCTGAGGGGTTAAAGATTAACCAGCAGCTCAGCCAGAGCTGTGACCTCGGGGCACTAATGAGGGGCAAGGAAATGAGCCCCTGGCCCTGGGGGGGATGTGGGAGGTGCAAGGTGGGTGTGGGTGGGCACAGAATGGGCGCAGGGGCACAGGGTGGGCGCACAGCTGGGGACTCACCTCGCTTCTGCATGAAGCTGAAGAGGTCATCCAGGAACTCTTTCCTCCTGGGGTCACCATCCAGCTCATATAACTGCATAAGGAGAAGAAAGAGATGTTCAGAAACCCCCTTAACCCATGTGTCCCCCCACCTAAGACCCCCACACAGCAACAGCTGTGTGGCTTAAAAGGCACCAAATGGCTCGAGGGTCCCTGCATGGGTCCAGGAGGTTCCTGCAACTTGGGCTGACCTTTGCCTGTGCCCCACTGTGCCATTCCCTGCCTGTCCCACTCAGAGCTCAGCTCCAGGATGTTGGTGCTGGGATCACAGCCGGAGTGACTCCCAGGCTGCCAACACCGTGCTCAGCCCCTGCTCCTCCCAGGAACGCTGATCCCAGTTATTTTTAGCATTCACTGCCTGCTCAGCACAGCAACGCTTCAGCACGGTCCCTCCACGCTCTGGGTGCCACTGAGAGCCACGGCCAGGAGCCAGTGGTGGGAGCCAATGCTTCATGTGGCTTGACAGGAGCTTGTGTGCCACGGTCCTGCAGGGACACGTCCTGCCCTGGGGAAGGCAGAGCTGGGCCAGGCTCTGACACGCTGTACCTCAATCACCAGCTCTGCTTGGGGCATCTCCAGCCGGGACCCCCCACTCCGCCAGCCCGGCACATTCCTGCCTGATTTATGGCACAGGATCGGCCGGTTGGAGCGCCCGGCACGCCAGAGGCACACACCAGGCGGCCTCTCCTGAAGCCCAGCGCTGTTTCTGCCTGGAGGCTGGTGGATAATCCACCCCCATCCCTGGAAGGGTGTTGGAGCAGGGGCTGTGGGGGCAGGCGTTACCCAGACACCAACAGGAGCGGCAGCCACAGCTCCGCTTTTCTCAATGACAACTCTGAACAACTGCCAGTGGGGCCGGGAGGGGCCCATAAATACCCCCCCATAACACGCCAGGCACGCACTGCAGGGCCACCCCTGCTGGTCACTGGGTCACCAGGACCTGTGACACCAAGACCGTGGGCAGGTGGATGGGTGGGCATCGTCCTGGCTGTAAGTGAGGGACTTGAGCCCCCTCCTCCTGCGGCCCCGCAGGGAGGATCCGGATCTTGCAGGGCTGGACTCGCCTGCCGGCGCCGATCAAAGGGATCAATGGGGCCGCATGATAAGCAGGGCCATAAACCCCCCAGTTCCCCTGGGAAACTGGGCAGGCTCAACGAGCCCCTTGCACACCCCCAGGGCAAGGGCAGGAGCCACCAGCACCACCAGCAGAGACCTTCAGAGCCCCTCTCCCACCCCAAAGCCCCAGCAAGAGGTCTGGTGTGGGAGTGGTGTGGGAGGCATGAGCCATGGCACAGCAGCATCACCATGATTTTTGGGGCTGAGCTGCACTGGGCTACTTGTGCCAGCTGAGGGATGTTGGGTTGGTGCCAATCCAACCTCCCCCATTTCTTTGAGCAGCTCCAAAAGCCACACACAGAGAAAGGGCTTCCCTGGAGCCCGATCCTGTGATCCTGCAGGGTGCGGAGCCATGCTGGAGAAACACCAAACACGCTGGTTCATCCACTGCCAAGACCCTCAGGGTCATGATCCCCCCTGCTCAGGGCTCAGTCCCGAGGGGAATGGACGCGTTTAAGAGGATGAAAGAAAATTAACCGTCAGCTGAGGAGAGCGTGGCCAGCCAAGACAGGGGGATTAGTGGCTGCGGCAGGCGGCTGCCCCGTGTGCCGGCCTTCCACCAGCCCCGGTGGTCCCATGCCAAGCTCAGCTGGCTGCAGCCACTTTCGCCCCTGCCCAACTGGGATGAAGCCATGGGGGTCCCCAGGGATGGTGGGCAGAAGGGTCCCCGTTCTTGCCCGGTAACCTCACAGCTCTGCTGGCACACCCGCCACAGCTGCCGGGCAAAGGATGTTGCACAAGCTGCTGCTGACAGTTACCAGAGAGACTTTGACAGCTTCACTGCACTTGGCAGCTGCTCACTGACCACTGCAGTGCCAAGCAGAGAAAGAGGTTCCCCTTGGGACCCCCCAAACCCTGGTTTAGCTCTGTCACTGCCAGCAGAACCAACTGCCAGAGATGGGCACCTGCCCAAGGCGCTCATCCGGCAGCACTGTGGGGTGAGGACATGCCCAGCCATGGCCGGGACGTGCCCGATGTGCACTGTGGTGTGTGACAGAGTGGCATGTGCTAAGCTGCCCCTGTCCCCCCTCACCACCCCTGCTCCCCCTCACCCCTGAGAACAGGCAGGACATGGAAGGGGACAGAGACGAGTGACTCCCAGCAGCCCCTCGCAGGATTTCCTTGCATTGACGCCATCCGCAGCCAACGGCAGAGCAGCCGGCGCCCCGTGAGCCCCAACGGCAGCGCAGGACAGCTGGGACAGCCGGGCTCAGAATGCAAATTGAGGAACAGAAACGTCCTGGTTTCGGCAGCGTGCGAAACCCAGCGCGCAGCTGAGCTTGGCACAGGCTGGTGGTGGCTGCTGGCACTGCTGCACCGAAATCAGCAGGTGCTGAGTCTTGTGCCTGCTTGGTCCTGATCCCTGCCCCGTGCCTGTGCCCTGCTTCCTGCTCTCAACCCTGGTTTCTGCTCAGCTCAAAGCCAGTTCCTTGCAGGGATATGCAGCCTCTCGGTGCAAAGGTACCGGCAGGCAGGAGCCACAGGCAAGGCCACCCTGTGCCGCTGAGTCAATACATTTATGTTTCGTAATTAGGGAAGTGGAAACCACTTAATCCATAACGCAGCTGCCCCAGGAATATCCTCTTACCATGGGGTCCCCACGGCAGGGTGCGGTGCCAGGGGACGCTGCAGCACAGCCACCCCAGCCTGGCTGGGGGCAGCAGGAGATGCCCCCCACCTCCCTGAGATTCCCCTGGGCTGGGGGAACTGAGTGCACGCACCCAGAGCTCCCAGTGCTGACCCACTCCAGGGTGAATGCTTGATGCCAGCGCCACGGCTGGCTCTGGCCACAGTGTCCAGCCCACCTGGCCACAGCGCAGCCCCCTCGGCCCCGGCCCCCGGCCGGCTGAGGACACGGAGCCAGATGGCCGTTGCCAGCAGATCTATAATTAAGTGGAGGAGGAATTAGGCAGGAGGTGGGCGGGTGGCCCTGACCCCGGCCCAGCGCCCCGGCAGGATGCCGGCCCGGCGTTTGGTGTGGATGACCGGATTAATGTTTCAAACCAGATTACAGGAAAATCCCAACCCTATGGCTTTCAAAGGGCGGGCGGGAGGCGGCCCCTTGGCAATGCCAGGAATGCGGGAGAGCCCTCGGCACGGGCGCGGTGTGTGCCGGGGGTCCGACCTCCCCTTGAGCTGCGGCAAGGGGGGAGATCACAAGCAGGAGGGGAAGCGCCATTTCACAAGGCTCCGGGAATGCCGGGGGTCACGCTGGTGCCAGGCAAATCCCCCCTTCGGCAGGAGTCCCTTGTCCCTTGTCTGCCCCATAAGGCGTCACGGAGGAGCCCGTGTCCCTGCATCCCGCGTCCGAGTTAAAAACACCTCCCCTTCCCCCCCCGCTCGGTTCCGGGTTTTCAGGCCTCGGGGATTAATTTTCAAGTTTCTTTTCCATCGCCAGGAAGTGGCAACACTCTCGGTTTTCCTCCTTCTCTCCAAAACCGGTTTGGGACGTGCACACCGTGACGTGAGCCGGGACTGGGGACAGACCCAAGGGCCAGTGCAGCAGGGACGGGGGCTGGTGGCAGCCTCCACCTTCCAGGGGCTAAACTCCCCCAAATTCCTGTATTTAAGGAAAAAACACATCGCAGGCAGCGGCGGGGAGAGCCCACCCTGTCTCGGCAGGTAGCAGGACCAGCGGTGACACGCTGAGGGGTTACTTCTCTCCTTTTCTTTCCTTCCTTCCTCTGGCAGCCCCCGGGGATGCATCCCTTTGTCCCGCGGACAGCCGAGGGGCCACGCCGGGCTGGGGAAGCGCCCGCGCACACTAACGAGTTCTTTAACGAAGAATAAACACATTTATGGCGCGTTTCCCGTCCCACTCCCAGCCCGTACACAGCCCCCGGCCTCTGGCACGCCGAGACCCGCAGTGGGGTCGGAGAGGGCACTTATTCAGAAAAAGAAAGTAATTTGTAAAAACCAGAGCCGAGGATTGGCGAGGGCCCCGGCGTTTCGGAGGCGCTGGGGATGTGATTTCCAGTAAAGGCGATTGCTGACTCAGGGCTGGGGGTGCCCGAGGCCGCAGCCCCTCTCCAGGCACTGCCCCCCCGGCGTGGGGTGCAGGGTTTGCTGGGGCCAATCCCTCCCGGTGAAGGGCAAAGGGAGCGTCCAGCCCCGGAGCAGATTCCTATGCAGATAAAGCGCTCGGCTTAGGTACAGGTCACCCCTGGCTGTCCCCATCCCTAATCCCCTGCGAGCCCCCCAGGGCACAGCCCCCTCGTGGGAAGGGGTTTGCTGGGGGCAGGGACGTGTGTGCCCCCTCCCCGAAATCTCCCAACACCTTGCTGGTGGGGGATGTGCTGGCGGGAGCCTCGCCCACATGGCCGGGGCCGGCGGTGACTCCACTGACCGGCCCGGCGGGATTCCTGCCGCCGGAGCATGGCTGGGCTGGGGGGCCGCTTCCGCGGGGGCAGCTGGGGAGGGGGCCCGGGAGCTTCCCGTCGGCACCATTGTTCACACCAGTTCCCAGCATTGTCCCCTCCGCGGGGGACACGGCCCCACCGCAGGTGCCTCTTTTTGCACCGGTGCCTCCACCTCGGGTCGGGGGTAAAGGATCCATCGATGCTCCCGTGGCTCGGCGACAAACCCAGTCCTGATCCCCCGCCATCGTACCGCGTGTCTGAGGGACCCTGAGACCACCCGGCCCCCTGGTGCCCACCTCCTCCCCACCCAGGTTGGGGGAAGGAGTCATGTGGGTGACCCTGGGGGTACGCGGGCGGTGTCACGGCACGGCGGGTGTCACGGCACGGCGGGTGTCACGGCACGGCGGGTGTCACGGCACGGCGGGTGTCCCCTCCGCCGCTCGGGGACGCTGAATGGGCGAATTAGTCACCGTTTAACCTCCGTGACCCCCCCATTGTCCGTGCGCTGTCGGCCGCCCTCCCCACCACGGCACGGGCCGCTGTGCCCGGCCAGCCGGCAGCTCCCAGGATCCGTGTCCCTGCCGCGGGCCGGGCTGACACCGGCTCCCGGGACACCACCGGCTGTGCCGCTGCTGTTTGTTCCCTTCCCGCAGAGGAGGAAGCGATTCCTGCTGCCGTGGCGTTTCCCAATGGCAGCTCGCTGCTGGGGCGGCAGCGTGCCAGGCTCTGGCTGGAATCAAAACTGGTTCCGTGTCTGAAGGCAGACGTGGGGTGGCACAAAGCTGGTGAGGGGTCACGGAGGGGGAACTGGGGTGCTGGGGCTGCTCCCTCGGCGGGGCCAAGCTGCTGGCTGGCTGGGAGCCAGCCTGGCAGCCGCAGCCCTCCCGGCCTTTGCCGTGTGCGTGCTGGTGCATGCCCTTGACACATGCTTGCTATCACACCGGACCTTGTACAAATATTAATCCAGTGGAGTCAGGCGCTGTTGAGAAAGCTCGTTCAGTGAAGGACACCAGGCTAGCTCCTGCCACCAGGCAGACTCAGGGAGGGCAGCTGAGAACGAGCTATGAAGTACTGAGGTGGGGAAATGTGGCCAGAGCAGCCAACTCAAACTTTCGGGGCACCTCCTGTGGGTGCCCCTCCTGTGTGACTCCCAAGCCCCCCAGGGTGAAGCCCCTGAGGGTTGGAGGGCCAAGACCCTCACTCAGGACCTGACCCGGGTGCGGTGGCAGCAGCGGCAGCAGCGAGGCCTGGAAGCCAAGACGGGGGTTTAAATTCCACCATATGTAAATGATCGTCTTAGAAGGGGATCGCGGTAAGCCCCGGCAGATGAGTCACCGGGGCTTCCACCGCCCGCTGGGATTTGGCTAATTGCAAATCTGTTCCTGAAATGCGAGGTCCTGCACCTCTGCCCTCCGTCGGCACCGAGGTTGGGGTCCCAGGGGTCCCGTGGGCAGGGCCAGGGTGCACGGAACGCCTGGGAACTCCACCGCGGAGCGGCTGGAGGAGCTGGAAGGGCTCCAGCAGCCGCAGATGGGGTTGACAGGAGCCAGCTGTGGGCTGTCAGCCCCGGGAACCATCACCGCTGAGCTGCTCTAGCACTGCTGAAACCTCACGGTTTCCTCACGCTGAGATGAGGAGGTGGTGGTGGGCAGGGTGATGCCAACAGAGTGACAGACTCCATCCCACTGTGGCACCTGAGCAGGTGGCAGTGTGGGACAGCATGTCCCAGGTGCTGGAATCTCCAAAATCAGGCACTGGTGCCCAAGCTGGAGGCTCCACAGTGGATGTGGGCAAATGGGGAAACAGAATCAGGAGGTGAAGCCCTTGGCTGAAGGGGTTTAGGGCTGGTACCTGCCTGGGTGCTCCCACTGCCACTTGCACCAGGGTGAGACCCCCGAGCCAGCTGCTGTGGGGGGACAGGGAAGCCCTTTCCTAAAGGATTGCTGCCACACAAGTGACACGGCCACACCCTCCCCGTGGGAAGCATGGGGAGCAGGGGACTCCCCTCAGGGGTGAGCCCCGGCCTCCAGCAGCCCCAGCACAGGGTGGATTATCCCGAGCTCCAGCCAGAGCGGGAACCCAGGCACAGGCAGATTAAGTGACCGATGGGAAGGGTCAGGGAGCGGGTCAGGAGCTGGGCCAGGAGCTGCACCCTAAGCCCCCAGTCTGGCTGCCCCAGAGGCTCAGAGCAGGGGCCCCCCTGGCCCCAAACCACCCCCCGCCCTGGCCCCCGATTGCAGCACGTCCGGCTGGGCCCTGGGACCAGCTGCCATTTCTCCTGCGGTTTGGGCCAGAAATAGGGTGATGGAGCAACGCTGTCCTTGCCCAATGCTGCGGTGGGGGCGGGGGGCTCTGCTGACAAAGGCTCCGCTCCCTGCGCTGCTCTTTTCTTTTTTTTTTTTTCCCTTTTAAATAAACCCTGTTAGTTCAGCTGTGCCGAGAGGGGAGGCGGCCGCCACCTCCGCAGCCCTTGAGTCAGCCCGGGGGGCTGGGGCGTGGAGGGAACAGGGCTCTGGGGGGGCCAGGGGTGGGGGGAAATGAGGCTCTGGGGGCATCGAGGCATGGGGGAAATGGGGCTTTGGGGGTACACAAGCAGGTGATGCCCAAGCTGTGGGGAGCCAGCCCAGCTCCCGAGACAAGGGGTGTCGGGGGCAGTGCAGCTGGGTGAAGGCACTGGGCACCTGGAGCAGGAAGATGTGCCCCCTGAACCTCGTTAATCATCCTGGGTCTTGTTTGGAGAAATGGCTTCAGGGGTGCCCAGATGCCGGGACCAACACCTGTGAGCACCCAGGCGTCTGGCTGGGGGAGGCACTCGGCGGCTAAGCCGCTCTCGCCGAGAAGTCCCTGACCTCTGGCCAGGGATCTGGTGAGATTACAGCCCCGGGAATGCTCCCTGAGCACTATGAGCCAATTACTCTGCTGGATCCCCGGCTGGGAGCACCCCTCGGCAGGCCAGGCAGTGGTGCAGGGTGAGAGGGGCGATGGCTGAGTGTGGGGTGAGGGGGGAGCAGGCAGCCCTTTTCCCGGGAGGGATCCACTGGTGACTCCCCCAGTGCCCCCAAAGTCCTGTCCTGCTCAAGTCCCCTCTTGCCTGCATTATCTGCTGCTGGCCTGGCCAGGCACCACAATCACCTCCCTGACACAGCAGCGCCCAACTGGGGGCCCCAGGGCACTCCCCCTTATCTGGGAGCCAAACTGCCTCTGGGTGGGGGGCAGTGGCCCCTGGCCGTGTGATGACACTCGGGTCCCCCTTCCCCGCGCAGGGGCCCCCTCGCCCTCCCCGGGGGCGGCTCATCCGCTCGGCTGGCTAATGCAATAAAGCTCTAATCAATATTTTAAAGAAAGTAAATGGACCCTCCCGCCCTCGTTAAGAGGCCACGGGGCCCCTGCTCAGGCCCCACGCCCCCAGCTGGCTTTGGGCTTTGAAAAGGAGAATAATCCACGGGAGAAAGGGGTTCAGAGGGGATCCCCCACACCTTAACTAGCTCCTGGGGATTCAGAGGAGAAATGGGCTCTCTCCTCCTCCAGATCCTCCTGGAAAATCCCGGCTCCACCAGCCATGTGCGCGGGGCTGGTCTGGGCGGAGGGGGTCCGGTTTCACCCACCCCCGCAGCCCTGCCGAGGTCGCCGAGTTGCTTTCGGTTTATTTTTCCCCCACCACTGCACTTTGAAACGCCGTATCTCGGGGCGCGCTGCACCGCGTGAGATAAGGGCTGAGGTTTTTGCATCTCATGCCACCAGCATGGCTCAGATGTCCCCAACACAAGAAACCTCTTGCCCCACTAAAGCACCGGCACCCCCCAAAACCCCCCGACTGCCACAGCCTCCCACTGGCACTTCCTAAATCCTTCCTGAAGCAGAAATGGAGAGTTAAACATAAGCCTGAGGCAGCCAGTGCAGGACACTCCAAAGGGAGCACCCAAAATGGAGAAGCCCAGAGGGAGAGTGGTGGCTGCGTCAGCCAGATGGACACAGGGAGATGGATTCCTCAAGCTCCTGCAATGTGGGATGGGGTACCAGTGTGCAGGGTGCCCGTGGCTGAGGGAGCACCAGCAGCACAAGAAACTCAAAAAGAAGTAGAGGCCAGAAAACTGCAGCTCCAGGGGCTCCCACTCCCGGTATTAGTGGGGTGCAGCAATAACAATAATGAAACAGAAAGATCAGAGGAGGGATATTGGGGGGCAACAGCAGCAGAACCCCCACATTGCTGGGGTACAGAACTCTGAGCAGTTTTACCCCCAGCAGCTCCTTGCTGGCAGGAATTTGCTGGATTTTTAGCCATTTCCCATGGGGAGCCTCATCCTACCCAGATAATGCCCCCTTTCCCCCCACCTCGAGGAGCCACAGTGCCCTGGGCAACTGCTGCCCTGGAGTTCCCCGTTGTGCTGGGGACTCCTTTGTTCTGCTGCCCGCGCCGGCAGCGCCCGGGTCAGGCTGAGCTGACCTCTGCCTGTGCAGTAGCCGTCCCCGGGGACGGGGAGGTGCCACGCGCCGGCTCCCTAACCTCCCTCACCTCCATAACTCTTCCTCACGCCCTCCCCTTCCTCCTCCCTTGAACTGGGCCCCCTCCTCCTCCCTCCGGCCCCCCACGGCTCAGCCGAGCACCAGTTCACAGGAATCTGTCCCAGATGGGTCAATAAAACCTGGCAGTGGAGGATGGGGGCAGCCCCTGGCTGCCAGGGTTTGGGTGTGCAGACAAGCACGAGGGCTTGGAAGGCAGCACTGCCTGGTGAGGATGGTATTATCAAGCACAGAAACCCATCGGCCAAGGATGCCAGCGGCACCACCACAACCAGAGCTGAATCCGAACTGGATCTGAACTCCCAGCAGGGAGAGCTGGACAGCTGGGGAAGCATCAGGGCTGGTGGGAGAGCAGGAGTGCTGCCAGTACTGAGGAGCTCCTTGGCAAAAATAAAAAGGAACCCCAAAAGAGCCCATCCCTCACAGAACAGGCAGGCAGAGCACTGGCACAACCACCCACAGCACCACATCCCTGCTGGCTAAACTGCACAGGGACCCTGCTGTGGTCCGGCATCCCGGAGCTGCCGGGGTTCCCCCTAAGGCGCCTCCGCCCCAGCGAGGAGCGGGGATGGGGTACGGCATCCCCTGCCCCGTGCTGCCCTCGCTGTTTACATTCCTGCTGCTCCTTCCCAGGCCGCGCCAGCTGGGCTGGGATGGAGCCCGGCGGCACGCGCTGGAGGCCAGCCAGGAGGAGCTCCCGGCCAGCACCGGCTGCGCCAGCAACCCCCTGGCCCCGGTCCAGCGGCCGCGATCCAAGCGCGGTCGCACGGGCTGACGTGCCGGGGAAAGCCTCTCCGGGCCCAGCGCGTCGCCTCCGCTCCTCCGCCCACGGAGGCTTTTCAAACCCCTCCGGCTGCTTCCACGATTCACCACCGAGCCGGGCTCTTCCCAGTGACCCCGGGAAGCCACGTGGAGGGAGAGGGGGTGCTCAGGGAGAGGGAGCACAGATTGGTGGGCAGAGAAAGCGCTGGGAATGGGGCTGGTGTTCCCAAGTGCTGTGGCTGTGACAGGGGACCTGGCAGAGGCTACAGCCTGGACCACAGAACTGACACGCTGACAAACAGGAAGATCAGAGCTGCGGTATTGAAAAACCTTTTCACAGCTACGAGTTCATAGCCCTGGCCCCTCGCTCGCCGGCGGCAGGAAGCACAAGAGAGAGAAACCACAAAAAGAGAAGGTGCCTTGGGTGCAGCGGCACGAGGGATGCGCAGGGTAGGAGCATTCCTCCATCCCTACAGCTGGACAGGAGCATCCCTCCATAACCACAGCCAGGCAGTACCAGGAGGATGGCCACAAGCTCCGTGCTTGCTGGTGCTCCCTCCGACAGCCCTGTTCTGAGCTTGCCCACATCCAGATGTGCCAGCAGATTCCAGCAGCCCCTTCCTCCATTTCGGAAGGTGAAGGGGCAGAGGTGGTCGCATCCCTCCTGAAAGGCCACCACGCCCTGGCTGCTCCATCTGGGTCCCATCTGCTGCTGCTGGTCCTGCCCCTTCCCCCAGCCCCAAACTCCGTTGTATTTAAACACACATCAAAGGTGCCGGGTGGCCCCCGGGGAGCCCCGGCTGCAGCACGTTTTCTTCTATCACTGAGAGCGGACTGCAGCCAGCTCTGGCGCCGGCAGAGTGGGAACATGCTGGCCTTGTTGCCTGGGGAAGGCAATGAAGAGGGCAGCCAGGTGCTTTCTCCCTGCTTTCACTTTTTCATAGCATTTTGGGCAGGGGGGCAGCTCTGCCTCCCAACAAGCATCCGTGGGGCCGGAGTTGTCCTGCCAGGCATCACCTCTGTAGTGACGGTGATGGGAGACAGACAGATCCCCATGGAAAATGGCTTGGAGAGAGTGGAGAAGAGGAAAACCAAAAGAGCAGCCAGATTTGCAAGTTTGGGGTGATTTTTCCATAATTTTCAGCAAGAATCCTCCCAGATCCCTGCAGCAAACTCAATTGCGCTGTCTGCCTGTGCCAGAACAAGCTGGACATAGGATTGACTAGGAGTCACCCAACCAGGAAAGGGATGAGACTGAGCCCAGCCCTAAAACCCTGGAGAAATCCCACGCATTCCTAATGACAACAGCAGCTGAATCCAAGGAGAACGCTGCTGGAGGCGGCACTGCCGGAGGCACTCCCCACGCTCGTGAGGACACACGGGTGCACAGGAGCAGGGAGAGGGATGGCACAGCAGGGACACGCGTGTCTCGGCGGGCACATACCTGCTTGAACTGCTCCTCATAGGTCCAGTCTCCATGGTCAGGTGCTGGTGGTGGGGGCTGAGCGTGGCCCAGGCCGGGGGGCAGCCGCTCCTGTCCCCCTGGCAGCCGTGGTGGCTCCCCTCGGTAGTGCTGGGGCGCTGGGGGTTTGCGGAGCAGCAGGGATCCCGCACCCGCCCGCACCGCCTCTGCTGAGCTGAGCCCTTCCTCTCCCATGTCTTCATCTTCCTCATAGTCTTCCTCTTCCTCCTCCTCTTCTTCTTCCTCTTCCTCCTCACCCATGTCCTCTTCAAAGTCATCTTCATCCCATTTGCCCTTTCTGGAACCAGAGGGAGAGGAGAGGTTTGGTCCCACACTGGTTTCTAAGGCTCGTCCCTCTCTCCTGCCTGCCCCAAAGGCTCTCCCTGGCTGCAGGGCTGGGACCACCCACCCAGCACACAGTGGAGCCCCGGTACAGCCCATTGGTGGGGGCAGCTCTGCAGGGCACAGCCAGCCCCCGGTATCCCAGGAGCTCTGCCAGATGGCTCCTGGCCTGGCCCTGCCCTGAGAGGATGCATGCTGGAGGCAGCCAAGGGTCCTGCATAATTTAACGCCAGCCCGGGGTCCTCTGTCACAGCCCTACGTGGCTGCTGAGCAGAGATGGGATGTGCCAACCCAGCATGAGGAATCACGGCCACAGAGGCAAGCCACTGCTCTCAGCACCTCCTGCCCTGAAATACCCCAATAGTTCTAATCCACAACCTGCCCCAAGCCACAGGATCCCTGCAGCCTCCCCAGCACACTGTGCCCAAACTCATCAGTGTTGTCCCACTACCCTGCCCCTTCCCCAAACCCATTAGAACTGCCCAAGTACACTCACAGGTCCTCCTCCTCCTCGGAGCCCATCTCCTGCTGGTACCCGCCACCATCTTCCTCCTCCTCGCCGCGCTCCTCCTCTTCCTCCTCCTCAGAGGCCTGGCTCTCGTCAGACAGCCCCGGGCTGGGCGAGTGGCTGAGGCCGGCGGCGGCCGCCCGCATGGCAGCCAGGGCAGCCATCTGTGCCCGCTGGATGTGCGCGCTCTCAGGCTCTGCTCCCTCCTCCGAGGGCGCCGGGGCTTGATCCTGCCCACGGCTCCGGGCTGGGGTGCTGGCAGGGGGCTGCCCCGGGGGCTGCGAGGGCTGTGCTGGGGGGGATGTGGAACGCAGTGGCTGCTGCTGCTGCTCCTGCTGCCGCGCTTCCAGCGCCTGCTGCAGCCGTGCGCGTTGCTGCCGCTGCAGGTTCTCCATCACCGCCTGCAGCTTCATGGCTCTGCCGGCGGGCGGGGGGTCCCCGGGGGGCCGGGGGGCGATGCACCCGGGGGGCAGTGCCCGGGGGGCAGCGCCCGGCAGGCTGCCGCGCTCCAGCGGGGCTGGGGGCCAAAGCTGGGCAGCGCCGGGTGGGGCAGCCCTGGAGGGGGCTGCCGAGGGGTGAGGGCAGTGCCGTCGGGGTGTCAGGGCAGGAATTGACACTGGGTCAGGAAAAAAGGATGTGTCCCTTGACCCCTCTCAGGCTTGGCCCGATGTCTCCTTGGCTTGAGGACTACGGCGTTTTGCAGGCTCCGTGCTGCCCGTTGGGGTGCTGCTATTGTTGGGGGGAGTGTCCCAGGCAGGCTCCAAAACTCCTCCTCAGGCTCAGCAAGCAGCAGCTGCCACACAGCACATCACCCCTTCCCTTGCAGACCTGGCACTTTCTGGGGGTGGCAGCCTCAGGGTCCCCTGCTCACGGCCGGTGTCTCTAATCCTCAGCCAGGTCAGTGTCCGGCAGGCGTCAGCGCAAACCTGTGGGAGAAGTAGAGCAGAGGGTCAGTGGAGCTGTGGGCAGGAGCTGGTGAGCAGGAAGGAGTTAAAGACAGCGCAGGAGCCTCATTAATCTCGAGCTAATGAGATAGGGCGGCCAGGCCTGCTGCTGGAGGGGGAAGGGGCCTGCCAGACCCGATAGCCCTGCCCGGCCCTGCCCGGCCCTGCAGGCAGCGGATACCGGTGGACCCGTGCAGGAGATAACAGGCCCTGGGGAGAGATGTCCACCGGTCCCCCAGAGGGGACAAGGCACATCCCCACCAGGGACATACAGCATGGGGAGCACTGGGCTCATCGTGATGACACTGGGGCGTGGGCAGCACCAGGGTCTGCCCTGCACAGCAGAGGGGCCCCAAAGCACCCCGGGGCAGATCCCAGAGGATGGACAGGCAGAGCCTTGAAACCCTGGTAAACAGGCTCTACCAACTGCCTCCAGAGCCCCCTTGCTCCCCTTCCCTGGGGGCTCTCCAAGGCAACGTGAGGCTGCAAGCAGCTCCTCTCTGCTTTGCCCCACTGGAAAACACTGAGGGGATCAGCACATTACAGCTGGGCCCTGGGGAACCCCCACACCCCAGCACCTTGGTCTGGACCCCTTCCAGCACTGAGCTCCCAAGCCCCGGTGTGGCCAGCAGCCCCTGCGGCCGGCCAGTTCCAGTTGTGACCTCGCCTGCACTGAGGGCAGGGAGGGAGCTCAGCGCAGCACCGCGGTCGTGCCGCGTACGGGCAAACCCCGTTTCAGCCGCCCGGGGGCCCGTGCAGCGCACACACCCCAGGACCCTCACGGGGATTGACCGTGGGGCCGGACCCAGCGGCTGCGGGGCCAGGACAGCCGGCGGGGCGCAGGGGCCGGCAGCTACGCCACGATCCCGCGCATTCTGGAAAGAGGAACCTGCCGCCAGTGTGGGCCGGGGCCGCGGACGATCGGGCGGGAGCCGCTTCCCCCACGCCTCACCGCGGCAGCATCCGCTCCCGGCCGGGCTCGGCTCACGCTATGGACGGACACGTCGCCACCGCCACGGCACCTCGGCAGCCACCGCCTCCACCGGGAGCCAGCAGAGGCGCGGCGCAAGCGGGGCAGCACTGCCCGTGCCTCAGTTTCCTCTCCTCTGATCATCGCCGTCTCGCCCCCACCGAGAAGAGGTCGCGGCAGGGACACTCCCCGCCCCGGAGCAGCCGCTCACCAGCCGCGGCCGCGCTCCTGCCCTGCCCCGCACCTGAACCCCGTCCCCTGCGCCATCCACGAGCGAACCGGAGCGACACCGACCCGGGCACGTGCTCGTGGCCGCCGCTACCGTGGCTCTGCCTGGACACGACTCCCCCAGTGACTCGGTGCCAGCACCAGGTGTGGAGCTGCCTCCTCGAACACCGTGGGCTGCGGCCTCACGGGAGCCACGCTGCCACTTCTCCAAAGGGAAGCCGGAGTGGTGAGGCCACAGCCGGGGCCCCGTGGCACCCTGGCCCGGCGGCCACTGTGACCTTGAGCCGTGCCCCTTTGTCCCTCCGGCCGCTCGGGGCCACAGGGCCCGGTGCGTCCCCGCCGTGGGGCGGTGACGGGGGTCCCGCGAGGGATTCGGGGCGGCGTCACCCGCGTCCCCAGGGCAGGTGCTCGGGAGCGACAGCGGCTAAAAATAGGCAGCGGGGGTGTGACGGACGGGCCTTTGTGCCACCGACACCGGGGTTGGGCTGGCCGCGGCCGGACACCCCCAGGCGGGCTCCCGGCACTGCCGGGAAGGGCTTCGGGGGTGTCGTGAAGGCTGAGTGAGGAAGAGGAGGAGAAGGACAGGGAGGTCGGGCCCGGTGGGTGCCGTCCCCGGGGACCGACAGGGCTGGGGACACCGCTGGGGGAACTCCCCGGCGGACAGGAGTCCCGTCCCCGAAACCGAGCCCGGCCCCGCTCTCGGCGGCACGTGGCTCCGGCGGACCGCAGAAGGACCGGGCACGGAGGCGGCGGGGCCGGAATGGGCCCTCGTCCCGGGAACGGGGGGAAACGGCCGCCCCCGACACGGAGAGGCGAGCCTGGGTCGGCCCGGCCTGGCCCCTCCGCCGTCCGGACCCCGAGAGACCGCGGGCCCTCAGGGGCCACAGGGCGGGGCCACTGGGTTCTGCCCGGCCCGGACAGCAGCGCCGGGGGAGAACGGAGAGTCAAGGCCGGGAACGGCCGCGGGGGAGGAACCCCAGCCCCGCATGGGGGAGGCGGCCGGTAACCGGCCGCGGGGGGAGGGGTCGCCGCGCTCCCGCTCAGCACCGGCAGCGGAGGGCCCAGACCACCTCGGAGAGGCGGCCGGTCCTGGGCTCCGGTCCCCGGCCCCAGTCCCGCCCAGCCCCCGACTCCCGGTACCGGCCACGGCCGCGGCCGCGGCGGGGGTCCCGTTCTCGGTGCCGATCCCATTCGCAGGACCGGTGCGGCGGCGCGTCCCCCCTTACCCGGTGCAGGCCGTGCGCCGCGAAGCCGCATAGCAGCCGCGGCCGCCCGGGGTCGGGCTCGGCGGGGCCGGTGCGCGCGGGGCCCGCGGCGCTGCTCTCCCCGCGGGCGGGCGGGCGGCGGGCGGGCGGCGGGAGCCGGCCCCGCCCCTCGCTGCCCCGCCCCGCGTCGCCATTGGCCCGCCGCGCCGGGAGCTCCCCGCCCCTCCCCGCCCCGCGCTGTCATTGGCCCGCTTCTCCCTGGGCGCCCCGCCCCCCGCCGCCATTGGTCCGCATGCAAATGTTACGCGCGGTGGGGCCGCGGGGCCGGGCGGGGGCGCGGCCGCAGCGCCGCCTGGCGGACGGGCGGGAGAACGGCGCCGTGCAGGGCGCGGGCCCCGGTAGAGCAGCGGAGTGGGGGGCGGTTAACGGGGGGCAACAGGGGGTTTAACGGAGGAGGCTAACGGAGGTTAACGGGGCTCTAACGGGGTTAACTGGAGGTCCACGGGGATTAACGAGGGAGGTAACGGGGGACAACGGGGGTTCACGCGGGGTTAATGGGGTCCGGCAGCCGTCGAACCCCGGTTCGAGGGGCTCCCCGAAGCATCCCCCGTGCCCCACCTCCCGCGACGCCCGGGGCGGGGCTCACGTGTCTCCGCCCCCGTGACGTCACTTCCCGCGGGCGGTACCGGGCCCGGTGCCGCCGGTGCGGGCCGGGGGTGGAGGAGGCGGAGGGAGGTCTCGGTCCTGGTTCTGCTCACCGTCCCGGTCCCGATCCCAGTCCCAGCGGGCCATGGTGGTGCTGCGGGGCGGCGCGGGCCCCGAGGAGCCGTTCCCGTGAGTGCGGGGCTGGGCGGGCCGTGGGGCGGTCGGGCCGGGCAGGAGCCCCCCGGGCTGTCAGTGCCGGCGGGGAGCGGCGGCGGCGGCGGCGCCTCCCGGGACAGCCCGTCCCCAGTTCCCCTGCCCCGGGGGCGATGTCAGAGCGGAGCCCGGGACCGAGATAATGAGCCTTGTAATTAGTGTTTATCCCGTCGAGGTCACGGTGCTCCCGGTCACCGGGGGTGGCGACCCGGGCCGGGATCCCTCGTGGTGCCGGGGGTGGGCTGGAGCCCCCGGTCCCGCACGGGTGTACCGGGACTCGGGACCCTGCGGGTCGGAGCTGTCCCTGACAGCCCCGGCTGTCCCGCGGCGACTTCGCTCTGCAGGTCCCTGCCGCGTTCTGCTGCCAAAGGGTAAATGACAGGAACAGGTCAGAAATCCCCCGGCAGAGGACAAGTTCCTCTTCCAGGCGCGTTCCCTGCCTGGAAATAGAACGTGGAGGAGAAGCCACGAATCTGTTTGTGCTTCGGTGTCCCCGGAGCTGCCGGGCCCATTGCCCTGGGGTTATGGTTTGCTGTGATCCCCCAGAAATGACCTCTCCTGGGGTTTCTTCTCAGCCTGGGACAGGATCCTGACTCAGAGGGTACCAATGCTTGTCCCACATCGGGCGCTGGCCCGAGGTCACCGTCCCCAGTGAACCTCCAGGTTGGCACTGGGCGGAGGTGGCAGTGCCAGGGCAGACGTGGCAGTGCTGGGTGCCAGGGCAGCCACAAACAGCCCTGGAGGCTTCAGGAAGAGAGTCAAGTGTGGTTCAGCCTGTTCCCCTCTCAGCCACGGGGTTCTGGGGGTCCTGGCTGCCCAGGAGTGCTCCCACTCTGCTGTCACTGGTTTTTGACATCTCTTTCCGGGGCCATGCCAGTGAGCCGTGCCGAGCTCGCAGCTGTGTACTCAAACCCTCGAGCTGGGGCCAGTGTAAGGTGACTCCTTCTGTTTATTCAGGTTTTTGTAACCATCTTTGTATCACAACTTGATCCACCAGCCCTGGTTGCTCCCTGTGGCAGGTTGGGTTACTGCTCCCCACCCATCCTCTGGGCATTGCCTTGATACCTGAGTCTCTTTTATTCTTTCCAGGCCCACCTTTGCCTCGGTTTTCTTTCCAGCTTGGAAGGGGGTGGTTGTTTTTTTACCCCCCCCAGCAGCCAAGACTGTATCACTGCCCCCATGCAGGCAAAGGGGAAAAAAAAAATCAAGGTTTTGGCGAGGGCGAGCAGCTGGCTGCTGGCCCGGGCTGCAATCGGACAGCACAACCTGCTCTGGCCTGTGCCCAGATCAGCTCTGTCAGGACCTGATTGCAGGACTGGGGCTCCCATGATCCCCAGAATGCTGGAAAGGAGGGGACACAGTGGGGATCCACATCCCCGTGGATGGAGCAAGGTCGTGGTGCTGCTATGGCAGTGGAAACTCTGGGCAGCCGTGCTGCAGCTCCTCGTCCTGGATGGACAGTCCTGGGGGTTGTTTTGGAGGTGTTGATTTTCTCCCTCACCTTCTGCTGCTCTAAAGGAAACCCACACAACCCTGAGGGGAAGCTCCTTCGCAAGTGAAGGCAATGAAACTTCCTGTCTTTGGTGTTTAGTAAACTCTAAAACCCAAGCAGTTGCGTTCAGCACCCGGCGAGCTGCTCGCTCATCCTGTGGCTTCATCCTCCCATAAAGTGCCTCAGTTTTATGGTCATTGCTAAGTTGTGCCTGTGACTAAGCAACGCCCTGACCTTGTAAACAGAAGCCAAGTGCCTCTGGGTGCCCCCAGGAGCTGGCAGTGCCATGGCTGGGTGGTGTTCCTGCTGCCCTCAATAAGGAATGGCAGGGCAGGATGATGGTGAGTGTGAGGTGCAGCAGGGGCCCAGCAGAAATGGATCCATCGTTTTGCTTCGTGTGTGGCACAGCTAATTACCCAGGTTAATTACCCAGGTTAATCTCCTGGCCCTTCCAGAGCTGACACACAGCTGCTTTGGGCAGAGCCAGCCTTTGGAGGTGGTGGTGACCTGAGGGGCCGGGCCCCGTGGGAGGACGCAGTGCCAGTTGCAGTAACAACAGAGCTGATGCTCTGATGCCCCATCTCCCCCCATCCTCACCCTGCTGTAGCTGCCCCAGGCCCCTCAGGTGGGCTCATCCCTCCCTCTGTGTCCCTGCAGGAGGATCGAGGACTGCCTGCCCCTGCTGCAGGACTCTCCATCCAAGAGGTTCTCCCCGTCCAAGAGGAAGCAGTATTACATCAACAAAGCCATCCGCAACTCCGACCTCATCCCGAGGGCCAAGGGCCGCAAGAGCCTCCAGAGGCTGGAGAACAGTAAGGACCAGGGCAGGGTCTCCTCCCCAGGGCAAGGACAGCCTTCCCTGAGCTGCTTGGCAAGCGGGGATGTACTGGGGGCAAGGGGCCTCTCTGGAGGTGCTTCCTCCCCTCTCAGGCTTTGCTCTTCCCCCCAGCTCGTTACCTGATGACACTTCTGGAGCAGGATGACTGCGGGAGCGATGAGGGAGAGCTCACCCACTCGGCCACCCCCAGCATCTTTACTGAGGCCTGTAACAATGAGACCTATGTGGAGGTGGGTACAGCCACCCACTGGCTTGGGGCTCACTGGGGGGCCCTGGCATGGCATGACATGCTTGTACTTCACTCCTCCATCCTTCTGCCTCCCTGGCCTGAGCTGCTGCACCACCCCAGCTTATGCCTGGTCTGGTGTCAGGCTGGGATCTGTGGGATCTGCTGCTGCCATGTGTGCCAGGGGGTGATGGAGTCCTGGGGCCCTCAGTCCATGGGGTGGGGGAGTCTCCAGGCAGATCCCCTCATGGGGATTGTGCCTGCAGAGCAGCAGGTGCCTGGTGAGCTGCAGCACTTCCTCTGGCACAAGCCCCTTGCCAAACCCCCGTTGCCTCACGGCCCTGTAACTGGGTGTTTTGAAATGTGACCCCTCCCTGGTGTGGCACTCAAGGCCATCCCTGGGGACAAGTGGGTGAGGAGGGGGCTCATGGGGTGTGGGGAGGGGCCCTGGGTGTCCAGGTGCTCCCCACAGACCTCTGTAGTGGGGCTTGGTGGCTTCTGTTGTCAGATCTGGAACGACTTCATGAACCGGTCGGGAGAAGAGCAGGAGCGGGTCCTGCTCTACCTGGAGGAGGAGGCCAGGAAGAAGCACAGGAGGAAGCTGCCTGTCAAGAATGAAGACAAGTGGAAAGGTGCTGGGAGGGGACACAGGGTGGGGACAGCCTCTCCCTTTCCTTCCTTGTGTACATTCTGGGAAGGGTGACCTTCCTTGAGGGCTGCACTCACTCCCTGTTAATGGTGGGGATGCCTGAGCCCCCCCTGGGTGTGGCAGTGGGGGGGTTATGCCTGCAGACCTCCACCATGGACCAGGGAGGGTCTGTGGGAGCCAGAAATGGCTGGGGCGATGGGCACAGCAGCCATCCCCCAATGTCACACCCTCAAATCTCTGCACCCCCAAACCTATGCTGGGGGAAGGCGTTGCTGTTTTAGGGGTGACTGTGAAGAGGGGGGCCTGCAGGGCAGCTGGGGGGACACTGGGTCCTCCCAAAAGGTGACACTGCAGGCTCTGGAGCTGTGAGCTGTGTCTGAATCCCTTCTCCATTCTCCAGAGCTCCCAGCCTACACACCCCAGGAGTGCTTCCAGCGCATCAGCCGCCGCCTGCGCGCCACCCTGAAGCGGGGCCGGATCCCCATGGTGAGCTGGGAGCCTGGGACAGACCCCTGGGGCTGGCAGGGGTGAGCTGGGAGCCTGGGACAGACCCCTGGGGCTGGTAGGGGTGAGCTGAGAACCTGGGACAGACCCCTGGGGCTGGCAGGGGTCCCTCCACAGCCATGTCCCCAGAGCTGTGCCCTGACCTTGTGCAGGGCAGTGCCAAATTTCAGAGGAGCTCCTGGGGACGTGCTCCAGTGCTCGTGTGACCCCACATGGTGGCTGGTTGCAGACAGACAGATGGGTTTTCCTAGCTCAGTTCAGATTTTTCTGGCAGTTACAGGGCTTTTTTTAGTGGTTGTTTCCCAGTCTCTGTGCAATGAGCAGCAGGTGACAGGTGAAACCGGGCATGTTTGTGCATGGGGACCTTTGGGGTGGAGCAGTGCAGCCTTTGGGGTCTTCACAGTGGCCCACACAAATCTATTTGGGGAAATTCCAATGTATTTTGAAAGGGGGTAAAAGTGCACCAACTGCTGAGCAGGGAGAGAGGTGAGTGCAGCCCTGCACTGCCTGCCCAGACATTTGCTCTACCAGCCCTGGGGGTGCTGCCTCTCTGCTCTCTCTGCTCCCTCTGCTCTGTGGGGCTCTGTTTGTTTTCCTGGTGCTAATTAGAGCCTCTAAATGCAGCCTGGGCTCCTCCAGCCCACTGACTTGTTTGTCTTCAAATGAGATGCGTGTGCTGCTCGTCTCTGGGGTCAGTGCTTTGGAGACCAGCAGAGCACTGAGCTTTGACTGTCGGGAGGCACGAGGCTCCCCTGGCTGCTGTGAACACGAGGGATGGTGCCAGCCCTTGGCACACACAGCGTGGGGTTGGCAGGAGCTGGATCCTTCCCCGCCTCAGGGGCTGGAGATGGGAGATGTCTCCTCTCCCTGATGTCTCCTATCCAGAGAACTTGCCCGGGAGCTGCTGGCAGTAAATCCTGGGCAATCAATTGTGCCAGGGCTGTGCCCCCACTGCCCCTTCCTTGCTGAGCCCCTGTCTCTCCTCACAGGGGACGCTGGAGGGGCTGGAGGAGGAGCTGCTGGCCTTCTTCTCTGTCACCCCCCACTCTGTCTACACAGCACTGATGGACAACAGGTATTTCCCCATCTTGGGATCCTGGGCTGTGGGGTTCCCTGTGCCCCAGGGCTGCCCCAGCCTGCAGAGGGGCTTTGGGAACACAGGAGACCCCTTGGCCTCCCCTCAGCCAGGCCTGGGTACATTTACCTGGCCTGATGCCTATGGAGCCCTGGGGGAGGGATGCTCCTGGGAATCCCTGTGCCTGTTTGCTCTGTGGGTCCCTGGGAGGATGGAGGGCAGAGCAGCCCGTGGGACACACTGGTCACAGACACATTGGCTCTAACCCTGTCCCCTCTCCCCCAGCTTTGAGCGGCTCCTGCTCCACGCACTCTGCCAGTACATGGATCTCGTCTCTGCCAGTAAGAGCCGCGTGTCTGCTTGTTTTTAGTTTTGATTTTGATTTTGTTTTTGTTTTTCCCCTTCCCTCCATCACTATCTCTCCTCTCCAGCTCAGCTTTTTCCTCCCTTCCTCCTCCCGGCCCCACCTCGCCCTGGGGATCTCAGATAACCCCGCGGTTCCCCCCCCCCCCCCCCCCCCCCGCCCGCTTCCTTCCCACGCTGCCCGGAGCTCCCTCTGCAGCCCCGGCTGCAGCCACGCACCCGGGAGTCTGCCCGACCCAGCTCTGACGGGAAATTTGGGTGATCCAAAGCAAGAAAATGCTCACAGGGTTCCCTCTCCTGCAGCTGCTTCCTCCTCCAAGGAGCAGCCGTGCTCTCGCACTGCCCTGGGCGTCCCCAGAAGGTTTTGTTGCCAAGGCAGGGAAGGCATCAAGCTCCATCCCTCCGGAGGAGGCTCTGCTGTCGAGCGTTTCATTAAGAGCCGCTTGTGGCAAACAGCCTGAGAGCGCTAATGATGGGGAGCGAGTCCGTGGTGCCGGCAGGGACTCGGCTGGGGACGGAGGGGACAGAGCACGGGGGAGCCTGCTCTCACCTCCCCAGGGAGGAGGGGAGGGCGGTGTTGGAGACCCTCGAGGGGGGGAACAGGGATGTGCTGACCTCTCCATCCCACCCGCAGGTTCGGACATCGAAGGGAAACGTCAGATGAAAGTGAGCAACAAACACCGCGTGTTCCTGCCCCCCGAGCTGCTGCTCTCAGACTACCTGGGGCAGATGAGCTGATGCCCCTGACAGCTGCCCTGCCCCTCCTGTGTCTGCTGCAGCCTCTCCCGGCCCTGCAGCCCTGGGACCCTCGGCCCTTCCCTGCTCCAGCAGCCGGTGACCGGCGGGGCAGAGCCGAGGGTTGTGGCCGTGCCCTTCGGTGTGCGCTGGGACCGGGTCGGGCAGCGCTGCCCTGCCCGACATCGCTGCGGGTGCGGAGCAGGTGCCTCCTGCCCGCCCCGCTCCCCGCGCAGCCCTCCTGGAACTGTTTGTGTGTCTATTTATAACCCAGGTGTTTTTAAAAAAAATAATCAGGCGGGGCCAGCCCCCCTCTGGCGCTGACGCTCGTGGGGTGATTTCGGTCCAGATTTTTCTGCGGTGAAACAGCTCCTGGCGGCTGCTGAGCAATCGCTGAGCCGGCGGAAGAGCCTGGGGGCTGCCGCGTTCCGGCACCCGCAGCCCCGTGCCCACGGAGTGTCCAGCGGGGCTCGGCTCCCTCGGGCAGGGCGGGGTGTGGGGAGCTCCGGGTACTTTTGCCCCACACCCTGTGCCCTGCCCACACGACGGGGCTGTTTTTAAATGTAATATAGCTTGTGTTTTTTATCACGTGTGTGTATATTTACATGTGTGTGTGTGTGCGCGCGTTGGAGGGGTGCAGCCCGCTTCGGGGTTCTCTCTGCTTGTCCACAGCTGCCATGGGGCAGATGGGGCATTTTAGGGGTCCCTCTGTGTGCCCCCGTGTCCCTGGCATGTGCCAAGAGTTGCTCGCAGGGTGTGCCCTGGGGTTCTTTGCTGGTTGCTCTGTCCCATTGACGACACCGACTGCCATTAACCGCGGGGACCCCCAGACCCAGGGGTGCCCCTCGCGCCTCCTTTGCTGGTGTGACTCGGGTACGGGCGCGATCAGGAACAATAAAGACGGTGCTCCCCTGCTCCGGCTCTGTCTCTCTGTTGGGACGGTGGGGACGGGGGAGGGGTCGTGCGGGGAGGGGGTCGCGGGCCGAGGGGGTCGCGGGGCAGCCGATTCGGCACGGGCTGCAAAAGGTGGGTGCGGGAAGGTGCGAAAAATATGGAACGCTTCACGAATTTGCGTGTCATCCTTGCGCAGGGGCCATGCTAATCTTCTCTGTATCGTTCCAATTTTAGTATATGTGCTGCCGAAGCGAGCACGAATCTCTCTCCCCCCACAGCGGTATTTAAAGGTCCGCAGAAGTAATACAATAAAGATAGGGTGATTCTGAGGTTGCTCGATATTGAACACATAATGAGCATAATGAGCCTCTCCAGTTTTTCTCAGTTTTTCGCCCCCTCATTTTCCTTGGATTTCCACAAAATGTCCGAAATACGCCGATTATATTTGCTATCTCTTCCTCGTGGGTTCTGGGTAATTTTTATGCTAATTAGAGCCACTGGAGGGCTCTCTCTGAGGGTGTCCGCGGCGGTGCCTGAGCGCGCGGCGCAGGCGCGGGACGGGCAGCCCGCGGAGGCGCCGGGGTCCTGGGAAGCGGCCGGAGGCGGCGGGCGCCGGTGAGTGCGGCCGGACCGGGACCCCGGGGGAGCCTCGTGTGGTATCCCCGGGCCCCTCCTGAGACCTTCCCGCGAGCCCCGGGAACGTCCAGCACCTCTCCGTGTTCACCCCGAGTCAGTCCCCGAGACCCTCCCACCCGCCGTAGGGTCGGTACCCACGGACCGCTCCCTCCGCCTCTCCCCGGGGTCTCCCGGTGCTGGGCTGTCCCCACACGTGTCCCGGGGGCTGTGCCCTCCCCATGGCCCTGCGGGCCGTGCGTTCCGTTCCCGGTGTGACCGGCCTTGTGTCGCCCCCAGGCTGGACCGAGGCTGTCCCGTGTCCCCTCCGGGGCCGGGCCGGCGGGATGGACCTGGCCTACGTGTGCGAGTGGGAGAAGAAGCCCAAGAGCAACCACTGCCCCTCCATCCCCCTCGTGTGCGCCTGGTCCTGCCGCAACCTCATCGCCTTCACCACCGACCTCCGCAATGAGGAGGAGAAAGGTACCGCGTGCCCCTTGGGAAATCTCTCCTGGAAGCTCCCGGTGCTCTTGGGATCCGCTGGGCCGGAGCTCTGCCCTGCCCCTACAGCTCCTGGCTGCTGCTCCTCCTTTTCCTTCCATCCCTCAGCCTCTGGCAGTGTCTAACACGCGTTTGTTGCCGGGGAGTGGGTTTGGTTCCCTAAACCAGGATAAGGCCCATGTCGGTGTCTGGCCCCTCACTGAGTTCCCAGCACAGTTTCTACACTACCCCAAATCATTTCTATAAAATATTTTATGTTTTCCCTGCATCAGCTGAGGCTCTGAGGCTCAGAAACAGTGGCAAGGGACAGGGAGTCACTTCTCTGTTCATGCAGATCTCACCCACATGGTCCATATCATTGACACCGAGCACCCCTGGGACGTCTACTCTGTGAACTCGGGCCACACTGAGGTCATCACGTGTTTGGAGTGGGATCAATCAGGTGGGCTGGGATCCCTCCTCATTGTCACTGTGTCCCACCCACGCTGTGCATGTCCCAAAGCGATGGGATGTGATTCCTTGTGGGGCTTTGGCTGTTCCCCCTGTTCTCATGCAGTGTCATTGTCACAGGCTCCAGGCTGCTCTCAGCAGATGCTGATGGCCACATCAAGTGCTGGAGCATGACAGATCACCTGGCCAACAGCTGGGAGAACACGGTGGGCAGCGTGGTGGAGGGGGACCCGGTGGTGGCCCTGTCCTGGCTGCACAACGGCGTCAAGCTGGCACTGCACGTGGAGAAGGTTTGTCTCAGCTTCCTGAGGGATCTGGGCTGGAACTCTGGCTGAGGTCTTGGCAAAGGACTCAGGATCCTGCCTGTGTTCCGTGCTCTTGTGGCCTTGGGGAGTTTTTCCATTCAGAGAGAAGTCAGATTCCTGGTTCCTGCTGAATTCCAAGGGGGGTTGGAGCCTTGTTTGTCCTGGTGTTTCTCCCTTAGTCTGGTACCTCAGTTCTAGGCAGGAACATGGAGATAGAGCAGTTTTTTCCTTACCAGTGGTAATTCAGAGGAAATGCATTCAGGGTGCCGAGGTTTGATCTGGGGATTTGGACACAGAGATGAGCTCCTTGTTTAGAAACGTGTGATTCTGCAGACTCTGAAAGCCCAAAGCTGCCAAGCACAAGTTCCCTGCTTGTGTTTTTTTAACATCCCACATAAATCCTGCCCCTCTCCCACAAGAAGCTCTCCGCAGGCACAAATTTTGGGTGCAAACACCTAGATTTTCTTGCCCTTTGTTACAGTCTGGAGCCTCGAACTTTGGTGAGAAGTTTTCCCGGGTGAAATTCTCTCCATCGCTGACGCTGTTTGGTGGGAAGCCCATGGAGGGCTGGATTGCTGTGACCATCAGCGGGCTGGTCACCGTGTCCCTCCTGAAGCCCAACGGGCAGGTGCTGACGGCCACCGAGAGCCTGTGCCGCCTCCGCTGCCGCGTGGCCTTGGCCGACGTCGCCTTCACGGGCGGGGGCAACATCGTGGTGGCCACGTCTGATGGCAGCAGCACGTCCCCCGTGCAGTTCTACAAGGTCTGTGTCAGCGTGGTGAATGAGAAGTGCAAGATCGACACCGAGATCCTGCCGTCCCTGTTCATGCGCTGCACCACGGACCCCGCCCGCAAGGACAAGTACCCGGCCATCACCCACCTGAAATTCTTGGCTCGGGACATGTCAGAGCAGGTGGGCAGCTGCTTTTTGCTCCACCTGGCCTTCCTCAGAGGGTTTGGAGGTGACCAGCATGTCCTCCAATACCCTTGGTATTCCCAGTTGCCCTTCTGGGAAGTGCTGCTGGTGCGGCTGGAATTAGGGACTTCACCATCACCTCCCACTGATTTGATCCTCTGCTTTTTCCTGGTGGAGCATGACCTGAGTGGGAGCAGTACCCTGGAAATGGAGGGTGGGAATGACCAGGGCAGTGTCCTCCCGGTTGTGACACTTGTGGTGGGGGGGCTCTGTTCCTCAGGTGCTGCTTTGTGCTTCCAACCAAAACAACAGCATCGTGGAGTGCTGGTCCCTTAGGAAGGAGGGCTTGCCTGTCAACAACATCTTCCAGCAAATCTCTCCTGTGGGTAAGTGTCTGCACTGGGGACTCTCAAGAACGGGAGCTTGGTCTGAGGGAAAAAGCAGCACAGTTTCTCACATTCATTATCCCATATGTGGGATTATTCAGAATCTCATGTTTATTTTCAGGGGTTCTCAGTCCATTCTGTCTGTTTGCATCATAAGCAGTGAGTTGCTGTTTCCAGGAATGGGTTTGGTTGTTACTTTCCCTTCATAAAAAACATTTTCTGTGTTTTGCTGCACAGCCGCTCTTCCTGCTGCCAGTGGAGCAGAGGCTCCCAAAGGACCAGGATCGAGCAGCAGAGCTGGATTAATCCCCTGCCCTGGCTGCCTGGGCTCCACCTGATCTCAGATAGAGCAGAATTAATCGGGGCAGTTTGTTTGGTAAAATATAAAGGATTAGTGTATATAAGGATCTTAATCACCCACAGCAGAGCTTCCCATCAAGAGAGATTTAGCAAAACATGTTGTTTGTATAATTCAGGAAAAAATAGGGAAATATGAGAAAAACATACTGGAAATACATGGGAAATATACCCATGCTTGATCTGTGATCCTGCTTGGTTGGGGAGTGTGGGCAGAAATGAGGGGTGGATTTTCTGACCTCTCTGGGACAAAATTCTCACTCATTTGCTCTTTTTCCCGAGTGGGAGACAAGCAGCCCATGATCCTGAAGTGGAGGATCCTGTCTGCCACCAACGACCTGGACCGGGTGTCTGCTGTGGCACTGCCAAAGCTGCCAATCTCCCTGACCAACACTGATCTGAAGGTGGCAAACGACACCAAGTTCTTCCCTGGACTGGGTAAGGAGTTCCTGTTGTCTTCATCCTAAACATGTGGCTTTTGCCTGAAATTTCACTGCCTCAGCTGTAGCTGAAATAAAGCACATGGAATGCTGAAGGGAAACTTTCAAACAAGATGTCTCCCCAGCCACCCCATTGTGTTCCCCATTGTGGGAAGAGGCCGTGAAATGCTGATGGTGGCGCTGTGACCCCCCAGCCCTTTGGCTTCTCCATGGGCTTCAGTGGTGGCCACTGCTTTGGGTGAGGGCTCTGCCACACTGGGAGGAGCTGCTTGCTCAGCCCTGCTTGTCTGCTGTCCCCAGGCCTGGCCTTGGCCTTCCACGATGGCAGTGTCCACATCGTGCACAGGCTGTCCCTGCAGATGATGGCCGTGTTCTACGGCTCCTCCTCGCAGCGCCCCGTGGACGAGCCGGCCCTCAAGCGCCCGCGCACCGCGGGGCCCCTGGTGCACTTCAAGGCCATGCAGCTCTCCTGGACATCGCTGGCCCTGGCTGGTGTGGACAGTCATGGGAAGGTTGGTGCTCTCTTATGGTGGGGTTGTTTCTCACCCAGGCTCTCCGAGGGGTGCTAAGAAAACACTGAGAATTCCAGCTGTGAGATCTGTATTGGAAAGATCTGTATTATTCTTACTGTATAAGAAATGTAAAGTGCTAGAAGGAACTGTAAAAGGATAGTCCTTATTTTTAGATGGGTAATGGTCCTAGTTTTTAAAGCTGACAAACTTTTTCACTCAGAGATATGTAGCTTACTCTTACTGTGTAAGATTTACCACATAGCTTACTATTAGCTTACTATAGCAGAAAAAGCCCTGAAAAATAAAAAAAAAATCAAATACTTGTCTGGTCCCCCATTACATAAAGACATCAGTAAAAAAGAAGAGACATTTTACATTCTCCAGATCATTTTTGAGTGGTTTTAATAAAAAAATAAAATGGTTGAATCCCATCAGTGCAGAAACTGTCATTAGTTTAGGATTGAGCTTCATTGGGGCCCTGTGTTGTTTTGTGGCTTTGTGGGATGATTTCAAGCCCACTCCTGAAGCCAGTTTCCCTTTGCTTTCTCCCTTCAAGCTGAGCATGCTCCGCATCTCCCCCTCCATGGGCCACGTGCTGGACATGAACATGTCCCTGCGGCACTTGCTGTTCCTGCTGGAGTACTGCATGGTGACCGGCTACGACTGGTGGGACATCCTGCTCCACGTCCAGCCCAGCATGGTGCAGAACCTGGTGGAGAAGCTGCACGAGGAGTACATGCGTCAGAACGCGGCCCTGCAGCAGGTGGGAGCTCTGGGCTCACTCCCAGGGTGGGCATGGTGGGGCTCAAGGACTTGGAGTGGGGAGCAGCCAGTGCCAGGCTCAGGACATCGGTGGCTGTGCCTGGCTGTGCTCTCTGAGTGCCTGGCTCAGGCAGTGATAGAGCTGGGAAGAGCTTCCATGTCAACAGCGTTCACTTTCACTGACATCAGCGGGGTCTCTACCTGTTGGAAACTTGGGGTGAGATGGTGAAATCTATTTTTGGCAGATTCTGGGAACAGCAGCACGTGCCCAGCACAGCACTCACGTGCACAGCATTCACTGTTCCTGTCACTCCTGCAGCAGAAAAGGAGAGCAGAGAATAAAGCAGTAGCAGCAGCAGCAGCAGCTTTAATGAGCTTATGCTAATTCCTGCCTTTCCTTGTGCCTTTTGCTGTGTTTCCCCGTGGCTCAGGTGCTCTCCACTCGCATTGTTGCCATGAAGGCGTCGCTGTGCAAGCTCTCCTCCAGCACCATTGCCCGTGTGTGTGACTACCACGCCAAGCTCTTCCTCATCGCCATCAGCTGCACCCTGAAGTCGCTGCTGCGTCCACACTTCCTCAACACCCCTGACAAGAGCCCCGGGGACCGGCTCACCGAGATCTGCTCCAAGATCACGGATGTAGGTACTGACTGCTCACAGCATGCCAGGGTTTGGGATTGGGCTGTTCCCTGTGGTGTCACAGTCTCATAGTAACTCCTGGATTTGAGGAGGAGGACAAAGGTCCACAGGGAGGGTGTGAGGTTTGGATCCATCTTCCTGAGGCAGGCAGTGTCTTGCTTCTCTTCCAGACATTGACAAGGTGATGATTAACCTGAAGACGGAAGAGTTTGTCCTGGAGATGACGACATTGCAGTCCCTGCAGCAGCTCATTCAATGGGTGGGGGATTTTGTGCTCTACCTGCTGGCCAGCCTTCCCAACCAGGTGAGACCTGGAGTGCCAGGAACATGCCAAGAGGGCACAAACACCCATGGGCAGTGCTGGGGAGCTTTAGCCAAGGCACACAGGGCCACATGTCCCTGTCAGCACAGGCACTGGGGAGGAGTAAGGAACAGCAGAATTAGAGAATGGCCCTTCACCTGTCTGGGTGTGGTGACCAAAATGGTACCTGAGGGATTTGGGGACACTCCTCCTGCAGCTCTGCAGAGATGTCACCTTCAGGTGACCCTCCACCATCCACAGCAGCAAGTTCCATAGGATGTGTGCTGCTGAAAGCAGGAGCTGTCTGGATGCAGTGTGGTGGCTGCATCCCTTAAAATGGGAATTTTAAGTACTGAAAAGTGATAGCAAATGGGGGGAAATCCCAGGGCAATCCCTTGTTTTTCATGGGAAAACAGAAAGAATGGTTTACTTACATCTGGAAGTCTCAAGGCCGGAGCTGACATGAGGGCATCCTTTAGCTGTTCGTAGGCCCAGGTGGCTTCTTTCATTCACTTAAGGTCTTTATCTCCATTTGTGATAAGTGCATATAGAGGTTTGACAAGAAGCTCATAGTTGTAGATCTATAATCTACACCACTCTGTCATCCCCAAAAAGGTTCATAGATCTTTTGTGGTCTGAGGCTTGGGGGTCTGGCGAATCGCTTCTTTATGGGTCTATAAACACACAGGCTGGTGTGACCCCACGCAGGGTGGTGTGACCCCACGCAGGCTGGTGTGACCCCACCCAGGCTGATGTGACCCCACCCAGGCTGGTGTGACCCCCACCCACGCCTCTGTCCCCCCGCAGGGCTCCCCGGTGCGCCCTGGGCACAGCTTCCTGCGCGACGGCGCGTCCCTCGGCATGTTCCGGGAGCTCATGGTGGTCATCCGCATCTGGGGGCTGCTGAAGCCCAGCTGCCTGCCCGTGTACACAGCAACCTCGGACACCCAGGACAGCATGTCCCTGCTCTTCCGGCTCCTGACCAAGCTCTGGCTGTGCTGTGAGTGTGGCCGGTTCCCTGAACCGTAATTCCTGCAACAGTGGGGTGGGACGTGACTCCGAGGGGGTCTGGCACGTTGAGAAAGGGCAAGTGCAGCTGCCAAGGTTATTGTTCTCCAGGCTGAGTTGGCAGTGGATGAGGAGGCTGCACGCAGCTCTCTGGAGCCCTGAGGAGAAATGTAAAGGTCACAGGATTCTTTCCTTTATTTCCCACGCAGGTCGTGAGGAAAATCACATCACGGAGCCCGATGATGCCCTGATCGATGAGTGCTGCCTCCTGCCCAGCCAGCTGCTCATCCCCAACATTGACTGGCTGCCCATCAACGATGGCATCATCAGCAAGCTGCAGAACAAGCAGCTGGTCCGGCTGCAGTTTGGGAAGGCTCCTGGGCTCGTTGGCCACACTGTCTCTTCCCAGTTTGACGCCTTTGTCAGGTACAAACCCCTGGAACGAGTCAGTGCCGTGGTGAGGAGCCTTGGCAGCTCTGAGGAGCTTGTCTCCTTGCTGCTGTGACCCAAGAGTGGTTTGTCCTCTCTGCTTGAATCCATTTCTCAGCTTGTGATGGGCTGGGAATTTTAAGTACTGAAAAGTGATAGCAAATGGGGGGAAACCCCCATTAATTAATGTGATTAATTGTGTCATTGTGACAACAAATCTCATGGCACTGGGTGGGCAAGTGGGCAGAGCCTCTGCTATGTTGGTCAGTAAGATCCTGTCCTGGGAGCAGCTCATGAAAAGTGACACTCTAGAAAAGTCCTGTTCTCCCTCCCCAGGGCCCCTGGACAGCCCAAAATTGATCACCTGAGGCGGCTGCACCTGGGTGCCTACCCAACAGAGGAATGCAAGTCCTGTACCAGGTAAGTGACACTTGTAGTGGAGCTTGGGCAGGACTTGGACTGTCCTGTGTCCTTCAGGAGCTCTCTGAGGCCAGCTGGGGCTGTGCTTAAGGTGTCCCCAACCTGGGATGGCCACATCATTGTCAGAGAGTAGCATTGTTGCAGCCTGGCCCTTGGGTTAAAAATCAAACAGGTCAGATGAAGCTCTTAAGGTAATCTGGCCTGGAGGAGACTCTGCAGCAACTCCTTTATGCAATGCCCAGTTCTGTGGGTCTGCTCATTAAAGCACCTGTGTGATCATAGCAGGGCTGGAGGGAGGAATCACCCCACTGCCCCTGCTCCCATTTTGGGGTCATCTTTCCACCAGGCTTGCATTTCGTGCTGCTCTACTCATCCACCCTCATGGGAGAGCCTGGATTTCAGGATAATGGCTCAGGGAACAAACATCCCTCTAAGTCATGTGATTGAATTAGCTTTAATTACTGGTTTTAATAGAAAGCCTCTGTAGCAGCTCATTTTTGTGAGATGACTGTCAGTGGTTTCATGTATAAACAGCAGCTGGGGCTGTTCCTTGCCAGGCTCCAGCTCCAGCAGAGCCCTCAGAGGGATCTTTGCTCGCTGGATTCAGCTGGTTTTGGTGCTCACAAGTGTCACCTGCAGATGACAGGAGCTGGTTTCTCCCACGGTTACCCAGCTCCCTGTGTTCTGCACTGCCCCCCGGGCTGGCTGCACCCTCCTTGTCCCCCCAGGTGTGGCTGTGTCACCATGCTGAAGTCACCCAACAAGGTGACAGCAGTGAAGCAGTGGGAGCAGCGCTGGATCAAGAACTGCCTGTGTGGGGGGCTGTGGAGGAAGATGCCCCTCAGCTACTCCTGAGCCCTTCCTGGGGTGCAGTGGGGGCCAAGAGCTGCACAGGGCTCCTTTCACAGAGGTTTTGGGACAAGGGAATGGCAGCTCCTCTCCCTCATGCTGTAGAAGCTGCTGCTGCTTGTCCTTGGTTGAGCTGTTCTGGAAAACAGAGCTGAGGGAGCTCTGCCTCTTTTACCAGGGAAGAGCTGGAAAGGAATGCCAGAGTTCTCCCCATAATTTGGGGGCCAGGAGGGGAGAGCCTGGCTGTGTTTTGGGGCTGTGGCAGCAGAGCAGCAATGTCCTGGCAGCTGCCCTGGCTCGGGCAGAGCGGTGATGGGGCAGCTGGTGAGGAACAAAGTCCCAGCTGAGGGGAGCACAGCTGGTACCTCACATCCATCCTGTGCCTCTGGCTGCTTGGGGAGTGCCACATGGGCTGGGCACTCCTGATCCCTCAGCAGACTTGTCCCTGAAACAGGAGTTAGTTCCTGTGTGCCTGTCAGTGTTGGATGAGAGCAGGAATATGAATGCTGCAGCCTGGAGTGAACTCTCCCTTTGCCTCTTGCTGTTGTAAATAAAAATTCTCCTAATTTTGTACAGAACCATGTGGTTTGTTTCTGTGGTGTGACGTGGCCACCCGGCAGTGGAGCCACAGGAGGGCTGCCAGAGCATCTGTCAGGAAAGGAACCATCATTGGAAAAAGGGGAAAGGGAAATGGATGTTTTCAAGGTTCACCTTATGGACACTCGAAATAAAAACATCAGATCCTTGTGGTTGTGTAAGCAAGGCTGGACACTTGAGCGTGCCAGAGGAGGAGCAGCCAAAAGTCCTTTCAGGCTTTTGCCCTCCCTTGCCCTCAGCTGCTGCTGCCCTGGGCAGGAAATCACATCCCAACCTCCTGGAGCCAGCGTGCCTGTGGAGCCCCAGCCCTTTGGGGACAATGTGGGCCTGCTCCTCTCCCAGGAGTCCTTCAGCTCTTAGGGAGAAAAGCCTGGAGCCTTCTGCTGCTGCATCCCAGCCAGCAATTCCAGGTCCCCACAGACCGTTTAAGAGAGGGAGTGAGCCAGTCTTAGTACATTCCTTTCCCTCTGGAACCATGATTTCATTATTGAGAACTGGAGCTGGTGACAGAGTTCATCCCTCGACTCCAGCGAATGTTTCACTGCACAGAGCTGTAAGAGCTGCACAGACCTCTCCCCCTCTGCTCTGCTCGTAATTAGGGACAATCAAATGGCTAATTAGGAAACTGCACCTTATTAAGGTTCTTTTCCCCGGTAAGTAAAACTTAAACCGGGCCCTCTGTGAGCTCCTTATAGAACAGGTTTGGGGTTATTTAATGTTTGATTGGTAACAGGGAACAGCAGCACAGCAGGGAGATGGAGACACATTCGTGTCCCCCTTAGCCCACTGCTGACCATGGAGCTCCTGGGATGGGACTGGAAGGGTCTGGCAGTGCCCTGGGCTGTGCTGCTGCCCTGCTCCCATCTCTTGTGCCTTGGCCCTGCTCCCTCCAAAGATCGGGCAGTGGGAGAGCAGAGGTCTGGGGGTGACCAGGGTTGTGGTGGGAAGATGGGGGCTCTTCCGTGCCCCTCAGCTCCTGGGACAAGAGGGTCCCAGTGAGAATCCTGCAGGGTTCCAGCACGGATCCCACTGTGAGAGCCAGAGCTGCCACTGCCATATCAGCAACAGGCAGATTCTGCTTTCCCAAATATTCACCGTGACCCACACAAATCTCAATCACATTTTGGCCACACTGCAGGATGTGTCCCCTGCTCCCACCCAAGGACACGCTGTCCCCAAGGGTGCAACCTCACCATCTCCCACCCCATGTCCAGCTCCCCCCGGGCAGGGGCTCCTTATGCAGACCCCCCCCAGCTCCTCCCTTCACCCCACTCCTCCAGCCCAGCAGCTCTGCAGGAATCATCATCACTTTATTGCAGCAGTCGCAGGCAGCATTCTGGGCACCATCAGCAAAGCCTGTTGAGGGCTGTGACCCCCAAATCTCCCCCACCTGGGCCCTGTGCTTTGTGAGTGGGGGACCAGGAACCCCCTTCCTTGGTTCCTCGCCAGTCCCCTGGCCCAGCCCTCCTCCTGGCTTGTGGGGACGCTCTGGCAGCGGGGTGGGCGGCAGTGGGAGCCCATGGCACGCAGTGGGGCGGCACTGTGGGCGCTCTGGCCGTGCTGGCAGCAGCAAGCCGTGGCATGGAGCAGGTCCCTGCGGTGCCCTCAGCGAGTGTCCCCCTCCCCATCCGCAGAGGCCATGACGCTGTCGATCCAGGCCGCATAGGGGGCGATGCGGGTGTAGATGGCCGGCTTCTTGTAGTTACCACAGACACGGGAGCCGGCCGTGACCACTCCCTCGGCCACTCCACCACAGACCAGGGGGCCACCGGAGTCTCCCTGCAGGATCAGACCTCATCAGTAAGGCTAAGGATTTGTTAGGACACCCCAGCCCATCTCCCACCCCTCATTCCTGCCTTCAGGCTTCTGTGAGCTGCTCTGCAGCAGCCAGCACAGGGAGCACTCACCCCGGGGATGTTGTCCCCTCCTGCTTCACAGCCCCTCACCTCTCCCAGGCTCTGGGCGTTGTGTCCTTTTGCCCCTCCCAGCCCTCCGAGGGTCCATGGTGGGTGTGTGGTACCTTGCAGGTGTCCTTCCTGCAGGGCACTCACCCCGGGGATGTCCCCTCCCTGCTCCACAGCCCCTCGCCTCTCCCAGGCATTGTGTAAAGTAATGGCTCTGGGTGTTGCCTTTTGCCCCTCCCAGCCCTCCGGGGGTCCGTGGTGGGTGTGTGGTACCTTGCAGGTGTCCTTCCTGCGGGAGTCGGTGCACATCATGTTCTGGGTGATGGTGCCGTCGTGGCGCGTGCGGTGGTTGCAGACGTCGCGGCTGATCACCGGCCGCTCCACCTGGTGCAGCTTGTCGGGCCGGGAGCCGCTGTGGTCGATGGTGCCCCATCCTGCCACCTCACACACCGTGTCGGCCGCCACGTCCTTGTCCTCCCTCTGGAAGGGCAGCACCTGCACGTCCGAGTTCAGCTCCGCTTTCTCCTCCAGCTGCAACAAAGCCAGACGGGACCCAGGTCACAGGGGCAGCTGTGCCCAGGACCCAACAGGACCCAGCAGGGCACAGTGAGCCCAACCCTGGTACCAAGACCACCCTGGCCTCAGCCACACTCAGGGCTTTGCCTCCTGATTGGAGCCCCAGGATGCAGCCAGAGACCAGAGCTGGAGCTGTGAGGAAGATTGGAGGCGTTTGGACACAGCTCAAAGGTCTTTGGTGGGGGAAGCACGGATGGTCCCATGGCACAGGGAGGGATGGGCAGGGGAACCAGGCCCAGCCTGACCATGAGGATTTCCTCCGGCCAGTCAGTGACCCTGCAGGGTTCCAAGGGACAGTGGGATTTGCAGGAACGGGGCTGTGCCTGGTGGGGAGGAGGGTCCCATCAGCTACCAGCCCACCTGGAGGAGGAGAAGGTCATCCTTGTTGTTGTGGATGTTGCTGCCAGGGTGGGGGAACTGGGCGCGCACTTGGTACAGGCGTTTGTGGGGCTCTGGTTCCGTCAGCGAGTGGGCACCCAGCAGCACCTGGAAGAGTTTGCCATCCCTGGAAGAGAGTCAGAGGACAAACAATTGCACCCAGCCATGGAAATGGGGTGCTGTGGGGGGGCAGAGAGCCCACCAGGGAGCTCCGAGATGTCCTGCAGCCCCTGCCCAGTCCTTGCTGCAGATGGAAGCTGAATCCCACGCTGAGCTGAGCTCGAGGCTATGGAGTGGGATTTGGCCTGAGCCCAGCAGCCCCCCCAGCCATGCACTGACCCCCACACACACTCACGTCTCCTCAGTGCAGTGGGCAGCACTCAGCACCCACTGCTTGGCGATGAGGAATCCCCCACAGACGTGCTGCCCGTCCAGCTGCAGCGAGGCCATGTACGGCTTCAGGTGGGGCCTGGCTAGGGAGCCCCTCAGGATCCGTCCCCGGGGCTGCCCTGCAGGAAAGAGGCCGGGTCAGCTGAGGGGCACGGGTGGTGTAACTCCCGTGGTCCCTTCCTGGGATCCCTGGACCCCTCCTTGGGGGCTGCAGCAGCACCTGGCTGCAGGTGGAGGTAGGAATTGGGGAGCTGGGCAGGCACTCCGGTGCCCTGTCACTGCCCTGGGGTGCGGGGGATGCACTCACCATTCACTGGGGCCCAGAGCAGCAGCAGCAGAGCGAGGACAAGGACGGGAGCAGGACTCGGTCCCATGGCTGCGGAGCCCGGCGATGCCTCTGCCCGGCTGGGGGCGTGCGGGGGTCTCGGGGTGCTCGGGGGCTGCGGGGAGGACGCTGCTCACCCGGGGCTGGGACTGGGACTCGCTTTTATGTCCAGTTTGGGGTGGCGGGGGGGCAGGAAAGGGGGGAGCGAAGGGAGCGGGGGGGGTTTCCGCAGCGTGGGCTGAATGTTTTGAAATATTCAGCTTATAAAAAGGGTCAAGAGTTCCCAGCACAAACAGCGCGGGAGGAGGAAACAGCCCGGCCCAGCTGCCGGCCCTGGCACCCACCGCCGGGGATTTCTGCGCCAGGGTTTTTAATGCCGAGAAAGTTCAGGCTCTTGGCAAAAAAGGCTCCGGCAAATTCTATCCCCGCCCCATCAGGAGCAGGCGCCTCCACCCGGCCTGGGGGGCCGGTCCCTGGTGGGTGCTGGGCGCCAGCTCGGTGGGTGCCCAGGGATACAAACCCCGAGGGGGTCCCTGCGGGGCTGGGGACGGCGGTGATGGGAGGGGTGATGGCAGCGACCGGGCCGGTGTCCGGGATGCCGGTGGCGGTGGCAGCCCCGGTCCCCTCTGCCTTTCTCCGCGGTGCCGCTAAGCGGAGCCACTGCCTCGGCTCCCGCCCGGTCCCGGCGCGTTCCCGAGCTGCGGAGCCGCCGCCCGGAGCCTCTTCCCGGGCTCGTCCCCGGAGCCTCTCACCGCGCCTCGAGGTCTCGCTGCCCTCGCCCCTTGCCGGGATGGCCACTGCCCACCGTGGTGCCCACAGCTGGGTCCGGCCGCGCTGCCGACAGCGCAGCTGGGACCGAGCAGCGCTCCGGGGTTCCCGCAAGAGGCTGGAGCCCACCCTGTCCTTCTTTTCCTGCTCCACGAGCTTTTACAGCTCCGAGCTGCCGCATTCCCTCTGTCCGGCTGTGCAGGGGACCCATTGCCCAACCTCTGACCCTCGGACCACCCCAGGACTCCTGGTCAGGGGGTGGCCGGACACATCGATGAGGAGGGGGCCGGGCACTGGGGGTCCCCGGAGGCTCAGCTGTCCCCCTGCAGTGGTGGCTTCGCCTCCCCGCTGTCCCCACGTGCTGCTGGCACATGGTGGGCAGGGGTCGGAGCGCTCCGCGGGGTGGGGTTGCGGGAGGCAGCCGAGTCCGGCTGAAACGGGGGATTTTCCGCAGGGAGAGCGGCTTAATCGCAGCTTCCAGGGATTCGGGATTTAGATGTTAAATATGCCGGGAGATTTCTGCCCACTTAGGGCCAAAAATGGAACAAGGGCAGCGTGTGGAGCCCGGGCTGCTCAGACCCCGGACAGGACCGTGAGAGGGTGGGCAGTGGGGGGTTGGGGGGAACAAGTGAGTGTGGGGTGCAGGGAATGGGGTGCAGGGTGGGATATTGGGCAGGGCACAGCCGGGCTCCTCTGCAGAACAAGGGCAGGGGCAGATGGGGCTGGGGTGCTGCTGCCTCTGCCAGGTGGTGCTGGGAGCCTCCAGAAGGCAAAGGGAGCTGCACCCACCTCCCCAGGCCCAAATTTGAGAGACTCGAGGCTTGAGGAGCCCCTGGCACAAGGTTCCTGCTGAGAGTGGCTCCCACCACTGTCCCTGGGGCTACTCGTGAGCCTGGATCCAGGACTCCCCATGAGTCCCCCGCTAAGCCCCCGGGTGCCACAGGCAGGGCAGGGCAGGGCAGGGCAGGGCAGGGCAGGGCAGGGCAGGGCAGGGCAGGGCAGGGCAGGTACGTCCCGGCCAACAGAACCCAAACTGGGGCTGGCAGAGTTCTGGGGCGATGAGTTTGGGGGTCATGCACCCCCGTGATGCGGGACCCCCGCTTGGGCACCCTACAGGCCCAGGGCAAGGGAGGGGGGTCTGCAGGGCAGGAGGGGCCTTGGGGCGGGGGGCACCCCCCCCGTAGCACAGGGTTGATAGGGAGGCCAGCGGTGGAGGTAGCCCGGGTTGGGGGCGGCCCCGGGAGCCCCCCGGGCCCCTCGGTGCCTGGCATGGTCCGGGATGCGGAGCGGTGCGGAGAGAGGTCGGTCCCACGGCTGTCCTCGGCCCCGCCCGCCCCTTTGTCTCGCCTCGTCCCCCACCCCGACCTCCCGAACCTCCCCCGACCCCCCCAGACCCCCATCCCTGGACCGACAGGGGCTCGATGGGGGCTCGGCGGGGGCTCGACGCCCCGGGAGGGGCCGGGGGCGGCGGGGCGGAGCGGGGGGCGGCAGGCGAGGGAGGAGGAGAAGGAGGAGGAGGAGGAGGAGGAGGCGGGGGCGGAGGAAGCCGCCGCTCCCCGCGCTCCGCTGAGGCAGGAGCATCCCGAATCCCGGGGACATCCCCCTCTCGCCGCCGCTACCGCCGCCCCCCGCCCCGCTGCGCCCCGGGGCCGCCGCTGAGGTGAGTGGGGGACACGGACCGGCACAAAGGGCCGCTCCTCCCTCCCCCGACACCCCCTCCCATCCCTCGGCCCAGACCCCCGCCCGCGGCTGCGGCACGGTGCCTTCCAAGGGGAGGTTCCCCGCTGCGCCCCCCGCCCTCCCGGTTATACCCCCGGCTAATCCCCCGTTATTGCCTCCCTCTTCATTGCCCCTCGCCCTTGCCCCTCGTCCCTCCATCCTCGTTATCCTCCCCCCCTCATTTCGCAGCACGGGCTCGGTGCAATCTCGTGGGGCTGGGCCGGGAGGGCTCGGGGAACCCCATCCCCGGCCCGGCTCTGCGGGTGGCACACCCCCTCCGCACGCCCTCCGCAGCAGCCTCGCCGCCTGTCGCGGTAGTGACCGCCTGTCGCGACAGACAAGCCTCCGCCCCACCTGTTGTCACAGCCCCTGACTGGGCTGGGCACCCCCCGGGGCGCTGGGGACCACCCCCCTCGGGGCGCTGGCACCCCAAGTTCCGGCTGTGTCTCTCTGGTGAGCGGGGGCAGTGGTGTGACCTGGGGGTGACCAGGAGTGACATGGGGTGTCCCTACCCCTGCAGGGCCGGGGGGTGGCCCGGGGGTGCTCATCCCCCTCCAGGGGGGACTGGAGGGGTGACCAGGGGTGACTGTGGGTACCCATCCCCCTGCCATGTGGTGACACTTGTGCCCCCCCAGGGTGGAGGCACAGCCCGGTGGGACCCCTGTGCCTGCCCAGGACCATGATCCCCCCTAAGGAGAAAGCCCGTGCCCCCAAGGACAGCATGACACTCCTGCCCTGCTTCTACTTCGTGGAGGTGAGTGTGGGCTGGGTGGGCTCGGGGTTGGGGCTGTGCAGGGGGCTCTGTCCCAGGCCCTGGCACGGCGGGTTGGGTTCTGTGCCCCGTTCTGTTGGGGCTGTGCTGTGCCATCACTCCGGGGGTGCTCTGGTCCCCACTCTCTCCACCACAGCTGCCCATCGTGGCCTCCTCTGTTGTGACGCTCTATTTCCTGGAGCTGACTGACCTCTTCAAGCCGGCCAAGGTGGGCTTCCAGTGCCATGACCGGGCGCTCTCCATGCCCTACGTGGAGACCAACGAGGAGCTCATCCCGCTGCTGATGCTGCTCAGCCTGGCCTTTGCTGCACCCGCCGCCTCGGTGCGTCCGGGCTTGTCCCGCTCTGGGGGTCGGGACTGAGCTGGGGATTGGGGTCTGGGTGCCTGGCGGTGTCCAGCATCCATTGGGCTCTGCCAACAACCCGGCCCATCCCAGTCCTGCCTGAGCCAGCGGTTCCTTCCCAGATCATGGTCGGGGAGGGCATGGTGTACTGCCTGCAGTCCCGGCTGAAGGGCCGCGCCGGTGCCGAGGGCAGCATCAATGCTGGTGGCTGCAACTTCAACTCCTTCCTGCGCCGCACCGTCAGGTTTGTGGGTACGTTGTGCCACAGCCTGAACAGAACTTGGGGGCTGGAGGGGATGTGGGGCTACCCTGGCTGTGATAGCTGGAGCATGACCCTACCCAGACTCTGGACACTGCACCAGACCCATTCCAGTGGGTGCCCCAGGGCTGGGTGAGTCCTGGCTGCCCCACATGGGATGGGGGTTACCCACTGTCCCATTCCTGCCATCCCCAGGTGTCCATGTGTTCGGGCTCTGTGCCACAGCCCTGGTGACAGACATCATCCAGCTGGCCACAGGCTACCACGCTCCCTTCTTCCTGACCGTCTGCAAGCCCAACTACACACTTCTGGGCACCCCCTGCGACGCCAACCCCTACATCACCCAGGACATCTGCTCAGGCACCGACAAGCACGCCATCCTCTCTGCCAGGTACGTGCCAGGGGAGCCCTGTGCTGCACTGCCAGCCCTCCTGCCCCGTCCCAACCATGTCCCTTCTCCCTGCAGGAAGACCTTCCCATCCCAGCATGCAACACTCTCAGCTTTCGCTGCTGTCTACGTGTCGGTGAGTTCCCAGCACTGCCTGGCACGTGCTGGCTTGGGGCAGCATGAGTCCCATGCTATGGGCAGCTGTGTCCCTCTCCTGTGGGGACAGACGAGCTCTGCCCAATATTCCTGTGCCTGTGGTGGGTGTGTGTGCAGGCACCTGCAGTCCCACATGCACCCAACAGCTCTGTGCATGGCCAGGCCATGACTAACAGCCTGTTCCTGCCCCAGATGTATTTCAACTCCATCATCTCAGACAGCACCAAGCTCCTCAAGCCCATCCTGGTCTTCGCCTTCGCCATTGCCGCTGGCATCTGTGGCCTGACCCAGATCACCCAGTACCGCAGCCACCCCGCCGACGTCTACGTGGGCTTCCTGATCGGCTCTGGCATTGCCGCCTACCTGGTGGGTGCTGGTCCTGCCCTTGGCCCAGGGACAGGGCTGGGGGTGCTGGTGGGGCCGTTCGACTCCACATTCTGCAGAGCAGCTGTGGCTACCCCACCCCTGGAAGTGTTCAAGGCCAGGCCAGACAGGGCTTGGAGCAACCTGGTCTAGTGGAAGTTGTCCCTGCCTGTGGCAGGGACATTGGACTAGATGACCTTTAAAAGTCCTTTCCAACACAAAGCATTCTAGGATTCTATGTTTCCCCTTCCCACAGGCTTTCCATGCTGTTGGCAACTTCCGTGCCCCAACGGAGCGGGTCCCGGCACAGGCACCAGCCAAGGACGCACTGCGGGCACTGACACAGCGGGGCCACGATTCCGTCTACCACCAGAACAAGTCAGTGAGCACCGACGAGCTGAACCCACAGGCACGGCTGGAGGAGGCAGCACGGCCAGTGCAGCGGGAGAAGAACTCTCTGGGCAGCCTGAAGCGGGCCAGTGTGGACGTGGACCTGCTGGCCCCCCGCAGCCCTATGGGCAAGGAGAACATGGTGACCTTCAGCAACACCCTGCCCCGCGTTAACACGCCCTCCATGGATGACCCCGCGCGGCGCCACATGACCATCCATGTCCCCGTGGACGCCTCCCGCTCTAAGCAGCTCATCACGGAGTGGAAGCAGAAGTCGCTGGAGGGCCGGAGCATGACTCTGGCAGAGGAGGCGGCACAGGGCCGGGGTGTGGGGGAGCCCGGCGAGGAGGTGCCCCCCTCTCTGTACCCCACAGTGCAGGCGCGCTCGGCCGAGCGGGCGGCCATGGGGCCCCGCGTGCTCATCCAGCCCCGGCCGGGCGCCTCGCAGCTGGTGCACATCCCCGAGGAGAGCCAGGCAGGCGCTGGGGCCGCGGCCGGCAGCGGGGCGGCCGTGCGGGCCAAGTGGGTGATGGTGGCAGAGAAGGGAGGAGCGCAGCGGGTGGCCAACCCCCCGCGCCTGATGCAGGTCATCGCCATGTCCAAGCAGCAGAGCCTTGTCTCCGTCACCCCCAAGCACTCGGAGACGTCCTCGTCCTCTACCAGCTCTGACTCCTCTCAGTACCGCTCGCCCTCTGAGCGGGACAGCTCCAGCATCATCACCATCGACGCTCACGCCCCTCACCACCCTGTTGTCCATCTCTCAGCTGGCAATGGGCCTTGGGAGTGGAAGTCGGGGCCGAAGGGGCCGGAGGGGCCAGACACCTACGAGCTGGGTGAGGTGGGGAAGGATTTCCACGGCTTCCGCCCAGCCAAGAGCGCCGGTGTCTCCCCTGGCTCCTCTGTCAGCGACATGGAGCAGGATGAGCCACGTTATGGCAGCCTGGCCGCCATCCCGGGGGCAGCAGGGGGTGGTGGGGAGCGAGTGGAGGCCCCCCCTGAGGGGCTGCTGGCCACAGCCAGCCGTGACTCCACGCTGCGGAGGAAGCCGGCCGAGCGGGACGGGACGGCGGACAGCGAGGTGGATCTGTACTACAAGAAGATGCAGGCAGGCCGCAGGTTTAAGGACTGAGCCCCAGTGCCTTGAGGGGCCCCACATCCCTGCCCTGATTTGGGGGGGCTCTGTGATGTCAGGGCCCCTCTGAGGGGGATGGCAGGATGGGGCTGGCTTTGCTTTCGAGCAGCAAGGCCACGCTGGTCCTGAGCCAACTGAGACTTGAGTCTGCAGGACTCCCAGCATGGGACCCTGCTCCTGCTCAGGCAGCTGGTGGGGCTCTGCCCCCCCACAGGCTGTGGGGATGGGCAGCTCCAAGCACTTTTGACTTTTTTTTTCTCTCTAACACTGGTGCTGACATTTCCGAGGGGTTATTTTACTCCAGCTCTGGAAATGGATGTCTGTAGGGGAGTGGGGAGGGACAAGTGATGCTGAAGGGCTTTGGGGGGAATTAGATTAAAGGATTTAACAGGGGGAAGAGGCTGCTGTGGGGCAGCAGGCCCTAGTTTATGTGGGTTTGTGGGTGCTGGGGGTCCTGTGACGACACCCCCCCATCCTGCACCACCAGTCTGTGTGAGGGAGCCTGGTGGTGGGCAGACTGGGAGGGGGGGTCTGCCCAGCCCTGTGGCTCTGGACGTGCAGAGGCTGTAAATACTGCAGGGACTGGAGGAGAGGGGGGTGTTGGGGTAGGGGTGCAGTGGGGGCTGAGCTCTGCCCCAGGAGGAGCAGCCCTGGACTGCAGCCAAAGTTTAGGGGGAGCAGGGAGGGGATCTCCAGGCTGCGAATATGTCGGGCAACAGCTGGAGTTGCTGTGGTTTGAAAAGCAAATAAACGCGTGGATGTTCCCTGGCTGGGTTCCTTCGGCAGGGTGGGGGGCAGCTGGGTCTCACGGCTGCGGGGGTAGGACCAGGGCTCCGCGGGAGTTCCCAGCTCCGGGGAGCAGTGGCTGGGGCAGCCGCGACCCCTCCCTAAAGGACACCGTGCCGATGGCACCAAACTGCCACTGCCAATTGGATTAACAGTGGATATCCCAGAGCCTTTGCCTTGCAAACATATGGATTATCCACATAACCCTGACTCGGTGCTGGAAAAGCCACCCGGGATTAGCGGGAGGATTGTGGCAGCAGCTCGTGGTGTGGGGGGTTGTGGGGGGGTCCTGGGGGGTGGGAGATGAGGGGGTCCAATGCCAACCAGCCCGAGGGCCGTGGGGCTGCTCCATCCAGCCGTGGTGACGGTGACCCGGGGCGGTGACCCGGAGCCGCTGGCGAAGGTCACCGGGATTGACGCCGCGCTCCGGCGGTCCTTGGTGGGGGTCGGGGCGATGTGGGAGCTCCCAGCCCAGCAGCCCCACGTCGCCCCCGCGCTCACGGCTCATTGCGGTGCCGATGGCGTCACACGCCGCTTCCCGCCGCCTCTGACCCAGCGGTTTCCATGGCAACTGCCAGCCCCGCATCGCTCTCGTAGTCTCGGGCAACCCTCCAGCCCCGCACCCGCTCCCGCAGCCTCCGACCCCTCTCGGGTAGCCCCCCAGCAGCCGCTGCTGCATCGCTTGGGGACCCGCGGGGTCGGGAGGGAGCACCCTCATCCTCCATTCTCATCCTCATCCTCCCCCAGACCCCGCACAGGGCTGCCAGCCCCCACCTCAGCTCCGGCCTGGACTCTGCCTCTACACGAGATGTGTCCGGTGTCCCGGTGTTTTCTGCTGCGGACATCCTCTGCCAGGAGTCCCCGGCACGTCCCCGTGTCCCCCCGGTGAGCCCCAGGGGCAGGGCCCGGCTTTGTGACACACAAAGGGCTCAGCCCCGCTCCCGGCCCCGCTCCGCGATTTGGGGTTCCCAAATCTCTCCTCGATTTGGGGTTCTCGTTTGAGGTTAATTCCCTTTCCGCACTCAGCGGTGCTTGAAGGCGTGAGGAAGGCCGGGATTTAGGGTGCTCACCCCGCAGGCAGCATCTTCCCCCGGCTCCGGGCAGGGGCTGGCAGAGCCTTTTTGTGCGGAGCCCCCGCTCTCCCCGTGTCAGCGCTTTCCCGATAAAGGCAGCTTTAGGGCAGTTTTCTCCCCGGCCAGACACGATGCCCGGTCAGAGCCGGCCCGGGGTGAGGGAGGACGCAGAGGCAGCCCCAGACACGGGCTCTGCTGTATCTGGGGCACGGCCCGTCCTGGGGCCAGGCTGGGGGGCTCTGCCCTGGGAAGGGGTGGGAGAGCAGAGCCGGGGCAGGACGCGACCCCCCCCGAAGCCACCGCTGTTCCTATGGGGACCCCGTCCACCGCTGCCACCCCGGTCGGATCTCCCACCCGCGCCTGCAGCCGAGCAGCGTCCGAGGGGCCAGGGAAGGGCACAGGGATGCCCGCGATGGTTGCAAAGCCTGGGCTGGGCCCTAGAAAACTCAGGGAACCAAACCCGGAGCGATGCCCCTGCTCAGTCCTGCGGAGCAGCAACGCATCCCCCTCGGCCCAGCTTGCACAGACACAGGCAGAGGCAGCTGTTACAAATCCCATTAGCCTTTCAAGGAACAACAGTGGTCCCTTTCAGCAGCCCCCGGCTCCGGCAGGACCCCCTCGGTAACCCTGGAGCCAGGGGGCCGTGCAAACGCCTGTGGAATACACTGGAGCTTAATGCTTGCTCAGCCCAGAGGGATGGGGCCAGCAGAGCCACAAGAGCAGCTCCAGGTGGGGATTGTCTCCACACACTTTTGGACAGGAGTTTGAACAGAACTGAGCATACAGGTAAGAATTAGATCCCTAAATAAGCAGTAAGCTGTTCCTCAGGCAGCTCAAGGAGAGAGGGAATTGCACCTCCTCCCACAGGATGGAGAATGTCACATCCAGCCCCACAGCTAGAGCACAGGACTACAGAGAGGAGGGTTTGACTCAAAGTGGGTTATTTTTCATGGATATTAGCCAGAACGTATGGAAAGTTTAGGAACATGAAATAACAAAGTGCTGGAGTGTGACACAGGCAGGGCATCAGTGAGGGCCCGACAGCCTCAGGCCTTGGGGCTCCAGCCTGGCACCGAGGGGCTGCAGGGCCAGACCCCATCCCATGGCTCCACGGAGACAGGGACACGCACTGCCAGCCCAGAGTGTGTGAAAAGTCAAAAGTTAAATAAAATGAGGCAGCTGGAATTACATGAGAAGGAAAAATCAGAAGCAAAACAGGCACAATAAAGAGGAGGAAGATCAGGAGTGAAGGATACAGAAGAATTTATTGAAAGCACAAGTACAGACTGGGCACCAACTGCTTCTACAATCTCAACAGGAAATAATGGAGCTACAGAAAGGTACAAAGGTTGTTATAAAATAGTTTTAATTTCATTTCTTTTTGCATTACAAACATTCTTTGAAAGAGGCAATGGAATTCTGATGGTATGTACGCTTCCCCTCCCCACCCACCTTCCACAATACTGAACCTGGAATTGCTGTTATCAAAATATACAATACATCTGGTCACCATAAAAAACTGGGTTTTGCTGCCCCTCATGTCTTACAACAGGTATAAAAAAATTATAAATATGTACACCCTTAGTTACTCACATTCTTTACATGCAAACACAGGATCCGAAGGGAGCACCCGCTGTGCTGGGGGGGCCTGGTTACCCCAAATCCATCTGCCATTTGCATGGGACACCCAGAGTGTCCCAGGAGCCTCCCCAGTGCTGGGGAGGGTGATGGGGGGCACTGACCAGTTAACCCCAGTGCCACTGGGCTGGCTGGGCTGGGTCCCCTGTGGGAGGAGTGGGTGTTTCACTAAGGAGGGGACAAGCCAACAACCACAGAGACCCCCCCCAGCTGTGCCCTCCTGCAGGATGCTGGAAGGGCCTCGGGGAGCTTTGCAGGGGCAGATCCCTGGCTCCAGCACAGCTCACCCAAATTTAGAGGTACCCAAAAGCAGCTGGGGTGATGCTGTCACCGGGGGTCTTGCCCTCCTCGGGGGTACCCAGCACACCACAGCCCCAGCTGGAGCCTCACTCGGACCTCACACACTTCTCCAGCATAATTCATATCCTTGAGAGTCCAGGGAGGAACTACAGAAAGTTAAGACTTTTCCAAACACTCAGTGCTAGGCAAGTCAAGAGCTCCCACACCAAGCAAGGAAATCAGAACTTGCAACACTAAGACAATTAAAAAACAAACTTTGGTCCACAATTTGCAGAAAAACCCTGAAAAAAAGTACAAGATTCTTGTTATTTTGCATCCGAACAGGTTGCAGGTTAGAGGGAAATGTAAGGCAACATCGGATCACACGGAATAGAAGGCAGAATGGCCCGGGAAAGAGTTGTACGCCAGAAAAAAAAAATAGAAATGGTTGTATCATTGGGAAAAACTGATCTGCTGCATTCTACTTTTAATAAATTCCCTTCCTAGAACAACATCTGGGCTTATAGGTTCAAAAGATAAAAAAATCTTTAGCCTGGGTCCTTTTCCTTCCATTCCCGAGCTGTTTGTGCTCATTCTCTCTCACCCTCGGCTCTGCTCATCCTCAGCCACGACCTCAGCCTGGAAACTACTCCTGCCCTACAGCTTCAATTACAAAACAAAGAAAATAAAGTACAGTATACACGGGTAATACCACAAAGGAGTAAATTTAGATTACGTTTATACCATCTTATCATTCTATAAAAGGTACTTAAAACTATTTCTTTTGCATATAAAGAGATTAGAATATTTGGTCAACTGGAAATATTGCTAGGCACAGAGGACAGCAACGGCATCAAAGTATAATACAAGGATTCAAACAAAAGCTCAAATGCTGAAGACATGCTCTAAGAACGATGGCGGAGCTACAGCAGCCTCGTTAATCTCCAATTAGGGGCACAAAGGTACCTCTTGCAGGCACCTCTCTAATTGTGGGGTATCCAAGGATTCTCCAAATCCTAGCCAAGCATTTAGGTATATACACACACAATTTTGACAAACTCTGATTCGTTTTCACAAGTGTCCCACAGTGGCTCTTTTGTCCCTCACCAATGCTCTGTGAGGGCAGAGCCTGTGGGCTCGCTCCTGACACTGGAATGTGATTTGGCCTTGGGAACGCTCCCCCACCCAGACCTTTGCTCAGCCACAAAGGCTCTCAGGTAACTCCCACCTGAGTTTGCAGGTGGCAATGACCCACGAGCAGACTGGGAAGTGGCACAGGGCACAAGTGGAGATGGAGATACAAACGTAGGGCAGCGGGGAACGAACGCCCCGAGCTACAGCCCAAAATTTTTTATCCACTTTGCCAGCTCCCCCCGACTGATCGTCAGCCAGAGCCGCTCCCCCCCTCAGCTCTGCCCATCCCCTCCCTGCAGCTCAGATGTTTTCCCCAAAGAAGTAGAAGGTTTAAGGCACAGGACAGCAGGTGCACAGGTAAGGTGGGATCAACGCAACCGAGTGTTGTGCTGGGCAGGTTGGGAGCTCCTGGTCACCACAATCCTGACTCCAAGGCGCTACAGTGAATTCACACAGTGGTTTTAGGTCTTTCAAGGCATGAATGGGTAAGGAAATTAAAAAAGGCATCAATGTGAAACCTGATAAAACTTGTTGGGATCTGCTTTTTGGGGGAGGAGGAGCAGGAGGGGAGGGGAATTTCCCAGAGCAGGTTCCACAGTGTAAACTTGAACTTGTGATTTTTATTGGAACAGTCAAGATTGTTACCCATCACCGCAAGGTTAGCAAGAGGAATTAATTTTCTTTTTCTTTTTTTAAAAACCGGTAAACTGATTTCTCTTTAAAAAAATAAAATCTCTGGTCTTTTAAGGTCACTTCAGCTGCATTTTTAAAGTGGCTTTTTTTTTTTTCTGGAATGATGGAAGTTGAAACCCTGGTGTCCAGCCTTTTAAGGTCAAGGCTGAACCCCAGAGGTTTTAAGTCAAGTCCATTTTTACTCAGGCCTTCCCAAGCTCTAAATGGTGGACTTGGAGAAGGACACACGCAGGTGATGGTTCTCCCCCAGGTCATGATTGTGGAGGTCAATGAGGGACTGAATGGCTTCTTCCACTGAGCCCATCTGGATCAGAGCCATTTTACGGTCCTTCCTGATAAGACACAAGTTTCAGGCATGTTCAGTTCCATTGCAGGACTTTCCACAACTTGATCCAAGTTCTCCCATCCAGCAGAGAATTAACCCCCCAGGTACCTGCAGCACACTCACTCTTTAGAGGAGTATCTCTGTGGCAAGCACATACAGCCCTACTGCTCACTCAGTGCTCGACCCAAGGTTACTCAAGAACTCTTCCAAAGTTAAACACTGTTAGTAAGGGTTCTGCTCACCTTTGAGCCTTTGATTGGAACCAACTACTTCCACCCTTCCCATATGAAAAGCCTGGAGTAAGGAGAAGACGTAACACAAAACACTTACTGGAAGAATTTGAATCCTTTGACCATCCCACCATTGCTTGAAAATAACAACTTAAGGTCTTCTTCAGTTACTGAAGGTCTGAAACAAAAAAAATTCCCAGTCAAACAGATGTTGATAAATCAAGGTAATCTCAAAAAACTAATTCTCATCAGAGACTTTTTAAAAATTCCCTACCAGCAGCCTCTTGGCATGGCAAGACAATTGGAACAGGGAGCTGGATGAGCTCTCCTGACAACAACACAGAGCTGCCCTCACACCGAGGCTGCAAACACTTCAATACACAGCCAAACAGGAACTCTCCCTGTGGATACTTACGGAATATTGGACAGATGAAGAGTGGCAGAAGGGGGAAAGATGTTTTGGAAATTTTTGGAGCCTGGTTTCTTGAAACGATGTAGAGGAGAAGTCCCAAAGTCCTTGGTCAGGCCGTGGTCCTCCTGGTTCTCACGGGGCAGCTGCACTGTCTGGTGCTTGGACAGCGTGATACGGATCGGCTTCCCGTGGAGCTTCTGCCCATTCAAGTGGCTCATGGCTGCAAGGGGAGGACAGATCTGACTGCTGGGTGCTTCAGTTTTGTCCAGACATGAATTCAAGGCCAGAATTTCACTGCCTTTGCAGACACCACACCCTGCAGGGCCCCTCTGCCTCACTGAGTTCTTTGCCTACTTCCCTGTCACATCCACAAGCCACCCCAGAGCTGCCCCACAGCCACACCCTACAGGGCATGGATACATTTGAGTCTTGTCTTGGAAGAGAAAAAGTGCCAATATTGAAGTTTTAACTACCAGTTTTGTCCCTAACTGCCCAGAGTCTGACCCTGCCAAGCTTACCAAGCTGGGCCTGATTCCCATCGGCCATCTGAACCAGGGCATTATCTTTCTTATTAAATAAAATCTTCACCCTCTGCACATCGCCATAGACTCCTTCAAAGAGGGAGGAAACAAGAACAGTCTTAGGTAGGGAAACAAAAAGTCTAATTCAACTTAACATCAGCTAATCAATCCAACAGCAAAAACATCCATTCCCAACCAGAACTGATCTCATTCCAATCATGGCTACATATTCTGCTCTAATTAACAGAATTCTTATATAGCAGAATAATAATGGAACAATACATTAAAGAAAAGACATTGGGTTTCAGCAAAAAGCCAAAATCTTACTGCCAGAAGACTGGACAATTTTGCATGCTCTCACAATTTAAAACTCTTATCAAAGACATGCAAAGCAATAACCCATGCAGAACTGAACCAAAACCAAAAGCAAACTAAATTAAACAGCAAACTAAGTAAACAATGTAAAACCAAAATTATGCATCCAAAAAAAAAAGAAAAAAAAAAAAAAAGAAAAAAAAAAAGGCAAACTGCAAACTGTACATTTCTGAAGTATCAAAAAGTAATCTCAAATAAATGAAAAACAAGGTAATAAAAAGTGTGAATAATAACATACCGAAAAGAATAAAGAGGCATTGGGGTGTAACTCTCTTTAGAGAACAGCAGAGCAAGGCAGCGGAGGGACAGGGAAGAGGTAAGGAATCGAAGGGGAGAGCGAGGTTGCACAAATCGTCCACAACGAGGAAGGGCAGAGTCCCCGCAGGAAATGGCGAAATTGGTTGATGGATGATGAAGTTTTCAAGATGGTTAATATTGAAGGGCAGGTTGGTTTCCGAAGAGCAGGGTTTGTTTTATTTTTTTTTTTTTTTTTTTTTTTTTTTTTTTTTGGAAGGGGAATGTTTTTATTTTTTTGTTTCAAGCAACAACAGGAAGCAGAAGTACCGTGCGGTCAGTTGGCAAAGAAATTCCGGATCGGGGGAAGAAAAAAAATTCAGGGATGGGGAGAAAAGAAAAAAGTAGCAAAAAACACAGGTCAGTAAATACATAAGGAATATGTAGTGTTCCATCAGTCAGATTTATAGAATTCTACATACAATAACTTGCTTACAGAAACAGTTAATAGGTTTTACCTAGTGGAACACAATGATAAAGAAAAGGCATTTTTACTTCAGATATACAAAGGAGTAAGAGACAGTATCCCCCCAGAGTGACTTTCACAGGCTGCAATAACCAATTCAATTGCAATGGCATTCCCTAAAATTTGACTAAAAATATTTTCTCTGTTTACAATTAATGACTTCATAGACCAAATCACAAACAGCTTCATTTGCTGCTTTGGGATCAGGAACTGCAGGAAGCAATCCATGCCATAATACTTGGCTGGAAAGAAACAAGGAACATCCACCCTGGATACCAAGCACTGCTTTAAACAAACAGACCATGTGGATGAGCAGCTGTACTGCCACAAATCCCACTCCAAGGTCTGCTGGAAGCACTCAGATAAAGGAGCTGGTACCTTGTTTGTAGAGGACTGTTCCCTTTCTGCTCCATGGCCTGACCTCTCTGTGCAGAAACCCAAAGTACTGGGTCACCACAAGCTGAGATGTGTGGACTGCTCCCACTTTTGTGGAAGAAAAAATGGAGCCATTTCAGCTCCCATGATTCCCATACAGGAAAACCCCATGGGAGATCAGTCAATCCAGGCAATACTGTCTCTTTACTAACTGGTTGTGGCACAGGTAAGTTTCTACAACACTGATTATACAGGCAGTGGAAAAAGTTTCATGTCTGTTAGTTCACAGCTTCAGTCCAAGTCCCAAAGTCTCTCTAGCCCAAAGACAAGCTGGATGGAGAGTGAAGAGCTCCTCAAAAAACCCACAGGACATGAAATAACTGCTTGCTCCTGTCTAAACAGAGCTGTGAGAAATCTGAGAGGTGCAGCACAGCCCCTTGTCCTGCCACTGCCATCCAGGCACCCAACAGCATCTTGGGAACACACACTTGGAAGCATCCCACTGGTCAGGAATAATGATGCCTGCAATTATCAGGACTTATGGTGGAACAAGCCAGAGATGAGAGACCCTGGAATGGCAGAGCAGTTTCCAGGCAGCACGAGCAGCAAATCCCAAAACTGTTCCACAGCCCCTGCTGTTATTTCATGCCCTGGAGAGAACAGCAATGACAGGTAAGAGCAGTCTGAAACATGATCCAATTGGTTGACCTCATTAAGAGTTAAACATTTTGATCATTCATCACATCCAGGCTTCCCCTTTGATCCAAAGAGGTTTTGTGGTGACTCTGCCATCACTGGTAAGTTTTACAGCTTTGCAAAATGCTATTAACGTGTGTGCACAGTCCCACCAGTTACAGCTCCTCAGCAGAGCCTCATCACTCTGCTGAACACCAGAGGTTCTACACTTTCAATCCAACCAGATCCAGGGGCTGACTGAAGGAAAATCCAAGCCCCCCATATCCAATTCCTTTATGATGCTGTCCTTCATTAAACAAGATTTTTGTTCAAATATTATTTGCTTAGTTTTTAGAGAAACCCAAATATTTCAACTCACTCAGTTAAGCAGAATTGAAAATGTAAACTGTGAGCTGTTAAAAGGGTTTAGCTAAGGAAAAACTTCCAGGAATCCTGGAAGGGGGAAATGTGCAAGCACATGGCAGAGGAAATACTGCACAGGTACAAGGTCAAGCTAGCAGGGATCCAGACACTACACAGAAAGAGCAAAGGTCAGCATGAAGCCTCTCTGTAGTTCTGAATTAATGCATTAAAAACTACAACATGCCAAGGAAAAGGAATGGACATGGCTATTCTGTGACCCAAATGACACTATTCCATGGGAATGGTGGGGAGACTCCACACAGAAGAGGGAGGAAGGAACAGGCATTGTAGTCTCTGGGGGACAAGAGCAGGCAGGCAGCATCCTTGGCTTTGAACCAAGGAAGAGCAATTTTAATCTCAGATGGACTTTCCCATTTCCCTTCAGCAACTAGAGTACTGCTCTGCCCTGCACCTGGGGCTCTCAGAGCACGGCAGCGGCTGCTCTAGCGGTGCTGCTTCCTTTGGATATAGCAGGATTTCACTTTCAATGAATTTCAGCCCAATCCGTGTTCAGAAAGTGAAAGCAGAGATAACAGGAAGGAGAAAAAAAAAAGTAAAGTTAGGACTGCACTAACCTCTGGGATCAGATTGCTAACCAGCAGCACGGAGTGCCCTGTCCCAGACAGGCCGGGAATGGCAATCCGTCCTGCTGCAGCCGCCGCAGCTGCTGCTGGAATAGCCAAAGGAGCTAGTGCTCCAGGAACACTTGGAACTGTCAGGCCTGGAAATTAAAGAATATTAACCAGTAAAGAATTAACAGCACGTACTCTAGTGTATTTGCTGCACCAGAAGGGAGAACGGCACACCCTCTGAACCATGCAAGTCGTCATTCCCAACAGTGCCCGTGTAATCCTAAGGGCAACAGGAGCCTCCGCTTCTGGTGCTGCAGGAAATGTTCTGGTTTCTAACAGGATTTGCTCTTGCAGTGCCTGGTGCTGAGCAGGTGCCTCAGCACTCTCGTGCGTGTTTGGCAAGCAGCGGATGAGCACAAAGCCTCAGCTCTGCTGTGCAGGGCAGGTGTCACACATGGGGCATGGGGAGGGTCTGTCCAACCAGGGCATGCACAATGTGTTCTCACCACGCATGCAACCACCAGGTACCCTGTGCCACCATCACCCACTCAGCTCTCCAGAGTGGGAACCACTGCAGCTGGATTTACAGGCATTCCTAGACAGCTCCCAGTACCAGCTGGCACCTCCTGTACTGGCCCTTCAAGGGCAAGAGCTTTAGAGCTCAATAAACAACTGCTAGTTGTCAACTCCATGGATTACTCCCCAAAGCAGCCCTGCTTGTTTCCTCAGCAGGGCTGGATGTTACCAAAACAGCAACGCCTCAACAGCCCACTCTGTGCTTGTTTGTCATAAGCAAGGAAATTCCATCGTGTTCCCAGAAAGTCAACATGGCTTGGAATGCTGAGATCCCCAGCAAGGCTTGTTTAGGCTGGCACTCCTGCAAGCATGTTCAGCACCCACAGTTTTCAGACTCTTGGCTGCTTCTGGAAGCAGCAATCATCTGTTACCTACAGCATGAGCTGTGAACTTCTAAGTGAAACTGTCCCAGCACATGGCATCAGTGGGATGATTAAATACCAGCTTTCTCAAGATATTTAAGAAAAAAATTGACTGATTCCTTCCTTCTGACCGCATTTACGACTGTCAAATAGAGGTCCCAACCTCTGTAATGACATGAGAAAATTTAAAGTACAAGAACTTATATCTCCTCACAATCTCCCCATATTATTTCAAAGTGTGCCTTTATTGTCTCTCCCATCCTGCTTTATGTATCTTCTTCCCATCACCAGGACATTGCCCAGAGGTGCTACAGCTGCACACAGCATTCCTAGCTGAGGTGATGTACCAGTCCTTCTATGTCCAAATGCCAGCATTTAGAATTTACAAGGCTAACTCAAACAAAAACATCAATACTTTGCTTTAAAACATGAAGATGCTTCAGTAAGAGAAAACCTACATAAAATTTCAACTCACGAAATACAGTACCTGTAGCCTGAGGAATGGCAAAAGTAGGAGGAAAGCCAGCTCCAGCATATGGAGGAGAGATTATTCCTGGGGCACCTGGAAAAGACATACACATCATAAGAAGATGCCCAATAGCAGGAAAATTCTAAACTTCACAGAACTACATCGTATTCTGAGTTGGAAGAGACCAACAAGGATTATCAAATTCAGCTCCTGGCCCTATACAGGACAGACCCAACAATCCCACCATGTGCCTTGGAGTGTTTGTTGTTCAAATGCTTCTCCAACTCTCAGGCTTGGTGCTGTGACCACTGCCTTGGGACATTCAGTGCCCAGCCACCCTCTGGGTGAAGAATTTTTTCCTAATATCTAACCTAAACCTCCCCTAAATTTAGCCAAAATGTCTTGATCTCTTCTTTAACAGAAGCATTTAGTTGAAAGCTAAACCCCAAAACACAACCAGCAATTCAAAAATGCCTCTCACGTAACAATGGACTTCCAGAGATGACCAAAACAATTCCTGGGCAAACACCAGGTGGCACTAGAGGCATCGACCACTGGGAGTGACACGGGATTCGGCACTAATCTGATCCTCAATGATCTCCAAATGTTCTGCCTTAGTTACACTCTAATCTAAAATTTTGACCAAATACACCAGGATGACATCTCCCTTCTCCTGACACACTGTCCCAAACGACTGTGCTTGAGATTGCTAAAAAAATCATCCAGAAGGGTATAAGGAAAAGTCATAATTTAATAATATTAAACTACAAAGCACAATTGGCAAGATGCGTTGGCAAGATTCACTCTACTTAAAAAGAACAACTAAGGCATAACAAGGGAAAGCAAGCAACAATAAAATCAAACAAAATCCAGGCAATCAAAACAGAAATGAAATGAAGTCTAGTTAGGTACGTGTGTGTAAAACCAGTGTAAACAAGGATGAAAAAGAATGCAGCCTAAAGTTTAACAACACTTAACAGCACTTTCACTTGACTTATACCTAAATTTAGAGCTTAACTTCAACAATCTAGCAGAGAAATAACACTTAACAGCATTTGGCCTAAATTATAAGTCAATCTAACTTTCAGACTTGCTATAGCAAATCTGTGCAAAGCGTGTGCACACAGACAGAAACAGTCAGTGCAAGATAAGGCACCTTTGGAAAAATGTCCCTCAGAAAGAGCTGAGCCCAGGTGGTGTTTGCAAGGAAAAGGCCTAACAAGCACTTCTCAGAGCACAGTGCAGAATGATAAGAAGCTGAGGGGGGTGCAGGTGGGGGAGATTCATCATGACACACACACACACACACCAGTTGGCTTTGTCCTGTTCCCACTTCCTGAACGCTCACCAAAAGCAGCTGCCACGGTCTGGTCCAGAGTGGGCTGGCTGTCCCCAGAGGGCAGGTCTGGGCGGGTATAGTCTCTGCTCTTCTCGTTATTGTACTTTACATTGAGACTTGTGAGCTTGGAGAAGTCGATGCGCAGCGTGCAGCAGGCGTTGTAGATGTTCTGTCCATCCAGAGACTGCAAGGAAACAAAACCAGTCCTCACCCAAACGCATTGAGACAAACTCACAGCAATTGCTCTCTGGAGAGAGAAGGTGTTAGGACATCCATGGCTCCACCTGAGAACAGGTAACTCATGTAGAGACAGCTCTGCTTCATTCAGCCCCTCTGGCAGCCTCCAAGAGGAGCAACTCCCTCCCACTCCTGCTCTGTCCTTGGGGTAATGCTGGTATCAGCCCACCCTGAACTTGGATTAAACAAGGCAAACACAAGTCAAGAGTAATCCAGGTATGCAGCACTCACCAGTTTGGCATGCTGAGAACTCATGGGGTCAGCATATTGCAACAGGGCCTGAAACTGGTGGTTCTTCGTGAATGTGATGATTTTCAAGACTGTACCAAATTTGGAAAAGATCTGCAAGGTAATATTTGTGTATCTTGTTAGCACATTTCCAGTAAGATAATTTCATATTCATCTCTTACTACATGCAGAAACAAAAGTCATCCCTTCAGCCTGTCAGCTTTCAACTGCAGCACTGAAGGTTTTAAACTGTGGGCATTGCTTGACTGGCATCATGGCATCAGTCTAGAACACACCATGACTGAACTGCTCCCTAAGCACAGTTTGTTTATTCTGGGTTATTAAACAGGAATATTCACAAACACCTTCATGAACTTGACCTTTTCCAGGAGTTCTTAAATGCAGCCAAGCTTGCATTTTAAACATGAAGATAACGTTAAGCAATCACAGCAGACAGAGGGAACTTTCCAAAATGGCCACTGCCTAAATAGCTCCTAGACACTGTATTTGTTTCCCAGGCCCCAGCACAAGGATGAGGAGCAGCTACTGTTGCTAAAATCTAAAGATAACCTGAAGAACTGTAATTGATCCAATAAAGAGGACCAGGACTCAAATATGTGGATATTAAAATCATGCAAGAGTGGGGGACCAAAACTGACAGCATCTCCTGCAGGTGTACGGTCTCCAGAGAAGTCTGACAGCTCTGCTCAGAACTTGCATTGTATAAACACAAACCACAGACTTTGCAACTACAGCAACACAGCAGCTGCTGCTGCCCCTTCCTCCAGGACAATCTTCAAGCAGTTGCAGCAAAGCATTTTACCTGGTGCAGAACATCTAGAGTGACGGGGTAGAAGAGATTCTCCACAATGATCCTCAGGACAGGGCTCTGGCCAGCCATCGCCATCCCTGCATCGACGGCCGCAGCCGTGGCGGCCAGCGCCACAGCCCCGGCCTGCACCTGGGTCACGGCTTGCAGAGCTGCTTGGGCACGCTGCAGGACCAAAAAAAGCTGTTAGACCCACACTTCTGCTTCCAAAAAACACACAGTCAGCTTTCCTTGAGCTCTGCTAACAGCCTGCTGGACTCAGCAGTGAGCAGTACAGCCACGTGCTGCTCCAAGGGCTGGGGCACGACTGAGACAGGGTCAATAAAGACCACCCGAATCAATAGGGCAAGGCAAAAATACAAATAAATCAACTATGCAGTAACTATGCTATGGCAAAACCTTGCTTGGCATAAATTGATGCAGTAAAATTATCCCATTTTGTAGAAAAAAGGAAAAACGGGGCTCTTCTGAATCCATCTCCAGAATCCTAGACAAGCTGACAAGACTGAAAGATTCATGTACATTTGCTGCAGGGATCCAGAAGTGAGAAGTGCCTGAGGGTTCTGCAGAGCCCCCTAACACACAGAACACTCGTGCTCCAGCTGTGAGAGGCACCCAACAGCAGTGCTGCATCTGCACAGCACTGGGTGCTCTGATCCTGATCAGAGTTAGCTCCAAAAGTGAAAGCAGACAAAGGGGATGTAATGGCAGCCTCCCCTGAAAAAAAGCCACAACACTTGAACTTCTTTACAGTGATCCTGTCCTAAAAGGTTGTCAAAAGGGGATGAGCTAAAACTAGGAACTTTTTCCCCTCTGTAGAACTTGTGGTGCAGAGACCCTTGAAGACTCAAGAGCTTTGAGACCTGCTGGGTTCAGGTGCTGCCACCTCAAAGCTGCACCTACCAGCACCAGGCTGTGCTCTACCACAGCTGAGTTCAGCCCCATCAGGGCTTCACTTGTTAGAAATCTTTTAAGCATTAGAAACAAACATCCTAAAGCACCAGATGTTAGTCAAGTCTGTGGATCTCAAGCCAGCAGCAGAGATCTGGCTGTGTGTCCCCCCCTCCCTGGGAAGACAATGCAGAGAACAAACTGACTGCCTGGTTTGGAGAGTTGTCTGTCTTCAGCTCCTTGTGGTTGGAGAACTGGATGTAGATGGGCTGGCTCCGGAGCACCGGAGTGACTGTGGTGTAGTAGTTCACCATGGTGTTGGCTGTCTCCTCTGTGTTCATCTCTATGAAAGCCTGGGAAGTGAAACCCAACACGGACACGTCACACCAGAACAGCACCAGGTCACCCCGAACCTCCAGCAGAGCCGTAATGGGATTGGGTTTTCACAACTGCATTTACACATGTGTTTTTGTACACAGAACTGTTTAAAATTCAACTGTAAGTAGAACAAATCAGGATTTGCCCTCTCCAGAGTGATTTAATGCAATGCTTCAATCTCACCCTAAGATCTCCATGCTATGTGTACTTGGATGTGTCTGCAAGAACACAAAAAGAGAGCAACAATTCAAACTCTTCACTTTTCTCCAGGGCAGGAAGCCCCCTCACTACTCCACACCCCTTAGGGGCTTCTCCTCCTCAGAGGAGAAACGTAAGGGATTGTAGCAAGTCACTGCAGAAAGCACTTGCATATAATCACACCATGAAATATATCAGAGGTACCTTTTCATAATTAAGATTAAAGACATTATTTTAAGCAATGATTAAAGTTGGCTTGCTTTTTTACTCCTTAATTTGCAAGACAATTTTAGTTACCAAATTAGTGCACACCCCCCGCATTACCCAAGAGTATTTCAGCCATACCCAGCTCATTTACTAGATCTGTAAAGGTGTCCTCAATATGCCACGTTACACAGTGGTAACTCAGCTGTCAAGCAAGCCTGAGTGAAAAAGGCCAACTCATGGCACTGCTGTTCAAATAATCCCTGGCCTGCAATTTCCAAACCAGGCCTAACGCTAATTATAAGTGACAACCTGTAATTATGGACTGAGCTCCTTCTGCAGTTTGAAAATGGTATTTTCTACAGCTCATAGGATAATCACAGAAAAGTAAAATAAGAATATGCAGAAGTTATTGATTCGTAACTCAGAGCAGTTGTTTAAACAACTCGGAGCTGGTTTCCTGATGACAAACTTATCATTCCTTTAACACAATCCATGCTTTCAGTTATGAAGGCAATACCTGGTTTTTTCCTTTCAACATCAGAAGGTTGGTGACCTTGCCAAAGGGTAAGCCCAAAGAAATGACCTCTGCCTCCGTGACGTCACTGGGGAGTTTGCGGACGTGGATTACTCGGGATGGGATCCCAGCACTTCTGTTATCACCTTTGAACTTTTTGCTGTCGTTTCCATTAGCTGCAAGAAGCAAGAGTTACTTTACTGCTGATGAAAAGGGTCTGGAAGAAGCAGCACACATTTCCTACTGCTGACACACAGACTCTGCTCCCCAGCCAGTTACTGCACTATTACAGAGAAATTCCATAGTCTAAGTAAACTTGAGTCTGAAGACACATGGTTTTACTCTTTTTTTCCCCCAAATTACACGGTGGGAGTGACACAGCCAAATGCCACTGCAATGGAATCAATTCTCCAGTGGCTATTTCCTACTTTGAGTGAAACACACATCTACCCACCCATATTTTTAGTGCAGGTCTGAGCCACTAACCCCAGATTGGTGCTTTATTCCTTTCTACCTGGCCTAGTGTTGTTGGCAGATGTTTATTACTATTATTCACCACCATCCCACTAAAGGCCTAGCAAGTACTAAAAATAAGGACATTTTAAAATTATGACTAAGAAGGAAAATCCAGACCTCCTCACAGTACTTATGAATTGCTATGCTTGTTTCCATGCAATATTACCTGCAGAAGGAGAGTTGCTGCTCATGATAAAGGGTCCGTTAGTAGTAACGCAAGGAGAGAAAAGCTCCTCAGCTGCCCGCTGGAAGAGAACAGATGACAGGTAAATGGACAGCATTTTACACAATTCTATCCAGGCACTCCTAAAGCAGAACAACTGAGAAAGCTGGAGAGGAACAAGTGTAAACTTGAACACAAGTGTAAGTGAAAACATACTGACAGTGGGCAGTGAAGCTCACCTCCATGAATTAAATATCAGTCAGATCCAGTTTGGTAATGGAGCAGCATTATCCAGTATCTCTTTTCAGCTTAGCATTAGGGATCTCAGAGCTGGAGTGTTGCTGAGTTGTGTGAAGCCACCACACGCAGCACTGTGCACCAACAGGCACCTTCTCCTATCATATGTGGCAAAACAGGTTTCTGACTACTCCCATTCCACAGAATTTTCACTCTGAAGCTGCCAAAACTGTTCGGGAATGACTTGGCAGTTATGAATAAAAATTGTGCATTTTGTGCCCCATTTCTGGGAGTGTTCATGCCCAGGGCTTGGAGCACCCTGATCTGGTAGAAGGTATTTTCTGTTACTGCATTCCCTCTAAAGTGATCTAAATCACCTCAGCTGACCAGGACTGGTCTAACCCAAGCAGTAGGTACAAAAAACACCACTAAGACAAAAGCAAAAAAGTCTATGAGTGACTTCTCAGCACAATCTATACTTGCATACACATCTTACAATCAGCATAGCTTAATTTCAAGTAAATTACACAGAAGACTTCAAACTCCATTGTAAACTGTGAGCAAACATGATACTGCAGATCTAACACACAAGAGCACTTTCTCATCGTTTTTTACACTACTCTTCCACAGAGACACCACATTAAAAAAGGCTTTTATCAACAGAAAAAAGCTCAGAGCTCATCCCTGCCTTGGCAGTTCCCACCCACCTCAATGGAAACATACCCCGCTCCACACCATGGCACCAGAAACCCTTATCTTCCCCACGCCCTGTATCTGGTGGCACCTGCAGAAACAGGAGCTGTGCAACAACAAAAGCTCTGTGCACTCCCCCAGCAGACAGGCTGGGAAAGTAGGTCACTGAGAGCCCCAGAACACCCAGCTACAGACACACGGTTTGGGTTTTTTTCTTTACCCCTCAAATCTTGAATTTCTCGTTTGACTACTCACTGCCAGCTCTTCAAAGAGGCTTCAAGGACTTTGATGTCCCGAAGATGAGAATTAGGCCAGATTCCAAACCACGGTTCACGAGCTGCTGCTGGTCACCTGCAAGCACTGACCAGCTCCCACCAAGGCTCTGGCCTCGGCGGCCTCCTCCTCCTCCTCACATGGCGCAGTCATTAGGATTGGGCCTTTTAACAGCTGTTCTAATTAGCACTTCGATTCCTGAGTGCAGCAAGAGGCAAGCTGGGCTGGGAGGCTATTAGACTGTGATCCCATCCTTTGATGACTCAAATTAAGGCATAATTCCAAGGCTAGAAAAAATCCTCCGGTTTGCTGTTAGAACACTCTTGTGCCTGCACTGCTGCTGCCACTCCAGGTAAGGCTTTCTGTGCCACAGCCTGGGATACACCTGGCAGCTACTGACAGGAACCACTCAGTAAAGCACAGCCCTATGCACATAATCAGGCATTCCTGGCTTTGTGAAAGCCTTTGCGTCAGGCCTTAACGGGACTTGAATGTTTTAAAACATCTTCTTAAATATTAACTTGCAAAATTCTGCATATCCAGAGCTTCAGCTCTTGCAGTACAAATTGGTGTGTCTGTGCTACCATAGCGGGCAGCTCCTGCAATCCATCATGGAAACGCTGGGAGAATGAGCCACGTATTTGGCTCTCATGGAGGCAACACTAGGAAATTATAAATTGGAAAAACAAGCATTTATGCCATTATGGAAAGAATTTAGCTTTCCTAATGGCTTGTTTAAAATAAACATTTTCTTGCATATTTAAGAACTTCCTTGCAGGCAGGGATGACAGGGATGTCACTGCAGCCAGGCTCCACACGTCCATGTCTCTTTAAGGAGAGCAATTTCCAATCCACTCCCCTGTTATCTTGGAGACAGCCTGTGCTGCCCACTGCGACCAGAGCCGGGAGGCAGAGGGGGGACGATTGTTCAACATCAAAAGCAGCAGCAGTCAATTTGTAAGCTTCCCAGCTGGAAGTACATGCAAACGAGGAGAGAAGACTGCCATGGTAGGAAAAGGGTAGTTATTCCTAAGTCTTTTCTCTACACAAGGATGTTTACAGACAGTACATGTAGTACTGTGCAGTCACACCAAAGTCATCCCCCACGTCACCCAGTGCAGGAGTGGCTGCTGAAGTGCCAGAGGAGCAGACCTAGTGCCCCAAGGAGCCCCAGTGGTCACCCTGTGCTGCCATGCCCATACTGCTCAGGCCAGTCCCCAGCACAAGCAGGCTGCATGAACCATGACTTTTCATCTGTGGGTGTTCTTCCTCTGCTCCTGTTGGTGCTGATACCAGACAACCACAGGAAATAGTTGCTTTTTCAGAACAGCCAAACTCGAGGCAAACTGAAACCCAGTTTTCTATGACCATGCCCACAGTAATGAGCACTCAGAAGCCTCCATCAGCTCTCTGTCCTTACAGTGCAGAGATCAGTCTCTTTTCAGACCCTTTTCTGTCTTTTCTTTCTATACATGTTAGAAACACTCAAGAGTTTCTTTAGAACCATAGTATAAATTCAAATGTTTCATACCAAGTACTCAATTCAGTAGAGGCAGAGGAACCAAAGCAAGCTTGGTTGGTTGAACAGGTTTAGAAAAGTTTCTCACCAACAACGCACCCACTGGGTATTTTGAATTATACTGGGAAAGACAGTAGCAAAGTTACGGATTCTGAAGTTTCATATAATTTAATTTAGGTCCAAAATGGAACAAACCCAGCCAAAGGCTGTGAGGGTGCTCAGTGCTCACCCATATCCACCCCCAGCACTGTTTCTCTCCTTGTTGCACTCTCTGAGTCGTTCGGGGAGGCCCAGCTGCACTTCAAGACACAATTTTCCAACCCCCAGTTCCCATCCCTGCTCACAGAGGCATTAATTACACTGACATTTCTGCTCAGCCATTCTTTCACAGCTGGTATTTTTATGACGAGATTAACAGAAGCCACAGTGCGCTCGCAGCACATCAAATTCCTCATTTGAACCAACAAATCTCCTCTTCCTGTTGACTGAAAACAAGCACCACTTCTGGAGTTACACAGCCAGATCCTACCTAGAGCAGGGTAGGGTTGTTTCCACCACCCAAATCCCCAGTTAGCAGCACACTGGCACCAGGGAAACCCCGCTGGGATGGGTTTCCATGCCAGCAGCCTCCTCTGGCCTGATGCTCCTGGCTACAGAAGGCCCCTTGCCCAAGCTGCTCTAATTTAATCACACACCGTGCTCCAGGCAGCCCTGCTGCCAACAATTCCCTCATTCTCTTTTCAGACTCAGGGAGATGCAGGCTGCTGTGCAAGGTACAACTTAACATTTCGTATCTCCCCCAGTTGTATTTTTGACCATGCCCCAAACTCTAAGCCTTGCCTTGAAGTTTTAACAAGTGAAGCCCAAGAATTTTTAGAATTTTCTGGAATTTTCTGTCCAGGCTTTCACAGCCTAAAAAGCAGCAGCTCATTCATATACACTACATACTGCCTCACTGCCAGTAGGATTTTACCTGGCTTACAATACTTTGGAATGAGGCCAGAGATTGTCTCAGCTTCTATCAGCACACCTAGAAGTGCTACAGAAATTCCCAGCTGCCCTATATAATCCTTTATCTACTTAAGATCCAGCACTTATTTTAAATGGATTACAGTAAGTCAACTGCATCCTGCCTGTGCAAAAGGCTAGAAACAAACACAAACAAAACCACCATAAAAATATTCATTATAAGTCAAACATGATATTAATGAACTGTCAGACAGAAAGCAAAATTAAAGCAAAGGCAAAAACAGCACATAGGAAGGAAGGGGACAATGACCAAAAAGGCCAGAAGCCACAGGCTGGTCAATCTCAAGATCTACAAAAAGCTTTTTGTCTCCCTGGCTCACTGAGGAAACCCTGTGGAACAGCAGGACTGCCTCTGGATGTGGAGCCATCTTACACTGCTATGACAGACTTGGGATAGCAGTGCTTTGAGAGGGAAAAGGTGGATTTTGGAGGCAAACAGGCCATCAGCTAACAAGCACTTACAGAAAGCAAAGCAGGGAACAGCAGGACCTGGAAACCCTCTCTGAAAAGAAATCAAAGGAAATCTGTCCTGCAAGAAGCCAGAGCACACAAGCATCGTTGCTCTTCACTTTCCCTACATTTGGAATAATATTGTAGAGCAAATAAAAGACCACTGTAATTATTTTCAAAAAAATGACTCAGACCACTGAGCTCACAAAAACCCTCTGCTCTGATCAAAGAGGAAAGAAAATGCCTCTGAGCATAGGAGGAGCAAGTTGCTCATCAGGGGCTGTCCGAGGTCAGTCCCAGAGGGACGCAGGAATGCTCTGATCCTTCAGTTCACAGCTCAAATCTCTGTAAAGAAACTATTAAGAGAAATCCAGTCTGATGACATCATCATTATACTCATGTTACATTCCAACATTTTTTGCTGAGAGATTCGAGATTCAAGAATGGAACTAAATTTAAACTACTAGGAAGGATGCCAGTTTTCCTCGCCTTCCACTGAAGACTCATGTGCAGCACAGCTCACTTATGTTTCCCCTCTATTCCCCTCTCCTGCCTCCAGCACTCTTTAGTCACTTAAAGTAGTGTGAAAAACATTCTAATTTGGGTCACAAACAAACCATGAGTCAACTTTTTTTGTGAAACACTTCTGAAGAACGCACACACCTGCATCCCCAGCAGTCTCCAGGAAGCTGGGAAGTTAAGGCCAACACAAAGCAAATTCAAGATTCCACAGTGTGATGCTGCTCTCACTTCGGTGTCACCCACGCACTGGACACACAACTTTGCATTTGATCAGAACAAAAGCAGTTGGGATCAATATAGCTCATCAAATTGCTCATGGCTGATGTACCAATTCAAACACAAGAACACATATAGCAATTATCAAATTAAGTCCAACCCAGCAGTCAGCATATTCCATGGACACAGTGGATCTGTGGCAGAGGCACCAGCCTATCTGGCAGGCACAGGGGACACTTATTTTCAACCCACGCTCTGCTCAGCCAACACCAGTCACCTGCCACTTCAGGCTTTTAAAACTGTTCCAGCCTCCCTCTTGCTTGGACAAGATTGAGGCCGATAGCCCTACAAAGCAGCCAATGGCAAGCTCCCCACTGGGATCCCCAATGGCACACTGGGCACACGCACACTCCCGGCCCCTTTGAAGCTGGGTGAGATGGTCAGAGCACGGCAGTTTCCTCCATGGTACTGCTACAAGTGCCAGCACCATTTCTAGAGGCTGCAGACAGGCCCCAGAGTTCCTAAAAGCTGCCAGACCCTCTAGTGCTGCACCTGCTCACCCCATGAGCTTTGGCAATGAGCACACACCAGTCTCACAGCAAAGCCAGATCCTCAACCCACTCATCCATCAGCCCCCTCCTAACTTTCTTTTTCAGTCTTTGCTACTATGGAGACACTCTTCGAAACAAACCTGCCCTTTGAGCAAATAAAAGGTGTGGCCAGTTTAAATAGCCCAAAATTCCTAAACTCCAAGTGCTGCAGCAATGCAGTCATGCTGGCTCGGTAGGGCAGCACACGCCCAGGCTTTATGATCCACCGCTCCCAAGCTGAAACTTAACTACTCGTCAACCTTGAGTTTTCAAGTCATTGCCATGGAGCAGAGGGGCCTTGGCAAAGCTCAACAGAAATCCTATCAGGGAGAAATAGCACTGGGTGAGTCACCCCAGGAACACAGAACTTATGGAAGGACATTTCTGCCCCATCTGTCAGGGGGCCAGAGGAACACACAGGTTTAGCAGGAACTCTCAAAGCACCACAACTGCACATGAACTGCAGCTGTGCAGAGGCAGTACCACAAATGGGATGGCTCAAACACTGGCCCAGCTAAGCACAGCATTTAATGTGTTATCATAGGAAGCTTGAAAGAGTTGTACCAGAGCCATGGGGAACATGTAATTAAATAACAGTTCCTCTTCTTGCTGGTGTGAGGACAACAAATGCGGCACCAGCACACCTGCATTTTCCAGTCTGACAGTACATGAAGCAGATGTCAGACCAGAGTCCATCCCTACAGCTTAAAAATGTGCAGTTGAGTGAGTTCACTCATATTAAATATTCTCCTCTTTTTTTTTAATCATCACAGATTGAAGTCAAAGCAGGCCTGAGGTTTAAATCCAGTATTTTCTAAAATCATTTTATTAACAGATTTTATTTTATTTTTAGATATTAACAGATTTTATTTTTTATTTTATTAACAGATATTAACAGACTTGAAGACTCAAGTGCATAAAGCAGCATGCAGCACTCTCAGGTAAGATGGAGCTGTTTGGCACACCCAGGTGACCTGATGCCACCCAACAGCCACTGCCACCCCTGTCCCCTGCCACCAACATGTGGTTCCCATGTGTGCTCACGCCTGACAGGGAGGCCACAAGAGCCAGCTTGTTGCAGCCTCTAACTAAAGCCATAGGAGGGGACTGGAATTTCCTCACAACATTCTTGGCTCACTGCCTGAAGCCATAATTACTGTTCCCATGGCAAAGATCCTGGCTTCACCACAAATCACTTCTATGCAGTCAGCTTGTATCACACTCCAGCAAAGCCTGTTTTAAAAATTAACTTCTCAAATGCCACACAACTGCACTTTTGGTTTCTGGAAGGGAAATCTTTCAAGCAGAGCTTGACTTAGCCAAGAAACTATGGGATTATTCAGCACCTAAACTATTCTGAGACTTTTCCAATCACCAAAATGCAATTTCACTTAAGAGAACAGTGACGTGTCACAGTTCATCCTCTCTCTAGTCCCACTCAGAGTGTGAAGGAACAGTGATACACAGGGAAATTAAACAAAGAGCAAGGAGACACAACAGAGTGAGACCTTGATCAAACTACTTGCAAGAGGTAACTGCAGGGTCAAAGTGCACCTCAGAGCTCAAACACCCTGCCTCCATCTTAGGGCTATACTTTCTTCCTTTTCAGACAGCAGTAAAATAATAGGAAGAAATAATTCTATTAGATCATGTGTTTCTGATCTGCAGGACATTCCAGAAGGCTGTGCATCAGGAATCCCCACACCAGAATGGCAATGAGCTTCCTAAACAAATTCACACACTTTAAACTGAGGAGCCTGGAATGGCTACTACAATTACACCTGATTAAAAACAAGACCATTGGGCAGTACAGTGCTCAGAAGAGTAAGCCACTAGAAGACCTGGGGGCTTCTTAAGTTCAAGAAATTAATTTTAATTAAGACATCAGAAAAGTTAATAATACTCCTGATATGTAAATTAAGGATGTGAGAAAAAAAAAAAAAAGTGCCAGCAGCCTGCTTTTTAAAGCAATAATGTTGAGCAAACTGAAAAAAACTGACATTCATGAAGTCCAACTTCCAAGTTAAGCTCAGCACTCACAGCACAAAGACACCAAGAGGCCACTGGGAGTTTGCTGTGACACGTTGCTCAGCAGTGGTTTGAGTCACAGGCACTTTTCCTACTTGTCTGAGCCAGCTTTGGGACATTCCAGTCACAGTATCAGATCATGGACAAGGTTACTGGGGGCTCAGAAGCACGTCACTGAGCATGGCAAGAGTTGACAGATTTTGGGGACTGTCATGTTCCAACACCCTAACAAATTCCTGCCCTCTGTGCACATACACATCAGGAATGAACAAATTTACACCTCAAGTTAAAAACAGTTATCCAGCTCAGATCTCCAAGTGTGATTTGGTAGTTCAACCAGGAAGGTCTCATGAGCACAGGTGACAGAACAGACACCTAAGTCTGTGCTGGATCCCAGGAGCAGAGGAAGCTGTGTGATGTGGCTGACCCAGGCAGAGGAAGGGAGCACAGGAGAAGCTTCACTCTGCTCTCAGATATGCAGATTCCAATTTACCTACAGAAACCCACAACACATTACACCCCAGCACTAAAGAAGGGAATTCTATTACAAGAGCTACACCTGCATATTCAATACTTAAATGCAATCAGATAACATGGCTACAGCAAAAATCAGTTGAAAGCTTACCTTTACCAGCTTTCCTGCTTGCTCTGCAACTGTTTAAATTTAGATTCAACTTTCCTTAAACCTGCCTCATCTGACTTGACAAGAAACCTCATGTTCCATGCACAATTTAGTCTCACCACTCCCTAACTGTCCGACCAGCACAGCTGTGGGTACGATGCTGTCCCATGCCAAAGGTGAAGGCACTCATAGGAGATTGCTCCCAGACCTCATCTGACTGGAACCAGGCTCTGGAATCCTCCCAGATGGGAGCAATGAGGCAGGTAATCCCAGACCCCAAAACTCCAAGCTTCACTGAGGCCTACAACTACAGTTTCAGAAGCTTCCTGGTTAAGTTTAGTCATGTAAAACCACTTTTGAAAGTTACAAATTACACATTGTTAAAAACCAGGGGACCTTAACTGACATTAACCAGTTTCCCAGCAGAGGTCGTATCAAAATGCTCTAGGGATGCCTTGGTCCACCTTTCAAAATGGCTATGAACTATTAACCAACCTTAATGTCCAGGCTCAAACCTCTCCTCCTCGCATCCGATGGCAAACTGAGCTCCTTGCAGCAGGCAGCATTTCTCCCCGAACCAGACGCTATCATTAATTCAAATTTGAAATTCCCACAGGAGGGAAAGTAGGAGCAACCTTTCCCCCACAGCTATTAGAGTCTCTTCAGACCCCTAAAGACAGCCAGGCTGTCTGTGCTTAACACAGCTCATTTTGTACTTCCAACACAAAGCTCTGCTGGCCAACAGCACTCTTTGATGCTCCTACCCCATTCTGTAGGGCTGCTGGTGCTTGCAGCACACCAGCTCCGCTCTGCATCAGTCCCATCCCACAGCATCACTCCCCTGGCCCTTCCAAGTGGCCACTCGTGGCTCTCGGTCTCTGGCAGCTCTTGGTCACTGCCTCCCCATGTGTCAGCCACATCATCAACAGCCAACACACACACGGCTGAGTTCACAGCAGTCCTGACCCCAGAGTTACAACACTGACCAAGGCAAACCCTATCCCTTCAGCCCACTCTGTCCAGCACATTCCAGTTTGGCGTTTCACGGCACCAGCGCTGATCCCGTGAACGTGACGCCTGTTGCCACCCGTGGCTGATAAGGAGCCTCCTGTCAGCACTTTGAGATTAGGGCTAAGGCTGCACTTTCCAAACCTGAGACTAGAAGGGCAAAGGTCATATTTACTGTACTCACAGGAGATAAAAATCAGCTGCTAAACCCTCCCTTTTTGTGGCAGAAGGATTTTTGACATATAACTGAGCAGAAATTCACACAAACAAAGGAAATGGAGTTCTCCAAAGGAAAAGGACCAGTTTCTTCATGGAGAAGCATTGTCTAGCACACAAGTAACAAGCATGGCTTGACATTTTAGCAGGGGAAAGGGCTGTTTCTAAATGCAATAAAGTTGATCATCAAAGCCTAAATGACAAGAGCTAAATGCTGAGCCATATTATAAGGTTTAAATGCACATGAAACTGAATTACCTTCTGGTTAAAACCAATTTACATGGTACCAGAAAAACCCCTTTACAGCTGAAGATCTACATTTGGTGAGGCTAAAACTAGGTCAGATGCTGAGCAGTGTAAAAAGAGAGAAAAAGTGAGAAGTGCCTACCTTTGTACCAACTGTTATATCTTGGACAATGCTGTAGAAAAAAGAAAGAAAAGGATTAAAAAAGTTAGATAGGTTTGCCACAAAAATCCAGCATAGTTTACAGTAGTAAGAAAAAAGCAAGTCAAAGTGCACAGTTGTCTTTGCAGGTGAGCCAAGGACAGTTTATACAAAGAAAAATTATTAGATGGTGATGGTGGAGACCCAAGACCCAGCAGTGCCAGAAAACTGCAGCTCTCCCACTCCCTATGGCAGCACCTGCTCCTCCTGCAAGGGCACGGGGTGGGGGTGAACCCCCCCAACTCCTGAGCCCAGCAATGTGACCTCGACTCTGACCACACCAAGAGGAAAAGCATCACGAGTCAGCTCCGTCACCAACATCCCCTTCTGAGGTTCCTGTCCCCGACACCCACGGAGCCCCTGCCAGGTTCTACATGGCTGAAGAGACCAACACCAGAGCTCCAGTGGTCCCAGGGACAGAGCCCAGCTGTGTCCCAGCAGAGCAGGAGCCAGGGCTCACAGCAGCCCTCACACCACGCCAGCACTGCTAGAGCAGGATCAGACCAGCAGAGTGCCCAGAGGTCCAGGCAATCCCAGCCTGAGGTACACCCTACATAGGATTCCTCCATCAACTCTAGAAAAAAGCAGTTATTAAACTCTACCTTAGACACTTAAACTTCCTAAAATGAAGACTTGCTGATTAACTTAGATGAAAAATAGCACCAGTTGTACTTTTAAGTGACCCACACCAGATCTCGTTAGCACTGAACTCTCTACACCACAACACACACCTCCTTACAGCAATGTCCACCCATGCATACAGAACGGCTTGCCTACAGCCTGGCATGCTCGACCCAAGTGATATTCGAGAGCCTTAGAGCACCTCCATGTTACTGTTTCATGGGAGTGCTCCAGACAGCCTAAGAATTCAGTTATACCCTTGCACTGGTGATTGTATTTTTTTTTTTTTGTAATAAATTCCAACTCCCTTTAAAGCAGCAACACAAAACAGCAGAAACGACCCCTTTGGACTGGCACGGACACAGCCTTGCCTACTTAAACTCCTCTAAAAGAGCTGCCCGTAATTCCAGAGCACAAGATGCAGCAGTGGCCAGCTGACTGACCTGCAGCAGCTCCACAAAGCAGGGGGACACACAGCAGGTAGGGCAGTCCTTCTTGAATCAACCAAAAGAAACCTGAAGTACTCAAGAACAACTCTACGCAGTGATTTAATGCAAAGAAACTTGCATTTACTAGTTCTTGCTTGCCTCCCCTCCTACAACAATTCATAACTTGCACCAAACTCCTGTCCGATCTCGTTAGGCCGCTCGAGTGTCCCCAGCTCCACAAACGAACCACAGCCCCAGCCCGAGCCAGCTCAGCTCCTCACACTTCCTCTTCCCCCCAACCTGCCGTGTCATCATAACCCAGCGCTCTGCAGCTGGAGCCACAGCCCGGTCCAACGGCTGCTGCGGGAAGCCACGCGATAGTTCCGTGTTTTCCAGGGAAGTCCTGGGAGAAGGCCGTGTCTGACACCGCTCCGCAGGCCCGGCGCTGGTCACCCGCCGGGCAGATGGGTTGGCTGCACTCGAGGGTCAGCTCTAATGAACTAATGAAACCCATCTGCACGGAGCGGTTCAAGGAACCAGCATCCCTAAACACAGCGCACATTCCACAGCTAACACATAAACACTAATCCAGGCATTTCCAGAACCTGAAAAAAAACTACTGCCAACAAAGCACAATAAGAACAGGGAATGCCCCATATTTCCCAAACTCTCCAACTTACCCCAGAGCAGTTTCTCCCACTTCCTGTTCCTCTTGTGGGCCTCTCACACAGGAAATGTTTTACATAAAGTGCCTTAGCAGGGGATGGCATTCAGAAGTATCCAACAGGAAGAGACATTTTATTTGCCAAGAACTATCGATTCCTGGGATATTGTTGTAGCCCACTTGATAACACATTTCACAGGAAACAAGTTTCAATAGTATTTCAGAATTTTTATTCAAGAAACGTGCAACGTATTTCCAGCCCACACAGCCCCTCAGTAAATTATCCCAAACTTCCTTCTCCTGTCCTGCACATCAGCCTTCAGGAGGGGATTACAACTTTTCCCAGTTCCAAAAGAAGAGGCAATAAAGCCCTTCATAAAAATTGTTTTTCCTATGGAAAAATGGGATAATTCCTATGCAATAAGAGGAAAAATTAAGCAGCACCAGTAAAACCTCCAGGTCATTTTCCAAAGCAGGATTGTTCATACAGACTCCTCACATGTTTTAACAAAGCAACTTATTCAAAGGGGATCATTTGGGCACAGCTAAGGAACATTTTTGGGAGAAGGAGATGGGAGCAGCCTTCAGGCAGGGGCCACTTGCTGCCAACTCGGCAAGAACCTAAAACCATTTACCGAAGCAGCTTTTGAAGTTTCAGCAGGAGACACTTTCACAGGGCAAACAGATCCTGCACCGAGATCTCCAAGACAGGAGGGGTAACTGAGTCTCATATGTTACACTACAACTTCTACATTCAAACAGCAACTACTTTAACATGCACAGAACATCCACCTTCCCTGCAACTATAGCTGATAACAAACCGATTTTTGCCGCTAGAACGTGTGATCTCATGTGCTGAGAATTTGTTGGGTTTTGTTTTTTTTAATAATAATATCATTCAACACGATGAGCAACTGGTTAAAAGCAGCAGAGCCATCCTGGACTGCAAAAATTGTAAGATAAAGGATTTTTATGGGTTTTAAGATGAAAACAACACTGAGACGCCACCTTTTCAGCGTGTAAAAAAGCCCAGACATGTGACTACGCCCAGACCAGTGTTCTGAGGCAGAAAGCGAGAAGGCACTAATTTGGGCTTCCCGTACTTACGGCTCTGGGAAAACAAACTGCTTACTCGGAGGCCTTTAGAAATATTTTAACTACTGCGCGCTAGAAAAAACAAAAAACCACATCACTAAAAAAAAAAACCCACGCCAGACAGGAGAAAAGAAGCACAGAGAACTCGTTTTCGACAGAGATCCTCTGATAAAACACCCGCTTTAGGGCGAACTCAGTCGCAGAGAGGCCCCGCCGGGCGGTGGTTAAAGAGGAATCGACGCTGCCCAAGATAAAAGTTGCGCTCTGGAAACTCCCCGAGTCCCAGCGTGCGGAGGGAAGTTTTCTTTTCCGGAGTTGCGCGGGACAACGGCAGCGGGGCCGGGCCCGCAGCTGTACCTGCGGCGCTCAGGTGAGGCGGCGAAAGAGCCCTGCCCGCCCTCCCCCCGCCTGCGAAACTTGGGCGAGCAAAAACCGGTCACAAAAGGAATCCAGCGAGAGCCCCCCCCGCCCCCGCCCGCGGAAGCGCCAGACAATGGGAGGGAGCGCGGCCGTGAATCACCGCCCGCCACCCCGCCAGGTGCGCCCGCCCCGCCCGCTCCGCCCCCGCGGGGCCGCGCCCAAGCCCCCCACCCGCCCCCGCGGCGCTCCCGGACCGCCGACCCCCGCCTGGCTCCGACGGGCCCCCGTGAGCCCCCCAGGCCAGGAGACCCGGAGCTCCCCTCGGCCGGGACCCCCGAGCTCTCCCCGGCCGGGACCGGCGGTGCGGTGGAGGGCACGCGGGGTCGGCTCGCACGAGGCAGAGCACTGGACCCGCCCCCGCTTCCCCCGCCGCCCGCGGGGAGAGGCCCGGGGAGGAAGGGGGGGCGACCCCCACATGAGGACCCCCCCGCCCTCGCCAGTGGGCCCCCCACAGGTATCGCTCCAGCTCCGGCGCGGGTCCTTAACCCGGGAGCTCCCGCACCACAGGAGGGGCCCGGCAGCACCGCCCGCGGCCCCGGCGCGGCGCCGGGCGGGACTCACCCGTCCATTGCACACGGAGACGACCCGTCGGGAGCGGAGTGGAGGCGCCGCAATAGCGGGACGAGCGAGACCGCTCCGTGTTATAGACTCACAAAATGGCGGCACCGCCCGGCCCGCCTCGCCCGCGCCGGCGCTCCATTGGCCGGCGGAGCTGTCACCTTGACGAGGGGGCGGCACCACCCGCCTCCCGAGCTTGGCGGTCTGGCTCCCCGCGCGAAGCCGATTGGCCGCCTGCGGGGCAAGGGGCGGGGGGAGTCGCCGATGCGCGGCGCCATTCGGTAGGAGGAGGGAGGCGGCGGGGAGGAGCCATCTTCAGAGCGGGAAGGAGGCCGGGATGACGCTCGGGGCCGCCATCTTGATTGGGGGCAGGGCATCGGAGGCACGGCGTTGGGCGCCATCTTGGGTACGGGCAAGGGGGTCCCCCGCGTGCTCGTTGTGCGGCCCGGGGCCGTGAGGCGGCTCGGCCCCGCCGCCATGTTGGGGGCGGGCAGGGAAGCCGCACGCCGCCGCCATCCCAGGTGAGGGGCGTCCGCCCACGCTGCCACTCGGCGGTCGCGCAGGGCCGAGCGGCTTGCCTAAGTTACAGGACGGAGTGTGTGTAATCTCAATTAATGTCTTAAGGATAAAGATTACCAGAGGGTGAGAGAGGGAGATCTTGTGAGGTAAGACGTTAAACGTACCTACTGGTCTGTGGCTCAGGTACCGTTGTGACGCTTTGGTGCCCAGCCCAGCTCTGTGGCCCATCAGGGGCACTTCAGTACAGAATTAGATCGACTTGTCTCACTCTTAATGTCGGTCATTGCCTGTAGGTCCCACTTCTGCAGGGATTCATGTATATTCCAGGAATTTGAGGCTTGTCAAGCCTCTGGAAAATTTTCTTTTCGTGTGCTGGGCCACCTCTGGTTGGAATTTCAAACGACTATGGTGGCTTTGTGTGAGATCCTTCTGTGGCTCCCGCAGGGTGACCAGGGCAAGAATGGGGACCCTCGAGCACAGCTGGATCCTCCCCACCACTGCTCCATGGAGCCAGTGCTGCCGTGGATGAAATACTCTGTTTAAATGCAGTATTTGCTCGCTGGGAATTCCAGTGGCAGTTGCCCGTTTACTGAGCCTCACTTTTGCCATACCCCACGGGGATTTATTGGTCAGTTTCTAGGTAATTTCTAGTTCTACCTTCAGCCAGGCTCCTCTGCCCTGCCAGCCTCCCCACCCAGGGCTTTCCTGTGAATATATTTGGCAGTTCTGCCAAAGTACCTCTGCCAGTGATAACCTGTAAAACACCAACACCTGGGCCGTGTATGTGAGAGCTCAGAAAATTATTTTAAAACTAAGAGTGCAAACGAAACTTGAAATGTTATCCCTGGGCAGTGTTTCTGCCTTGTGTCAACTGTGGCAGGTACAAACATGCATTTTGCGTTCTCGTGTCTCTCTGAAGCCCACACTTGACATGTGAGTAGGGAAGAGAAAAAGTTAGAAGTGAAGTGGTCTGTTTACTCCTAAACCCGTGTTGCTGTGCCAGGTTGTCTGGCTGGAGCCCTCATTTCTCATTGGGGCAGTGCTCAGGGGTTTCAGTGGCCAGGATCAGACATCACCTGCCTGCCTCACTCTTGTCACCCTCTGTGAAATGCAGGAGCTTCCCTTGGCCTTGCATCTTTCCAGGAGCTGGGAACTCTGATTCCTGAATCTTTGGGTTACTGGGCTTCCACTTTGACCCCTGTGGAGTTGAAAATCAAGGAAAAGCAGAAAAACGTGTTCTGACCTATTGCTGAAGGCTACTAAACTCATCTGAAACCACGTTATTTACTGGCTCCTGCATATGAAAGGCTCAGCTGCTGCCTCAGATTTACAACTTCAATGGGGCAAAGAATGGGAAAATGATGGGATTATGGATCCACTGTAGCTGAGGGCCAGAGAGATAAAGTGATGTGATCAAAGAGAGCAGGAATTTAGCTGCCAGCACAAGCTCCCTATGCTCCCTTGAACTGTGCCTGGTTTAAGGTGTAATTCCTATGAAGGTGTTTCTTCCATAAGTAAGGAATCCCTTGATAGTAGAGGATGCTGTGGAGACAGAATCCTTCCCCCCTTTTTTTTTTTTCAAGGTATTTCTGTACCCTAAGGAAGAGTACCCTGAACACCCCACAAAGACTGAAACTGATCCCAGGCCAGGACAGGGTCTGATTTTCTAGTAGCTGCTGAGATGAATTTATGGCATGTGCAGGTATTCCAGGTGCTTTTCAGGTATCTTTCCAGAGCAAACAGGTAAATGCCACCACAGGATTCCTGATTTCTAAAGGCCTTTCCTTTGCAGGTGTGGTCTGACTTAAAAGGCTGTTTAAGGTTTGTGCAAGCTCACCCTGATTTTCCACAGTTCTTGCAGAAATTATGATTGTGCAACATTTTATCAGCCATTTTCCTGCAATAGGAACAGAATTTTTTTAGACAGCATCTGCTCAGGTATTATGGGACTACAAGTGACCAGTGACCCTATTGTGGTTTTCTCTGGGCCAAAGGGGGAAATGCTTATAAGAACAAGATTACACTTGATAATGAAAACACAGTGGGGAGCAGGACCAGCCCCTGCGTGTCCTTGTGTTTGTTTTGAAAAACAAACCCAGATGAAAATGACCATATAAAAAAAAAGAGGAGGGCAAAGGGAAAAAAATGAATCAGCTTCTTTTGTATGATCCTACAGCAGAGTCCCATGTCCCACCCTGGTTCTGGCTCTGGTTCTTCTGGCCGGGAAGGGCTCTGGGGCACACCCAGCTTATTCCCTTTTTGAGCCCTTCCTGCATCTGTTATCTCTTGGCATTTAATTCACCAGCAGGGAAGAAAAACTCTGAAACAAAACCGACCCTTTCCTGCCTGTTCCTTTTGTATTGTTACACAGCTCCACAGCCTGTGTGGGGTCATGGACACTTCTCTTCACAACCGTGTCCTTCACAAACTGGCAAAACTCTTCCCCTTCTCCTTCCTCTTCCACCCAACGTTTCTGCCAGCGGTTTGAAAACCAGAGCCCTCCTAAACAGGGGCCCAGTTCATGAACCCAAACCCCTGGGCACAGTGGTGCATGCTGGATACTGCTGCCAGTGATAATTGTTTTCCTGGGAGTTCCTCTCCTGCCCTGTTATTCCCAGCAAGGCTCTAAACTAGGAAACTCTCATGGGATAACTGCTGCCACTGAATCCCAAAGAAACCAGGGGTGTCTCCAATCCTTCAGCTTCTCTCTGTGGCTTTTATTTATTTTCAAGCCCTCTCAGCGAACACGGTGGTTTTATTTCAAAGTGTATTGGCAGCTTCAGCAGCATCTCACAGTGCCAGAACATTCTTCTGTGCATCGTTCATGATGCCACATCACCGCTCTGGGAATGGTTAGTGCAGGGCGGAGCGGGAGCGGAATCTGAGCAGGAGCAGAATCCCTGCAGGGTTTGTCAGTCCAGCAGATACATCTGGCTCTGACCCACGGCCTCCCCTCCTCGTGCCTGAGAGAAGGGACCAGGAGAGGGACCCAAAGTGCCTCTGCAGCTGGGGTGGTTGGAGGAGGAGGGGTAGGAGAGCTGACTGTGTTAGTTCCAGCAGCTGGGAGAGGTGCAGTTCATACCTGCACACACGTGGCTTTCCAAGCAGGACACAAATGAATGAGGGGAGTGTTTCTTCAATTGATCCACGAGAGTTTGACAGTGTGGAGTACTATCAAAGTGTTCTGACTGGTAGTTGACAAATAAATGGGTTTGGAATTGAGCTTAATGTGCTATCAGTAATAAAAAGAAGGGTTCTTGGAGACTGATTTTTTACAAGGGACAAGGGGGAATGACTCCATGATTCTGTGATTTCTAACCTGTGTGTGGGCTCCGAGAGTCTGTGACAGCTCTGCCACCACAGCAACGTGACGCCTCCTGTGCAGGGCCAGAGCTGAGCAGGTGAGACTCTGCAGGGCAGGAGAGCTGCACCAGGGCACGGTTTGTGTTGCCACTGCACATCCTGAGTCCCCCTTTTACAGCTGTGCGTATTTCGTGCTCCAAGCACCTGTATGAACTTCAGATTTGAAGCAAAATCACAAGAGCTCACATTTTACATCTTTCCTTCTTTTTAATCCACGACACAAGAGACTTCTCTGTATTTCTGCTGTTCCCCGTCCATGTTATTTCTGCACTTCCCTGTCCCCACGGCTCCTCCCGATGCTCTGGGGTGACTCATTTCCTGTGCGGGAGGAACCAGCCATTTCCTGGCTGTTCAACACAGGACTTTTTTCCCTCCTAGTCGGGGTTGGAGTGGTGAAGATTAGGCTATGGTTTCACGAAGCTGTGGTTTGATTAACCTATAGTCTGATTATACCCCCTGCAACTCATCCCAGAGCTGCTGCTCTTCCCCAGAAATCACCTGGCAGCATCTGGGGCTCATGGCTGCCCCTGCTCTCCTGGGCTCCAGAGTCCTTGATTTGGACTCTGACATTAAATTAATCACTCTCACAGTGATCATTCTAACAAGCTCTTAACAGTGCCATCCTTCCAGTGACTGCAAACCAGATCTTCTCTTCATTCAACCCATTTCAGCTCATAATAAACAAGATTTTAAAAAAGCACCAGAAGGCAAAGCCACTCATCTCACAGAACAGTTCAAAGCCAGAAATTTTGACTTATCCCTTAAGTGCTACCAAAGTTGCTTACTGGCATTTGAGAAATCCAGATAATACCTGTGTTTGTGTTAGACACAAGCTATCAGAAGGTTGGGTTGGTTCCTGTATTGATTCTGTGCCCAGCATTCCAGTTCTTCCCTCCAACCTGTGCTCCCAATTTCTTGAGACACTTTTTATTCCCATCCCATGCTGTGACTAACTTGTGGACAGCTCTTGTAGCTCAGACATTGCCTGGCCATTGGAATGCCAGCCTGAGGTGTGACAGAACTTTGAGCAGCTTTTTAGTGCTGGATTTTTAATTATTCTTTTAATCTTATTTGAACTCTTGGACTCATCAGCCTGCCATAGACCTGGAATGTTGGGGAAGAAACCCTCGCACAATAGGGATGCTGCCACTGGAGTCTGAATGGAGCACATGTGGAGGGCTGAGCCCTGAATAATTCATACCTGTAATGATTTATTCATGCCCAAAGCTGGATACCCCCCTGTGACTTTCCATTATCTCAAAGAGAAGGCAGGTTCCAATTCCATTCCGCTGTCCCCAGCCCGGTGCCAGCTCCTGTGCTGGGCTCAGAGCAGGGGGGCTGACATCTCTGCTCAACACAAACGGGCAACTCCTGCCCTTCAGTGCCACAGCCGTGGCCCCTGACACCCAAACTGAAATGTAGGGACAGGTACTTACACATTTTTCAGAAAGGACAGTGGGTGGGCAAGCAGGTAAAGCTCTTTTCCATGGATACACAGGAAAAGTAAGACCGAGGTCACCACGACGGTTGCATGACAAAAGGTCACTTTCTGAGCATGGAAAACAGGTCCTGGCTTGGTGATGTGACACCATCGAGCTGAGCTCACTCTCCACCAGAAATTGCAGTGTTTCCCACTGTAAAGTTACAGGTTCTGACACAGTTGATGCCACATTGCAGGATGCTTTTCTGCCCTTCCAGAAACCTTGCAGGAAAGCCTGGACAAAGAGAGCAGCAGCTCAGCCTCATCTTTCTTGCCTCCTGTATGCTCTCAGAAAATACCATCAGGAGAGGTTTACAGGGCCAGGCTCTGAGTTCCTGACCTGGGCGAGGATTCTGCAAGACATTCAAATTCCGTCTGTCTAGAAAGGCTGAAAGATGATCCCGTGTTTCAGAGAGTCTCCAGACCCCCAGGCAGCACTGCTCCTCGCTGACTGGTGTGAAATTTCCTAATTGTTTAACCTGCAATCCTGACTTCTTTTTTTTTTTTTTTTTTTGTCCTTGAAATAGGCTCTGCATCAGCATAATTAAAAATGTCAACTAGGCTTGAGAACCTCTCCAAGTTGCTAAAAATGAATGTGAATTTCCTCCCTGCAGCCTCACTTGTCTCTCCCTTGCTCTGGCCTCAGCTTTCCCGAGTGCCTGGTTCCAGCCCCTCAGCATAGTTTGCATTCCACTGCCAAGAATGAACATTTATTTATACAAACAATCCTCCTTCCAAGCACATCTCCTGCTATCCCAGGGCAGGGAAGTAAACACCATTTCTTGTCTGTCCAGAGCTCAAGCTCTGCATTTCCTTCTTGCTTTAGTCAGGGGCTTGTTTGCAGGGAGAGCTGAGTGCCATTCTGTTGCTTCCCTGTGCCCAGCAATGGCCTGGGAAGCTCCTTCACTTCCTTACAATGATTTGATTTTGTTACCCTCTTAAGGATAATGCCAATTTCCTGATCAGCCTCTCGGGGGGGCTCGCTGGCTCAGCAACAATTTCCAGAGCTGGAACCTGGGGGGCTCTGCCGGACTTTGAGAGTACTCAGCCCCCCAGATCTGCTTCTCTCCCAGCACACCATAACCTGGTGTTCCCAGTCTGTTACTGAGCCCCTGTGCTGTGCTGGTTCTCCCAGCAGTGCGGGTGGCACTGTGGTGGAGCTCAGAGGGAACTGGAACAGCAGCTCCTGGACGAGCAGTGCCACAGGGCTGAGGGGAGGCAGGTGCAGCTCATGCATTATTGCTGCAGGTCTCCATTGCTCACCTGCCAGGCTCTGTGATTGTTCCTGAAACCTTAGCTCTGCCCCTCTGTCCACAGGTGTCTCCTGTTGCATCTGCCTTTCGAATGGATATGGCACAGATGCCAGACGATTCCAGACAGGAGAATGTCACAGTCTGAGCACAGGTCATTTAAATGAAAAAGGGCTCTGACAGAGAGACAGACACCTGCAGAGCATTTAGAGATGCTCTCTTGGGTATGGAGCCTGCCTGCTGCTTGCTCCTTGCTCTGAGCATAGGATTTTACAGGTAGAAATTGCAGCAACATTTGTAGAGGTGTCCTCAGTATAAAGGGAGGTGTGTGTGTCGGCAGGACACACAGATCACACAGGTGTGTGTGCCCCACCAAAGCACATGGAAGCACAGAGATGTGTACCCTGCTGGGCACACAGATCACACAGGTGTGTGTGCTCCACCAAAGCACATGGAAGCACAGAGATGTGTACCCCACTGGGCACACAGATCACACAGGTGTGTGTGCCCCACCAAAGCACATGGAAGCACAGAGATGTGTACCCTGCTGGGCACACAGATCACACAGGTGTGTGTGCTCCACCAAAGCACATGGAAGCACAGAGATGTGTACCCCACTGGGCACACAGATCACACAGGTGTGTGTGCCCCACCAAAGCACATGGAAGCACAGAGATGTGTACCCTGCTGGGCACACAGATCACACAGGTGTGTGTGCTCCACCAGAGCACATGGAAGCACAGAGATGTGTACCCTGCTGGGCACACAGATCACACAGGTGTGTGTGCCACCACCAAAGCATATGCATCACACTGGTGTGTACAGCCCAGTACTGCCCATGTTTGTGTCTGCAGCCCCTAATCGTGCTGTGGTTCCCCTGGAGCTGAGGAGGACACGAGAGACTCCAAAGGCAGAAGGAACAAAAGGACAGGAGGGATTTCCCAAATCCTGCTCCCCCCCTCCCCAAATCCTGTGTTTTGATGTCACACATGGCAGCTCAGGAGCCTCGGCTGTGCAGCTTGTTTCCTTCCATACTGAGTCAAAAACAAAGATGTCCAAACACAGCCGGCTCAGAGAGGATGGGGACAGCCATGCTCTGTGCCCGCCGTGAGCCCCATTGTCATCCCGGCCAAGAACGACATCATTTCCCCAGGGCTGCAGCTCTATTAAACACAAAGCTCCAAATTATTTCCTACTTGGATCAAAGATGTGTTTGTTCCAGTGGCACTTAAGTTTAAAAGGCAGTGCTAGGGATGAATGAAACCTTCCCAGAGGCAGCTGCTGAGGCTCAGTTGGTTTGTCAGTGGTGTAGTTATGCTGTGGGCATCTCGTGGTTGCCAGCCCGTATGTTCCTGAAGGATGTTGTGCAGTGGAACAGTTCAGGGAAGCCTTGCTGTATGGATAAGGGGCTTTTGCTTTTGTGGTGTGAAGGTTTGCTCATGCTTCAGATGGTGAAAGTGTTCAGGAATCTCACAATATGATTCCAAACTCAAAGCCAAAGCACTCTGGATCAAACTGGTGGAAGTGTATGAAGACACACAAGGGCCTATATGTGCAGAACCATGGAATTGGTGGTTTGATTGTAGTCTGGGATCTGGGTGAGGAACCTGCTCCATAAATGCAATCTCCTGGTACAGCAGATGCTCCCTGTGACAGACAGAAAGTGAAGGAAGCCCTCTGGAGTATGAAATTAAGCATTAAAAGAACATGAAGGCAGGAACATCCTGCATGTGAAGTCAGGGAGAACTGAGAACACTGGCGATGCCAAAGGAACAAAAGAAACTCAATATCCTTCACAAGTTTTAATATTTAATTGGTGAGCTCTCTGATACCAGGGTGAGTGTGAGTGTGCCACAATGAGTGTGGCAGGTCATGATAGAAGCCTGTGCAAGGGGTGTCTCATGGGGCCCCAACATCCCCAAAACACAGGCACAAGGGCTCTTTGTGTGCAGAACTATCAGTTCTGTGTGCAGCTCCCTCCTCTGCACCACAGCACTGAATTCCTGGTTTTGGGTGAAACCATCATCACCACAGCCCAAAAGAGACTCCCACTGCCTGGCAGTAGGTCTGGAAGCTGGGGATGCATCACTCCTGGCTCCCTCCTATGCAGGTACTGCCTGCACCTTCAGCCAGAGGAGCATTTCCATGAGCTCACTCTCCCTGTGGAGCCAAGTTCCCTCCAGAGGGGCAGTTCAGCTGCATTTTCTTACTTGAAGGCCAGGGCTCAAAAAATACATGACAGTACTTTGTTTATTGAGAAAATACTTTGTTCCGTACTGCAAGATGACAAGTTCCTTCTGCAGCAGGTGGAAGTCAGTTCTTAGAATCCTTCCCTCAGGGACATTTTCAGCTGAGAACTCCAAATCCAAACCACCCATTGGCTCTGGTTTCTCTGGAATCTGTTGAGTGGAGTTGCCTGGTTTGCTCCTCCTCACACTCTGGGCAGGGTGTTACAGCTGCAGCTCTCCCAGATCCAAGGCCAAGTGTGTGTTTCTTGTCCAAAGGATCATCCAGCTGTGGGGCTTTCATCCCTAAGGCTCTCAGCTCTGCTCTCAAGGAGTGGGGGACAGCAATGGGGAGCCACTCTCCAGATCTGCTGGTCCTGGCTGCTGCCCCAGGCGGCCACTGAGAGCCCAACAAAGCCAAGGGCTCTTAGGGCAGAGAGCTTTGCTCATGGTTTCCCTCCCACCCCAGGGATTGGCAGGTTGCTTTGACTTCCCTTTCCTGACAAACACCTGTCTTCCCTCTCTCCTAGGCTGCCCTGTGCTCTGGATGAGATCCTGTCCTTGGGCAGTGCTGTGCTCTGTGGGAGGCTGACCTTGGAGCAGGTAAGGGAGACAGTGGCACATCAAAACAAGGGCAGGGGTAGAAAATTGAGCAGGAGCCAAGGCTCCAAAGGTGGGAGCCTGCAAATCTTACAGATGGCATCACCAGGGAGCACAAACCAATGCATTTGCCTGTGGCCAAAATCCTGGGGTGCCACTTAGGGGGATGTTTTGTGAGGGACAGCAACTTGGGGCTCCTTTTGTGCTCCCCATGCCAGAGATCCAGCAGGCACTGGAACAAGCCATCCCACAGCCAGGGAACTTCCCTGCCCCTGCAAGATACTTTGTTACCAACAGTGTCTTTTCCTGCCTCCAGGAGCCATTTCCCATCACATCCCAGCAAACCTCCGTAAATACCTGGGGTGCAGAAGTGACCGTGAGCGTTTGCCTGGTGCTGGTGAGACTGAGTCCTGCACCCCCAGGCTGAGTCACCTCAGTTTCAGGAGCTTTAGACAGAGGTAGGAAGGAGCTGAGGTGTCGGTCACTAAAGATGGGTCTGTATTGCAAAAGAAGTAGGTTACCATGTCCCATTGTGAACAATTACATCTAATTACAAGTCACAGATTCACCACAAAATATTATCTAATAACAAATCGCTGCCACACTCCAGGCAGCGTGTGCTGGGGGAACACATGAGTTCTGATCTGTGGGCAGGTGGGAGAACAGGGGAGGGAGTCTGGCTCAATTCAGGGAGGTGCCAGTGCCAGGCCCCAAAACTGAGCTGAAACGCTGGGTGCTGTGTCCTGTTCCCAGCAGTGATGTGTGGGTTTGGGTTGGGTTGGATTGGTTCGGTTCAGTTTAGTAGATGGTTGACGAAACACCTTGTGTCACACGATTTTGTTTAAACTTTAAAAGGCTGCTCAGAAAAGTAAAAAACCGCAATAAACGCCTTGACAATTAAACGAAACAGGATTTGCGCCCTCCCCTCGCCAGCCCCAGCTGTTCGCTTTGGCTGTTTGGTACCGGTGGAACAGCACCGACCGAGCCCGGCCCGGGTTCTCCCTTCTCTCGGCCCTGCCGCACCGGTGCGGGCTCTGCCTGCGGTGTTGCGGCTCCCGGCAGGACCCGGCGGGACTCGGGACCGGCGCGGCCGGGGCGAGCACCGGGGGCCGAGCTCCCCCTGCCGGTACCGGGGCCGAGCTCCCTCCGCCGGTACCGGAGCCGAGCTCCCCCTGCCGGTACCGGGCAGCTCCGGCCGCGGGGAGCAGGAACAAAAGAGTTCCCGTTCTTCCACGTCGTTCCCGGGTGATTCGCGGGCTCGGCGCGCTCAAACGCGGCAGAACCGGGAGGGCCAAAGGTGCTCGTGCAGCGGGAGGTACCGGAGCCCCCCGGTGCCCGGCGCTTGGCGACAAACCCCGAGAGCAGCGAGTGAAGCAGAGATGCTTCTGCACGGTCCTTCCGACCCCCAGCAGCTCATGCCCAGGGTGAGGGGACAGATCCCTGTCACACGGACAGCAGTGAGGGACACGGTCAATCGCCATGGCTGGGCTGTGCCGATAACGTGTCTGTGCTTATCTGTCACAGTTTGCACATGGAATCGTGGGGCCAGCCCAGCCAGCTGTCACCAGGGCACTGGCACAGGTGAGGTGCCCCAGACTCCACCTTGACACTGTGTCAGTGACTCTGCAGCATTTCCTGCCCAGGTTACTGATTTGGCCATTGCTGATTTCAGCTTTCCAACTTCCTCCTGGGAAATACAATACGAGCTCCTAATAACAGAAGTTCGTGGTTTCCAATTAATTTTTTCCTTCGCTCAGACTGGTTTGGTGGCTGATCGCTGTTTGTTGGCCCAGGCAGTGCTGTGCCAGCTGCCTGTGGCTTTTATTAGCACTTTTCAGAGGCCTTGATTTAGTGCTCAGTTGCATCCCAGGCCAGTGGCTCCGGAACGCAGCCCCTCTGGAGCAGAGATAATTAGAACTTGGGGAAAAAGTGATGTCCGAGTCTTTGAACAAAAAAGGTCTTGTTTAAGGAATGTGGTGCTGGAGGCCAGTGTTTGCCAGCAGGGTCTGTCTCCTGCTTGGAGCCGGTGCCTGCAGTCAGATCCTGCCCTCTGCAGACACTCTGGGTGGGATTTTCTGGGAGCATCTCTCAAAATGGAGGCATGGTGCCCTGTAGCAAGTACAGGATGTATCCTGGGAATTGTATTTCTGCAAGCAGGGCAGGAGGGGTTGGTGGAAGGATGTGGGGAAGCAGGAAGAGAGCTGAAGAGGTGCTCAGAAGTTTCTTGTACAGAGCAGATGAGGAGGGAAACAAACAACGCAGAGAACAGGAAAACTGAAGTGCTAGGAAATTATGGACCCACCCCCTGGGCTCCTGCTAAGGAGGATGGGACAAGCTCCATGATTTCTGGCAGCCATGAGCTGCAGCTGCTCCTCTCAGCTCCTGTCCTGCAGCCAGATGTGTTTGAGTGCAGATTCAGCCCTTCCTGCCCTGACACAGCCCCAGCAGTGCCCCTATACTCTGGCAATGCCCCCACATGTGTTTGGGGGCTGTCCCAGGTCCCCTCCCCTCCACTTCCCCAGGGAGTGGGGAAGGGGGCAGGAGTCAAGTTTAAGCACTGCTGTTCTGTATCCTGTTGTTTTCCTACCAGGATTGTTGCAGTTTCCTGCACTGTCTTATCTGGAGCAGGGAAGCCAATTCTCTGGCTCCGTGCGTGCCCCAGGTTCTAATCTGCAAAACAGGCGTTGGAGCCCGTGAGAGGAGCCAGCCAGGGCTGTCACAGGGAAATGGGACAAGGACAGAGGGAGCAAAGGGCTTTTAGTGCCTCGAAATTAGTGTCTTTATGTAGTGCTCCTGTTTGCACAAGGCTGTGTCTGTTTTACGGGTTCAGGCCTTCAGCACACCTGGGAGGGGGAGAGAGGAGGATCCCAGTGGTGACATTCTCGAGTGACTCTGTGTCTGACCTTACAGGAGGAGAAATCTCAGAAACTGCTGAGTTTGCCTTCCCCCCCACCAAGAACTCAAAGGACACACGTAAAGTCTTAAAACTGAAAAAGCATTTCCGTGTTTCAGTCAGCCCAAAGTTCAGTCTCCCCTGAAGGGCTGGAGACTCCTGTGAAATTACCTGGCCACATTTTCTGAAATACAGAGGTAAAATCAGCACCCACAGCTCTGAGGCTTGGAAAGCTGTGCAGAGCAGGGCCTGAGAAAGCCAAATCTTGTAGATTTAAAAACACACACAAAAACAACAACAACAACAAACCAAAAAAACCCCCAAACCAACACTTTTTTTTTTCTCAGTGAGCCTGAGTTCACCTAACTGTAGGTTTTAGCAGTAGGCTGAATTCCCTATGGGTTAAAAAAATTAAAATCCTTTACTGTACAGCTCTGGAATGTCCTGTTTTCCTGCAGAAAGGTGTGGGTCCTGTACACAGTGTCCATTATCAGATGGGAGCCTCTCCTGGAAAGAGGATTAACCCACAACATAACTCCCAGCCACACAGACACTGAAACAGGCACAAGGCCCAGAAACAAACCTCAACCCCAAACTCTAAGCCCAGACCCTTTCCCACAAGGATCCCAGAGTTGCTGGGAGCAGGTAAAAACTGTGGCAACGATCAAGATGGATTTTTATTATTCAAAGGGAAGACACATATGCCAGTTCAGCCTTTGGGGGAAGGACAGTGGTCACTTTTCTCACTCAGCTGTGACTGTGAATCCAGACTGATTCCACTTGCCATTCCTTTGAGGGAATCTCAGCTGCTGGAAGTCTGAGGGCCACAGCAGCCTTAGGGGTCTGTAGCTGAGCACCAGAGCCTGTGCTGGGAACTAAATAGCAAGAGAAAAAAAAGGCTTTTCTTTCCAAGAGATCAGGAAGAGGAAGACATGTGCCTGGAGATAAGGAAAGATAAAAGCATTCCATTTGCAGAGGCCTGTGATAGAGATCAAGATGTTCATCTGCCAAGTCAGTAATTTTGTGGCCCTATGACCATGTGGAGCTTCCGTTCCTGTTACCTTTTCCCACACTGAGTGAAGGCACCAGATTGTTGGCATGGAAGTTCCTTTGAGTCTGAGTGGCTCAGCCCTTTTGGGGAATTGCACAGGCTGAACTCAAAGATAAAACTCTCTTTTACTTCAGGAGGGAAAATGATTCTTCCCCAAGTTTATCTTCAGCTTGTAGAGGCTCAGTGGGAGCAGGCTGTGAGCTCCCTGGCCTGGGGAGGTGGGAACAGGTCAAACATCTCTGGGGAGAAGCTTGGGCAGAGCCTGTTTTCTGTGAGGGGTCAGGGCAGCTGAAATGGCCATTGGAGGTGACTCCCTGCCCTCTTTGCTGGGATTCATCAGGAGTGAGCTCACGGGAACAGTAGATCCCATACAAGGCCTTGATTAACATCAGGAGCTCAGATTGCATTTGCTGTTTCCAGAAGAGCTTTTATTGTCTGATTTTTTTGTTAAAGCAGCAGCAGATTTCAGTAAAAATTCTCAGTAAATCCAGCCTTTGCACATTCCACACGCTGGCACACGCAACAGCCAAGCATTCGGGCTAAAATTATCTGTGCTATCATTAGGAAGGAACATATGGATTGATGGAGCCTAAGTGCAGAAGGGAGCTGTGCTGCTGTGCTGCAGTCTCACCCCGAAGGGAGCAGTTCCTCTGCCCCCTGGTCAGCTGGCACCTGTGAGAGGTGTGACCTGTTCTCTTTGGACAGGAGAGCTGGTGTGTTGGGCTGGTGCTCGATGGGCACTGATGGCACTGTGGACACCCAGGGCACTGGGCACTGAGGGCACTGGGCACAGCAGTGCCCTGGGGCCAGCACTCCTGCAGCACAGCTGTCCCTGTTGGGCTGGTGCTGGGTGGGCACCGATGGCACTGTGGACACTCAGGGCACTGGGCACACCACTGCCCTGGGGCCAGCACTCCTACAGCACAGCTGTCCCTGCCCCTGCACTGCTGGCTTCACCCTCAGCCTAACTACCAGATTCCTGAGATAAATCCCTGTGGCAAGCACCGTGTTCATGGATTACAGAGCAGCCCTACAGCTGGGATGGGCTTCTCCCGTGTTCCCCAATGCTCTGGGAGAGTGGAGCCCCAGGGCTGGAGCTCCCATGCCTGCACAGCACTGCTCAGGTGTGCTCTCAGCAGCACATGCTCACAGACCACCAGCCAGGGCCTCTCCCCAAGAGCTGTATTCTGTGTAGGTCAGAACTGCTCAAAAGAACTGCTCAAAGAACCACTTTAGACAAGGTTCCCATGTCCAACATTTTCAGCCTTGCCTCTTTTACCATCACTGATTGCAAAGCTTTTAATTAATCATGGACTGAGTGTGCAGTATCAGTGATGGCCGCACAGGCTCCTGGGCTGCCATGGTGCTGAGGGCACGTTATGTGTTCTCTGTGACACAAAAACAGGGTTGACTTCCAGGCTGCTGCATGGAGCCTTCTGAACAGATGGGAGAATTTCAGATTTAGTCTCTAATATAAATACAAGTTGCATGTGCAAGTCCTTCAGTTGGGAAACTGCCTCTTGTTACTGTTTGCAAAGTCAGAGAATGTCAGGCTGAACCAGCCTCACTATTCCTGTTTTTCTCTCTGCAGTTCAGCACATGGAGATACAGAGCTTGCCAACCCCAGAGCGCTGAAGGAATGGCTTGCAGAGTTCAGTTTGTAAAATTCTATTTTCAGTGTTTATATTTAGTTTCCGTTTCGTTGGTGTTGCAGAGGCTGATCCTGCAAATATTTACCCCAGTCAGGTTTTGTGTGTAGAGTTCCTGGGAGTGCAGTGGGAGCTCAGCCCAGGGAGGTCACAGGCCTGCAGTGGGCACAGCATGGAGAAATTCAGTTGCATCTTTTGGTCAGGGTTTTAAATATCTACATATACACATATCCACGTCTATAGCACACACATGTGATGATCATTTCAGGTTCTGAGTGAGAAAGGCCATTCAAAGAGTCACTTACTGATCCCCACCTGAGAGAAGGCTCAGTGAGACAGAAAGCAGCCAGCATGGTGAGTGTTCTGTTATGGCATAAATGATAGCACAGACAAGAAAGAATGAACAAATTGATTTTTAAAAGGAGTCCTGAGATGAAACTGTAGCCCATCTACAACTGTTGCACTGTTGGGGAGGGACAGAAACAGCCCCAGGACTGCTCTTGTCTGCACATCCTCCCTCACTCACGTTCTCTCCAACACCTTTACAGAGCGAGAGCGCAGGAGATGGAGGGGGCAGCGGTGCCAGTTCCCGTCAAGCGGATCTCTCCAAACTTGTGCACTGGGCACACACTCACGGGACCATGTGCAACCAGATCCCAGCCCTGGAATTTATTCAGGACATGGATCTCCTGAGCAATGACAACTCTGTGCTGTGGATGTGCAGATTCGGACATGCCTATCACTGGCCCTGTGGGAAGTTAAATGACAGAGATGAAGAAGAGACTGTAGGAAGGAGCAAGAGGCTCCTGTCTTCTGAGTCTTTGTCAAGGGAATCCAGCTTTGAGGAAAAGAAGCTCAAGCTGTCCCCATCATCTTTTAAGATGGATCAAGCAGATTCTGGGAGCACAGGGTCATTTGACAGCTCCCAAGGGGTCACTGAGCAGAAGGCAGACAGTGCCTACACAAGGAATGACAAGCCCAAGGGGAGTCAAGATACAAAGAAGCCTATAACATCATTCTCTACACCAGAGCAGCATTTCTCAATGTCTGATGAAGAGGACATGAAGTCCGAAAGTGACGAAGACTTACAGATCATCTCTGATAAAAAGCAGTGTGAGGGAGATGAAGACAACCAAGAAGACATAATCAGGCAGGATAGTGTGTCAGAGCCGTCTGCTAAGGAGTTGCAGATGCTCCACAGCCACAATACGGCATTGCACCAGCCAGCAGCCTCCCAAAGATCTGCACGTGCCCCCAAGGCAAGGCCACCTTTACCCCGTGCCTACATTGTGCAGGCTTTTGTCAGCGACTCAGAGGACCCAAGCAGGAACATCCTGAGGCTGGATCCTTTAACTGCTGCAGGGCCCATGGCTGAAACTTCCACAGCAGGGAGCCTCCCGGGGTCAGCAGCCCCAAAAGTGTGTTTCAAACCCCCTCCTGCTCCCAGCACTGAAACCAGGGCCCAGCTTGAAGCACAGCCCTTGGAGATATTCTTTGAGTTCCAAGCCACTGCTGATGTTCAGCAACGTTTCCAGCTGAGCTCTCCGGAGCGTGGCACACCGGGAGCAGGCTCCAGTGGGGATGATGCTGAGAACATGGATGAGGACAGCAACACATCAGGGCAGACACCTTGTTCTTCAGCCTTACAGAATCCAGAGAGCCATGCACCTGCAGTCTCAAACAGAGGTAAGACAGCCTGGCGTTCTGTGCCTGCAGGGGTGTGGGGGTGTTCTATTAATCACTTTCCCAAAATATCCAAGGAGGGCAAGTTCACATCACTGCCAAGGTCTGTACTGCAGCATCTAAGTAAATCTCTTGGATTTGGGGCACTCCTGTTTCTGCTCAAGGGGACTACAAAGCTCCTTGCCTAAAGGAATTGGTACTTCTGTAGGGAATGCCCTTCTCTGGGGTACCCAAAGGTGTTCTTGGCTGTGCCCCAGTCCCAATATCCCAGTTTGAATACTTTGGTCTTCCATTTTACCCAGTATTCCCACACAGTATGTACTTGAGAGAATCCCTTTGGGAAACCAGAGCAGGGAACTCAGGTCTCAAGAGAAAGAAACGAGAGGAAGTAATGCAGAGAAATTGTGGTCAAAGCTTAGGCTGCACCAAAGCCAGTGGCAAAACCTCCCAGCACTGGCAGTGGCAGCAGAGTGTCAGTCCTGCATAGGAAATGCAGGACTCCACACGTTGCTTTTAAGAATGAAGGTTTTCGTATGTGCTGTCCTGCAGCACAGGGGCCTGGGCATGTCCTTGTGAAGGGCAGAGGTTGCTGAGGCAGCATTTGGGGTCTGCCTGGGATGTGCTTACAGCACCAGTGCTGGTCTTGAAAAGGCTTAGGGATTGTTGTTCCTTGTAGAGCCATAATGACACAAACTGCCATAGTTGGGGTTGGGAGCAGTATTTTACTATTTTCATAACTGACATCATGTGTCATCTGAAGGGACTGGGAATTCTTCTGGGAATGTCTGTGTAGTAGCTGTTTCTGCCAAGGTAACTGGCTCATGGCTCAGAGGAGGCCTCAGCATTACTGATTCGTGAGCTGTTCCTCTCTGCACCTGGAGCAGTTGGTACAAAACAGGCCAAAACTCAAGCCAGTGGGACAGCCATCAGTTTTTCAGGATGACAACTAAGCCTGTAGAAAAGAACCTGGTGCAAAAAAAGGGAATCTCTAGGTGTTGGCTCATGAACCCTTTTCCATCACCCTGTCCTCAGCCCTGGACGAGTCACAGGCGAGCAGATGGAGCTTTCCAGCAATCCCAAGAATTCATTTCTCATGCTACATTGAACTAGGTAGATGTGGTATTGCCATGGCAACTTGAGAGCGAGCCCAACTGGAATCCTGGCAGTCCTTTAAACAAAATCATAGTACACTTTTTACTCACCTGTTCATTCTCCCTCACTATCCACCCCAACTTTTGGTTCATGCTGTTATTTCACAGTGAGAGGGAAATTTCCCTGCAGGGCAGTAAGCAGGGCCAGCTGCCAAGGGAGAGGGAGCAGGAAGGAGCCCAACTTTCCCTGGAGAGCTGGGCACTGTTGGGTTGTGCTGGCTTGTGGAGAACACAAATTGACCCACAGTTCTAGGGGAAAGGGGTTTGGGAGAGTCCTGTCCTCTCTGAATGGCTTCCAGAAGGCAGGTAGACACTACCGTGTATCTCCATGTTTTACTGATCTTTGTGGATTCTTGCTGTCCACAAAGCTTTGTCTTGTCTTTTAGATGTGCTGAAGAAGAAGGAGAAAAGTAAAAGCTGCACCACTGGAGACATAAAAGTGCTCAAAGAGTGGCTGAAGTCACACTGCCCCTCTGAGACGCGCAAGATCCACACGCTGCCTCCTGCAGACCTCGACCACTACCTGGCCTTGTTCTTCATCTCTGCCAAGAGACAGGATGGCATGGATTTTTCTGCCAGTTCCTTAAGCGTCTTCCAGCACAACATCAGCCGCTACCTCAAGGACCACAAGTACCAGTACAACGTGTTGAGAGGGCCAGAGTTCCGGGCCTCTCAGGAAGCCTATAAATTAAAGCATTCGTACCTGTTCCAAAGGAAGGAGAAAAATAAGGAGAAAGGGTGGAGTCTTGTGGAGAACCTGACAGATGAAGATGTGAAAAGCCTTCTTAAGAAGGGAGTTTTAAGCAAGACACACCCTCAGGGTTTGCTGCATCTCATGCTTACCAACCTCATTAGGGGGTTTGGGGTACGCACCCACCACCAGGCCCAGCAGCTCTGCTGGGGACAGGTGGTCCTGAGGAAGACCAAAGAAGAGGTGGAGTACCTGGAGTGGAAGGATGACCTGAGCCTTGAGGGAAACCAAGGGGAGCTAAGCCCACGGCTCTTTGCCAAGCCTGAGGATCCAGAGAACTGCCCAGTCGCCAGTTACAAGGAGTATGCCAGGAAGAGGCCGCCAGACATGCTGAGTGACAAACACCCTCTTTACCTGTCTCCCAAGTCACTGTGCTCTATCTGGGACAAAGTGTGGTACAGCAGGAGGGCTCTGACAAAAGCCAAAATTAATAAAATCATGCAAGTTATCACCCACGATTTCAGAGGAGCCATGGGGGAGAGCAGGAAATAGAGGTGTCCCTTCAACCACTCCAAGGCTGCTCTGAAATGGAATTCTATGGCAATATTTGGTGTAGGTTAAGAACAAACATCCTTCTGCTGGGCTTCACCTTGGCACCAAAGGTACCTACAGCTCTGCAGCACCTTGAACTCAGGGAAGTTCCTTTGTTGTTGTTTCTGTTACTGGAATTGGTAATACAGTGAATTAATGAGAATCTTCAGTTTCACATTTGCCAAACAAGTTAATGTTCTACCACATGGTCAATGCTGTTAGAAATGATCAGTGCTGATACAGAGAGGGCTTTGGGGGTGGCAGTGCCTGGCCAGGAGTGTCAGCTGCACCCACATTTTGAGGGTGACACCCCACACAGCTCAGCCTGGGACACAGACCTGCAGGGAAGGATGAGTGACATGAGAGCGATGACGCTGCCAATCCCAACGTCACAGGAACGCTTCTGACAAGGTTCAGGTCATTTCCCTTAGGGAAAGATTCATAGATTGAAGAAGTTGTGGCTGTTTTAAGAAGTTAATTTAGAAGTCTGATAATACTGAAAGGTTTTATGGTAAGTGGTTTCCCTGGAATGCAAAACACAACTCCACAAAGGCACTGGGAGGTGTGTTCAGATCTGCTCAGCTGCCCCAGCACTGTTTAGTGCCTGTTACAGCTCAGTCAGGTTTTTGGTTGCACTGTTGACAGAGCCAAATAAAAGAACCTTTAATTCAGTCCTGTCTGTGTCTGAACAGCAGGTGATGCTTTCCTGGAACACTGGTGTGTTCCCTGTTGTGCTCAGTCTCCCCTGCTCCCCGCCCAGTGGCACAGAGCTTTGGGCCCTTTGAAGCCCTATGAGCCATCCCCATGGAGTCAAACGAAGCCTTGGGGGGTCAAGCTCTTTGCCAGAATTGGCCCCATTCCACCAACTGAACATCAAGAAGTAACTTAGTAACTTTATGTCTCTTCAAACTTAGGTTTGAAGAGACATAAAAACAGACAAACTCCTCAGGTGCTGGAGGGTGTCTGCCGGCTCCTCTTGTGCTTTGGAGCACCGGTGGCATCACCATGACACCACGACTGAGCAGCTGTCCTGAGGGTCCCGCCCGTCCCGGGTCCTGGGTGACCCAGCCGCGGTCACACCTCTGGTCCCCGCTTCCCTCAGCCCCCCAGAGCACCCCGGGTCGGGCTCTTTCCTCCCCGTCGCTGCTCGGTTCGGCCCACGCCCAAGGCTGGGGAACGAGCGGCTGCTGACGGGAAGAACAGGTTGCAGCATCTGCTCGCTCTGACCTATCACAGCACCTGGGCACCTCCCGGCTCCCTGGGGCTCCACCGGGGAAACCCCCGGTCAGTGCCCGCCGCTCGGGGGCCCGGGTCCGCACCGGGACCCCCGTCAGCGCTGGCGGAGCAGGGTCCGGGTCTCAGAGGGGTCAGTACTGAGACCCCCGTCAGCGCTTGCAGAGTGGGGTCGGTACCGGGGCTCCGGTGAATCCGTACCGGAGTCTCGGCGGATCCGTACCAGGAACCCGATCAGCGCTTGCAGAGGGGGTCGGTACCGAGGTCCAGGCGGGTCCGTACCGGACCCCGCGGGCGCTGTCCGGGAGCCCCCTAGCGGGGGCGGGCGAACGGGCACGGACCGCAGCGCCGTTGGGATCGAACGGGACTTTAAAGCGCACCCGATGCCATCCCGGTGTTACCCTCCAGTGCCGCCCCCGCCCCGCGCAGGGACTCCTCCCACCGGCCCCGGGTGCTCCCAGAGCCGCCCGGTGGGACCCCGGCGCTCCCCCAGCCCAGCAGCCTTTGGGACCCCCCCAGCTGCAGCCCCCCTCAAGGCCCCAGCCCCACATCCCAACTGCGGGGATTTCTCCAAAACAGCAGGGAAAAACCAGTGGAGCAGTGGGACAGAACTGGCCTTGGAAGACCGAGAGAGTATAACAACTCTTTAATAAATTAGCAAAATAAACAGCATTTATATATATATTTTATATTCCATTGCTGTATCTCCATGGATCACAGGGGTTAAACCAATGTTGATTCCCAAGTCCCACGGCAACACTGATCCAGAGGCCTCAGTTCAGGTGCCCCCAAGGCAATGCTCAGCCTTGTGGTACTTAAAAACATAAAACCACAGAGAAATAAAACAGCTTTTTCGTAAGCCTGAGACACAGCTCCCGAGGGGCAAAGTGAATTACTGGGTGATTTCACCTGGCTGGCTCCAGGCAGAAGTGATTAAAAAGACACTGATCCAATTTTTTACCTCTTAAGAAAAAAAAGTTCCTCCACCCCACAGGGAGGAGGAGGAAGGAGCAGATCTATTGCATGGAAGGATTATCAGTTTAACAATAAACCAGATGAATTTTCAGGGTTCATGTCTCTGATTGTTGCGACAGCCAAGGGTGGAACTGATCGAGTATTTAGGTCATGCATCAGCTGATTGTGAACAGGGTCAGCCCCTGACCCAGGGGTCCCTCAGTCCTCATCCCGGACGTACTGTCCGGCCTCCCAGCGCTGGGCCATGAGGCTCTTGTGGCGAAACACTCGGGTGCTTTCCACCACCTGCAGAGACCAGAATGTGCAGGATCTTTATAAAAAAGAGACTTTCACAATTATCTCGTTTGTAGAACTGCCCCCACTCCCCCTGCCAGCTCCCCAACCTGCTCTGCCTGATTCAGTGTCCACCCAGGTGGTGCCTGTGGCCCCATGGGAGCCAGAACAATCCTGTCCACCCCTGTCCATCCCACAAGCCTCCAGGAGTGAGGGGAGTCAGGGAACACGGGAGATATCAGGGCAGCGTGAGCAGAGCCCCCGCATTCATGAAGGGCTTTACCTCTGTGTTGACCTTGTCAACGGGTTCAATGCCTGCATACTGTGGAAAGAGGAAAACATGATTAGATAATGGCAGCCTGGCAGGGCAATATCCACAGGCAGCCGGATCTGGCTCTCAGCAGGGGCACAGGAGTCAAGGGAAGGTAGCACATGCAGCAAAGCTGTCCCTGGGGTTGGGGGAACAGTCCAGGCCAGGATCTCCCACAGGAGGAAGCTGCTGCTCCTCTCCAGTCCCACCCAGTGCTGGCAGCTCTGAACAGCAGGCGCTGTCTGTGGGGTTCACATGGCCCCTTGATGGTGCCACCACCACCAGGTCTCCCACCGAGCTGAGCAGCTGGATCTCAGGGAGTCAGGAACAGCCACCTCCAGCCCCAGAGCCACCGCCTGGGCTCAAGGCCCCCAACCACTTGGCACAAGCAGGGTGGGCATGTTCACCTTTCCGTCCTCCTTCACCCTCCTCCTCCGCTCCTCAAAGGGGCTGGAACGTGACGAGTCAGGGGTGAGGGTCTCTGCGCTGCCCTGGGAGGAGCTGGTCACTCTCAGCGGGGTGAAGGATGAGATCAGCCCCAGGATTCCCGTCTGGTGTGAGGCAGGAGAGGAGGCAGGAGACCCAGACACTGAGTAGTTGCCACTGGCACCTGAGGCAGCTTTGAGAGAAAGAGCATTGAGGGGTAAGAGACCTCAGTTCCACTCCCAGGGGGTGGAGACCCACAGGAGTGTCAGGCCCCTGCCCCAAACCTGCCTCCATGACAGGTCCAGCAGGTTTGGTCATAGCTGTGACCCCATGCCTGGGCCCCAGCCAGGGACTGCAGGAACAATGCAGGGTAAAATGCATTAGCTGGGTCCTTCTGAGCCCTTCCAGCCCCAGTTTGCTGCTGTAACGTGACACAAACTCATTGAGACCTGAGCAGTTCTGGAATCCTGCAGAGCCTATCCCTCCTCAGCAGCAATTCTGCTGACACCAGTGTGTTGGTATCAAGTTCTCCCAGGACAACTTGCTACCAGCACACAGCAGTCCTTACAGGCATCCCACCAAATAATTTGTGTTGCTCTGTCCCTTCTGTCCCCTTACCAGAGCTGTGCCGAGAGCGGGAGCCCTCCTGGGGAACACCATCACTGTAGGTGTCCATCAGCCGCCGCCGCTGCTCCTGGAGCTCCTCTTCCCTCTGCAAATCACTCCGGATCTCCTCCTCGATCAGCGCCGATGTCTGGGTCTTCCACGTCCGCAGCCGGTACTGCTCGTCCCGGCCCTCCTCCCTCCGCAGCGGGCTCTGTGTCCCCATGTCCTCCACGAAGGACACCTTGGGCTTCCAGAAGGAGAGTGAAAAGTACTCTCTGGGCAGGACAGCAGTGCTGGCGGGGCTCGGGGTGGAGCCGGGAAGATTTCCTCCCCAGGAATCCTCACTCCCCCATTTGCTGGCGCTGGCGGAAGCGTGCTGGGACACCAAGGGCTGCTCCCGGCTCCTGTTGCTGGCGGCGAAGCGCGGCTGGGACAGCTGGAAGTGGGCGATGCTCGCTGGGTAGTTGGGAATGCCTCTTCCAGCCCTGGTGTCTTCTGCAGGGCTGGGGCTCGAGGGCTGCTCCACCACAAACTCTTTAACCCAGCTCTTCCTCTCTTCTGCCCGCTTCAGAGGAGTGGGCTTCTGGGGGGGGGCTTCCTCCTGCTCGAACACCCTCCTGCGCTCCTCCAGCTCCTGCTGCGTCCCCTTGTCATACGCCCCCAGCAGCCTCCCCTGCCTCTTCAGATCTTCCTCACGCTTCGTTTCCTGTTCAATTTCCCTCTGGACGTAAAGGGAAGCGCGGCCTCTGTCCTTCCCTTTCCTGCCTGGCCCAGGAGATGTGTGAATGTTGAGGACAGGCTTGGTCTGGATCTCCACCAGCTCGCTGCTGGACGTCAGCCTCTGGATCCCTCTTTCCTTCCAGAGGTTCTCCTCCCTCTCCATCGCCATGCGGATCTCCCGCTCGATGGGTGTCTCGTTGCTGACCCTTGTCTCCTTGCCCAGCCCATTGCTGCCGGCCCTCAGATCCACATTGAAGGTCTCATTGGAGGTGCTTCCATCGCTGGCATAGCCTGCAGTGGCTTCATTATACATCTCACCCAAGCCAGAGTCCAGGTCTTCTCTGGACCATGTTTTGGTCAGGATGGACATCTTCCCAATTGGATACGACCTTTCTGTGTGAGTCTTTCTGGAAGCATAAACCTCCTCTTTCTCAGGTGTCTTGTGTAAGGACACATCATAAACTTGGTAAACGCTCTTGTCTGTCCTGCTCTGGCTCGGTGCACCGGCACTGCCGTAGCCTCTTGTAGCCTTCGTGGCCATCTCAGGGCTGTACCACTCTTCCCTGGAGACTTTTGTCACCGACTCTGGCCTTGGGGACATAGTTTGCTGCCCTGGGCTGAAAAATGAGCCTGGGTTGCTCTTCTCCAGCATCAGGAACTGCTGCCGAGCCGCAGAGAAGTTGATCTGCTCTGTGTCAATATTCTCAGGGTCAACAGGAGTTACAGCCCTGCCTGGGGAAGGTTTGTCAAAGCAGATGGCAAAGCTGGTGGGGACACTGCCTGTGTGCCTGCCTTCACCTTGGCTGCCCACGCCAGTGCTGATGGAGCTCAGCTCATCCACGGAGCTCCACCTCTCCGCAATGGTGGAGCTCTTCCTCATCACCTGGCTCCGGATGACCTCTTTCCTCTCATCTTCGAGCTCCCTAGCTTTCTCAGGTGAGATGTTGGGTGGAGGAACCCTGTACAGGTCTTGCTCCTCGTCATCGTAGAGCTTTGAGGGTTTCCTCTCACCCTTGTAAGCCCGGAGGTCGTACAGGCTTCCCGATCTCACCACCTCTAGCTTGGACTCCCTGTCTGGGGATGGGGTCCAAACATCTCTTCCACCCTCCAGGAAAAACGAGGGAGGCTGGGACCTCCTCTTCCAGCTGTAGTCATTTTCCACCCTCTGGGTGCTGTGCTGAGTGGAGCCGAACACATCATCATCACTGCTGGCCCTCAGGTCTGCCAGGGAGTCGTGCCTGTGGGAGGCCTGTGGGAGCTGGAACACAAGGTGCCTGGTGACTCTGTCCATCTCCTGGGAAGAGTCACCCCTGTGACAACCTTGTCCTGGACAGGGGCCACTGCTCAGCTTTGAGGTCACCCTCAGAGTCCCAGTTTTGCAGAGGCCAAGGGTCTTGACCTGGCTGGCCCTGCAAGCAGGAAGGGAGAGTAGCCATTAAGAGCAGCAGAAGGAGCAGAGGTTGAGATGCAGCCCCTTTCCCAGCCTGGTACCACTGTCCTTGGCATGGGACAGAAACTGTCACACCAGCCTGCCCAGTGTGGGGCAGGAGCAGCCAGAGCACAAAGCACCATTCCCAACAGGATCTGCCACAGAGCCCAGGACCCCGTCCCACCTCTGTCCCCCAGCCTGGCCGGGTTCTGAGGGAGCACAGCCAAACCTGCCACAGACAGTCAGTGCTGCCTGCACTGCCAAAGGCAGGGAGAGCTCAGACAAGTTCCTGGTGACACCACATCCAGCTGGGCACCACTCCGGGCATGGACAGCCTCGGGCCTCTCCACGTGCACAGGGCAGGGAGGCACCTCCAGTTCCGGGCAGCACTGTCAGGGAGAGGCAGTGCCAGCATCTGGGCTGGGAATATCTTCTTGTGCCATTTATGGAATGGAGCCTCCAAATAGCCCAACTCTAGAAACAGCGGGGTCATAAAAATGGTTTCATGGCTCATAAAACGAGGGGACTTTAACCCTGGCACACAGGGCAGGAGTGAGCGGCCCTAACCTCGTGGTCAATCCTCCAGTGCTGGCTGGGCCAGAGCTGGCTGGAACATCGGGTGCCCGACAGGGAGGGGCAGCACAGGTGGGTCCCCCATGAGACAGCGCTGCCACCGCATCACAGATGCCATCCCTGGCTCCAGAGCTGGTGACACACGTCACCCACATACATCTGGGTGTGCCTGGAGCCAGCACCCTGTCCTGTGCCACTATTTGCCGAGGCTTAGCCACGGCTTTGCTGTCACCTGTCACTGCTCCTAGCTGGGCTCCTGTGAGCCCTAGCAGGTCAGGGTGTGTCACCGCTGGGCACTGCTCACGGCCACTCACGGCCTCCTGGGAGTATGCAGCAAAACTGGAGCAAGGCCACGGTGATAGCAAGGGCAGCCCAGAGCCCGGGGGCCACGGTACTGGCAAGCATAGCTCAGGATGAAGCTCGCCCAGGTGGAGACAGGTGCCCGGTCTTCCCTGCATCCAGAGCATCCTGGCTCATCCCCAGGATGAGAGCCCTCTGTGCGTGCCTCCCTCCTGCAGCGATTCTGGTGACCGAGCTTCCCCTGCTCACCTCCAGCCCTCCCAGGATGCACCATCCTCCCACAAAGCTAGCGGGGCTGGGCCCCAGCCAGGAGCTTTTTAAACCTTTCCTGGGGCAGGAGCGTGTGGGTCTCATTAGCTGGGACATCCTGGCCAGCCCCAGGCGATGCCTCACCGCTGGAACTGCTGCCCAGCCCTGTGCCCAGCCCGGGTGGCTCAGCCTCTCTGCCTGAAGCTGTACCCGGCTGAATTTACCTGTTAATTTCCCCTGCTGTGATTCACTCTTGCTCTTTTATTGCCCCTTATGACCTGGATAATGAAAACCATCTGCCCACGCCTCTTACCATGTTTGGGGGGGACGAAGTCCCGGCTTGAAGGGGACCCCCTCACCGGGGAGCGCTGGCTGCAGGCAGGGGAGGGGAGCAGGGACAGAGAAACCAGCTGGGCTGTTATCAGAGCTCCCGGCCGGCTCCACGCAAGCGGAACGGCCCCTCCCAGAGCTGCACCCAAAACATTCTACCTCCCTCAGCTCCATCTGGTGCTGTGGGACTGCAGGGGCTCGGGGGTCCTGGGCTTGCCTCCCCTATGCTGGGCTGCCCGTGGCCCAGCCAGGCACCGTGGGAGCTGCTGGGCAGAGCAGATGACATTGCCACCAGTCTGGCCTGGGACCCCCACTATAAGGAGACATTGGGGGTGCTTTCCAGGGTCCCCCCATCATGGGGGTTCTGCACAGGGCTACAGAGCTGCAGTGCACCCACCCTGTGCCCACCCTGAGGTGAGGGCTGCCCCCAGACCAGCTGATGCACACGAACATCCCAGCACGTGTCCAGTGTCCCTCTGCTGCCCACCCCAGACAGCGCCAGCCCTCACTGCACACCCTCACTGCCACCATCCCTGCGTGGGCACCGGTCCCTCCCAGGCCAGGGGGACACAGCGTCCCCCCAGTGCCTGCTGCTGCCCTCGCCCCCGACCACGCTGCACTTACTGTCCAGGGAGCTGTCAGGGCAGGGGTCCCCATGCTCCGAGGAGGCCACACGGGGCACCCAGCTGAGCTGTGCCTGCTGGGGCGTGGCCGGGGTGGCAGCGGTGGGGTGTGGGGGGTGCGGGAGGGTGGCTGTGAGGCTCTGATAAGCCCAGAACCAGGGAGCTGTGGGGAATTCCAAGAACCACGTTGGGCTCGGTGCCCCGTGCCCAAATTTTTGTGCTGCCGTCACCCTGCTGCAGCTGGTCCCATGCCCGGGGGACTGCCCTTGGCCCCGACCCGTGGGACTCACTGATGCACCAAGGTGCCAACACACTCATGTGCCAATGCACAAACGTGCCCATGCCTCAATACACCAGCACGGTGGAGTGGCCATGCAGCCACAGACCTTGCTCCAGGTGTTCTGCCCCTTCACCAACACAGCTACAGCACTGAGGAGCCCTGAAGCTTCAGTGAAACCCTGGGTTTCTGGCTCTCCCCCCAGCCTGTTAGCCCCAGAGGAAGGGCACGGCAGAGGAGCCCTGAGTGAATGTGCCAGGAGCAGCCTGGGCTCTCCTGTCACACCACGGAGCCTCCCTGCAGATAACCCCGTGTTTGCACAGGCGGGTGCTCTCGCTGCCACAGCAGCCCTGGCACTGCCGGTCCCAGCTCCTCACAGCAGGGCAGCTCCCTCCTTCCCTGGGAACACACAGCCCTGCGCCTGGGCTGGATACCTCCAGCACCTGCCAGGATAAAGGCAGGACTGTGGCACAGCGTCCTCGGTGCCCTTGGTGCCTGGATCTGGCTGGATCCCAGTGGAGTGGGCGACATTGCCAGTGCCCAGAACTGCCCTCCCTCCTGGCACGGGGTGTCACAGCCCAGCGGGCGATGCTGTGCCAGGACGCTCAGCCCTGAGCTGTGCCGGTGACTGGGGCAGGACATCCCCGTCCTCGTCCTCTCTGCCCCCACTGAAGCCCACTCCTGCCAGGAAGCCCCTCCCAGCCCTGCTGCTGCCCGAGCACGGCACTGGTGTCAGACAGACCCCGGCTCACCCCAGCTGTGGGTGCTGGGGGGTCCCACTTACCCCCTGCGAGCCCCTTGGTGGCCCCGTTCCCGCTCGGGGCTGGCACTGGCTGGCCTGGGGACGCCGGTGCGCTGTGGCTGCCAGGCTGGTCTGCGTTTCCGGGCAGGTGAGCGGAGCCTGTTTTACCGTGGGGCTGAGCCAAAGTCCACAGGTGATGCCAAGGAGCCAGGAGCACTCCACGCCTGTCACAGGGTGTGTGCTGGCACCTGGGCTGGCACCGGGAAGGGTTGAGGCCCCACTGCCTCAGGAGAGAGCTCTGGAATCCTGGCCCTGAGCCAGAAGCAGGACCAGCACCAGCCTGGGGATGGACGCAGACCTGTGGCCACGTGGTGATGGCACCTGGGGACATCCAGGCTGCCATGACCCCTTTACCTGGGCAGCCCCACCCCTCATCGCTTTCCTCCCAGCATCCTGGGTGCCACATGCCCCTTTCTCCCCACATCTGCCCATAAAATGAGGAAACAGCAGAGCCCACCCCTACCACCCCCATCCCAAACCTTCCATCCCCATCCTCCCAGGATCCCCAGCCCAGCCTCCTCCCACCCATCGGTGTCTCCAGGCTGGTTGTTCACACAGTTTATTTGCTCGGTTTGGGTGTTTTACAAACAACGGGGTGGGGTGGGATGGGGAAGGGAAGGGAAGGGAAAGGAATTCAAACGGCTTCGGCACAAGTGAAAAGCTCAGGGGCACGGGAAGTGCACTTCAGCAGAGCCGGGCGGGGAACAGAGGGGTTGTGGGATGGGGTGGGGACGATGCCGGGCCCGCCGCCCACTCCTCTCACACCCCAGCCCCGGCCCGGGGGCCTGGTCCTGCTCCCCGCCACACCAAGGGCCGGGCTGGGCTGGGGGTCAAAGCCAACCGAGGGGCAGGGGGTGCCAAGGGCAGGAGGGAGCCCCAGCGTGGGGATTGCAGGGCCCAGGGTGGGATGGGGTGGGTGGCCCCTGATGTGGGGTGGCAAGAGGTGACATTCCCCCCAGGACTATGGGGACAGATGCCCTGTGGCACCCAGCCCGTGCCCTGCTCTGCAGCAGTGGGGCTCCAGCGATGCCCAGCAGTGGATGGGGCAGGAGAGGCCCCCCTTCCCCTGGCAGTGCCCTCCCAAAGCCCCCCTTCCCCAGCCCTGCCTCTCCCAGAGGCTGTGGGTGCCTGGCTGGGGCTCAGGACAGGGGTGGCACCATGAGCCCTCCCCCCTCAGCCCTGCAATGATTCTGCTGGGGGGAAAAGTGCAGCCTGGGTGGTACCTGGGGGACAACTGGGGTGTCATGGGGACAGGGGGGTGTCACTGCTCACACAACGGGAATGTGGGGGAGGAAAAGCCATCCCTGGGGGAGCTGAGCCCCATCCCTGGCTGCTCGACCACCGGTGTCCTGGTGGGTTGGACAGTGTGGATGCTGCCTCACACATTTTGGGGGATCCCTGGGGACCTGCTCAGCCTCACAGCAGAAGGAACCCTCTCACACTTGAACAAGGCTCCCTCGCTGGTGGCTGCACCCTGCCCAAAGCTCCTGGACAAGTATCTGGGCACTGCCAGCCCAGCTGCTGCAGCTCAGGGACAGCTGATGTGGGCACTGGGGACCAAAAAATCACACCTCCTCCTGCCCTGCCTGCCCCAGCTGGTCTCAGTGGGAAGAAAACGCTGGTGCTGGTGGTGGAATCCCCACTGAAGGGCTGGGGTGCAGGGTGGGGCAGCAGGGAGGCTGCCCTCTGTGGGACACCAGACCCCTGACAGCTCCCAGTGCCACTACTGGGGTGAACTGGGCTGCTCCACTCCCCTGGGGGACCCAATGCTGCAGCCTGGGACCCCAGAACGTGGCTCTGCGAAGCTGCTGCTGCTGAGTGGCAGAGGCAGGAAGGGGACAGGATGCTGGGCCATACTCCTGCTGCCACGAGGAAACACGGGACCCTCACTGCCCTCCTGCCCCACAAGGCTGGGCCCCCCAAAGCCCCCTTCCCTCGCTGGCATTGCCCCAGGAGGACACGAGAGCTGGGCACAGCACAGTTCAGCCCCCTCAGCTGGCAGAGCGCAGTGGCACCAGCCAGCAGCTGAGACAGAGGAATGGCTGTCACTGCCAGCACCGGAGTGAGGGGCTCCAACATGTGAAGCTGAGCCCGGGAGGAGCACAGCAGGCCTGGGGACAGGCTGGGTTGACTCTGCAGGAGCCCCACGTGGCCCCAGCCATTACCACAGCCAGGTATCAGGGAGGGGACACTGCCCTTGATGCCCTTCCCTTGCCTGGACACGCTCTGTCCTTGAGGGCTTGGGGAGCCCGGGACCGCAGGGGTGAGGACATGAGATGGAGCAGAGATGTCCATGGGCAGCCAGCAGGGACAGACCCAGGCCTTTCCCCGCTGGAGAAGCGGATGATGGAGGCACAGAGGGAGGGGCTGGCACAGGGCTGGGTCCGATGCCCACCGTGGGCTGCGCCAAGAGTGGGTCCCGCTGGTGGTGGCTCCCGGGGAGTCATCTACGGACACAGTGTCGTCCTCCGATCCCCTGCCCGGCGGCTCCATCCTCCGACGGCGGGTGGGACAATGTCGGTGACAGAGGGAAAGGCCCCGGTGCCGGTGGCAGGTGGGGATGAGGCCGGGCTGTGGTGGGATGGGCGCACTGTGGGGCGAGGGGGGTCACTAATAAATACCACAGGCAGCGCTGGTGGGGACAGCACGGGGCTGGCATCGGGCAGATGGGGCGAGCGTTGCCGTGGCCACCACTCGCTGCTGCCCGCTGCGGCCCCGTTGGCACCATGTTGGATCTCCCCGGTTCTGCAGAAAGAGGGTCTGTGTCCGGTTGGGGGGGAAGCCCGGCGTGCCGGGCCTGGCGAGCAGGGGCCGGGGCAGAGGGGTCTTGGCGGGGGCTCACATCACCGTGCAGCACTTGCAGCGCTGCTTCTTCACGTCTGTCTCCTGCTCGGCCTCCTTGGCATCTGTGGTGTTGGCACCCGGCTTCTGCCCGCCCGCACCCTCCTCGCCCAGCGGCTGCGCGGCCGCCGGCTCCAGCGCGGTGCCGTTGGGCGGTGTGTGGTCCTTGTGTGCCGGCTCCGGCTTGCTCTCGGCATCCTCAATCACCACCAGCTCTGCCTTGATGGTGCCCTCCAGCCCCAGCACCTTCTTGGTCTCGTTCTCATCCTCCACGTTCTGGTAGCCCATGAAGATCATGGTGACGGGTTGCTCCTGGCTGGGCTCTGTCCCTTCGCCCGGTGGCACCTTGGCTTGTAGCCCCGTGATCTCCCGCCGCGGCGTCGGCTTCTGGCTGCCCGGGGCGCTGCCACCCCCCTTGCCAGCCTTGGCTGGGGTCTGGCGCCCGGCAGCTTCACTCAGGGTGGCCTCGTCCGCCTTGTGCAGGAGCTCATCGACCTCGGAGGAGCTGAGGGGGTGGGCCCCGTTCTGCAGGGCCCCGTCCTCGGCAGTCACCGCATGCACCACTGTGGGGACAAGAGGAAGGAGGGTGAGGGGGGCTCAGGATGGGGGCACAAGGTGATCTGGCAAAGCTCCTGCTGGCATGACCCACTCAGCCCCGCCTCCTGTGTGGTCAGGGAGCAGCCCCTTCCCCTCTCCTAAAGTCCTGCCACTGAGGCTGGGACTTCCACAGCATCCCAACCCTCCCCTCAGCGCAGCTGCTGCCAGACCCTCTCTCATCACCTGGCTCCTGCCCGACAGCAGCCAGGGAGGCTGAAATAAAAGCCCACTGGAAGGAGCTGTTCCTGAAGCCTCAGGCTCAGTGAGCCCTGCGGGAGCCACGGCTGTTTGCCAGGCCACTGAGAGCCAGCCAAGCTGCCCGTGGCGGGACGGCGTCTGCTGGCAGCCAGCTGGGATGGGCCTGACGTGACGTTTTGCAGAAGGTCACCACTGCCACCTCTGAGACCCCAGTAATGCTCGGCAGTTGCTGCCCCACTGCATTCCCACCACATCCTCCAGGACCATTGCACCTGCTGGCCCCGTGCCTGGAGGAGATGGGGCTTTCCCACCCCGGTGTGCTGTGCTGGCTGCTCATGGCACTGGAGGCAGAGATGTGCGTCATGGCCAGAGCAGCCAAGGGCTTGTTGAGTTTTCCACTTGACCTGGGGCATGACGTGATGGTCAGTGCGACTGCCTCAGTGGGCAGCCAGTGAGGGAGGGACAGTGACCAGCCTGGCAGGGCCAGCACGGCCATGGCCACACGGAGGGGGTTGAATGGGAGCGCTGTGCTGTGTTTTCCTTGAAGAGGAGGTCGGTTCACTCAGCCACAGTTCCCAGTAAGATGCCCCACTTCCATGGCTGGTTCTTGCCACCACGATGGTCCCTTGGGTTTCACGAGGCCCTCTGGAGGAGGTTCCCAGATGTTCCCAAAAGCAGGAGCTGCAGACAGGACCAGTCCCTAGTGCTGCACTTCTACCACACACATCAGCCACGCTCCCCACTGCCAGCCTGTGGGACAGGACAACATGGTGCTAGTGCACGCTCCCTGCCCATGGGACAGGCTCCTTAGTCTTGGACACAACAGATCCTCTTCTCTGCCTTCCAGCAGTGCAGGGTTACGATGTTCAAACCAGGGCTGGCCCATCTGGACCATCCACACTATGTTGCCACGACGATCCTGCGATCCACTGGACTGGTGCTGGTGAGGGATTGCCCTCACAGAGCTGGTAAAGCTGACAGGAACAGCCCCTGCACTTCCTCACCCTGCTGGGTGCCCGCTGGGATGTTCGGGTGGCCACTCCCTTGTCCCCTGCCCTCGGCTCCTGCCACCGGCCAGCGGCGTGGGCTGGCCCGTACCTTTCAGCTCATCCTCGTACACTTTGACCCCCTGCAGACAGTGGTTCTGGGGGAGCATGGTGGTGCTGGACAGGACCTTGGTCTCCCCAGTCACTCTGTCCTTCTCCACTGTGATCTCCACCGAGTACATGGCTGGGACACAAAGAGGACAGCGCACGTTACGGTGGCCCTGGCCCTCCCCGTCCCTTGCTCTGCGGCTGGCGGCGGGATGGCGCGTGGCGGTAGCGCTGTGGTGCTCAGCAGAGCTCAGCAGGGCTCAGTGGTGCTCAGCAGGGCTCAGTGGTGCTCAGCAGGGCTCAGCAGGGCTCAGTGGTGCTCAGCAGGGCTCAGCGGTGTTAGCAAGGCAGCAGCGAGGAGCGGAGAATGGCAGAGGCAGGTGTGACATCCCTGGCACATCCCTCCTCCCGGGACCCGTGGGACCGTGTCCATCCTGGTGCTGCTGGCATCACCTTACCTCCACGGCGGCTGTGGTTCTTGGGCTGAGCCATGTCCATCTGTCCAGCCAGTGAGCAGTGCTGGGCTGGGAGCCAAGTTCATGCTCAAGGAGGTGCAACCCCCACTGAGGGTGCTGGTGCTGGGACAGCCCCTCTGCCCCCATGGGATGGGTGATTCTTGGCATCTCTGCTTCCACTCCTGGCCAGTCTCTGCCAGCAGCGGGGTCCTCTCAGCCCTGTGCATGGTGCTTAGCTCTGAGGATCTCAAGATGGGCTGTCCCTCATGCTGGTGCCATGGTCTGGTCTGAGCCACTGCTCCAAACCAGAGCAAACCCCTTCAGCAGCAGAGCTGGCTGCAGCCCCCCAGCTCAGGCAGCCTGGCCCCATGTTCCCCGTAGCTCCCTGTGCTGGCACTCTGCTGCCTCCCCCCTGCGCAGAGAAGCTGCAAACAGAGCGGGAAGGATGAAACTGCAGCAGAGACATGGAACAGGGCTGAGGTAGAGAGGCCCTGAGCCACGAACCAACTGTGGGGTGGAAGCAAAACCAAACCCTGTGATTGCAATGACGGATGTTCTCTGCCCTGGGCTTGGAAAGGCATCGAGCGGCACGGCGGGGAGCGGCTGCGGTGGCAGCGAGCCGAGGGCGGTGCGGAGGGGAGGGGGAAGCAGCCTGGAAGGAGCGCTCCTCCCAGGGCAGCGGGCACCTACCCGCCTTCATCATGTCACTGCCTTCCACTGCCTTCATGGGGCTGCTGGAGACCCTCCTGTCAGCTGGAGATGGAGAGACGAGCGCCTGAGCCCGAACGATTGCCTGGTGTGCCCATGGGTCAGGCCCCAGGGAGGGCAGCGTGTCCCCCCATGGCTGGCACCTGGGACGGGCTCCCCCGCCCCACGGCACCGCTGCCCGGGAGGGGATGTGGGCACAGGGCTCTTGTCTGGCTCTCCCCACCCATCTGGCCCCAGCCTCAGGGCAGCAGGAGGGGATTCATTGGTGCTGAACCATGGCTGAGGGGGATCAGGATTCACCTACCCTTAATTGTGCCCAGGGGACTCTGCAAAACAGAAGGGAGAGGTTAGAGGAGCTTCCAGGACCCGCCACAGACCCACTGCCCGCACACCCACCACCCACACACCCACCCATCTCCACCAGGGCCAGGGACCCCAACCCCACAGCTGCCCATGGCCAGCAGCCGTGCCCACCTTCTGCGCATTGGGGACAGCCTCAGCCTTCTCCTCCTTGCCTGCTGCCTCTGCCAGGTTCTCCTTGGTCGAAGCCACTGAGTTGCTGTTCTCCAGCATCTCCAGCTCCTTCTCCAGCCTGCAGGGAGAGTCAGGGCTGAGAGGCTGAGGGGAGTGTGGGACAGGTAACTGTGGTGCAGGCAGCCACAGCAGACCTGTGAACACAGGCCAGCAACACAGCGCAGGGGAGAGGGGAGACACAAATTGTCTCACAAGGTGCAGGGACAGACTCTGGCAAGGCTGTCACTGCTTCTTTGCAGGGGAAAAGCCAATGGGTTCAGCACCAAGTGGATGGCAGAGACCCCACCATGGGCACAGGGCAGGGGGGCCGACCCCTGCACACTTGTGGTCCCTCACTTGGTGGCCAGAGCGAGGCTGCTCCATCATCGTTCTGCTCTTGCACGTCCCCTCGAAACCTGGCTGAGCTTTCCAGGAGGGCAACCTCCCGTTCTCAGGCACCAGCCTGGCGGCACAGCCCCACTGGGATGTAACCGAGGTCCGGGGAGTCCCCGCGGATTGGCGCGGCGGCAGCTGCCCCCGGCAGAGCTCCCCCGGGCTCCTCACACGGCGCCGGCGGAGGAATGCACCGCGCCATTAGCCGGACACAAAGGCCCCTTCGTGCCTGACCCCTCTCTGCACCGATGCTCGGTAATTAGCGGCACCACCGTGACTGATTGCATTCCTGCTGCGCTGCCGGGACACCTCCGAGCCGGGGCTCCGGGCCCCCGCCTGCGGCTGCCCAGGGACAAGGGGGCTGGGCAGGGGCTGAGCCATCTCCCTTCTCAACCTCCCCCGGTTCCTTCCCAAGGGCTGGGCCACCACGATGAGGACAGAAGTCTGTGGGAGCAGGCACGCTGCTATCAAGGGTGCTGGGCACCGAGCAGCCCCCGCGGGATCCCAGCCCGAGGTCCCCCATCCTGTGGCTCCCACTGATACCCGACGCAGAGGCAGAGCACAGCTGGGGATGACCATGCTCAGAGCCTGGACAGGCTCTGGGTCTGGCTGCAGCCCCTGGACAAAAGCTCAAAGAGCCCAGCCAGGGTTCAGGGTTCAGTGTGAGCCGCAGCAGCTCCAAACTCAGCACACGGGATCGAGCTCAATCTCAGCACCTGCCGCCCCAGAGGGCTCTGGAGGGACGTGGGTGCTCTCTAACTGCACCCCAACATCTAGCCCCACACTGGCCCCGTTACCTCTGGATGGTTTCCTCCAGCTCCTTGGTCTTCACCTCATCCTCTTGCATCTGTTTCTTCATGGCCTCTTCCTCCTCGGAGGCAGAAGCTGGGGCTCCCTCCAGGAGCCATCTCTCCCGCAGAGCCTTGGACTGGGGAGCAGAAGGGGGTCACGGTCCTGCCCTCCCCAGCCGGGGGCTCCCCGGCGCAGAGGCAGCCTGGGGGTCCCGGGGGATCCTCACCTTGAGATGCTGCAGCTGCCGCCTGTCATCCTCGAGCTGCCGCCTTTTGTTCTCGATCTCCGTCTGACGCTTCCGCTTCTCCTGGAGGGACGAGAGCGGCGGAGCCGGGGTCGGCGAGGGGAGGGGGTGGGCGCCGGGCATCGCCGGGCAGGGAGGAGCGGGGCCAAGGGGCTGCCCCCGGGGACAGGGGTTTGCGGGACCAGCCTTGGGAACACCCCACAGCACGCCTGGTATCGCGTCCCTGCCCTCTCTGGGACAAACTGAGGCATTGAGGGTGTAGAGAAATTGAGGCAGCGCCTGGCCTCTGTTCACCATCTCAAAATGTCACCTTCCCCTCGGCCGGCCCCACTGAGCGAGCTGCCAGCGCGGGGGAAAACAGCCCCCGCGGCCTCTACCTCGTCCCCCCCTCCCCGCCACCCGTCCTGGGGCTGCTCCAGATCATTTCAGCAGAGTCAGACCCAGCCCGGACGCGTCACCCGGCGCTTTCTCCTCTGGTCCAGAACAATTTGCCCTTTGTGCGGCAGAGATCGGCCGCTTGCCGGCTGGGCTGGGCAGTGAGGCTGCCGTGGGGCAGCAGTGGCTTCAACCAGCCCCGTGCCCTGCTCTGTGCTGGGAGGGGTTGCTCAGCGGAGCCCCCGACTGCTCAGTAATTAATGCAATTACTGGTGCCCATGGCTGGAGAGCACCATCCTCAGTCCTTCCTGGGGAAGAGGGGGGAGGGAATCATCGCTCATTTCCCTCACTTGGGGCTCGTCAAGGCGCTGCTTCATTAATTAAACCTCCCAGCTGCCTGTTGCTTGCTCTGTCCCTGTTTCAAGCGTGCAGCCAAGCCGTGCCGGCTCTGACACCCCAGGAAGAGCCCCCACAGGGACACGGGCTATTCTAACTCCTCCTTCAGCTGCTGGAGACCCCCGGTCTGTGGCTGAGCTCCTGCACCCTCCTCCCCGCTGGTGTCTGCCCCGTGCGCTGCAGGTGATGGCTTGGGGACGTGGGGACGCTGGGCTGAGCAGGGACTCACCGCAATGGCCTGCAGCCTCTCCTGCTGAAGGGTGCTGGCCTCCACGACCCTGCAGAGAGCAGAGAGCAGCTGTGAGGAGTGAGACCAGTGGCAGGTGACTGGGACAGTGTGCAAGCAGCAAACCAGACACTGTGGTACACGGAAAAAGGCTGAGCCCTTCCCTTCCACTGGCTGTTTCCTCCTCGCTACCCTGGAGCCAAGCACTCCTCACTGCCCGGCTCCTCCAGGCACCCCTTGGCCCCTGTCCTGCCCAAATCCCCCGGGACAGGCGCCTTGCCCAGCGCCTCATGTCATACAGACCCACTCCTGCCTTGGTGCAGATGGAAACTGTGACCACGGAGGGGCTGGAGCAGGACGCTTCTGGCAGCCCCTGTGTTCCAATCTGGCTCACGCTTTCCATTCCAAGCCCGTTTCTTGGCTGCTGACACCTTTCCCAGACAGTGACCTTTCTGGGCTGCGCACACAGGCACACGCGTGCACATGTGCACAGACACACTCAGACACACGCATGACAACAGGCTCTGCTCCTGACAGCATCCATGTTCCAGGTCCAGCACCTGCCTCTGCAGCACGGGCTGCCACAGCCATGCTGGGGATGCTGCTGGTGGCAGTCACCTCTCTGGCCTGGCACAGCTCTCCCAGGTGCACCTACATGGGGTTATCCCCCATCCCCACAGCCACCTGCCCACGTACCCCCCTCCCTGTGTCCCCATGGTGTGGTGACCCGGGCCAGCCCAGCCAGCAGCACAGCCCCCGGGGCCTGGCAGGAGTCCCCACGCCACGGAGCACCAGGTGCAGGTTCAGTGCCGGGAGCCGCAGTGGGGCTGGGGTGGCTGGTGGGGCCGGCTGGGACCGGGATGCTCCAGCGCCACAGGAGCCGCTGGCTGCTCGCCAGACGGTGCTAACGAAGTGCTGAGCTGTGGCAGTAATTAGGGTGGGAGGCACTGAGGTATTGTCAGGCGATGGATCAGCTCTGCTTGCTTCCTAGAGCAAGGGACAGAGAGGTGGACTCCGTGCTGCCAGGAAGGGAGTTTGCCGAAGATGGTTTTACACACAGGGTGGGCTCGGGCTGCTGAGGCTCACACGTGGCACCCTGGGCTCTGACTTCAGTTGCCAGCCGTGGTTGTGCCCTCACACGGGCTCCCCACGGGCTTTCCCACAACTCAAACGGGCTCTGCAGGGTGAGAGGAGCCCCTGCTGCTGCCTGCTCCCTCCTCGAAGCCAGCAATTAACTGGGAGCTGCTCAGAGCCGCCGTCCTCCCCTCACCCCACACCCTGGGGATCCCTGCGATGCGCAAAATCCAGGCCAGGAAAACAAACGGGGAAGGTGTCGCTTTGGTGCTGGTTATTTTCGTGCTGTGACTGTTTCACCGGCGCAGGCGCGCGGCACCGCTCTCACACCCGCGTGTCCCACAGCGTGTCCCTCACCAGCCCCACAGATCCAGGGCTGCCCATCATCACAGCCCCCTCCTGGTCTGGGGCCACAGGTCCCGTCAGTCCAGCCCTTGGCACCCGACACTCACAGGGGCGTTGAACTGGGCCCTGTTTCTCTCCTGGATCTTGCCCTGTTCGATGGATCCAAACTTTTACAGCATTCCTGAAACATTCTGTTCTGCTTTTCCTCCCTCCTCCATCCTCTTTTTATTTTCCATTATTTGCTACAGTCTCCACATTCCCAGGTCAGACGCCAGGAAATCTTCCTGGCCCGGGGAAAGACGCAAAACAGGCTGGATGCCCCTCGCTGCAATCTCTCAGCCTGCTTAGACCCAGCCCTGGGGGCTCTGATCCATCGAGGGGGGCTGAGTGGGGACCACCCTGGTCCCTCCCTGCTGGGATCAGGCGCTGAGGTGGAGGCAGGGGGGTCCCACGCTCCCCAAAAGGCCCATCCTGCCTGCCATGACCTGTGTCTGGGGTCGGTGCGATGGGGCCCCGCTGCCGCCGGCCCTTGTGACTGATGAGGGCGGTTCCCTGGCGATGGTTCCCTGGCAACAGTGCCATGGCAACGGCGCCATGGCAACGGGCGAGCGCCAAGGGGATGTGGGGGATACTCAGGGGGATGTGGGGGATACTCAGGGGGATGTGGGGGATACTCGTGGAGGCAGAGGGACCACAGGAACCCCCCGGGCTGGGATGGCCTCCCCAGGCCTGGCACCTCAGCAGCACTGTCAGGCCAAAGCTGTGGCATCACTGGGGCCTCCTTAGGGGTTTTGGTGCTCCCGATCCATCCTGGGCGTCAGGAAGGGAGGGAAGGTGATCCTGCAGCCACTGAGCTCCTCAGGAACCACCAGCCCAGACAAAGAGCAGGGACAAGGAGCAGGGACATGGGGAATGTCACCAGCAGCAGTCCCCAGGCTGGACCCACGCACACGTGTGAGCACACACGCCCCCGTGCACGCGCCCGTGCTCTGCCTTGGCTGTCCAGCTCTTTCCAGCCCTGCTGATGCTGCCATTTCCCACCATCACAAGGGAAGCCCGTGACCTTTTGTCTCCTCCCGCCTGACATGAAACAATAATGTTTATTTGCCTTCCTCCGTTTTTTCCCATTAGCTCATCCAAATGTGTGAAGAGCCGTTTCAAGCTGCTCCTCTGCTCCCCTGACCTCCCCTCTCTCCCCACCCACTCAGCTCCAAGCTGGGGGGATGCAGGAGAGCGCCCTGCATGGGCACCACCCCTGACCAGGCCCAGGCTCTGTGGTAAAGGCAGCAATCGAGGGATCAGCACTGATTTCCAGCACCATTCCCATGCCAGGAGCCCTTGGCCGGGCCCGGAGTGGCCGAAGAGCTCTGTCACAAAGCCATTAACAGCGGGGCCGGGATCGAACGCCCCCGATGGCAGGCGTGGGAGGGAAGGGAGGGGAGGGGAGGGGGCTGCAGCCGCCTGGGGGCCGCCACGCATCGACCATGAAGGCAAATCCATCAGTGGCAGCGGCTCGGGAGAGGATGACCAGAAATCCGTGTGGCCAACGAGCCGCGTGCCCAGCACAGGGTCGGGACCCTGCTCAGGTCCTGGTACAGGGGGGCTGCCCCACAGCGTGGCTGCCTCCTCCTGCTGCTGCATCACCCCAGCGCCCATCCCACTCCTTCCAGCTGCCTTCCCCACTGCCTGCGCAGCCCCAGCCATCGCCGCTGCCCGGGGAGGGGACAGGGACACAGGGAGGCGGGGGGAGGAGATGGCAGCCCCAGGCTCCCGAAAACGCAGATGCATTAGAGCAAGCAGAGCTGCCTGATTGATTCTTCGGGCTGAGACGTGGGCTGGGAGTGCCAGGAGAAAATGGATCCCATGAATATTTGATGAACGCAGGCTTGAGGAGGGAGTTTGATTGGAAAATTACAGATCTTTCAAACAATGGTTCAAGTGCCCTCCAAACACTTGGGTTTCCAGCTCCCTTCCAGTTAGAGGAGCAAGGCTCCACCAGGAAACTCCCCCCACGATTCATGAATGAGAGTGGAGCCAGCCACTCCCCACCCCCAGGAGGACTGGCTGGCCAGGACAGGCAGTCCTGGTGCTGGCCAGGATGTGGCACCTGTCTCCTGTCACCAGCCATGCCTGGCTTCCTGTTCTTGTGTGCCTTTCCCACAGCAATGCCACGAGCACAGGCACACACGATGTTCCAAGGAGCAGGAACGTGGATCCAGGGCACCCCTGTGAGCCCTGACACCCACGGGGAGCTCAGTCCTCGGCGCCAAGCCCAGGGGCTGGGCTGAACCCACGTCCAGCCAGGCTCCGTCAGGAAACACCTGTCTGGGGCAGGATCCACCCGGCTCCTCTCCCTCCTCCAGGCTCATCCTTGCCCCTGACAGTGGCTCCTGTCTGGGACCTGGGGGCTGCTTGTGTCCAGATGGAGTGAAGAGACTCAGGAATCTGGGCTGTGCCTCCAGTCCCAGTCCTGGCGCCTCTGCTCAACCCTGTCCCAGGGCACGGCACCTCCTGAGCCTTCCCGTGGCACCTCCGCTGCTGGAGCCCCAGCTCAGCTCCCAGCTCAGCTCCCAGCTCAGCTCCCAGCTCAGCTCCCAGCACAGCTCCAGCCACATGAACCCCCACCCCCCTGGGGAAAGGGGCTGTTTCTGGCCAGGAAGCAGGAAAGCCAACACCAGCGGCTTCCCAGGAAACCTGCTCCAGTTCCTCCCTGCAAGGCAGGCCCAGCTGAGAGGCCCCGTCGTGCAGCTGAGCTCTGAACCCCGGGATCTGCCAGCCCCAAGCAGGGCTGGGTGCTGTGGTGGGGTCATCTGTGCTGGAGCTTTCTGGCCTCCTCTGGGAGAGCTGGGAGGGGTGACAGCGCTGCTCCTCCGGCTGCACACAGGGACAGGACAGACCTGACCCCTTCTGGTTCCTTGCACGTGGCCAGGAGGCAGCGGGGTCTGGCCTGGGTTTCACTTCTCCCTGGATGCAAGCAGAGAGCCAGGCCTTGAGTCCCTTCCCAAAGGACTCACGGGTTATTTCTTGGGCAGAAATCTCCCTCCTTCCCCTGCGTGCAACTGTCAGCTTCAGATCAGGGTTGGGAAGGCAGGACCAGCAGAGTCCTCGCTCCAAGGAGACCCTCAAAGCCAAGGGGAGAGCAGCAACTGAGACAAACCCCAGAGCAGCCAGATGTGAGATGCAGGATCTCCAGCTGCTCACGAGCACTGACAGCAGCAGGAGCAGAGGGCACAAGAGCAGCTCCAGTGGGACCAGCACAGCCTTTACCGGAGTTGGAAAGTTTCCGCCAAACCTCCCTGGGCACCAGTGGATTGTGGCAGCCAGGACCCTCCTCCAGCCACTGCCCGTGCCAAGGCAAAGCAGGAGCCAGGGCAAAGGCAGCAGTGCCCGCCCCAACACCCGTTGGCTGCCACAGAGCCAGGCCAACAGCAGGGCAGCACCTCGCTGTGTCCCCAGCTGCCCTGGGACCCTCCTAAACCTCCAGCCCCACGGCCAGGCTCTGGAGCTGTGTGGCTGGAGGGGTTGTGTTGTTTTGCTTTGTGGCTGTGCCCCCAACTCGGGGTCACTCTCAGAGTTTCACTCAAAAGAAAGAGACATTGGCAGGTCCAGCTTATGGAGCTGGCAGGGGAAACCCTTTGCACCCCTCCATGGGCTCTTTGGCCCTTGCTGGGAGGGTTGGTGCAGAGCAGGGTGGATGTGAAGCCCAGGGGCAGGAGCCACCATCCTGTTCAGCACCGTGCCCCACCTCAGCCCCAGCCTTAGACTCCTCCGCCCCAGGAGAGCCCCGAGTCCAGCCCGGCAGCTCCTCACCCCCTCCCCAGGGCACGTCACACCCCTCGGCTCTGCCCTTCCCCTCGCTGCTGCCTTTTGGCAAATCATTCACGTTTTCCTCCCCAAAGAGGCTCTTTCCTGCAGGGACTGTGGCGCCGTGGAGGTGCCCAAAGCCTTGGCCCTGCCTCTGGCCCCTCCAGCAGCACGGGGAGCCACTCTGCCACCCCAGTCCCACAATTGCTGCACCCCAATCTCCAAAACATCCCTGGTGTCCCCAGCTGAGTTCAGCCCCAAATCAGCCAGAGCCCACCCTGGCCCCAGGACACCCCCAGCCCTCTCCAGTGCCCCATGGCCTCTTGAGGCTCCCAAGCAGTGTGAGAAGGACCTGTTGAGCACCTGTCTCAGTGGCCAGTGGTAAGTGGATCAGTGTGAGGTGCCCACGGGGAGCAGAGGGTGGCTGACCCCGAGCTGCCTGGGTGCCCCAGGAACACCCAGTGCCAACCCCAGGCAGTTTCTGGGGTGTTCACCATGGTGGGGACCAGAGCCACGGGAGGGAAGGAAAGACCTGGGTGGCTTCCAGCACCTGGAGCAGCCCCCCAGCCCTGTGCCCTCCTGGCAGCAGCTGCTGGTGTCCCTAAAGGGGCAAAACCAGCACGCGGGTAGGACAGTCCGTGGCCACAAGCCCCTAGTGGCCTCTGCCTGTTCCGTCCTTCCCCCACCCGCCCGGCTCCGAGCTCCCAGCGACCGGTCAGGGCCCCACCGCAGCACACAAAGGATGAGGCCGGGGTCGGAGAGCGTCCGTCTGTCCGGACTGCTCCGGTGGGACCCGGTTCATGAGGATCCCCCGGCCGCAGCCGGTTCCCCCCGGCTGGGGGGGTGCAGTGCAGGGAGGGGTCCGCAGCTCTTTCCACCCACTCACCCCACCACACGCAGCAGCAACAACAGGTTCAAAACACAAAAATAAACGCCCTCCCCACCCCCCGCTTCCTGCACCGCTGCCAGCCCCGGCACCCCCCGCACCCCCCGCACCCTCTGCACCCCCCGCATCCCCGCACCCACACCGGGGCCGCTGCCGCTGCCCCCCGAGCCGGCCCTCCAGCACCCCACGGCCGGGCAGGGACCGGGGAGGGGCCGCACCTGCTGAGCGGCACCGGGGGGAAGGAGGCCCCGGGATCGGGGTCCCGAGCCCCAGAACCGCGGGGATGGGAGCCCCCGGTATTGGGGTGCTGAGCTCCAGTATCTGGCGGGATGTGAGTCCCCAGTTTTGGGGTCACAAGCCCAGGAACGGGGGGGAAGCCAGCCCCACCCCCGGTTTTGGGGTCCCAAGCCTCAGCAAAGGGGGATACAAACCTCTAGTATTGGAGTCCTGAATCCCCAGAATCAGGGGGATGCGAGCCTCCGGTTTTGGGGTGCTGAATGCCCAGAAGAAGGGGGATAGGAGACCCCAGGTTCGGACTCCCCAGCCCCCGGCATCGGGGGTGTACGAGCCCCCGGTACGAGCTCCGTGAGTCGGCGGAGCGAGCTTCCCGCAGCCCCGGTGCGGGGGTCCCGAGCCCCGGCCCCCGCTCCCCGCTCCCCCCCTCCCCGGTACTGCGGTCTCAGCCGGCGGGGCCGGTGGGGGCTGCGGCCCGGTGCCGGGGTCCCGACGCGGCTCCGGTACTCACTCCATGGTCCCGGCGGCGGCTCCGGCGGGGACGGCGGGGGCGGCAGAGCGGGGCCGGCGGCCGCCGGCGTCCCGGCGCTCAGGGCCCGGCGGGCGGCGGCATCCCCGGCGGGGCTGCGGGATGCGCAGGGATGTCGGGACCGCGCCGGTGCTCCCGCCTCCCTCCCGCACAGCTCCGTCTGCCGGGCGCGCCCCGCCACTGCCGCCGCCCATCATCCGGCCTCGGGGCGCGCCGGGGTTTCATCGGCTCCTGGGGGTCCCAGGTGGGTCCTGGCTCGCCACCGCCGCCACCCATCACTCGGCCTCGAGAGCCCCCAAAGCTGTGGCTGCTGCTGGGGGTCCCGAAGCGGGTCCTGGCTGTGCAGTGCCCGGTGCAGGGCGGGTTGGAGGGGCTGCATTCACAGCCCGTCCATGACAGAAGCCCCTGTCGGTGTGTAACCCCCTCCCGTGAATGCAGCCACTCCGTCCTGCCCCCTGGACTGGGGCAGGACGACTCTTTGCTCCCCTTTCCGCTCCCCCATTTCCCAACCCAACGGCCATAATGGGCAAACTGCCACAGGAAGCCCGGAGCCACCCTCCGTTGGGAAATCTGCCCGCTGCCGGGCAAGAGCTCTGCCCCTGGCCCCAGAGCAAGCCTGCCTCTGCAGTGTGGGTCAGCCTATCCCCCCACCCCCATGCTCCCACCCCCTGCACCCCTTTTTGCATTCCAGGTTGATGCAGAACAGAGGGAGGAAACTGCCCCACTGCCCACAGCATCAGCCCAGAGCCACTGGGGCTCCGGAGGGGCTGAAGGAGGCGTCGGATGGGACCTCAGCACAGTCCCTGTGTCACCCACAGTCCCTCCACAGTGTCCCTCCACAGGCCCGGGGACACTGTGGAGTCGGAGAGATGTCCTGGGCCCCGCTGCTGCCACCTCCCTGCGGAGAGGGGTTTCATCCCAGTTAGCTCAAGGCACAAGAGTCAGGGCAGAGAAGCTGCTCTGCTCCCCATCTCCCACTCCAGGGGAAGCTGCACGGAGCTGCCAGGGCCCCCGACCCCCTGAATTGCACAAAGCAGCAACACCCAGAGAGGAGGAAGCAGGAGGGAAATACCCGCCCTCATCCCAAGGCTCAGCCCCTGGAGGGATTTAAGCACCCCCCAGCCCCAGCAGCCCCAGCGGCGGTGGCAGTGGCCCACTCTGTGCCACCATGGTCACAGCTGGGCTCTTCATCCTCAGCCTGGGAGGCTCCATCCTGCTCCCAGCTCTGGCCCCAGCAGGTAATGAGAGAACTGGGGTGTCAGGGCAGATCTCCAGGGTGGGAGGGAGGAACCCTGCACTCCCCTGGGGCACAGGGGAGGCCAACGATCACCTGCACCCACCAGGCACCCAGGGGAGCCGGATCATCGGGGGAAAGGCGGCAGCACCCCATTCCCGGCCCTTCATGGCCTCCATCCAGGTAGACGGGCAGCACGTCTGCGGGGGCTTCCTGGTGTGGCCCAAGTGGGTGATGACAGCTGCCCACTGCCTCATTCCCAGGTGAGCCTTGTCCCCACGTGGGACACGCGCCCCCTGGACATGGTGTGTGGCCCTTTCAAACCAATAACTCCATACCAAGGGGTTCAGCTGCCCCCTCCCACCTGTACCCCTCCCTTGAGTCGCCCTGGCCATTCCCCCCTCCCCGATGGCCACCAGGCCCTCTCAGCCCCTCCTTGGTCACAGGCGCAGCCCCTCAGTGCGTGTGGTGCTGGGAGCCCACCGGCTGCAGGAGCCCGAGGAGTCCCAGCAGATCTTCAGCGTGGCCGAGTCCATCGCCCACCCACTCTATAATCGCCGTGCTGTGGACAACGACATCCGCCTGCTCCAGGTGAGGCTGCACCAGGCACCCAGCGGCCGGGCAGTGGGGTACCCCACAGCCCCGGGGTGCCAGAGGGAGGTGGGGTGCCCCACGGTCCTGGGGTGCGGGAGGAGATGGGGTGCCCCATGGCCCTGGTGCACTGGGAGGGAGATGGGGTGTCCATGGCCCCGGAGCACCCGAGGGAGGTTGGGTGCCCCATGGCCCCAGGGCACCGGGAGGAGGTGGGGTGCCCCATGAGGGGCCGAGCCGACACTAGATGTCAGTGCTTCTCCGGAGAAGCAGGACCGTGCCGTGGGGTGTGATGGAGGCACTGCGGACACTCCGTCCCTGTCCGGGTCAGCGGCTCCCGGGCAGCCAGGCTCTACAGCAGACTGGGACCAGTGCAAGAGGGGCTGACAGGAAGAGGCCCAGCCTCTGAAGAGGGAAGGGCAGGGCTAGGGGGGTCAGCAGGAGTGGTGAGCTGGGGTGTGAGAGAGAACCAGGCTGGAGCAGCTGGGGGGCTCTGCCCCAGCAGCAAAGCCGCCCACGCCCTCACTGCCCACCCAGCTGAACACGTCGGCCACGCTGAACAAGTACGTGAAGCGGATCCGCCTGCCCTCGCCACACATCGACCTGAAGCCCGGCACCGTCTGCTACGTGGCGGGCTGGGGGGACACCTCCAACTTTGGAGACGAGCCCACCGAGCTGATGGAGACCAACACCACCATCGTCAAGCGGAGCCTCTGCCGGACGCTGTGGAGGGGCAAGGTCTCGGCCAACATGCTGTGCGGGGCCAGCCGCAACACCACGCTGCAGGGCGTCTGTGCCGTGAGTGCACCCCCGAGCCCCCCACTCTGTCCCCCACTGGGACACCCTCAGATCTCCCTCCCACCCCCTCATTTTGCAGGGTGACTCCGGGGGACCCCTGGTCTTCAAAGACAAGGTTTATGGCATCGTCTCCTTCTCTGGGGAGAGATGTGGGGACCGCCGGTTCCCCGACATCTACACCAAGATCTCCAACTACATTGACTGGGTGCATCACACCGTGCGAGGGTTCCGCCGTCGGAAGGGGTGGCTGAAGCCCTAGTGTGGCTGGGAGTTCTGGGGGCAGGTGGGCCGTGGGAAGAGAGGCCGAGATGTCTCACAGGAGGGGAAAAGGGGGCCAGAACTTCCAAATCCCCCAGCTCTGGAAAGGCTGGGAGCTGATGCTTAGGGCTCCTCGACCGAGGTCAGGGCAGAAGCTCCTCTCTGCTCATTGGCAGGGGTGTTATGTACCCCCTAGGCTACACCAGAAGCCCTTCGTACATCCTCTCACAGTGGCGACATTTACCTTCCTCAATAAACCCTCAGTCGCCATCTCATCGCTCTGTGTTTTGGTCCCCTTGACTTGTCCTGGGCACGTGTGGATGGAGCAGGGGGTGCAGGAGGGAGGGGAGTGCAGGCCCTGCCGCAGAGGAGCCAGGATCTGCACCCAGCTGCTGCCACCCCAGAAGCATCCCCAGCTGCCTTCCCGCCGGGGTGTGGCTCCCCATCCCATCCCACCCCGTCTCATCCCATCCCGCCTCATCCTGTTCCATCCCGTCCCACACCGCACCCTCCTCACCGCGCGACGTGACCCCCCCCAAAGAGGGGAACCACAGACACCCCCCGGGGGCAGGCGGGCTCCCAGCTGCGCTGGCGGAGCCCACAGGGATCCCGTCGGGAGCCTCACCCGCCTCCCCCGCTCGCAGACGGGCGCTCACCCCGCGGGAGCTGGGTGCCCGCAGTGGCCGGCAGACGTGTGCCGAGCTGCTGCTGGGTCTCGGCTGAGACACGCGTGGCTCTGCCCGGTGTCTCCGGGGACAGACCCAGACATTCCCTGCTCCTGGCTGTTTGTTTTATCTGCAAATTGCTGGCACGCCGTGGCTGCTGCAGGGCCTTGCACCGGGTCAGGAGATGGAAACCGCAGGGATCGGCGGCCTTAGGGACATCCAGCAGAGGACAGAACCCTGCCAGCCTCCAAAGAAGCCCCAAATCCCAGTGGGGTGCTGGCAGTGACAGCGTGGGGCAGAGACCCCCTGGAATGCCGGGACAGGACTGCCAGCCCCAGGGCATCCGCGATGGCAGGGAGCCTGGAGAGCCGGCGCCTGTCCCGGCTTGTCCCAGACCACCCAAAAACCGGTGGGAAGGCGGCGCCTGACTCACAGCCGTGTTTTGGAAGCTGAAATCTCCCGCTCATCACAGGAGCTGCCGTTGCCGCCGCAGTCCGTGCCCGCGGGCTCGGCACGGAGCCACCGCCAGGCGCTCCGGGGACCAAACCCTGCGGCGGGGCGGGCAGGACCGGGAGCTGCCGTGGGCAGGAAGCGCTGCGGGCGGCCGCGGAGGAACCCAGGCCACACACCAGCGCGTGTGGTGGCACCTAGAAAAGCATGGGCAACGTTTTGAGAACTCCTGGACACCCACCCCCAAAAGCAGGAGGACACTGCTGAGCTGGGCGAGCAGAGAGGGGCTGTAGGAGAACCCCCCATGCCCACCCTGGGTTATCTGAGATGTCTTGTCCAACCTAAATGGTTCCATGGTTCTCTGTGATGCGCTCCCGGGCTGGTCATGGCTCCGAGGGGATTGGCCAGGGGTCAGGGGCTGTGCCATGCCGGCCCCCAGCACAGGGGATGCGGCCGAAGGGGATCCGGCAGCAGTTCCCGTGGAGCTCAGCACGCCAAGCCGCAGGCTGCTGCCCGGGAAACATCCCACATCGGGACCCAATTACCGGCAGGAATTGTTTTGTGAAATACCAAACCCTCATGGCACGGCCCGAGATTGGGAACAGATTTATCTGAGTCGCGGGTTGCTCTTCCCCGCTCTCCCCTTCCCTCCCGCCGCACACAGCAGCCGCGGCTGGGCTGGAAAACCCCAGCATGGAGCTGGAGCAGATGGGATGTGGCTCCTCGTGGCTGCGGGGGGCTCCCCACATCCCCAGACCCTGGTGTGGATGCACAGCCCCGAGGAGAAACGTTTCCTGCGACCCCAGAACCCGCCAACAAAACCAGACACGCACCACTGTTTATTCTGGTTTTTAATTGTAATCCAAATCATAACACAGCCGTAAAATGCCCCAACAATATGGAATAGGGAATGTGGATGTTCCCAAAGCATCTACCTTGGGGGTCAGAACCCAATCATACAAAAATAGAAAATAAGGTATTTTTATATATAATATATATATGATATTTATATAAAGTCAAGAGCTTTTTGGTGTCAGAGCTGAGCTGGTATTTACACAGGTGACAACAGAAGAAATGAGAGAAGGAGTAAAAATAAATACAGGTGTGGGCAGAGCAGGGGGTGCGGGGCCACGCAGCCGCGGTGAGGGGTCCTGGGGGGGTGAACAGGGCCAGCTCCCCCCACAGCCCGGGCTGTGCCCAAAGCTGTTCTGGCAGGCAGGGATTAGGAGGGCTGGGGGCAGCTGCCCCGGGTGATGAGCTCTGGGTAGGGGGATTGTTGTGCCCCCCAGCCAGGGCTGCCACTGCAGCAGCCCTCCGGGCACTGGCATCACCTCCAAAGATGGTGGGAGCCTGGTCTGAATGGGCCTAGGAAAACCTAAACTGAAATCCATTTGAACACACACATGCTGAAACTTTAGGAGACAATAACATACATATTTTTTTATATATCTATATAAAAATATATATCTATCTCTCTCCAATCTGATGCAGCGTGCACTGCCTTTCCTGCCACTGGCAGCTGGGGCCGAGCCCCTCAGGGAAGGCGAAAGCGCAGATTCCCTCTAGACCTCGAGGTCCTGGCCAGAAACGTCAGCAGAGTACCGAGAATTAATCCAAAAATAAATAGGCCCAGGGCTGCCGGCCAAGGACACGTGGGGGGGGCCCACGGACACCCCTCCGCAGTGCACCGGCAGCGGGGAAGGGCACCGGCCACTCTGCCGGGCACCGGAGCATCCCAGGGCATCTCAGCCTTGCTCCAGCCATGAGCCCCCTCCCCTGCTCCCTGGGCGGCAGGATGGGAATCGAGCCCCCTGCGACTGCTTAACATACACAGGGATAAATAAGGATCTTTTTTATCTTAATAAATATCAGGTATATGGTTTGTACAATATACACATAATGCCCCTGTCTCCCAGCTCCGGCTCGGCCGAGGGACGATTCACACATAGTTCTCCTCCACGCTGTCCGTCTCTGCGGAGAATTTGGCTGCGGCTGGAAACAGAGAGAAGTGGTGAGGGGGGTGTGAGGGGTGACCAGGCTCTGGGGGTCCGTGCCCGCTGACCCCTGCCCCGCCCTGCTCACCTGAGCAGCTCCCGTAGTGGCGCACGCCGATGGAGCGGCCGCGGTGGCAGGTGGCTCGGCGCAGGTGGCACGCCGAGGGGTAGGTGACGTTGTTGTTGCCGCAGAGGGCGTGGTCCAGGCTGGTGGGCTCAGGGCAGGGGGCTGTCCGGCACATCACGCAGTGGGCGCTGCCCGTCTGGTCCACCACGCAGGTGTGGGTGCCAGGACACACCACGCTGGAGCAGGACTCTGCGGGGAGGCACAGGGTTGGGGTGACCTCAGGGATGGACACCCCCTTCCCACAGCTTTGGGCATCATCCCAGGGAAACTGGGTCCCCTCCCTCCTTTTGCTACCAGGGGACAGAGCAGAGCCAGGGGCCGGAGGGTTCTGATCTCCCCCATCAGTGACGTTCCCAAGGGCAGGGGCTGGCAGGGGCCGGCATCCTGAGCACAAGAGAGCTCATGACCTTGAGTCCCCAGGCTCGGCCCTGGCCAGAGCTTTGCCACGCGGGAGGAGCCGAGGTCCAGCTGCAGCAGCGGAGCGCAGGGCTGAGCCCGCTCGGCGCAGCGGGACCTGGCTGGGCCAGCGGCCGCACGCAGGTGCCTTGGCAGGGAAGCAGCAGCCACTGCGGCCAGGCTGGCAGCTGCCGTGCTGGCCCCGGCGAGAGGGAAGGGCAGGGTCACCCTGGACCAGACCCAGCACTGGAATGAGGGCGCACGGGGGTGGAGGGAGCCTGCGCAGCAGGATCAGGCCCTGCACAGGGCTCTGCTGGGCTGGGTGGAGGCTCGTGCACCCCCATCGTCCCTCCACCCTCCTCTCTTTCCCTGATGGATTGGAAGATTTGGCATCTGCAGCTCCCAACTCCCATTTCTTGCCCCACGCTTCCCTGCGCAGCCCAGTGCTCGACAGGCAAAGCCTTTCCAGAAAGGAGGGCTGGAAAAATAACCATAATCCTTCTGACAGCTCTTGGCAGGGCTGGGAGGATCACTGCACTCTTTACAAAAGAGGAAAAAAAGGGGCTTGACGTTTGTAAATGACATTTTAGGGACTGTTACTCCTCAGCCTGCAGCAAGGCCAAACCCCATTGCACCAACAAGCTGCAATGTCCCCTCAAGGGGCAATGAGACCCATGTCCTGTAGGGCACTGAACCAGGACAGACCTTCCCTTCTTGCACCACAGGGAATGGGGACAGGACAGGGACAGGATGGGGATGGGATGCAGTGGGGTAGGGGCACGACTACACCTACTTTTGCATTTGCCCTGGTACATCACTTCGAGGTCGGGGTGGTCTCTGCACTTGGCTGTCAGCAGGTCACACTCGTCCCGGTAGGTGTAGCCGTCGGAGCCACAGACCTGCAGCTTGCGGGGCAGGCTGGAGCAGTCGGGGGCACAGGCACACTGGGGACGTCCGTGCTTCATCTTGCAGACCTTGTCGGGGCCACACACCACCCCCTCACAGCTCTCTGGGGACAGAGGGCAGCAGCACATGAGGACGCAGCACTGGCTGTCACCCACCAGGAAAAGGTCTGCCCTGCCTAGCCCCACAGTGTGACACCAAGTGGGACAGGGACAGTATCACCCTTGTGGTCCCAAACGCCCCCCTGGGTCACAGCACGTGTGCTGACGCCGAGCTGTCCCAGCAGCATCTGGATCTGCTCAGCTCAGGAGCAGGTCGTTGGCTGCGACTCCACACAATCCTCCAGTGCTCGCCCCAGCCGGAGCCCCGGCTGCGCTCAGCACCAGCTCACTCCTTCCCATCTATTTATTCTTTGGAAGGAGACGTTTCTTTTTCTTGTGCAATGGAAAAATCTATCTCTACAAGGCCTCAGTTCCTCCAGAAGGAGCCGGGCTTCGCGAGTTGTCCGGGCGATCGGGAATGCCGCTCCCAGCAGACAATGCCCGGCCCTGTCTCGCTCCGTGACTGGAACACAAGAGCGGGAGGCAGCAGCCAGCGCCGGTCCCCAGACAGGCAGATGCTTTGTCCCCCCGGGTCACCTCCCGGCCAGCGCGGGGGCCAGGTTCAGGGGGTCCCGCCAGTGCCCCAGGACTGTGCCCACGCCGGCGGGGATGGAGAGGGGCCGCCAGCTCCAAGCAGGGGCCCATCCTGGTGTCCAGGGGCCCAGACACTGGTGCCTCTGCAAGGACAGGCAGAGGGGTCAGCAGAAGGGATGGGGAGCTCTGTCTGAGGCAGCTGGACTCCCCTTTGCCCCTCAAAGCACACACATCCCTCACCCCAAAAACGCCCCCATAGCTCCCAGGACACTGCTGGGACCCAGCGGCACCCATGAACAGGAATGCAGGGCAGGACCAAAAGACTTCCCAAGATGGGGATTCACCCCCAGCAGGAAGGATCCCGGCAGACAGGGTGTGTGCTGGGAGCTTTGGGAGGCACAGAGGGGGATTTCCCTGTGGGAGATGGGCCACCTCAGGAGACATGGAGGAGGAGGAGGGGGAGAAAGAGAAAGAGGAGGACAAGGAGAAGGAAGAAGGGGAAATTCCCTGTCTGCTTGGCCCAGCTGTCCCTGGGGGAAATTCCCTGCTGGGAAACACTTTCCCATTTTGCTCCCTGATTTCCATAGCTGGGGCCTGTCCAGGGAACAGAAGGCTGAGACTGGGGGACTCCAGGACACAGGGGGCCAGCTCTGTGTCCCAGAGCTGCCAGATCAAACAAGACCCTCATCACCTTCCACTCAGTGATGTTGCCGGCAGTGCAGAGTCCAATCATCCAGACTATCCCAGTAAGGGATAGTTGAAGCAGTTGGAGAATCTGCCCGTGACCCCAACCCTGCAGCCTGGCTTCCCCCTGCACTGCGTCCTTGGGGGGGACACCGTGTCCCCAGCAGCTGGAGCCAGGAATTTCACCTCCCCCCAGGGACCCATTTACAGAGCCCCGGGGGTCTGGTCAGCACCGTCCCCGGCTGCAGCCCACTTTATCCTGGAGTAACCTCTCCCAGCCTCGCAAGCCCGGGGAGTGGGAGCACAGCTCCTCTTATCCGCCCTCTTCCAAGGCCTCTGGAGCCTGGTGAGGAGCAGCACCAGCTCCATCTGGATGGGACAGGCAGGGGCTGGCTGAGGGTGGGGGGTTGTGGTGCACGTGCTGGCCAGGCTCCCCAGCGGTTTCCTCAAAGATCCTGCTGCCAGACACCAACAAACCCCAGGGAGCACAGCCCCCACCGTGGTCTGTGGCCACTAGCAGCCCCCCCGGTGTCCCCCAGCCTCCCAACAGAGCTAAGTGAGGTGAGTGCAGTGGTTGAGGGCTGCCTGTCCTCAGTGCACTTTGCCTCCAGCACAGGGGAGCCCCTGGAGAGGGTCCCAGTGCTCCCAGCTCCCTCTAAGCAGGGATGGGGCTGGGGCCAGGATCTCACTCAGCTTTTGGCTGGCACAGTGTGCAGCCCCAAGCTGCAGCAGGACAGGCCTGAGGAGCTGCCATTGCAGCAGTGCTGAGGGGAGCAGGGCTCTGGGGGAAGTGGTTTTGTTTAAAACCTTTTCCCCTTTAAGCAAATAACAACATGACCTTCCAAAGCCCTGCTCCTGCCTCCTGCGGGCAGCAGGTCCTTGAGCGTGTTCTCACACAGCCACGCAAGTGCTGGAGGATCCGCAGCTCCGGCACACGCCAAAACATCTGGCGGGGCTGGAACTCACAGCTGGAGAGTTTCCACTTCTGGAACTGCCCGTTACATAAAGCCATTTCACACACGCGCTGGGAGGAGCGAGGGGCAGCGGAGGGGAAGAAATAGAATCTTTTTTCCTTAGAAAAACCTGACCAAGTTTCCTTCTGAGCAGCCGTGGTGAGGGCAGGGGAGGGAGGCCCCAGCGCAGAGGGGTTAACTTGGGAACAGCCAGCCCCTGATCCTCTCCCTGCACTTGGCTGCCCGGCCAAGACCTGGGTCATGCATCCCTCTCCTCTGGGAGAGCAACTAAAATACACTCAAAATGAGAGCAGCCGGGGGACACAGGCTGTCCCGCCAGCCCTGATGCACAGCAGCATCCATCCAGGAGCTGCAGCAGCAGGAGCATGGGGCCAGCAGTCCCTGGGGTCCCTGTGCTGTCCCAGACCACCCTGTGTGGTGAGGGGCAGCCCAACTCTGTGCTACTGCATCACCCAGAGCTGCAGACCCTTGAGTATTGCCCCCAGGGCTCCACACATTCCCCACGGGCAGAGCTGAGCCCCACGGCAGCCTCTCACCCCCCCAACCTCCTCACCTTTGCAGGGGTGGCAGGTCACCAGCCCCAGGAAGCCCAGCAGGCTGATTTTGTTGCCTGGGTAGGTGTAGTTGGACCAGGCCACGTCCACGTTGCCGTTGGCACAGCATTCCTCCCACGTCACGCCTGTCTTCAGGATCATGGTGCACTTGGCCTCCTTCCCCTGTTGCAGCCAGCAGATTCCACCTGTGGAGAGGGCAGAGGGTGAGGGATCCCTGCTGTGCCAGGACCCCTGTGAAGAGCAGCAAGATCCTGGCTGTGGCTGGACCTTGGGGCAGAGGCACAGGGATCATTCCAGTGCCTGGGACAAGTTGGGGACCCTAGAGATGCTCTGTGCTGGCTTCTCTGGCACAAGAGCCGTCCCAGAGCAGGCATCTCCAAGGGTCCCTGGCATGGCAACTCAGTGCCCCCACAGTCACCCCAATGCTGCTGCCAGCCCTCTTCTGCCAACAGGCTCCAAACCCAGCACTTGGAGCACAGGGATGGACCAGTTATATCCCAGCACTCCCCGTGGTGCTCTGGGAGATGCCCAGCCTGCCAGCCAGGATCTGGGGTTGTAGCTTGCCTCTCTCCCTTGCTCTCCCCTGCCTGCCTGCATCTCTGCCCAGTTCCTCCCTGGCTCCACAGAGAGGGGTCCCAGCCCAGGGCACCAGACAGAGTGGGGCCAGTGGGTGGCTGCTGGGAGGGCTGGATCTCCTGGCATGTGCCAGTGGCCTCAGAGAGGGATGGAACTGTTCCCTGACACGGGAGCCCGACACCCACGGCCTCTGCAAGGAGCATTTGAGCCAGCGGCTGGAGCACAGGGCACTTGCCCCAGCCCTTGGGTCTGGGCCAGACCCGCGGCACCGGATCCCTCTGACTCAAAAGCCTGTTTGTTCCGTGACCCACCAGCGAATCAGTTAGATGAATTTTCTTTCTTTTTTTTTTTTTTTTTTTTTTTTTTTTTTTGTGAGTGATTTCTTTGCAATTTCCGCCTCTGCAAACCAGCCTCTTGTGACGCTTATTTGGGTTCGTGCTCTCATTAGCTGTGCTTGAGGTTTGCTAAACGGCGAAAGATGGAAGGGAGGGATGGGGGCAGGGACGGGTCTTGCGCTGCCAGGCGGGAGTCGCTCCCCTCCTAGGCAGAATTCACCCTGCTCCAAAGCAGAGCCTGGCCCCGTCCTGGACCCCCTGCGCCCCTCTCTTTCCTCACGCACACGATTCTGGTTCGGTCACAAGTACATGGGGCTCCCAGCCCGGCGGGGCAGCCGTGGATGGAGCAAACCCTGCGGGAATCAGCGCCTGGGCACCTCTGGCAGCACCAGCCGCTCCAGCACGCCGCTGCCATCGGGGTTCATCCTCCACGGATTTGTCCAATCGCTCTTCCAAGCTCAATTTCCCGTTACAACACCGCGCGGCCCCCGCTCCCCACGGAACATTCAGCATCGTGCGAGGGGAAGGTGGAAACTCCCGCGCCGCTGCGGGAGAGGCGACACCGGCGGCACCGCAAGGCTCCGAGGCGCTGGGAAGGGCTGATAAAGCCCCGGTCCGGGGTCTCGGGACGGCCTCTCCCACTGTCCCGACGCCGCCCAGGCACGGCGAAAGCCGCTAGCACCGGCAGCGGAACCGGGAGAGTCCAAGCCCCGAACTCCACACCCTGCTCATGGACCGGCCCTGCTCCCGGCCCGTCCCACCGGGGGCACGCAGCCCCGAGCCGAGTCTGCCGCCCGGGAACAGGGATCCCCCGGGACACACCGGGTGCGGGATGCCGGGGCCGGGCAGCGGCACCGCCGCGATCCGGGACGCGGCAGCGGAGCCGTGGGGGGACCCGGGCGGTCGCTCCCGCCGTGCAGCCACGGGACCCGCCCGACGGAGGGACGGCGGGGACCGGGACACCCGAGCGACACCGCCGGGCACCCGGCAGCCGCCGCTCCGCCCGGTAAAGCGGTTTGCGCCGCCGAGAGCCCGGCATCCGCCCTGCGGGACGGGACAGCGGTGCCCGGGGCTGCCGCCCCATAACGGCGCCGCGACCCCAGGCCGGGCCGCCCCCGCCCCGAACACCTGCCGGCGGGAGCGGCGTTAGCGGCGGCCGGGGCGGAGCGGGCGGATGGACTGCGCCGGGACCCCCGCCGGGACCGGGACCCCCAGGGCTCTTACCGTGCGCGGCGGCGGGGCTGCAGAGCGCCAGCAGGCAGAGCGCCAGCCGCAGCGGCATGGCCGGGCCGGGCGGGGACGGGCCGGGACGGGCCGGGGCGCTCCGGTGACCTGTTGCTGTGAGGCGGCGGCGAGGCCGACGGAGCTATAAAGCGGCGGGGCGGCGTGAATCACCGGGCGGGGCGGCGCGGGGGGGCCGGGGCGGGGGCAGCGGCGGTGGAGTCGGGGGGCAGCGAGGGGGGATGAGCGCGGGGGGGGGGCGGCGGGAGGCAATGAGGGTCTGATCGTCACCGGGTGGGCGGGGGGGTCGTGTCCGTGCGTCCCCCGGGGAGGGCGGGGACCGGCACCCCGGCACTGAGATGGGTCGGGGAAGGTTTGGAGGTGCCCTCCGTGATCGGGGTGGAGCGGAGCAGAGCAGTGTCCGGGCAGACCCCGAGGCGTGGGGGACCCCAGAGCGCTCCCCTGCCCGCACGGCTGTGCCTTCCCCACCCATCCTCGCACGAAGCCGAACCTGCCTCCTCCCAAAGCAGCCCCGGCTGGCAGCAGGGGTACCGTGTGCGCTGTCTCATCTGTGGCTCCTTTCATCTCTGCTCCCCAAACTCTGCTCTCTCACGGCTCGGCTGGTACCCAACATCACCCCCAAAACTCAGAGGGAAACTGAGGCACCACCCTGAGCCCTGCCAGGCAGGGAAGAAGAAGAACTGTGAGGCTGTACCCCCAGGGCACGTGCTGCCACTGTCCTCCATAGTTGTCCCCATCACCGTGAGGCCTGAACTGTTCCCCTGGGCTGGGGAGCTGCAGCTGGGCCAGTGCTGCCAGGCTTTCAGGGGCTCCCAGGCTTCGTGGGGGTCCCACAGGACAGGGGAGGGCAGCAGAGAACCCAGGGCAAGGCAGGTCAGGTTTGGCCTTGCTCCTTGCTTGGTGCCACCACAAAGAGATCACCCACCCATCTGAAGGGGGGTCAGGATGTACCAGGGATTGTCACCCTGCTCCCCAGGCAGAGTGTTGGGGACACAGGGCTCTCTGCCACAGCCCAGGGCCCTCTCCAGCCCCAAGCGCCTTGTCCAGCTCCCGGCCGTGCAGCTGAGGAACGTTTCACCCCGTGCACTGGCCCCAGCTGAGGTCATGTTTTCAGCAGGGCTGAGCCGGGCTCTTTCGGAGAAGGGCCCCGGCCACAAGGCCCACGGGACCCTGCACCACCCCTCCGGCCCAGCAGCAGCCTCCTGGCTCTGAGGAGTGCCAGCACAGCACGAGCAGCTTGGTTTGGCGTGGGATGGGGCTGGACACAGCTTTGGTCCCGTGGGACATGGAGCAGCCTGGGTCTCACAGCAGGAGGAGAGGGTGCAATGAATGTCGTGTGCCAGCATGGACAGGGAGCAGTGTCACTGGCACTGCCACATCTCCATCCCTCCCTCCATCCCTCCAGCCAGCAGGCTGCCTCTCACCAAAGCAGATCTTCCCTCCCTTCCCCACTTACAGCCCTTTGCTCCCCCAGGGAGGGGTTGGGAATAGGAAGGGCTGGGTTTATTCCAGGTGGCACTGGTGCCATCCACAGGTACAGGAGCCCTGCAGCACCTGGCACTTCCATACAGCGGTGGTGGGGACAGGAGCACTGACCATGGTGGGTCCTGGGGGGAAGGACAGAGTCAGCAGCCCCTGGCCACCAGGCTCCCAGTGTGCTGCTGTCCCTGGCCCTGGCTCTGCTCCAGCCCTGTCCTGGCTGGGTGACCCAGGCTCGCTCGGCCGCCTCGGAGCGGTTGCCCATGTAAGGGCAGAGGGCTGGGGAGCCAAACTTCCAAGCGGGATGTCCGTGAGCGAGTGGGTGGTGATGCACTCACTCACATGCTCCAGGATGCGAGAGGAGCTTGCAGAGGCCAGGAAGGGATTTTCCTTGGCTGCGAGTGGGGTTGCACAACCGCTGGCTCTGGCAGGGAAGGGGTCAGACCTCGCTCGGAGCAGCAGGCGCTGCTGCATCTGTAAGGGAGCAGCCAGGCTCCTCTGGTAGCCAGGAGGGAAGTGGGTCCCTGAGCCAAAAGGTGCTGAGAGTCCTGATGAGGCTGCCCTGCTCCCAGGAAAACCATGCTGGGGGCTCTGCTTGCCACTGTCCTGGCTGTGGCTAAAGCAACTTGCCTGTGGTGATACCTCAGGCGGGGGCCAAGGCTGATTCTCAAGCAAAGCTGGGAGCAAAATTCCACTGGCCAGTCCCACGCACAGGGTGATGCTGCCTCCCTGAACCTCACGGACACCCCAGGATGTGACTGAGCCCCAGCAGCACCCACGGAGTGAGTGGGGTGAGGAGCTGGCCTGGGATCTGTGGGAAGGCAGCCCTGCAGCACCCAAAGGGAGACAGAGGAACCCCTGGGCCAGGCTGGGGGTGGCGGGAGGCACTGGAGCGGGGACAAAGGAGCCCTTTGGAGCACAGTGAATGGTGGCTTCACATCTGACCTTTCCTCCGGGCACTGGTGCCATGCTGGGTCAGGGCTGCAGCAGGATTTTGGGACAAGGTTCATACCCAGCCACTCTTCCCCCAAAACCCAGCTGCTGCACGCTGCTGCTGGGTTCCTTTAAGGAGGGAATCTCGCCTCTCTCATCAGTTCAGGCTAATTAAACTCTGCTAAACCAATTAGAGCTGCAATTTGCAACAAGACGTTCTATTGAGAAGAAGAGCCCAGGGTCAGGGCAGAGGTTTCATACCGCCGGCGTGGATCTGTGGGCAGGTGTTGGCCGGGGCCCTGAATGTTGCCATTTCCCTGTCAGAGCGAGGTGATCCTGGCCCCATTCCTCTCCTCACCGCAGTGGGATGCCCCAGTTTCTCTCATGCAAGCAGAGATGCTGCCAAACACCGCAGTGGGGAGAGGGGCTGCTGGTGGGGGCTGCACAGCCCCAGCTCAGGTTTATCCGTGAGCCCAAGGGACCCCAGGAACCCTTGGGGGCAGGGTCAGCACAGCAGGGCCAGCACAGCAGGGCCAGCACAGCAGGGCCAGCACTAGGGCTCAGTGTGCCCCCAGCACAGGGGGACAGGACTGAGCTTTGGTCACATCCCTTGGATGAATTTATGGCGAGTGGCCAGAGCAAGGCGTGAGCCGAGGGCACGGCCCCGCGGCTGCTGCCGGCAGCCTTGACCCTGGGGCGGGATTTTCTCCTGTATCCTCACGGCTCCAGCCCAGTGAATTAACTCAGTGCTTGTTTGGGGAGAGAGTGTCAGGACGGCACCTTGATGGGCGCATTCCACCCCCAGCGCTGACACGGAGCTTCGCCCTGCGCCCCGGGGCGGCAGCGTCACTGCTCCGTGCCTCAGTTTCCCCATCTGCTGAGGTGAGATAATGCTCCTCTGCTTGATCCTGCGCTATCTCCCAGGAAGGTTGCAGGGATTAGTTTGCTAATGTTTGCAAGGAGCTTTGAAGATGAAAAGCCGTGAACAAATGCCAAGAAGTGCTGAGCTGGATTCTCCTCGCCAAGTAATCGTTTCATGTTCCTGGGACACTTCCACTTCTGTGGATGAAGGAAGGCAGGGCGGGAGTGCCAGCATTCAGGGAGGGCCAGGAGGCTGACATACATTCCCAAGACCTGCCCCTCCAAATCTGATCACCCATTCTGTTTGATTCCTGATCAAATTCTGGTCCCTCCTGCTGATGCCCAGACCCCCTCCCTGCTGCTGACACCAGCACCCTGCAGGCCCCAGCACCACAGGAAGCATCACCCTGGGGGGATTCACTCCCTCTCTCCTTCTCAGAAATGTCCTCCTCCTCTGCAGTGCTTTGGGTGCCCTCAGCAAGAGCCACACTTGGCCAACGCCTCTTCTTTTTGAATCTTTGGTCTCAGTGCCACCAGCTCTGCCCTGAACTGATGGGAGATGCTCTGGGCTCTGTCCATGCTGGAGGAAATGCCAGTGCTTGGAGCCAGGGGGTGCAAGCAATGTGGAGCAGAGTCTGGGAAGGCTGGGATGCAGGAAAGCAGCAAGGTCATCCCATCCCATCCCATCCCATCCCATCCCATCCCATCCCATCCCATCCCATCCCATCCCATCCCATCCCATCCCATCCCATCCCATCCCATCCCCATCCCATCCCATCCCATCCCATCCCATCCCATCTCACCCTGGAGAACACGTGTTTCTCTCAGCAAGGAGCAGCTGTCTCGTGGCTCCAGTTCCACCTCTTCTGTCCACACACACTGATTTCCAGCTGCTGTAGCGAGCTCCTTACAGAACAATCCCGTTGCCCACATGGCTGAGCCTGGTGGGGTTGGCCTGGCCGGGCTCAGCCACGCGTGACACAGGCTCTGTGTGTGTGTGTGAGTGAGTGTGAGTGTAAACAAGCTGTGAGTCAGCGCCGGCGGCCGTGCGGGTTCCCAGTGCGAACGAAGGGCAGGAGCAAAGCGAGCCTGGAGGGGAGAGCTGGGAGCTCCATGGAACCGTGTGGGGCTGAACTGGGTCCAGCAGAGCCGGGAGTCGGGAAAACCTCCCGGGTCATTACTTGGTGAGGCTGGGGAGAGGCGCTGCGGAAGGCAGCTGAGCTGCACCGGGAAGGGCAGCGGCTGCTCCGCTGATCTTCGCTCCCAGAGCAAGGTGCTGGTTATTGATTGGGGTGGGACAGGCTGGTGGCTGCCCTGCTCCCATATGAGCCACGAGGAGGATATGGATCCCATTGGCACTGCAATCCCAGCATCCTGGCCTTGCCAGCTGGGTGGCCCTGCAGGATCCTCATCCCATGGGCCACTAAAGAGCAAAGCCACCACGGGTCACATCCTCCCTGGAGTCCACATCTGCCACACAGGCCCTGTCAGCCAAACAGCCTCATTGCTTGGCCCAGGCTGGCAGTTGTTCGAAAAGCATGTTTTTCACATTAAAATTTCCCTTGAAGAACAATGGTTTAAACCAAGCATAAAAAAGGAAAGAATCCAAAAAAGAAAAAAAAGAGAAAGGAAAATTTTTGGTGGAGCCCAAAAGCAGCCCCCTGGGACCATGAACTTCCCCTCAGCCCCCCTGTCCTGGCTGCTCCCAGGGGAAGGTGGGCCAGGAAGGACCACCAAGATGCCACCAGCCCTTTCTGATCCAGGGATCAGAGCCATGTAGGGCTGGGGACCACCCGCCACCAGCGTCCCTCAGCCCTCCCAGCCTGCTGGTGGTGAGGACAGGGCTCAGCCTGCACCGCTGGGTCACCGTGAGCTGCTGGATCACTGCCAGGTGGGATCCGGACCTGCAGCCTGGAGGTGTGAGGTTCCAGGAGATGAGGTGGGGGATGTAAATCTCCCGATCTGTCTGAGCAAATTCAAAGGAGGCCGATTCAAATCCGCCGTGACACGACTGGCTCGGGGCGGGTAGACAATCCCTGCAGTGTCTGTAAGGAATCTCGCCGCTTTCCTTTGAGTGGCCTCCAATTTATTAATTAAAATAGGCAATTATATATGATGTGGGGTGGAGGGGAGCAGGGAGACCAGCTGCACCAGTTATTCTCACTTGGCAAGAATTGCTCTGGAAGCTGCTCTGGCTCCAGGAGGTGCTTGTGCTTCCCAGGGCTCAAGGCAGAGCCTGGGATGAGCCTGGAGCTGCCCCTGTGCCTCCAACACCTGGGCAGCGTGGGCGCTTCAGCTCCAGTCACCATTTTCTTTAGGAACACAGGGTCCAGAGGCCAGGAGGAATCCCCTGACCCCCTGTCTGGGGCACGTGTCCCCTGCACTGCTCAGCCCAGGTGGGATGGTGACTCTGAGCTGCTGGAGGAGCCTCCCACCCTGTCCCATCCCCTCAGACAATGGCAGCCCTGGGATATTTTCTGACCGATTTGGGAGCGGGTTCTGTCTAACAATGACTCGATTCCACCTGGGGAGGTGTCACCTCCTCGTCAGCCCTCTCGGGTGAGGGTGCAGTTTGCCTTTCTGCAGCACCGTGGGAAAATCCTTCCCTGGGTGACTCAAATCTGCTCGTGACCAGAGGCAGCTTCCTTGGAGGCAGCAGAAGGAAGGGGGACAGCCAAACACAGAACCCCCAAACTTGGGGTGCCTGAGCAGCATCAGAGACAGGCTCTCCATGGGATGTTCATGCCCTCTGTGGGGAGGAATTGTGGCTGGGGCCAAAGTCGGGGCATGGGGCTGTCTGGGAGCCTCAGCCCCTGGAGAAGGGTGATCCCCTCTCCATGGTCAGCACCAACAATGAGGGATGGGCAGGGGGCTTTGGCTGTAGGTCATGGGCAGAGGCTGCAGTCCTGACATGGAGGCAAACCCCAACAGATGAATGAGGCGCTTTTGGGGGACCTTTCCCACTGCTGTGTGCCCTCAGCACTGGGGCTGTGGCCGTTCTGCTGCCCTTATCTCCGTGTGCATCCACATCCGCTGCCATTTGCATCCCAACGAGTGTTGCCACGTTCAGCTCCCACAGCTCCTGCGTCAGGGAATTCCAGAAGGACAAAGTCAGTGGAGCCGGATCCTTCCCCCCCCCATCCCACAAGCACCCGGCACCCATTTGATCAAGTGGCAACTTGTCCTGCAGCCGTGAAACAGGGCAGTGGAGAACCGCAGGGAAGGAGCTTCCCTTGGGGTGTGAAATGCCCCATCCGGAGCCGCGGGCTCTGCGTTGAGGCTCCGGGCTCTGTCTGGCTCCCGGCTGGGCCACGACGCACTGTCTGGACCCACCTCTTGAATAAAAGGGTTACGGGAGCAGCAATTTCCTCATCACCTGTAAATAAATGCCAACGTGCCTTATCAGCGGCCGGGATCATCGATCAGCCACTGAACTCTCCCGATCTGTCCCGCAGCTGCAATTCCCACACCACCACCGAGCCCTCCCCAGCTGCTGAGCGGTGACCCAGCCCTCAAGCGCTGGGTTCCACCAGTGTCCAACTCACGGCGTCTCACCCCGTCCCTGTCCCCTCGCAGAGCTCTGCCGAGCTTTCCGCGGCTCCTGAGCTGCTCCACAAATCCCTCCCCGGCTCCATCACCCGGCAAAGCCGGAGCAGCAAATCCTGGGCTGCAGATGCCACCTGCTGGGAGCGGGGCTGGTGTCGCTGGCTCGAAACCCAAGACCCCACAGCCCCACTATGCAGAACCCTTAAAATCCCACGGTTCTGCCACTCCAATCCCGCCCCGCAGCCTCGCCATCCCCCTTCCCCAAAACCTCACAACCGCACTGCGTGGATACCCCAAAATCTCCCCAGTCACACCACCCCAAAACCCTGAGACTTGGGACCCCAGTGAGGTCCAGGCAGATCCTCTGCTCTCTCAAAAGCTGCAGCTTGGCCAAAACGCTGGACCTGAACCTGGATCTGAACCTGAACTGAGATTCTCAGGTCCCAGAAATCGAGATTCCACTTCTAAACCCCAAAAACCTCCCCAGCACCCTCCAGCATCCACGGGGATAGGTCTGAGAGAAACACTCAACCTGAGAATGTTATGCCAAAATGGAACATTCCAGGTTTTTCGGGGCTATTGCAATTTGAAGCAGATCCCGAGATTTCACTGGGAATACCTCTTTTTCCTCGTTTCGGGGGGACTCAGCCTCTCCCCAGCTCATTTTCTCCTCTTCTTTTAAAAATTAAATAAATAACTCAGCTTTTGAGTTGATATTTTAAAACCCGGGGGTCCATTGGGGCTGAGAGAAGGATCAAGTGTCAGACGGTGGAGGGGAGAAGGAAGGATGGGGGGGTTCCCGGAATAGGGGGGCGCTTCCCGGAATGAAGGGGGGGTTCCCGGAATCGGGGAGCCAGTCCCTCCGCTTTCCCCGGCCACGCCCCCATCGCCTTATATGGTCAGGTCAACGCCCACTCACGGTGGTGACAGAAGCCCCGCCTCCGATAAGCCCCGCCCCCTCAGCCATTGCGCCCCTCCGCGTTTGCGCCGCGAGATGTCCCTTGTCCCCCCTCGGCCGCCGTCGGCGCCGCGGCGCGCGCGGGGGGGCGGGGCCGGCGGGTAGGGAAGATGGCGGAGGCGTCGCCACAGCCGGGCCGGTTCTTCTGCCACTGCTGCTCGGCCGAGATCGCCCCGCGCCTGCCCGTGAGCCGGGGACCAGGGGAGGGTCACCGGGGAGGGCCGGGAGCGTGAGGCAGGGCCGGGCGGGGGCCCCGAGGGGGCGGGCACGTGGGGCGAGGCCTGAGGGGCCCAGGGGGCCTGAGCGGCCAGGAGGCGGGGGGTGCCCCGTAGGGCTCCACCCGTGGCACCGGGGCTCGGGGGCGTTGAGAGGGGCTGGAGGAGGCGTCCGTAGCGAGGGAACGGGGCTGCGGCGACGAGGGCAGAGGGATCTGCGGAGGGAACGGGCCAGCCTGGCCGAGGGGCAGCAGCTGGGCGAGCCGCGGCGGGGGCGGCGCTGCGGGAGGGGCCCTCGGCCCTGTTCGGCCCGGACGGGGGGGCCCGCGGCGGTTCGAGCGCTCCAGCCGCCCCGCGGGGAACGGCTGGGCCCCGCCGCGGAGCCGCTCTGGGGCAGGAGTCCGTCCGGCAGCAGCCCCAGGGTCCTGCTGTGACACTCCCAGCCCGAGCAGCCTGATCCCATCCGGTGCCACGTGAAGCGCCGCGGGTTGTTGGAGGGGTTTCTCGGTTGTCTTTCAGGAGGGTTTAATGAACAGGACAAAAGCCCCGCGGTGGTGGCGGCTGGGGCGCAGGGAGGTGCACGGTAATACGGAGATAAAAGTGCTGTGTAGGCACCTGGGCAGGTACTTTAATCACACAACAAAATCCGGTGTGTGTGGAGCTCGTCCTGGTGTGGGTGGAAAAGGAGTGTGGGCTGTTGGGGAGGATCTGGTGTTCCCCTACTCGGCTTCCTGAGATGTTAAATGCGATTTGGAGAGTCTTGCTGGTCTCTTTATCCTGACACTTTTCACAGCACCTTGTCCCAAAAGTCGTTGCTAGTTGCTGGCCCTCAACTTGAAAAGGCTCTGATGACAAGCAGAGCTGTCCCTGCCGGGGCTGGTTGGTTTGTGACACGATTTGTCCTTTTGCCCTCTTGTCTGGGCCAGGGTGGGCCATGCTGGGGGCTCCCACTTGTGTGTCAGAGTGAGGACAAGCCCTTGACTGTGCTCCTGCTGAGCTCACATGGGCTGTGGGCAGGAGCCAGGAGGTAACCCAGAAAAATCTGTTATTATTTCTGTTCAAACAGCCCGTGCTGGGCTGTGCTCACATCTGGTTGTGTGCACTTGGCTGGGTACACCTGGCTGTGCCAGCTGGGTGCTCCTGGCCAGACTGGGCCAGGCAGGGAACGAGTCCTGTGTTTGGGGGCTCAGGTCTGTGAGTTCATGAACTTGTTTTGGGGATTCAGGTTCACTCAGGTTTCACTGGGGTTTCACTCAGGTTTCACTCACCGTCTGTAGGCGTAATAACCAGAGCTGCCAAAGGAGGGACTCAAACAGCCCGAGAAACAACAAACTTTGACATTTGTGCTGTTCCAGCTGCAGAGGAATGTGCTGATCCCTGTGCTGTGAGCACACAGACACACAAACAGCAGCTCCCTGCAGCAGGGTGCTCAGGCCATGGTCATTCACCCCCGTGCCACGTGTGTCTCCACCAGTTTGTGCTGGTGGGAAGCAATGCAAAGGGGCAGGGAGTTTCATGGGCTGCAGTTCCCTGTGCTCACACAGGATGCAATGCAAAGGGGCAGGGAGTTTCATGGGCTGCAGTTCCCTGTGCTCACACAGGAGTCCCTGAGCTCAGACCTGGTGTCAGTGGTGCAGAGATGGTTGTTCCACAGTGGCAGACGGGGAGTCCTGCTTGGAAGAAGGAGCAGCCACCTCTCTCAGTGTGTTCCTGAGCCTCAGAGCTCCTCTATCTCCCTGGGCAGATGGGGCACATGCAGTGGCTCTGAGCTGTGCTCCTTCCCTGGGGCTTTATTGGGGTTGGCTGCAGGGGCCAGAGGAGTGACCCCAAGGGCTTTATGAACAGCCACAACTCCTTGGGGGAATCCCTCAGTCTGGCTAAGGGCTGTGCCAATTCCAGCACAGCAGCAAAAGGAAGTGGCATTATTTTTAGAAGCTCTTAAATGCCTTCTGTGCTGAGCCCAGCTCTGCCAGCACAGGGATTTGGGGTGGTGTGTGCCTGCTGTGGGGCAGGGGGTGGGATTGGCTCAGTGCTGCTTCTTCAGTACCGGAAAGTGGAAGTTCCCTTTCAAAGTCTCCAGTGCTCTGCTCAGGCCAGGGTTGTTGTGGAGGATAAATTCCTCACTAACCCAGGAATGGTGAGGAAGTGGCTGTCACAGGTGCTGCACACTGAGCCTGTCCTGGCATGCTCAGTGCCCAGGGCACTGGGGTGACAACAGGTCTCTGTCGTGAGCTCTGGGTGTGGGAGTGTGAGGTCCTGGCTGCAGAATGACCCAGAGTGTCCCTGTGTGCTGTGAGGCCCAGGCTGTGTTAGTGACAGGGACCAGTCAGCCTCCCTGAGCACCATGGCCTCGCCGAGTTCCTGCTGCCATTCCCACATTGTTTCCTGCTCCCCAAAACACGAAGCTGGGCCAAAGTTTGAGGGTTGCTGCACAGGGAGTGTTGGAGGTTTCACTTTCACTTCACTGGAACTGCATCAGCTGGTAGCTAATGCTGTGTCTGTGCTGGGAATTAATCAGCATCACCCTCATAATTCTTAAGCTGAGCTCTGGCCTCACTGGCTCAGGAAGCCAAAAGTTGGGGTTTGGGGTCACTCTGGGACCGTGGCATGTGCTGGGGATGGCAGACTGCAGGACCCTCACACCCTGTAACACCCTGCAGCTCTGGGGTACCACTTCCTTCTCTCACCCAGTGTGTCTTCTCCTGCAGGACTACATCTGCCCACGGTGTGAGTCTGGTTTTATTGAAGAGCTTCCTGAGGAGCCAAGGTAATGTGCTGCCCCAGGGGCTGGTGCTCCAGTAAGCCCAGCTTGCTTTGCTCTCTTCCTAATTCATAGGCAATGTTTGATATAAAATGCACCATTTGGATTGCTTCTGCCCCAGCTTTGGCTCATCTTTCCTCACTTTTGGAATATGGTGCTTTGTTGGCAAAGTTAGCATCCACAGGCTGATCTGCCATGGCAATGCTGAGGAGTGGAGCAGGAAGGGTTTGATTTCAAACAAACATAAAAAAATGGTTGGGAGGCTTTTCCCGTGCTGTGTCTTAGCTCTGACTTGATCTGAGTCATCAGGGCAGAGATAAGCCCAGAGAGAGGGATCTGGGAATGGTGAGCGCATGGACACCTCATGTAAGTAGTGACTGTGTTGGGGATGAACAGCAAAATATTGTGGCTGAGACTTTGGACTCTGCCCTGGAGCAATGAGGTCTGCATTTCTGTGCTGCTCTGCTGCCACTGGTGGCAGGAGCAGCAGAAATGTTGTAAAATGTTTCAGTTGTGTTTGTGGGGCCCCAGCTGTGACTGGCTCCAGGACAGGCTGTGGGCAGTGCAGGGGCCAGGGGCAATGGGTGTTGCTGCCTGCTGATTGTGGTGCATGGCCTGGGGCTCCTGCACTGAGCAGGTGATGTTTGGTTTTACCACACCAGCCCTGGAGCCTGGAAATCCATTCTGACTATTTTGGTGTTTCCTTATGACCTTGGGAGAGTCACGGAATTGTTGAATCTCATTGGTTTCGGTACCGTGAATGCAAAGCTTGGTTCTGAGCAGAAAATATTCCTGCAGCTCTGAAAGCAGAAGTCTGACAACATTTAGAGTTTTCTCAATATCCTGAGCCGTTGGGTTACGTGCTTCTGCAGTAGAGAAGTTTCTTTGATTCAAGATTAGACTTATCGTGTCTTGGGGTCACAGCGATCAGCATTTGTGCTTTTAAGTCTTCCTGGTGCTCTGGAGGATTAGCTGGTGTGTTTGAGATGGATTGTGGGGGAAATCCTCGCTTGACATCGTGGTTCAGGCACTTCTCTGCAGCCTCATGAGATCTAATAGCATAGGGAGAAATGGGTGAGGATGTGGGAAAATGAAAGGTTTGGGGAGGGAAAATTCATGTGGGCGATGAGAAAATCAGCAACTGAGGGAGGACCAGGTTCTGCTGAGCTGCCTCTGCCCTGGGATGGGAGGGGGGCAGAAAAGCCTTGGAAGCTGCTATGAGAAGATTACCAGTGCTCTTCATTCCCCATAGGAATGCTGACAATGAGACCAGCTCCTCTACGTCAGCCACTGATCAGAGCAGGCATCCTTTTGAGGTGAGCAAGTCCTTTCTCTCTTCCAACACCTTCTGAAGCTTTGCTGTTGGGTTGAGTATTTTTCCAATAGTGCGTTGTTTAAACGTTCCCCAGATCATGACAGAATTTGGAAAGGAGGAATTAATATCCTCCACATGCTGCTGCTGAAATTTCTGCATACCATATTTTTTGCTGCGTGTGTTATGTAGGACCATCACTCGTAGCCGATTCCCGTCGTGAGGGGGCTCAGCAGGATTTGGAGAGCAGGATTTGGGTGTGTTGCTATGCAGTAGCCTCAGCTCAGAAGCAGCAGTGACACACCAAAGAGAAACCAGGGAACTGTGATTATTTCTGCCTCCGTGTGCAGTTCCAGTGTCTGTTCCTCACTGAGCTCTGCCAAGGGCACTGGTCCCAGTGTCACCCCAGGCCTAGGGTTCACTGTGGGCAGCTGCTGGGACACCGTGGGAGCCGAGGGCTGTTCCTCCTCTTGTCACAGTCTGTTCTCTGCATTCCCTCCCTCCCTCTCTCCCTCCCAGAATGTGGATCAGCACTTGTTCACCTTGCCCCAGAGCTATGGCCAGTTTGCTTTCGGGTTCTTTGACGACAGCTTTGAGTTTCCCTTCGCGTCCAACGTGCAGCCGGAAGACAACCGGGACTCGGAGAACCGGCGGGAGCGCGAGCACCAGTCCCGGCACCGCTACGGCGCCAGGCAGCCCCGTGCCCGCCTGGCCACGCGCCGAGCCTCGGGCAGGCACGAGGGTGTCCCCACGCTGGAAGGGTGAGAACCACTCTGGGAGCTGGGGAGGGAGCCCTGTTGTTCCTCACCTTTTCTCCTGGCTTCCCAAACAGCATCCCAAAGCTCTCCAGCACTGCTCTGGGTGCTATCTGTGTCCCGCCTGAGCCTATTGGCAGCTCCTGCTCGGGGTCTGTTGGGGCTGTTTCAGCTAAGTGGTGAACTATGGCTGGGAGTTTTATCCTGTAGTGGGAAAATATTCCATGGTCATTGCCAGGTGTTGCAAAAATGTTGTACTTGCTGTGAGGGGAAACAGAAGAGAACGACAAACAGTATTTGTGTAAGTGCACCCTGGGAGCCACTCACCATCATGTCCCTTTATGAATCAAATACTGAAACCTTATCAGTGACTGATCACTCCATAAGCTGCTATTGCAATTGCTGTAGGGTATTTTTAATTGCCTCCAACAATGTGACAGTATTCAGCTTATTCAGCCTCTCCCTCCACGCTGGGGTGCTGGGCTGGGAGCCAGCAAACTTTAATTCTTACACAATCCTGATTTTCTTGTCTTTCAGAATTATCCAGCAGCTGGTCAATGGAATTATTGCACCGACCACAATTCCAAACCTAGGCCTGGGCCCTTGGTGAGTTGGAGGATGTGCTGCTCTCTCTGACAGTGTCTCGTTGGTGCTCCAGGATGAACTCACTTGCTGTCCTTGCTCTTCAGGGGAGTCCTGCACTCAAATCCGATGGACTATGCCTGGGGTGCCAACGGCCTAGATGCGATTATCACACAGGTAAAACTGGGATTCACCACAGTCTCCATCCTCCTGTGTGGTGCTGCAGGAGGGGCAGCACCTGTGGTGGTACAGGGAACGAGGGGCTGTGGGGACTGGAATGGGAAAGGGTCCAAGTGCCCTGGCTCAGGAAACGAGTGGATTCTGTGTGCTGCTGGGCTCACCACTCTCTTCTGCCTGCCTGGCCGGTTGTTTTTCCAGTTACTGAATCAGTTTGAAAACACTGGACCGCCGCCAGCGGACAAAGAGAAGATCCAGGCCCTCCCCACCATACAGATCACACAGGAGCACGTAGGTACGTGTCTGCTCCATGGAGTCGTGCACAGAGTGCTCCCTGGAAGCTCTGTGTAATGTTTTCTTGGGACTTAAATTTTGTCTGCTTGTACATTTGAGGCATAAAACATTTCAAAGTGGGCAGAGAGCTGAAGGGGCTCTGTTACACTCACACAAAAAAAGAGCAGTGTAGGCTGGATGGATTTGCCCTGGGGAGGTTGTGAGAAGTTCAGTGTGGATCGAAATGGAAAAGCAGAAGGAAAGGATGAGGCATACCCAGGGCAGGGGGAGGTGGGGTGATGGTGTGGGGACTGCAGAGCACCAAGCTTTCCTCCTGACAGGGATGGAGCAGTGGGGGAGAAGGATGCTGAGTCCTGGGTCGGGGGCTTTGCGCGTCGTTCTCTCCTCCTTTGCTCAGCTGGGCTTGGCTTTCCCTGTGTGATGCAGATTCCGGGTTGGAGTGCCCTGTGTGTAAGGAAGACTACACAGTCGGGGAGAACGTGCGGCAGTTACCGTGCAATCACCTGTTCCACGACGGCTGCATCGTCCCGTGGCTGGAGCAGGTGAGTGCAGGGCGGTGCCTGGGGCGTGCAGCACTGGGGGTTTTGTCTGGTCCTGCTCCCCTCTGTAAATATTTTCCTACCTCCATGATGAGGCCTGAGCACGAGCAGCCTGTAGTCAGAGGATGGAGTGTCATCCCAGCCCATTCCTCAAGTGCTGCTCCCCTATTGTGTTTCTAATCCCGTTTCCCGTGTTTCTTGTTTTGTTTTTTTTGTCTGCTCCCCAAAGCATGACACGTGTCCCGTCTGCCGGAAAAGTTTAAGTGGACAAAACACTGCCACAAACCCCCCAGGACTCACAGGGATGAACTTCTCGTCATCCTCCTCCTCCTCCTCTTCCTCCAGCTCACCAAGTAATGAAAACTCATCGAACAACTCATGAATCTTAACGCACCCTCTGTCCCCGGGGCCCTTCCACTGTTCCCCTTCCCTCCCTGGCCACCGCGAGCAGCCAAAGGGGCTTCCAGAGCAGAGCGAGGGGAGGGGACGAGGCAGGAGCAGTGCCCCCCAGAATTTTCTTTTGATTTCTGAAGACACGGAGACTCTGGGTCCTTCAGAGATGAGAAGCCTCAAGTTCTGTGATGAAAAAGGGGGGAAAGAGCTCTGTCTGTCAATAAAAACATCCTCTTTGCGTGGACTTTACCCATTGCAGTGCGAGGCTGCTGCGCTCCCCGGCTGGGAACCCTGAGGTGCTGAGCGAGTGGTTGAATCCCGAATGGAAAGATTGTTTGTATGGGTTTGAATTTGAGATCCCTTTCTTTTATTTCTTTTGCTCCTCCTCCCCTTGGATACTATCTTTTCTGCTTTGGAGATTGAAGTCTAAAATGGAAGCATAAGGAAGCATAAGGATGCTGCCTCCCCCCAGGATCGCCATCTGGGGAGGACCAATAGCTGTCACTGAAACAGGAACTCTCAAGTAGACCCCGGGATCCTTCCCTGTCCTATCTCGAGTCCCATTTATTTCTCTTTATAACCTCGCCCGCTGATACTCAACACTGAAAGGGGTTTTTATAATCTTAAATTATTACTGTTGTCAATAAATGGACATTTTAGCTCTGCGAGCCGTTATGCATGATTTGAGGAAAGCTACAGGGTAAGCTCTGAGGCCACCAAGCTGTCCTGCCTTCCCTGGGCAGGCTGGGCCTGTCTGAGCCCTCCTGCGTGCTGGGAGTTCCTGTGGGAGCCACTGCCAGCCTGTGGATCACTGCACAGGTAGCCACGGATCGCAGCTGGAAGCATCCTCGCCTGGTGTTTTCTATTTTTTACACCTTCTTCCCCTCATGGTCCTGCCCTCCTCGCAGCTGGGGCAGGCTGTTCTGCTGGGCCGAAACAGGACTGGGTGTGCAGCAGAATGAGGACCAGCAAATCTCGTTGCGACCGAGTAATTACCAGGAAAACAACATTTTGGAGAAAAAAAAAAATGTATTGCAAAGCTACTTAAAATAGAGCTGATTAAAAAAAGGAGAGAGGGACAAATATCCAGGTATGTTTGTGACTCAGTTTCTGTGACCGAGCTGGAGCTCAGAGAATGACAAGAATGTCACTGGATTGGGCAGTGACTCCCTGCCATGTCCCTGCTTCCTGGGCCCTGAGGCATGAGAGGAGGAGCTCTCATCAATCCATTACTGTCACTGGGACCCCCCTTCCCCTCACAGGGACTGGGGGTGGTCAGGAGGTCTCCTAAAGGGCTGGGGGTCCGTGATGGTGCTGCCTGTTGGGACTGCTCTGTGGCAGAGGCCAGAGCAGACAAGGGAGAACCTGCCCCCATGGGAGCTGCCACAGAAGTAGGTGGAGGGCTTGGCAGTTTGGGGGGTTTCCTGCCTCTCCCTTGGCTTTTGGGGCCCTGGGAGTGGGCTGGGGCTGCTGGGGAAGGTGCTGGCTCCAGCAGAGCTTGGGTGTCTCTTTTAAAGCAGCATCAACCCAGGACCTGGCCCTTCCATCTCTGAGAAGAGATGAACCTCCTATAGGAAAGGGAAGGATGGTTTGGCCTTATTGACCCATTTCAGAACACAAGAAGTTGGTTTGTTGGAGAAAATGTCACCAGCTGTGCCAGGGCCAGGGGCTGGCAGGGAGGGACTTGCCTGGACTGTTTTTCTTCCTTGGCTTGGCTGGGCAGCGTGGCGGCGCCTTTCATCTCACAGGAGGGTTTATCTCAGGACTGGTGTGTCGGGGTTAATGGCTCATCCTCTGCCAGGGGTTGAGCCAGAAGCCTGGGCTGGTGTGGTGGGTGGCAGCAAGAAGGTCCTGGCTGAACCTGCACGTGTCCATCGGCTGACCCGACACTGAGGGAAGGCTTTGCTGTTTAGTTGCCAAAACAAGAGACCTGGAAAAACCTTCCCTCTCCCACTGTGTTTCAGCTGTGACAGGAGGTTCCTGGTTCCCCCAGGTGTTTGGGGATGATTTCTCATGTGTGAGCAGTGCTCAGATGGGGTTCAAGTGGGCCAAGCAGAGTCCTGGGTGGGTGCATGGCAGCTGCTGCCCACCTGGCAGGGGCTCACCACAGTCAGCACATGGTTAATACAGTGGCTGTTCCCTCTCAGACTCGTTTGGAGCTGGTTGGGTCAGAAATGGAACGAGTTTGGTGGTTTTTGCTGGGGCCATTGCTCTGTCTGACGTGACAGTGACCGGGATGCTGGGCCTGGCCGCAGCAGGCGTGAGGTGGTGCAGGGATGTACCCTGGCCAGGAGGCTGAGGTGCAGGTGCTATTCCTGGCCATGCTGCCCTCCAGGTGAGGGGCTGGTCCTTACCACTGTCCACTGTCCCAGCCCTGTTTTTGTTGGGGATGAAGGTGCGGGGCTGGGCTGCAGAACTGACTGACAATGGCTGTGGCCAGGGACAGCCCCAGAGCTGTGTTCACCTGAGGATCTGGGCTGGCTTCTGCTCCTCCTGCTCCCTCCTTTGTGCCACTGAACCACCACTGCTGTTTTCCTGCAGGGTGGGTGGGGGTCGATGAAAAGCTGGATGTGGCAAAGGACCAGCTGGGCTCCCTGCCAATGGCAGCAGGGATGACACTGGTGGCTGCAGCCACAATCACATGGGAGCCAATCCCTCTCATCCCAAGCCAAGTTCACCATCAAAGCTCCAAGACCTGCTCCTGTTCCATACCATGAACACAGCTTTAATTGCCACGGGTGCTCGGACACAGACAACCTGCTGGTACATCCCAGCCCTGCAGAGATGCCATTAGCAGATCCTGGCCCCTGCTCCAGTCACGCTCCCCGGCTGCACCACACCGGCTCTGCGCCGGGGGAACAGTGTGAGAGCCACAGCCCAACACGGCTGAGTCTGGAGCATCTGCCTCCCACATCCATCCTCTACCGTGCATTAAAAATAGAGCAATAAATAGCAAAAAATAGATATGTACATAAATAAAATAACATCTTTTTGTTTGTTTTGTTTCCTACAGGACCATCCAGAGCTGCCCACGGTGTTCAGCTGACGAGCATGGGGAGGAAGTGTGTGGAGAGGTGCTGCCGGCGTGTCTTGCCCCCTCGCTGTGGCCTGCCCTTGCTATTGAGGGAGAGGAACATGGGGCGGCCGCGGTGCCGCCAGTGCAGCGACGCGTAGGTGTTGTAGCCGTTCTCTTCGATGCGCTCCGTGAACTTGCAGTTGGGGCTGAACTCCTTCTGGCAGGAGAGGGAAGGGGGTGAGGGGTGGCTATGCTCAGCTGCGGCCCCTCGGATCCCAAAAGTGGGGCAGGGCAGGACCCTGGCTCCTCCCTGGTCCCCGGGGGGCAGAGGGGCATGGTGGGTGCAGTCCCCTGCTGGGGAGCAGGTCAGGGCATGGGAAACCTGGACCCTGTTCCAACTCTGCCCTGAGTCTCTGACTCTGGTGCAGTCCCTCCCAGGAGGCAGCGTCCGACCTACCGACCCGTAGAGCCTCCCCCGCTTGTTCATGGCCAGGTAGAAGCCGGTGTGCACCGCCCGGATGGCCACGACGCCGACACGCACCGACCGGATCTCAACGATGCCTGCAGGACAGGGAAGCATGGCGTGAGCCAGGGAGGGACAGGTGACTTCCCTGAGGAGCCCTGCCCCAGTGCTGGGTCTGTAACCACAGTGTCCCTCCAGAGGGAGGGAGTTGCTGATCCTCACCCAGAGCCAGAGCAGCCAGAGGAACAAGGGCTGCTGCCCAAGCTGGGAGTGGGAGGGGGAACCTCTGATCCAAGGAAAGTTTGATCTTTACTCCTCTCCTCCCCAGGGTCCAGCCACTTCCCAGGAGCCAGGGCTGTGCAGGAGCGATGCCAAGCACAACCTCATGTGTGTCCTCCCTTCACTGGCAGCTCTGCCTGTGCATCCATCCCCAACGCACCCGCAGTGCCCCGGGGACCTGACCTGCCTCCCACAGCACCCGGCCCCGGCACACGCAGGGCACTGAGGCTGGCGTGGCTCCTGGAGTGGCAGTGACAGCAAACATTGTGTTATGGTGGACAAAGGCACACGGACAGAGGTCTGCAGGGGCAGGAATGGGCCAGGACAGTGCCGTCTGTGGATGCCCGATTGCCTGGTGGCACAAGTGAGGACAAGTGGCCCCATGCCCAGCACTGCAGGCTGGCAGGTGGAGGAGCACTGCAGGATGTGAGGATGAGCCCGGGGGGCGGCTGCAGCCGGGCTGTGAAGCCACAGCTGGGCTGGCGTGTGTGTGCCCTGACCGCCGAGCTCCGGCTCGGCCGCTAATGGGAAAGGCATGTGGTCAGACCAGCGGCTCTGGCACGGGAAACACCCAGAGCATCATCGGGGCCTCTGGATTCCTGCACTGCCTCACGCCGGCCAGCCCGGAGTGCCGCTGCCCGCCCTGCCGCCCGCCAGGTACACGGCGCAGTGGGAAGGGGAGAAGGAATGTCCAGTGAGAGCAATGTGGGCAGGGCAGCAGGAAGGGCTGGAGCCGCAGCAGGATCTGCCTATGGGCACCACTGCAGGGGCTGCCCCGGCTGGACAGGGTGAGAGGACACGCAGAGGCTCTGGCTGGTGGTGGCACACACATCGTGGGGGCTGCAGCCCCTGGGCAAGGGCTTTCATCAATCTCCCGGCGTTGCTGGCATTCCCGGGGCATCACCTGCCTGCCGGGAGGCTGTGAGCGGACAGGGTGGATCCAGCACTAGGGCAGGGTGAGGGCTGCCAAGCGATCGCTCCCTCAGGGATTTTCAGCCCCGATGCTTTGGTGCTGCCACCGGTCCTGGCAGCCACCGGGACCCGTAGGGCCCGGCCCAGGGAAGCCACTGACGAGGGCTGTGGAGGGGAAAGGCTGAGTGATGCCTGTGAATCCATCCCACTTGATCGCTGTCTGAAGCTGCTGCTATTTATAAGGACTTGCGCTTTTCTAAAAATAACCCTCTTCTGTTCCCTGTGCTCTGGCCGGCTCTGCCGCCCTTTGTTTGCAGGTGCCTGGCCACTACCTGGTCAGAGCCAGCTCCCAGTGCTCCCAGTCTCACACTCAGCCCCAGAGAGGTCTTCTGAAGGCTGGGGCAGATGCAGGGCTTGAGGTGGGGGAGTCCCTGGAAGATCCCCCGCCACCCTAGAGCTGCCAGTGGGGCTGGTCCAGCAGCTTCTGCGAGGGCTGTGTTGCAGAGCCCGCGCCCAGCCCAGGCGCACACAGATAAGCAGAGTGAGCCCCATGTACAGCCCGGAGCTGCTCCGCCTGCCAGGCCCCATGGCCACACCATCGAGGGAACGTGTTGGGGTGCTTTGTGCTGGCAATGTGCCTGGTCGGGACTCCCGACAGCCTCTGACAGCACAGGAGGGTTCCCTGGGCTGGGCTTGGCTCCCGTGTCCTGTGCTGGTCGGGAGAAAGGACAGCCCCTGCTGGACCAGGGCATGGGCTGGGGGTGCTGCAGCCCCCCTGCCCCAAACCCCAACACTCTGTCGGGGCACCTGGAGGATGCTCAGGGATCCCCTTTCCCTTTCCTTGTCCAGATACTGTCCTGCCAGCCTGCTGCTCCCATCCCTGTCCCAGAGGCTGGGACCCCAATGCACCTCGATGGACAGCTGATACCCGGGCACTTGCAGCCTTGGCTCTTGTTGAAGTCAGTCACTGCCACATCTCCCTCTGCCCACCCAGCTGTCTCTGTGTTGAGTCCCAACCCGCTCTGCAGGCAGCAGCTGCTCCATGGCCCCTCCGACGGGGATGTTCTGCTGTCCCACATCTGGCAGATACCCCATTCTGGGACCAGCATCATGGCAAAACTTCCTACCTTCACCCTCCTCAGCCTTTTCCCCTCAGTGTGTTAGTGGGGGAACAACAGATCCTCGCAGTCCATAGGGAAGGCAGGGCAGGGGGGCATCGTGAACTGGCAGGACGAGATAGGACAAAGGACCCCCGAGAGATCCCCTAGGACACGCCAGCTGCTGGGAAAGCAACGCCGGGTCCCCGAGCAGTGCCCGCCGATGTCCGGACCCCTCTCATGGCTCCCACAGGGCAGTGACGGGGGCGAGGGCAGCCAGCGCCGGTTGTGCTCCAGGAGCGGCGTGCCCCGACCGGCGGGGACCGCGGGCACCCGCCGCTCTCGCACCCCCTCGGAGGACTAAGCACTTAGGCTGAGATTTCCCCAGACGGAGGAGCTGCAGGCTCTCCGGGCAGGAGGGGTCCTGCCGCCGACCCGAGGCCGCTCCGTCCAGCCTCCGCCCCGGTCCGGCCCCGGCAGCGCCCGCCTCTGCCGCAGCCCCGGCAGCCGGCGGGATCGGACTCTCGCCCGCCGTGGGCGGGGGGCGGCCCCAGATCCCGGTTCTCCCCCGTCCCGGTCCCGTCCCGTCCCTACTCACTGCCCGGCCGCTCCCTCCAGCGCGTCCCCTCCACGCCGCCGCCGCCGTCGATGCGCAGGAAGAAGCGGGTGGCGGAGAACAGCCGCCGCCAGCGCACGTCGCCCTCCAGATGCCCGTAGCTGCGGGGGGGCCGCCGGCCGGTCCCGGTGGCATTGCCCGGCCCCGGCCCCGGCCCCGCCAGCACGGCGAGTGCCCCGGCGAGGCAGGCGGCGATGGCGGCGGGGCCCCCGCGCCTCATGGCGGCGGGCGGAGGGCGAGCGGCGGGCGACGGGCTATGGGCCATGGCCACGGCGGCGACCGGCGACCGGCCCCGACGGCGCGAGCGGCCGGGGATGGGCCGCCCGGGGCGGGGCGGGGGCGGGGAATGGGCGGGGCGGGGGCTGGGGCGGTGCCTCCCATTCATAAATCGGCGCCCCGACGGCCGTCCCGGGTCACCGGCCGCAGTCACTCGCCTGCCACCGCGGGGCGTCCAGTTGGGGACCGCACACTCCGGTATCCGACGTCAGCCCCGATGGGTGGGCATGGGACGAGCGCCGCGGGCACAGTGTGGGGAGAAGTGGAGGGCGCGGGGCTGCTGTGGCCAAGGACCTGGGGACGGTGGTGTCCGTCTGCGGTCCGACCCGAGACGCGCCGAGCTCGGGCCGGAGAGGCGCGGATCAGCCGGGTTCCACCGTATTCCCCGGGCTCCGCCACCTCCCGGACCCTCCGCCGTGTCCCGGGATCTGCGCTCGTCCCGACCACCCCGTCGGGGCCGCCACGGCCGCCAGGGGGCGCAGGGCGCGGCCGCGCTGCACCATGGGAGCTGTAGTCTGGCACGGCCGGACTCGCTCTCCCGGCATGCCCCGTGATAGCGCGGCTGGGTGGCGCATGCGCGGTGGCGCGCGGCGCGCGTGGCCCGGGGATGTCGCTGCTGAGGCTGCGGGCGGTGCTGAGGGGCCCGGGCGGGCTGAGGGGGCCCGGTGAGCGGGAACGGGGTCCGGGGGGGACGCGGAGGGACCGGTGGGACACGGAGGCACCGGGGGGCATGGAGGGACCGGCGGGAACACGAGGAAACCAGGACACGGCCCGAGTGTGCGGACAGAGCAGGGCCGGGACGTCCCACGATCCTGAGCATTCTCTGGGATACAGCTGGAAGATGGAAGGGTCTTTCTGCGTTTTCAGAACCCCAGGGATAGAGTCGAAGCTGTGGAAATGCTGGGATGTTGTTACTCTCCAAAGGACCGATACGGGGGCTCTGGGTCCTGTCCCAGCTGTGGGATGGTGCCCGCCTGCTCTGAGGGTCTTGGGGTGCTGCCACCCCGTTCACGGCGCTGGGGTTTTTGGTATCCCTGGGATCATGATCCTTCTGAGCCTCTGGTTCCAGGAGGTGAGGGGTGTCCCTGTCCCTCCTGCCCTCCTGTGCTGCTGCTGGAGCACCTGAGCTGAGAAGCATCCCTCGCTCACTGTCCAAGCTGTGTCCAGCTGGGGCCATGGGGCAGAGTGGGGACAGGGAGTGCCTGAGGGAGTGAAACTTCCCCTGACCCCCAATATCTTTGCATTCTTCCATGGCAGGGATTCCGTGGAGAATCTTCAGGACATACTCCTCTGCCAGCACCAAGGAGAAGGCGAACAGAAATGGCACCTGTGAGAGGACAGAGCTGCTGGAAGGTGAGTGCTGGGAGAGCTGCAGTGAGCAGGCAGCAGTGAGACCAGCCTGAGCTGTTGCTTCTTCCCTGGCAGTGACACTGCTGGGTTCCTGGGGTGCTGGGGTGCGCCCCAGCTTGCAGATAGATCTCAGAGAGATGATGGTTGGTATCTCTGTCTGGGAGCAGCACTGGCCAAGGAGGGATGAAGTTCTTGTGTGAACCTTTTTTTCTGAGCATGATCCTGGTACTTTCAGAGCAAGGACAGGACAGAGCCTTCTGCTGTGCCTTGTGTCCCATCACCCATCACCTCTCTCTGTTTCCCACTAGTGCTCAAAGCTCGAGCAAAGCAGCTCCAAGGCAGTAACATCCCGGAGGTGACAATCAACAAAGTGGAACTGACTGCACTAGACAATGACAAGTACCAAGAGACTGTGGCCCCTGGCCCCAAGGAGAAGAAGCCCATTCCCAGGGCTGGCCTGGTCCAGTCCAGCACCTGGGCCAAAAAGTTGCAGAAGGAGATGTACATCCAGCAGCTGAAGGTGAAGGAGGAATTGCCCAGTGCTGCCTCTCAGCTGGCTCTGGAGGGCCAGGCCAAGCTAGAGGTCAAGACAAAGACCAAAGACAAACCCAATGCAAAAACCATGAAGAGCCCAAAAATCCCAAAGACGAAAGCAGCCACTGCCTGGAAGCAGAGCTCTGGCAGCCCCCACAGCAAGCCCAGGGCAGCAGAAGTGAAGGAAGCTGCGGAGCTGAAGAGGCCTCAGAGGATGCCAAGGGACAAGAGTAACCAGCAGGTCCTACAGCAGACCATTCAGTCCAACCTGGAGTGCCTCGTGTTCCTGCAGCAGTCGGAGGAGGCCGAGCGGTACCTCCTGCAGTGCCGCAGCTCTCCAGTGAAGAGGAAGGTGCTGGATGTTGGTGCCTACAACACCGTCATGCGCAGCTGGGCCAAGAAGGTACCGAGCCGTGGGTGCTCCGGGTGGGAGAGGGGCTGGCTCGTGAGGAAGAGCCTCCAGCTGGTTTTACCTGTGGTTGTCACTTCAGCAAGTGTTCAAGCGGTGCTTCTGGCAAGGGGGACTGAGCTGGCATGGGGTCATGCCACGTGTGTGAGGTGGCTTTGAGAAGGAGTGGAGAAGGGGTAGGGTAGACATTACTAAATCTGAACAGGAGTAGAGGGGTATGGAGCTGTGACTTTGAGGCCGCTGGTGTCAGTGTCCCCAGCCTCCTTCCCTTCTCAGTGTCCCCAGCCTCCTTCCCTTCTCAGTGTCCCCAGCCTCCTTCCCTTTCCAGTGTCCCCAGCCTCCTTCCCTTCTCAGTGTCCACAGCCTCCTTTCCTTCTCAGTGTCCACAGCCTCCTTCCCTTCTCAGTGCCCACAGCCTCCTTCCCTTCTCAGTGCCCACAGCCTCCTTTCCTTCTCAATGTCCATAGCCTTCTTCTTTTCTCATGTCCACAGCCTCCTTCCCTTCTCCCCTGCAGGGCTGCTTGAATCGCATCGACCGATTGTTTTCCATTCTGGAGTCTGCCGGCCTCCGGCCCAACCTGGACTCCTACGCGGTGGCCCTGGAGTGCATGGGCAGGAGCCAGTCACCTCCCAAAGCCATCTTGAGGTAACACCTGCCTCAGGTGCTGCTGAGCCTTGGGGGCAGCAGCTCCATGTCCTGTGCTTGGAGAACTGGGAGGTGCAGTGGGTCGGGGAAGAGCTGCCCCTTCTGTGTGCCCATCTGGATGCTCTGACCCATTTCTCATGGCCAGATTTTGGGGTGAGAGAAGCACCCTTCCTGCTACCCTCAGCTGCTGGGGAGTTTGTCTGAGATTGTGCATGGAGAGGAGATGTGGAAGGTGAGAACAGGCACTGTTCCCCCCAGAGCTGGGCTGGGAGAGGCTCTCTCCAGTCAGGGACTCCTTCGTTCCACACCCATCCCAGGCATCTCACTGCTCCTGGCCCCTCCATTGCTGCCTGGTGAGGATGCCTTGGCTCCTTTGTGTTTATGGCACTTCTCTGGAGTTTGCCCTTTTTTGCAGGCTCAGTCACACAGCTGGGTCCTGCAGGGCTCTCCAGAGGAGCTTGGTCAGGAGATTCAGGTAGATTTCATGGAGCAGAGTGGACAGGAAAGTGTCAGTGCTAAAGTGAGCAGCTGAAAGAGCCCTGGAGGATCCCACAGGCTGGGCCTAGGGGCAATGCCTGGGGCTGGAGGCACAGCCAGCTCCTCTCCAGAGGATGGAGAAAGCTTTTGATGCACTAGTGCTGAACCTCAGGGATGTATCACTGGCCTCTCTGTCCTTTGGTTGCTGATAAGTTCTAGATGCCTTCAAGGGAATGTCTTCAGTCAGCTGACTCTGAGGGGCCTGGCAGTGACTGTGCTGGATGGTGTGGGAGCTGTGTCAGTGCAGCACAGCCTGTGGGGCTGCCTGTGGGCAGCTCGGTCCCGCAGTGGCCGGCGCTCAGCCTCCCTGCCCAGGAAGCTCTGCAGTGGTGCAGGCTGAGGGATGGACACCTGATCCCTGTAAGCTGAGGCGGGTGACCTTGTGGGACAGGCTGTGCTGAGGCAGCTCCTGCCCCGGCAGCTTCTGTACAACATGCTCAGGTCCTTGGGGAAGATCGAGCTTGTCCTGTCTGCCCCTCCTCAGGTGCCTGCAGCAGCTGAACAGCAATGGCTTCCATGTGGATGAGCTCTTCCAAAAGTGCCTGTTTGAGGAAGATGAGAAGGAGATGGTGCTGTGGGCCATCAGGAGTGTCCAGCCCAACTACCAGCTGCCTCCTCCACCCAACCCTGAGATCTGCAAGTCTTCTCTGCTCCAGGATTTCTATTCCAGAGTAAGCCTGAGCGCTCAGGGAGGTGTTGAAGCTGGCCAGGTGGTGTTCATAGGTGTTGTTAGGTACAGCCTAGGATAGGGCTAAAAAGAAAGAACCTTTTAATCTGATCTCTGTTCAATAGCTCACACAAATCATCAAATGAATTACCAACAGCCTTACAGGGGAGCAGCAAAGCAGAGAGCTTGCAGGGGGCTGGAGATGGTTTCCATGCACAGGAGGGGGTGCTTGGGAGGGTGCTTGGCCATAGCACAGGAGAAGAGCAGCCTCTGGGGTTTGCCTGCCACAGACTTCTGGACCCAGAGGTCCCAGCAAGATGCTTTCAGCCCAGAATTGTACCACAAGCCTCTTGCAGGGAAGCTGGGAGAATGACCACAGCTTCTCTTCCTCCCACTTTTGGCACTGCCTGCCTCTCTCCCATTGCAGGAGACGATGATGTCGTACCCCAAGCTGGATTTCTCCATGAAGGAGTTGCAGGAGCGCTTCCAGCAGCAGCTGCAGATGGAGCTGAAGAACACCATAACCATCGAGTCAGTGGAGGCAACCAAACCCCTGACCCCACAGGCTATCAAAGCGGTAAAGCTCAGGGGTCTGGGGTGAGAGCTGAGGGTCCATGAGCTAAAGAGGGAGCAGCTCATGCTGAGCAGCTCCCTTCCTTCCTTCTCCATGCAGCGTGAGCTGCTGGGCACCCTCCGCTCCCAGTGGCACGACGCCATCCTCCAGGCCCTGCAGAATTCCAAGCGCAGCATGGCCAGGCCCAAGAGGATGTCAAAGTACAGCATCCTCTACCCCTACCTGTGTCTGCTGCCAGATGAGGAGTATGTGGACATCATGATGCAGGTAAGAGCCTTCCCTGCCCTCACACCTATGGGGCTGTCACAGAGCACTGATGTCCCACTTGAGCCAGCAGAATTGGAATTTCCTGAGAGTTTTACCAGGTTGTTAGGTGCAGGCTGACTGCTCCCTCTGCAGAGCAACCAGAGAAATCCATGCTCTGTCCTGGTTGTTTTTCCTTCCTCACCATCTGTTCAGTATCATGGAAATCAGCATCTTTCTGTGCTCCTTGCACAGCAGCTTTAACTCCTGCTCTGTCTCTCTGTTCTCCTTTCTAAGACCCTCTTTGCCTTCCCCTTTCCCAGATCCTCAATGATCTGTCTCCACAAGGTGAGTCCCTGGCAGTCCTGGCCAGGGAGCTGGGCTCCAAAGTCTACGACAGGTACATCATCCAGAGGAAGCTGCGCAGCTGCCAGCTGGAGAAGGTGCAGGAGGTCTATGAGAACTACATCCAGCTGCTGGCAAAGGACAGCCAGGTAGGAGCCCTTGGAGCCAGGTGTCCCATGCAGGGAAGCTCTGGGTTTTGCAGGCAGGAAAGGACAACAGGGGAGAAAAGGGCCAAGGCCACTGCCCTGGGCACCTCAAGGACCAGGTGTGCAGGTTGTTCTCAGAGCTGAGTGCTCATAGGGGCAGGCAGGTCTGCAATCTGGGCAGGAGGGGCAGGATGCTGTGGGGACAGGGTGTCAGCACAGGGATGTGGCAAGAGGAAGGACTCTGCAGTGCCACTGTTCCTGTTCTCACCCTCCTCAACCCTCCTTCCCCCAACAACCCTATCAGGGAGGACCTCATGGGGGCACAAAGGTAGCAGAGTCCTTTTCAGAGCCACATCCCAGGTAGATGGATCCCATCCAGCAAAGTCCCTCCAGCTGACTCCATTTTCTCCTTCCACCTTGCAGCCTAAACAATACTTGCCACGGGAATACTGGGAGAAGCTGGTGGCAGAAGCAGGTTTTGGGCCTTCCCTGAACTTGAAGACCTGCAGCTGGCCCTGTGTGCTTCTCATGCGCCTGGGCATGCACATGCTGGAGCTCCTGGTGAAGGCTGTCAAGGTGCCCAGGAACATCCTCAATCATCGCCTGGAGTCCAAGCCTGTCCCTGTCCTCTACCATGTCTACTCCTTCTACAGTAACTGGCAGGTGAGCCTCATCCTGGGGGCTCTGGGGCTGTGCAGGGTACCCCTTCCTCAAAATCAGACCCTTGCAAGGCCCTTGCAAGTGCTTCTGGCAAGGGGGACTGAGCTGGCATGGGGCCATAGATCCATGTGAGGTGGCTTTCAGAGGAACAAGGGAGTGGGGAAAGGGTAAGGTAGATGTGACTAAATCTGAACAGGAGTAGAGGGGTGTGGAGCTGTGACTCCACTCCATTCCTGCTCAAGGGATGGTTTGAGGAGCCCTTGATTCTGTGTGAGTGCTCTCCTTACTTGGCGTGATCCTTATGGAATGCCTGACTGACCACAGACTCTTCCACACTCCACCCCTAATCCTCTGCTGCTGATCCTCCCCTGCAGGTTGGGCTGATAAAGCCCCATCCCATCTTCTCCCAGCTTGTGTCAAACGCTGCAGAGACCACGCTGACCTTCAACTCCTCTGCTATGCCCATGCTGTGCCCCCCAGTGCCCTGGACCTCCCCAAATTTCGGTGCCTTTGTCCTCAACGACACCAAGCTGATGCGTTTCATGGATGACACCACCCACCATCAGGTGGTCCTGGACCAGTGTCCCCTGGTGAACCTCCACCCCGTGCTGGATGCCCTGAACCAGCTGGGCAACTGTGCCTGGAAAATCAACCAGCCAGTGCTGGATATTATCATTTCCATCTTCAATGACAAAGGAGATGAGAAGCTGGACATCCCACCTCCCCTCTCTGAGGCTCCCAAGCCCCCCACTGCTCCTGGGAATTCTTCCACCTGGAGCAAGTCCTTCAAGCACGAGCTGTTCCTGTGCAAGAAGAAGGCTGCAGAGATGCACAGCCTGCGCATGGACGCGCTCTACAAGCTCTCCATCGCCAACTACGTCAGGGACAAGGTGTTCTGGTTCCCTCACAACATGGATTTCCGTGGCAGGACTTACCCATGCCCACCCTATTTCAACCACCTGGGGAACGATGTCACCCGGGCCATCCTGCTGTTTGCAGAGGGGAGGCCACTGGGGCCGAGGGGGCTTGACTGGCTGAAGATCCACCTCATCAACCTGACGGGGCTGAAGAAGAAGAATGCCTTGCAGGAACGGCTGGAGTATGCCAATGAAATCATGGAGGACATCCTGGACTCGGCTGACCACCCGCTCACGGTACGTGGGGGCTTCTGGGAAGTGAAATAAAATGGAAATCAGAATTGATTTTGGAACAAAAACATTTTCAAAGATATACTTTTGAGAAGTAAAAAGGGAAAAAGCAATGCAGAGGTGCCTAAATAACCCGTTCCTGTCTGAAAACATGATGGAAAACTGGGGAAGTGGAGGCATGGTGGGAGGAGGTGCTGTGCCCAATGTCTCCCATGTGCTCAGGGGCTCCTACCTGTGATTTGAGAGGCACAAGGAGCACTGCCTGCTTCCACCAGCCTGTGCTTTCTCATTCCCAGGGCAAGAAGTGGTGGATGGACACTGATGAGCCCTGGCAAGCCTTGGCATGCTGTATGGAAATCGCCAAAGCCTCGAGGTCCCCAGATCCAGCAGCCTACATCTCTCACTTCCCAGTTCACCAGGTAGGAGCTCAGCAGATCCTCACAACCTGTGTGAGGCTCAGCAGGGCAGGAAAGGAGCATCCAGGTCTCCAGTGCTGCAATCCCTGCTCCACGTGGCTGAGTTTTCTTAGGAATGGGAATGAAGTGTTGGGCGTCTTGGCAGGAGAACTCTGGTGATTTGCTGCTGCCTGCAGCCATCCGTGAGCTGGTACAACTGAGGGCTGCCTCACTTCCCTTGGCTCGAGCAGAGCCCAGCTGGGAGATTGCTGGCAGCTGCTGCAGGGTGAGAGCCAGGCCAGCCTCACCTTCTGCAGCCACAGGATCAGGACTGGAAGTCAGCCCAGCAGGGCAACACCTGGCTGTCTGGAGTGCTTGGATCTGTGCTTTGGGGGCCTTTGTTCCACTCCTTTGCTCCAAGGCTGAAGCCAAGCAGCTCTGCAGGAGCCAATATGGGAGGTCTGGAACTCTGAGGAAGGGCACGGGGACAGAAGTGGTTGTCCCTCACCTTCACCTGGCCTGTCACCATGTGCCCTATCCCTGCTCAGGTGCTCAGTTCCCTGAAGACACCTGTCCTCCCTGGCTGCACAGGGATAGGGCTGATAGTGGCCATGGGTGAGGGATGGCTGCTCCTTTCTCTTATGAGGAGATGAAGTGGCCTGAGTGACTGAGTGGGGAGGGCAGCAGTTGTTCTGCCAAGTCGTGATGGTCTGGAGAACAGCATGAGACAGTCAGGACTGATATTTTGATGACAACAAAAGATCAAGAGAGCAACTGGGGGTGTGTGGAGGGTGCAGCTAATGAAAAATCAGCAAGGACTTCTTCTGGAGGGTACCAGAGTCTCATTCAGCCTGAGTCATCAGTGCTCAGTTACTGGAGCCGTCAGGTCCTGGTGCTGCCTTTCCGCACTGCAGGGAGTGGGGAGAGGGTGCAGGAGAAAGGAGGCCCTGCTTGAGGAACCTGACAGTCCTGGGGTATCTGTGGCTGCCTGGACCAGGAAGAGCCTGAGCACAGGGGGCCAGGGCACATCTGTGAGAAACATCGCTGCCAGTGTGGTCTGGGGAGAACCAAGATCTTTGTGCACTATTATTCAGGTCCTGTCTGTCTCACCCAAACTGCTCTTGGTTCCAGGAGGGCTGCAAGGGCAGCTGCTGTGGCAGACACTCACTGTGCCTCTGATGCAGCTTTGGGAAATCTGGGTGGTACCTGGTTTCTGTCAGAGGGATGTTTTCATCTGCTGGCAGTGCAGCTGGCAGGAGCTGCAGAGCCAGCTGGGGCTTCCTGAGGGATCTTTGGCTTGGCCTGCCTTTTCCTGCCTCTGATCCCACTGCTGTGAGGTTGTTTTGACTGCTGGCTCTTGGGGCTGCTTTTAGCATCCCAGATGTATTCGATGTTTTCCCAATTTTCTGGTTTTCAATGTTTCCATAGAGCTCTGATGTCTTTGGAAACCTGCAGAGCTGGTGATGTGAGGTTTGTGATTTTAAACCTCACAGGTCACAGTAGTTAGGGATGGACCCAGGCAGGAAACCTGGCCAAAAGGCAAATGGTCACTGCTGGGACATGGTCACTGCTCTGAAAAGGGAAGGGGTGAGGAGGAAATAATGACCACGTGAGCCCAGGGTGCCTGTGCATGGGGAGGGGGTGGATGAGCAGGGCTCTGTCCACACCCTAACTCCTTGTTTCCCTGGTGCTGTTCCTGCAGGATGGCTCCTGCAATGGGCTGCAGCACTATGCAGCGCTTGGCCGGGATCTCAGCGGTGCTGCCTCCGTCAACCTGGTGCCCTGTGGGCTCCCTCAGGATGTCTACAGTGCAGTGGCCCAGCAGGTGAGGCACTGGGGGACACACGGGGTCCTTTTGGAACTGCCTCCTCCTCTTGGTGTGCACAGGGTGACTCCAGCTCCCAAGGAGAAAGGTGGGGATGAATGTGCAGAGGGCTGGGGAGGTGTGAGCTGGGCAGAGACAGGCATTCTCTGTCCCTGAGTGGGATCTGACTGGAGATCTGTCCTCACAGAGGTGGCTGTGAGAAATCCCCTGGGATTTCTGCTGTCTTCACTTGTCCTGAATGAAGCCTGGGAGAACTGGGCTGGAGAGATGGAAGAGAGCAGAGTGTGTTCCTCATCCCTTGGTCACAGCTGGCTGGCCCATGGGTTATGAGATTTTTCTTCCTTGAGCTGAGTTGGAGGGAGTGAAGAGAGATTTAGCCTTGGTCCTGCTACAAAGTCTTTGGTTTCTCTGGCAAAATGTGATGTGAAATTTGCCACTGGGAGAGTGCTGAGAGGTTCATTCAGCTGGCATTGGACCCTACATCTCCCATCTGGGTCTCAGGTTTTTTCCAGGCAGTACCACACCAGAGAGCAGGAAGAGTTCATGGGGGTGCAGGGCTTGCTCAGTTATCACTGGAGGGCAGAGGCAGGAGAACCCGAGTTCTGAGTTAAGCTGTGTCCTTGTCCCAGCTGGCACCACCTGGGACAAGGGACAGTGCTGAGGCAGCAAGGAAAGCTCTGCAGGCACGATTATCCATGCTGGATCCCTTCAGCAGGTGCCTTCTGTTATCCAGGGTGGTGAAAATGAGCTGCAGGGACTCTGATGGGAGCTCGAGGCAGGCACTGCACAGCTGGGAGGGTCCCACCAGCCATGGAGGGGGCTCAAGCCAGCGTGGCTCATGCCAGCACTGACTCAGAGGCACTGTCCTCAGGTGGAGGAGTTTCGGAGGAAGGACGCTGAGCGGGGGGTGAAGATTGCCCAGGTGCTGCAGGGCTTCATCAGCCGCAAGGTGGTGAAGCAGACGGTGATGACGGTGGTGTACGGGGTCACTCGCTACGGCGGCCGCCTGCAGATAGAGAAACGCCTCAAGGAGATCGACGAGTTCCCTGAGGTAGCATTCCTGTGTGTCCCTCCCTCCCTGGATCCTGTCACTGTCCTCTATGGCTTTGGCTGTCCCTTTGCATGACCAATGGCTCTGCCTCTGGTCTGTGCCAGGAGTACCTGTGGGAAGCGTCTCATTATCTGGTGAAGCAGGTGTTCAACAGCATCAAGGAGATGTTCTCAGCAACTCGAGATATCCAGGTAAGGAGCCTGTTGCCCCTTGCCTCCACTTTTTCTTCTTCCCTGGTGCATTCATACATAGACAAGGGGATGCTCTGTGGGGAGAGATGATTCTCCTGGCCCAAAAAGGATCCTCCTGCCCCAGTGCAGAGGTGTGGGATTGTGGCAAACTCCCCAGTAAGCACTGGACTGTCACATCTGTGGCAGGAGAGAGGGTGCCCTGTGCTGGGAGGGGATGGGGTCTCCCAGCTTCACACTAACTCCATCTGTTCCTCCCCTCTTCTGAAGAACTGGCTGACGGAGAGCGCCAAGCTCATCGCCCAGTCGGGCCGGACGGTGGAGTGGGTCACACCACTGGGGCTGCCCATCATCCAGCCCTACTATCGCTCCAGGTCCACTGTGGTGAGTGTCCAGTGTCAGGTCTCATGGCACACCCTCCCTGTGCCATGGTGGGAGCAAGGAAAAGACAGCCAGGCTAGGGCCCGGCAGGTTGGCATCACCGGTGGGTGAGCCTGCAGAGCAGGTAGGATCCCTGTGTACAGGCACATCCTCCAGCCTCATGGCTCCCTGCAGAGCCTGGAGTGTGTGGGTGGGCTGGTGAGGAAGCTCTGCAGCTCCATCCCACTCAGGCAGCTGGGGCACGGGCCGTTCCCCGCTCTGAGAGCCTCCTCAGGGCTCGTGTGACTCAGTCTCGCTGCTGTCACCTCCCACGTGCTGCTGTGCTGACTCACAGCCCCCCAGCCCGGCTCCAGCAGCCCTTCTCGGGCCAATTCACCCTGCCGGGGTGAAGGGGTTCAGATGCCTGCCAGCACCCTCAGGAGGGGAGCTGGGCAAGGTGTCACTGGGCAGTGGCAGCTGCTGTGGTGCTGGGACACCTTGGAAAGGCACAGACCCCTCTCCAGAAGCATGGGGCAGTGCCCAGCCCTGCCAGGCAGTGTAGGTGACAGCTGTCCCCTCTCTCCCCACAGCTGAATTGTGGCATGCAGCGTGTGAGTGTGAGAAATTCCAACAGCACCCAGTAAGTAAAAACCATGGCCTGCCCTGCACCCCTGCTGACCCCCGCCTGTGCTCTGGGTACAAAGCCTTCCTACCAGGGAAGCTGTCCAGGAGTGCCAGAGCTCCTGTTATTGCCCCTGAGCTGCAGAAAGCTGAACAGAGCAGCAGGGCCTTGGGGCCCTTCAGGGCAGCCCCCTCACCCCCAGGCTGGGGTGGCACTGCCTCTGTGCCAGTGCTGTCATCTTTGGCCCAGAAATGCCCCAGCTCCTCTGTGCCCTCTTTGTCCTGCAGGAAACCTGACACTGTGAAGCAGAAGAATGCCTTTCCCCCCAACTTCATCCACTCTCTGGACTCCACACACATGATGCTCACAGCACTGCACTGCCTCAGGTAGAGAATGGGCAGCTGGGCTCTCAACTGGCTCTTCCCTGCCTCAGGACTTTCCTAGGAGAACATTACTGGGGCAAGGCACCACATGGGACTGAGGAGTCCCTGGTGGGAGGGATTTGGGGTTCCTGGCAGGGAAGGAAAGGAGGCAGCAGGGCAGGGCCAGGGAGATCCTGGGATTGGCCACCTCCCTCTGAAGAGCTGCTGTGCAGGGAGTGCCCCTCTTGTGTGGTCCCTGCTCCTGTCCCAGCCAGAGGTTCTGCCTGGGGTGGGTCCAACACAGAGGGGTCTCAGCACTGCTTCATGGCACCTTTTCTCCTCCCAGGAAGGGCCTGACCTTCGTCTCAGTCCATGATTGCTACTGGACTCACGCGCTCACTGTGGATGTCATGAACCAGGTAAAAGTGTCCTCCTGGCTCCCCTGGGAGCAAGATCCTGCTGATCTGTGCTCTGGGCCCATGCCAGGCCTCGCCTCCCCTGGGCTTTGCTCCATAGGCTGATTGATTCACCCGGGCGAGGTGAACCTGGGAGGTTTGCTGGTGGTTGCAGCTGATTTCCTGGTGCACCATCTCCTCCCACTCTGCAGGGAGCATGTGGGGGAGAATCTGTGGAAAGGGGCACTAAACACAGCCCTGGCAGAGCTGGTGCCACTGCCCTGCCCTGGGTCCTTCCCAAGGGCTGTTGTGCTAATGAGAGTCGACCTCTGCTTCACACCTCCCCAGGCTGATTCCCTTCACCCTTGTCTGGCAGCCCTCTCTTCCCACTCCTGCTGCTTCCCCTGCCCCTCACCTCTGACCTGTCACTGGGGGAAGGTGGGAACACCTGCTAAGCTGCACCTCACTGTTATCTCCCTGGGTCAGGTCTGTCGGCAGCAATTTGTGGCTCTGCACAGCGAGAAGATTCTGCAGGATCTGTCTGAGTTCATGCTGGAGAAGTATTGCAGGTATTCCTGACCTGTTGGTTTTTCCCTCCCACCTCCCAGAGGTCGTGTCCAGGTGCTCACACGTTGTGTCACCTGTTTGGGTGTTGCTCTGGGGAAAGCTGTGCTTCCTTCTTGCCTGACAGCCAAATCACCTTCAGTGTAAAAACCAAGAGCTCTGCATCCTCTGGCTGCAGAACCAGGGGAGGGTTTGGCTGCCTTAGGGCCTGCCCTGGGCTGCTGGGGCTGGGCTCCTGCTCTCACCCTAGGGTGCGTGGTCTGTTTTGGAAGAGCTGAATCCTGTTGTCAGGGGCTGCACTAGGAAGCAGAGGAGGGTGTGCCTGGTTCCAGATAACCCATGTTTATTTGCTTCCTTCTAGTTCATCCAGTTCCAGCACAGAGCCCATTGCCCATTGGCAGAAGAGACTGATGGAGCAGCTGTCAAATGTCCCCAGGACAGGTAGGGGATGGGACAGGAACATGCAGAGCACAGGAGCATTTGGAGACAAGGGGAAGGAGATGGAGTAGCCCCCAAAACCGCCAAAAGACAAAAAGCCAGAGCTGTCTCCTAGGATCAGGTTTCCCCTGCAGAGCCATGGGCCAGAGCAGTCCAGCACGTCCACATTCCCCTGTAGCATTCTTGTCAGTGGTCCCTGCCATCCTCGCTGCTTCCCTGGGATTTCCCCCAGGCTGACCCAGCTCTTCTCATCCTGCTCTTGTTCTGCTCCCATCTGTTTCCAACCATGAGCATTTGCTCGGAGATGGGAGTGAGGGACTCGGCATGGTAATTGCCAGGATCTAGATGATATACATGCAATGGGATTAAGGCAATTAGTTTAACTCCTTCTAATCCCTCAGCCCTGTGTCTGCCAAGCCATCTGGCTCTGCCTGACCTCTGTGTGGAGTGGCCCAGCGCTCCAGGGGCAGCACAGTCCAGGGGCAGGGATCCTTCATACACTGAAGCCACTTCTCTCCCCGTGTCCATCCCCACTTTGCTCTCCTCTGACCTCTCCTTTGCTCCCTTCAGGTGAATTCAACCTGAAGCAAGTGATGGATTCCACGTATTTCTTCAGCTGAGCCCCAGCAGCCCACAGGGCCCTGAGATACCTCTGGACCTCCAGCCATGGTGGGCACTGGCCTGCAATGCTCTTCTGTCCCACATCTCATGGAGGAGGAGTTGCAGCTTCCAGCCCAGCGAGAGCCCTGCCTCACTCTGAGGTGCTGGGGCAAACTGAGGCTCTGCTGGAGCAGCTGGTGGGGGACAGGGGCTCTGCACTGTTTGCTGTCACTGCCTGTCCCAGCACAGGGAAAGGGCACCAAGCCAGGGGCACCACCAGCAGGGGGCTGCAGCTCTGGGCTGGGAGCAAAGGAGTGGCAGGAGACTGGGTGGCTCCCCTCAGCCCTCACCCCAGTGCTGTGAGCACTGTCCTTTGCCTGTCCCGAGGTGCTGTCCCTCTCCTTCCCTCTCCACCAGCAGGGCTCAGATTTGGAGGGGGAGGCAACCGACCTGGCCAGAGCAGGAGCCCCAGCCACGCTCTTGGCCACGGGGCAGGTGCTGCTCTGTGCCCTGCTCCAGTTCTGGGCACTGTCCTCACTCTGCACAGCGCAGCCTCTGCAGCTCTTGACTCTCATTTCCAGGGATGGGTTTTGCTGCTGCTCACTGGGGATCAGGCAGGGAAAACCACTAACTTGGGGGTCAGCATGTATAATATTGTAAATAAAATGTTTTTTGAAATACAAGATGGGACCTGTGTCCTTGAAATCTTTGCCTGAAGCCTGTGAGATGCCTGGGGTCTTGCCTCATCTTGCCAGGGGCACGGGGAGGTGGGATTGCTGCCTCCCAGCCTGTTCTGCTGACTGGTTGGGCTTCGGTTGCTCACAGAGGTGTCACATTCTGAAAATGCTTTTGTAGCAGAAACATGGAATTGTGCCAGTGCTACACTGGGAACTACAGTGGGAACTGGACTCTCACAGGGGCCAGCTGCAACTTTTCCAGCCAGGAGCCTCCCATTCTCACTGGAATGTGGCTTCCCAGACTTCCTCTCCACTGGGTCGGTGCTGGAGAAGGTTGGCACCTTGCAACTGGAGCTGTGTTTGGCCCAGTTCTGGGCTGTGCCCCATAACCACAGGCTCACAGTCAGCCTGCACCCAGCTTCTTCCTGGCTGCTGCTGGAGCGAGGGGAAAGCTGCTGGCAGAGGCTTTTCACCTTGTGGCTTTCCTGGCAAGGGAGGCAGCTCTTCAAAGGACAAAGCTGCATCCCGCAGCCTGAGCTGGGGCTGTGCCCGGCGTTCCGGCTCCCGGGGCCGGGCACGAGGAGCGGGAGGCGCGGCAGGGAGGGACGGTGGCGAAGAAGCAGAGCCGGAGTCGTGCGTAGCTCTGTCAGCTGCTGACGTTTATTGCACAGGATGGGCTGGATGGGAAGGTGGACGCTTGGAGTGGGGCCCTGTCCCTGCGGCTGCTCGGCCGCAGGGCGCCGGGGCTGGCGCGGGCCCCGCGCTCGCGGTACATTCAATGTGGAAGGCTCCAGAGTGCGAGGCAGCGAGGCACACACGCACACACACACACCTGCACACACCCACACGCACGCACAACACACACACAGGCACCTGGTATGCTCGGTAGGTGCCTGCCCCAGCCCCAGGGCTCGGGCTCCAGCGCCTGCCTCCGTCCTAGCGCTGCCTATGGGGACGTGGGGCCGTGCTCACCCCCAGCCCCGGAGTGGGGGACAGTGTGTTCGTGGGTGCTTACAAGCCTCAGGGCGACCATCCCTCAGACCCTTCCCAACTTACCTCCAGTCCTGGACCATCACCCCTCGCCTTGGGTCTGTGAGAGGGGCGCAGGGACACGCGCGGCGCCGGGGCTGCGCCGACAGCCCCGGGGAGGTGTCCTGCGGGTCACACACAGGGATGTGTTCAGGTCAGAGATATCATACACAGAGTTGGTCATGGCGAGGATGCAGCTGTGGCTTCTATGGGCAGCCAGGGAGGCCGGGGGGCAGCGGGGTTTCGCCGCGGGGAGCGGGCGACAGGGTCAGACTTTGGTCGGAGACGACACACCCGGGGGCCCAGCCCAGTGACCCCGCGGTGGGGGGAGGGCACAGCAGCCCCAGGCTCACCCTCGGCAGCTGCCCCGCTCTGCAGCGGGTGGCAGGAGGGACCGGGGAGCGGGGCTGGCGCCGTTGCGGGGGTCGGCAGCCGGTGGTGCTGCCGTGGCCCTCGCCCGGCGGCGCAGGGTGGACACGGGGTGGGATGGGACTCCCTGCCGCCGCCCCTCCGGCGCGCCTGTCCCCGTGCCTGGCGCGGAGGTCACAAGTTGGAAGACAGCCTGGACTTGGCCGGGTCCGTGTCGGGCGTGCTGGACGCCGAATCCTTGCGGGCCGCCGCCGAGTCCTGCGGCAGGGCGGGCGGCGGTGTCAGCCCCGAGCCCGTGGGCGCCGGGTGGGCCGGGGCCCCCCGCGAGGGTGCCTGGCCCCGCAGCCCGGCCGGAGGACCAGGACCCGGCGAGGCGGCGGCCGGGCCCCCCGATGGAGGTGCTGGACTCGCGGGCAGAGGCCGGGGGGCTCTGGGTGCTGCCGGCCGCCAGCCCGTGGGGCAGCGAGGGCTGCGAGGCCGAGAGGGGCCGCGAATCCTGGCTGAGGCTGCTGGTGTGCAGCGCCTGTGTGCTCTTGTGGGCGGCCAGGCGCTGGGGCGAGCTGGGCGCTGGCTGCTGGCTGAGGGACAGCTGGGAGCCCAGCGGCCCTGGGGCGCCTCCGTAGGCGAACGTCCGGCTGGCCAGCGGGCTTTGGGATGGCGGGCTGGCCGCGGCCGCGGCGAAGGCGCTGGTGGAGGCGGGCAGGGCCGTGGGCTGCGCCGGGTCCTGCGAGGGCGAGGGTTGGCGTGGGGCACGGGGGGCTGCGGCTGCGGCGGGGGGCTCTGCTGCAGCAGGACGGGGGACACGGCGAAGGGGCTGGGCACGGCCTGGGCGTACTGCAAGCGGCGCATCATGCGGGGCGAGCCCAGCGCCATGGAGCCCACCAGCGGGCTGGCCATCTGCGGGCAGAAGCTCATGGCGACGGCTTGCTGGAGGGTGGCGATGGCAGAGGTGACCTGGGGCTGGACGGGGCTGTACATGGCCGTGTGCTGCTGCAGCTCCGCCTGCTGCACCATCTCCCGGTCGTACTTGACGATCTCCTGGATGATCTCGTTCTCCTGGTTGTTGAAGACACCTGAGTTGAGGTCGTGCTGCACTTTGTGGAGCAGGATCGAGTTCTTCTTCCCTACAGGGAGAAGGCCGGGAGAGGAAGCGCCGTGAGACCCTGTACTGGGGCTGTGCTGGGCTCCCATGGGAACCACAGCTGCCTCCTTTGCCAGGACATCCCCTCTCCCCCTCCAGGCCCCTCTCTGTGTCCTACCGATGCGGTCGAGACGGTCAATGGCCACAGTCTCAAAGGCCCGTCTCATCATGGGGTACTCCTCCAGCACCTCGTTGAAGTTGTCCACTGAGAGTGAGTAGAGGCGGCAGTAGGTATCTGCACGGACACTGGCCGTGCGCCGGCCACGGGTCAGCAAGCAGATCTCTGGGGGAAAAACGCCAGGGCCAAGGTCAGAACACCACCATCGAGGACAAAACAGGGCAGGCCAGGAGAAGGGTGTGAGAGCCACCACGCAGTGGGTGCCCTGGGACAGCACAGGTGTCCCTGTGCCTCTCACAGGCCCCAAGAGGGGACCCAGGCTCAGTCCTGCCAGTGCTCACCCCCAAAGTAGGAACCATCGGAGAGTTTCATCTCCTTGTTGCCCTTGGTGAGGATGCTGACCACCCCGTGCTGGATGAAGTACATCTTCTTGCCGATGGTGCCTTCTCGGATGATGTAGTCGCCCGGCTGGAACACCTCAAACTTCAGCTTGGTGAGCATCGCCGTGACAAAGTTGGGGTCAGCGTTGGCAAACAGCGGCATCGAGGCCACCAGCTTGCGGCAGTTGAAGTTCACAATTTCCTGTGGGGAAGTGGGTGAGCCCAGGACACTGGAACATGCTTCCCCAGGGACACGCTCCCCACCCCAGACAGTCTCATAGACACCCTAGCATGCAGATTGTGCATGGATACACTCCCACATGGAGCTGCAAAGCTGCAGCAAGAGGTGTTTGACCCCAAGCATGTGCATGGCAGGAGCTGGTGGGACCCACAGCAAGGAGCTGGGAATCCCTTCCCTTGGCAAGATGAGGCAATCCCCACCCTCACAGCAGCACCCTCCTCCCAGCTCCCCAGCCCTCACCTCACGCAGGGGCTCGTTGAGCTCCCCCAGGATGCTGTCCTCATCAAACATCTTGCCCTGGTAGCGATGCTCGTAGTAATCGTGGATCTTCTGGCGGAAGTCAGCGGGCAGCTTGTGGAAGGACATGTACTGCTCCACCTGCTTGTACTGTGGGGAGAGGTGGTGTCAGCCAGGACCCTCCACCCACATCCCACTCATGGGGCTGGTCCCACTCCATCACCCCACTCCTGCTCCTGACTGGGAACCCTCACCCCACATGGCTGCAGCTCCAGGAGGGGACAAAGCTGTGGGCCCCATCCAGCCCCCCTACCTTCTCCTGGTACTGGCGCCGGGAGGAGTCCAGCGACTGGATGAGGGCGGTGGCGTGGCCGATGAACATGGCGTAGCAGGTGGCCCCCACGATCATGCTCAGCATGGTCAGCCAGATGTCCGTCATGCTCTCGGGTGCCTGCTTCCCGTAGCCGATGCAGAGCATGTGGCTCATGGACTTGAAGAGGGCGAAGGAGTACAGCTCACTCCAGGAGTCGTTCTGCAGTGACAGGGAGGACAGCTCAGCCATGCACGTGTGTGTGTGTGTGAGCATTGCTCAAGGGCCCAGTGCCCTGGCTCGTGCCTGGCCACAGTCCCAGTTCCCTCCCAGCAACAGGAATTTGTTGAAAAGCAAACTTTTCAAACTTTCCATACTCCCCCAGCGAAGCAGGTAGGGAAGGAGAAGGGTGAGACAGGCAGGAAGGAGTGTCTCAGGAGGAAAGGAAGGAGGAAGCCAGGCGGAACAGAGCAGAGATGGAAATTTGATGAAACAGGATGAGATAGACAGGGGAAAAGGGCCATTTGCAGGAGGCTGCAAGGCTGAGAGAGAGCAATTAGAAACAGGGGCCATTATTTATTAATAGCAGCTTTGTGGCTAATGAGCAGAAGGCGGCGGGGGATAGGGCCAAGAGCCCCATGTCAGCATATTCCTCCCACCCACATCAATCCACTGCTCCAGGTCCTGTGAGACCTCACCAGGGCAATGGCAGCATCCTCTGTGCCCTGGCCCATGGAGGGTGGCATCTCCTGGGGCTGGAGGATGGAGGATGGATGACGTGGGGATGGGTGGGGGCCCCAGGGAGCAGGCAGGAGCACGGTGTGGGGCAGATGGAACTCACCACCATCCCGTTGATGGAGACCCAGCAGTTCTGGGGGAAATCCTGCAGCATGGGCACCAGGAACTGGAGGCAGCCATCCCAGTGGCAGAGCAGCAGCATCATCCCAATGAGGTTGATGATCCTCATCACTGCACTGGCCAGGTCGTAGGTCATGTGGAAGATCTGTGGGTGGGTGGGATGGGAGGAGGTGAGCGTGGGGACTGTCCCCCATTGCCCAGCCCTGCTCAGGGCACCGACCTGCATGACCTTAGCTGGAAGAGGCTCCCGTGGCTGGCCTGGCTCCTGCCTCGAGGTGGCTGTGCTCCACCTGCCTATTTATAGCCAGTGGACGCTGCCGCGCTGCCCGGGAAGCGCTAATGGCAGCGAGCCTTGCTGAGGATCAGGGAGACACAAATACTCTGGGCACTGAGGAGGGAGCAGGGCAGCTTCCAGGGCACTGAGTGCAGGGTATGGGCCAGAGCCACGCAGCAAGGCTGAGCATGTCCCCTCAAAGCAGGGTGGACTCTCAAAGCTGGGGATCCCAAAGGGCTGGGGGTCCTGCTGTCCTCCCTAGTGCTCCCCAAGCTCCTGGTGGGAGCCAGAGGGGAGAGAGGCAGGAGGTGATGAGCTGAACAGGAGGACAGGGTCGTACTGCTGGCAGAGCAGGGGATGGTGTGTCAGCATGTGCCATGGTGGGTGCTATATCACAGCTCAGGGATGCCCCAAACCCTCCAGGGTGGGTCACACACACAGCCCCACAGATCCTCTCCACCCTGCCAGTTTGTCAGGGAAGCACTGCACTCGCAGGGCCTCTCCAGCTGCTGCCAGAGGGTCCCACAGCATGTCCTCACCTCCTCCCACTGGTGGATGTAGCGGATGAGGCGGGAGAGGCGCAGCAGCCGCAGCAGGCTGAGGATCTTGGTGAACCGGACGATGCGGAGGGCTCGGGCTGTCTTATAGACCTCCGAGTCTATGCCCTTCTCCACAATGAGGAAAACGTAGTCCACAGGGATGGAGGAGACAAAGTCCACCACAAACCAGGTCTTGAGGTACTTCTTCTTGATCTTCTCGGGGTCCAGGATGATTTCTGTGTTGTCCTCAATGACAATCCCTGTCCGGAAGTTCAGCACCAGGTCCATCAGGAAGAAGGTGTCAGAGACCACATTGAACACGATCCAGGGGGCCGTGGTCTCCTCCTTGAAGAAGGTGATGCCCACGGGAATGATGATCAGGTTGCCGACCATGAAGAGCAGCATTGTGAAGTCCCAGTAAAATCTGGGGAGCGAGAAGATGTTGGGGGATGTCACCAGCGCCCCAGAGTCCCCCCAGTGCCAAGGGGACCCAGCCACCATGCCCTGCCCTAGGGGACCTGCGCCACTGGGTTACTGTCACCCTAATGCCACCTCAGCCACAGGAACCCCTTTGTCTCCCCAGAGATCACATCCTGCTCCCCGGTCTCCAAACTGCCCCCAGGGTGATCCTGCAGCCAGCAGAGCCCCTGATTGAGGCAGAGGATGGGACTGATTTGGCCTTGGCAGCAGGTCCTGGAGGAGGGGAGAATGATGGCACCAAACACCGGTGTGGGACACGCTCCAGCTGAGCTGCCCAGGGGTATCCCGTGGGCTGGGGACCCCCAAACGACCGGCAGTGCTCAAGGTCGCCGGTGGAGTCAGTGTCCGAGAGCCCCGGGAGCTGCCTCCCTTTTCTGCGCTCCCGGAGCGGGAACCCAAGGACAGGGGGCATCCCCAGGGACAGCCAGGGCCACCTCAGCCCGGCGCCTCCCTGGGCCAGGCTGGGTCGCGGTTTGGGGGGTGCCAGGGCGGGGTCTGCCCGCCGGCCCCGCAGCGCGGGCGCGGTGGAAGGAGCCGCCGCGGCTCCGGTGCAGCGGAGCACGTACGGCTGCAGCTGGCGGCGGCAGCGCCCGCAGCCCCGGCCAGACGCGCGGGCGGTGAGGGGGTGGGCGGCCGCCTGCGCCCCTGGCCCTGCCTGAGCCGCGCTGCTCCTCCGCCCCCTCCTGCCTCATTCCATCCTTCTCCCCTTTCTCCTCGTCCCCCTCTCCGGGGCCACCGATGACCTTTCTGAGCATCTGCAAGGTCACAGCAGCTCTGTCACGGCAGGATGACGCGGGGGCCACCTCGGCCCTGCCCCGCCCGGCCGGGGGGCAGGAGTGGGGGGATCCCCCTCAGTGCCACATGCACGGACACGCGGGACCCTCACCCACGCCTCCTGCTCAGCCCACCCTGGGAGCTGCAGGGTGATGGGCGGGGGGCGCCATGGCCACGCTGTGCCCTGGGGAAGGGGGGATGAGGAGGAGACCCCCAGGCACCCAGCAAGGGGCGAGGGGCCAGGATCCACCCCCCACCCCCCCCACTGCGCAGACTAGCGCAGGACCAGGAGGAGCTGAGCATCCCAGCTCCTGACCTTTCTCCAATGACACCTTCCTCATGTGAGACATTGCCGTGGCAACCGTGAGTGATGTCACTGCTGCAAAACGATGACTTCACACCAGGGCGGTCCCCAGGGTACCCTCGGCAGAGGAGCTGTGCCCCCCCTGCACCCTCACACCGAGCTCCTGCTGCTGGCACCAAACAGGCCCAGCTGGATCCCTGGGCTCCCACGTAGGGCACAATCTCCCAGGGATGCCGAAATCAACAGAGCTGCTGTGGGGCTGGATCTGTCCCTAAACCCCCTGGCAGCTCCCGCTCAGGCTGACCCTGCTGTGCTGCGTGGGTCCCACAGGGGCATTAGCCATGCAAAGCTGCGAAGAACAAAGATTAAATAACCACGCCAGCTGGGCAAAACTCCCCTCTGGCTCCAATCCCTGTGCAATCTGGCTGAGCCAGGGCAGAATTGGGCCTGCGGAGAAAGATAAACTGCTCCTGATCCCCCACTGCACACAACTGACCCTGTGCGATCGCCCCGGGGAGCAGCGTGCCATGCCAATGCTTTCTTCCTCAGAAGGTTCATGTGCACAGAAAAAAGATCCAATCCAGGCTACTAAAAATATCTGAAAACAAATTAATCAGGATCCTCGACACCCCTCCCTCGCTTCTGACCCAGTTGTATGACAGTGATGATGACAGGAGATGCCCAAAGCCCCTGCGAGAGGCAGCTGCCACCTTCCTGCTCCATCACCAACGCCTGGCACAGTGGTGCTGGTCTGAGGTCCTGGTATAAAATAAAAGTGGAGTCCAAGCCCTAGAGGTGGGCATGGCCATGGTATGCCAGGGTGGTCCCTCCTTAACTCCACTGGCAGCACTCAGAGCTGCAGGGATTGCCAGGGATGCTCCAAGCACTCCTGTCTGTGCTGATCCCATGGGACAGGGATGGACAGGGATCCTTTAGACCCCCCCTCTGCCCCTGAGAGCCCTTTGACTCTGATGGGGCCCAGATGCAAACCAGGCTGCCTGGTGGGCAGGAGCAGCACGGGATCAGTGAAGGATCAGTGTGGGATTGGCGCAGGATTGGGGCAGGATCGGCACTTTGCAAACTCACGCTAAATACTCATATCTTAAAAATGAGATTGCTGTGAGAAGTGGGCTGTGGAGCCAATGGCAGAAGTTTGCCCAAGCTGATGAGCAGTGGTGGCCAATGCACTGTCTGCAGCCCCAGAACCCAGTACAGCCAGTTGTGATGAATGACTGGTGCCCTCTGCCCTGGAGAAGCCTTTTACCCCGGGATCCTTGGGGAAGGGGGGATAAAGGCTTTGCAAACTGCTCAAGGACCCAAACCTTCACCATCCCCCAAGCTGGTCACAGCCTGCCCTCCCCTTGAGCTGTGGTTTCAGCAGCTGACGCTGCAGAGGGAGGGGCCCAGCTCCCCAACACCCACCCCACAGGGAATGGGAACACCGGGACCAGCGGCAGAGCTGCCACACACACCGGGAGCATCAGCCCTGGCAAACCCCATCCCTCTGCTCAGGAACCCTATGGTGGCACCATCCAGGCAGAGGGAAAGCCCCTGAAAGCATTTAAACCTGGGTGAGGAAGGCTCCAGCCAAGCAGCACCAGGGACATGTGCTCTGGAAGCCTCTTTGCCCCTGATTCACTTGCAGGAACGGGTTTTGCAACCAAAAATCATCATCAGTGAGAACCTCCTGCTCAGCTCCAACCCCAGTCCCAGCCCAGCTTTGTGGAGGGATGGAAGAACCCTTGGGCAGCCCCTTGGTGGTCACAGGGTGGTGGGCACTGCCACCACCTCCAAACCACCAGCTGCAGCTCCTGCAGCTCCCAGAGTGATGCCCCAGAGCTGGTGCAGAAACCCCAAAAGAAGCAATGAAGGAGTTGGCGCTGGCTTGGCTGTTCCTCCAGAGACCAGAAAGAGCAAAGTCAGTGACAATCATTGCCCAGCACCCAAAAGGAGGTGGCCCTGCTCCAGCACACACTTACAAGGTCTCTTTGATCAGACTCACAGCTCAGGATCTCAACAGCCGCCCTGATTGCTTCCTCGTCATTCAATATTTATGTAAATAGCAACTTTGGTTCCTGGAGCAAATCTGCCCTGAATTGTGTGTGAACGATGGCAGCACCACGGCTGTGAGGAGCCAGGATTGCTAAACAATGCCGATTATGAAATGATGTCACAGATGCAGATGGGTAATGATTTTCTCTTAAGATGGGAAATGGGTTTTGCAGGGCAAACACGACCAGGTCACGCTCCATTATCCATTATCATTAGTGGATAAATGCTTTTTTTGATTATTTTAAGGCAGGACAACATGGGAGGGATGCCCTCCTGTCCCCAGCATGCACAGGCAGAGCGGGTTCCTCTGCCCAGCCTCGCGTGGGCCGATCCTGCTCCTGTGCACTGTTGTGGAGCTGGAGGATGCCATGGCTCTGCCTGCAGCTCCTCCCCACTGGGCAGGGAACTCTCCTACGCCACTTCCAGCATCAAAACACAGGCAGCCACTCTGCCCCAATGGGTTTCAAGTCTCGCTAGCAGCTCCAGGAGGATGAAGCCCGTGCAGGGCAGGACAGCCAGGGTGACTCCCCAAGGTCACTCCATCACCCACCTGCCCGCTGCAAGCACCAGTCCAGGGAGTGATGCTGCTGCACTCTGGGGAATCCTCTGAGGCCTCAAGCCCACTGCAGGCTCACCAGAGGGGGATCCCCGCTCTTGGCAGCGCTGTGGGCTCTGCCACCAGCACCACAGCTCTGCCAGCTCAGAGGAGCAGGGCAGGCTCTGCCCTAGTGCAGGCATGGGGGTCACCCCATACCAGCCTCCCCCAACATCCCACAGCTGATGAGGGTGAGGAGGAGCACAGGGACAGCAGGGCCCAAGTCCTCCCACTCAGCAGCCCCCAGGATCCACCTGGCACTGCCACCTCTGCTCGGTCATGGCAGGGACAGCGGAGCTCCCTCTGCTACAGGACTGGCAGCAGCCGGGCAGTGTGGCCACTTCTCACCCCAAATCTGCAGCAGAACCCAGTGCCCAGCCAGATGGGGATGGGGAGATGAGATGGAGATGAGGAGGGGGCTCCACTGGGTTCCCATGGCAGGTTCTCAGGGTGGAAGGGCTCAAAACCCTGTGCAGGAAGTCAGCCCTGAGGGGAGGCCAAAGGCCTCCAACTGCTCCTCTGCAAGATGCCAGAGCAGCCCAGGAGCAGCACACGAGGGCTAAAGCAGGAGGTGAAGGTGCTGGTCCCTGCCCTGAGCCCACGGCCACCTCCACCTGCCTCAGGGAACTCCAACCCACAGGGACCCATCAGTGTCAGCAGTGAACAGAACCTGAGATCTGTCTCAGGGGGATCCCCCACTCAGGCACCCTGCAAACCCTCCCTTGAGCCACCCCAACCTCTCACCATCACCCCAGCCCCTGGGCAAAGGCTCCTCCAGCTCCTTTGAGGTCTCTGGACCGGGGTCCCCCCAGTGCTGGCTCACCAGCACTGCCAGCAGGGTCTCGGCTCCCCCATCCCTGCAGGATGCCGTGCTGCCTACCCCAGGCAGCGCAGCCATCCCTGCCGGTGGCTTTCACACGGCTCGGGAAGCATTTGCCACTCTGGAGCTCGCCAGGGCTCCGGGGATGGGAAGGAGATGGAGCTGCAGAGCCTTTTCCCCGGGTTTGTCATTCCCCTGGCCTGGCAGACACACAGGCTGGATCTTGGGGACTGGAGTGCTCTCAGGAGGGAGAAGGATCCCCCTCAAACCGGCTGAACCCCAGGGACAGAATCAGGCCTCCCTGGGGGAGCCTTCACACCGCTCTGCCAGGCAAAGCACGTCCCCCTGCCCAGCCCCAGCCCTGCCCGGAGGGGGACACCGAACCCCAGGGAGCTCCGGGGACAGCGCCAAGGCCCGGTGGGGCTCAGGAGGGCCAAGCCGGGCCGAACCTGCCGAGGCCCCGGGAAGGACAAGGGGACGAGGGGATGCCCTTGCTCAGACACCGCGAGGGCTCCCGGCATCCCCGGAGCGGCGGCTGCTGCGCTGGGGAGGGGGATGCCTCGGCTCGTCCCCTCCCGCGCCCGGCGGCGGCTCAAGGTGCCCTCGGCCCGGCCGCACCGGCGGCCCCGCTCCCCGGCCCGATGCCCGCCCCGCGGGATGCGGGATGCGGGCCGAACCCCGCGGGTACCCCCGCACCTGAAGTCGCTGTAGGGGTGGATGATCCAGGCCCCCGCCGACTTGACGCGCTCCTGCTCCCTCTCCACCGCCTTCTGCGAGCCGAACATCCGCAGCGAGAACTTGTTGACGCCGGGCTGGAGCATCGCCCCGAACTGTCGCTGCATGAAGCTGGCCTGGCTCCCGCGGACCTCCTCGGCCGCATCCTCGCTCGCTCCCTCCTCGGCCGCCTTGGCCCCGCCGGGGGATGCGCCGCCGCCGCCGCAGGAGAAGGAGACCTTGGGCTCGCGGGGCGGCTCCGGGCCGGGGCTGCGCGGCGGTTCCCCGCGACGGCACTCGCCGTTCGGGGACCCCTTCCCGCCGCGGCCCCGCGCCCGCCCCGTCGCCGCCGCCCCGCCGCGCTTGGCCCCATCGGCCGCCTCCTCCTCGGCCGCTGCCTCCCCGCCCGCCGCGCCGCGGCCCGCCCGCATCCTGCCGCCGCTGCCGCCGCCGAGGCCACCGGCGGCCGAGTGGCGCCCGCCGCCGCGGCGGGGGCGGGCCGGGGCGGGCCGGGGGCGGGCGGTGGGGCTGGGCGGGGGCCGGGCGGCTCCGCAGCTCCCCCCGCCGGCACAGCCCTCGCCGGTGGGACCGGCTACCGGGACCAGCCACCGGGACGGGCCATCCGCTTTCCTCCCCGACGGCCCCGGAGTCCGGCAGCGCAGTCCTCGGTGTGGTGTGGTCCGGGACCGGCCGCTCTCCCCGCGGAGCTCCGCCGCCGCCAGCCCATCCGCCGCGGCGCGGAGGGAGCACTGCCTGTCCCCGGGGCACGGATGGACCCCAACGCCGCGCTAGGCACGGGAGCTTTGCGCTCCCACCCCGCCCAAGGACCCATCGCTCCAGCGCTGAGCCCCCTCTGAACCCAGCTGGTGTCAAGAGGAATCCCCCGAGGTGTACCCGCGGATGGAGACCCCCCGGCCGGCGCCCCAGGACAGCGCCAGCACCCGAAGTTGGATACCGGGCACCCCCAAGGGGGCTGATGCTCTGGAAGGACGGGGCGGCGGGACCGGCACCTCCTGCCCTCTGCCACGGAACGGGCTGGTCCGGCTGCGGCTGCCCCGGGCTGCGGGTGTGGGGCATGGCCGGAGTGAGCAGCCCGGGTGCTCCCCGAGCCCCCCAGAGCAGCCGCACACGGGGCCGGAGCTGCCCCGGTCTGAGCCCACGGCTCTGGGCGAGACCCGTCGGGTCCGGACGCGTGGGGAGCGCGGCCGCGGCGGTGGCACCACCTGGTGCCGCGGGACAGAACCGCACCCGAGCGCGTCCCGCGGCCGCGGCGGAGCCAGCGCCGTGCCCGGGGCGGGCACCAACAGCCGCGGGCCCCGCACTGAGCCCCAGGGCAGGAGACACCCCAAAATTCGTTCTGCAGCGTCACGGCACGGGCTTGGCACGGCTGCCTCCAAGAGCAGCCCTTTTCTCCAAACCAATCCCGGGCAGAACAGTGCTGCCCCTCAGCTGCCCCCGGCCCATGGAGACACTGACCCAGCTTAACCCGAGCTGGAGGCTGGAGATGCCGGAGCCAAGAAGTGAGGCAGCAGCTCAGGGCTCACCCCGAGGCGTTGGGAAGCAGGGGCTGAGCAGGGTCCCCTTGGAGCTCGGAGCACCTGCTCTCCCTCTCTGGAACATGATGGAGCACCACAGCAGGGCCTGTTTGTGCCATCCCTGCCCAAGGTCCGATGTGGCAGCCCCTGGACCATGGCAGGGCCGTGCCACAGCTCACAGGGGTGACTGTGATGCCAGCTCAGCCCCTGCCCAGCTCCCGGGGCTGTTGTCCCCCTGTCCCTGCCCAGCCAAACAAAAGGCACAAGTGGCCCTTTGTGCTGCGGCCCAGAGCGGGGTCAGACAGGACCCATAACCCTCATAAAGGAAATTAAACCATGCATTGATTTTTCACCAGGATGGCGCAAGGCCGGGGCTGTGAAAGCCTTGCATAACCCATTTACACGGCACAGCCAGGCAGAGGCACCGGCAGGAGGGACCCAGCCACCACAGACAGCACCAGGCTGTCAGCATTGCCACCAGACCTGCCACCACCCCTCTGGGCACGGGGTGGCCACCCAGCCATGCCCCACTTTGTCCCATCCCAGGCAGGGACAAGCATCTGGCTACAGAGCAAGGATCAGTCACGTGAAATGTGGGGCTGTGTTTCGTGTCAGGTAGAAAAAGATGGCCTTTGTAGTTATGGTTGTGAAATGTGTGGAAAAGGCCATAGGGTAATTATAAAAACATGAGTTTAATGAACAAAATGGAAAAAGCATGGAAAGGGGCTTTGGAAGTAATATTTTTCTTGCTTATAAGTGAATCATGAGAGCCTATAAGGTTTTTAATAGAAGGTTTGAACTATAGCTTTAGCATATATATATATATAGAAAGGATTGTAATCACCCAAATAGAAGGAAGTGAGCTATTCCAAACTAAAATTAAGGATCCTGGGAAGAGGAGATGGACCACCACCTGGAAGCTGGAAAACTGATTTATAGTCCTGAAGAGGAAGACTGAATCTCTCATCTCTGGTGTTTTCTTCTGAAGAAGGAAATCTGGATGCCACCACCACTAATTTATGTCCTGGGAACCTCATCATCACAAGATGTTATTTCTGACCTCACTGATTTCACACCTTTTGAAGTATAGAAACTTTAACATCACCAATAGAAATTGATCACAATGGGTATAGAAATTATATTTCAAAAATAGAAATTAGGAGGAAACTAGAAAAAAAGGTTGCTGAGAAGTGATTATGGAAAACCTCAATAAATACCAGCAGAAAATCAACGGTCGGCGTGCAGCTGGAGAGGAAACCCCCACTGTACCCAGCGCTGTTACCTGACACTTTACCAGTCTGTAATAATTAATAAATTGATTGCTGCTTGATATATTGGCCGAGTCAAGCTCATTACTTATAACAGTCATGTGCCCAGAACGAAGCAGACAGGGGCTCCTTAGGCCGGCTGGGAGGACGGGGTAGCTTCTCCTCAGCCCACAGGCTCTGCAGCCTCACTCCAGGGTGTTATAAATGCATAGTTGGCTTTTCACAAATATTAAATTGTGAAAATTACCATATGTAGAATGTGGGAAGATTGTACTGTATTTTCTTTTAATTAATAGAATTTAGAAATGTGATTGTAACTTAGAAGACTGGGGTCTTTTGTTTTCCTGCATGAAGACTGCTGACCAAGAAAGAGATTAAACTTCTGTTTAATCTTGTCCAAATGAAAATGACCAGAGCCCCAAGAGAAGAATTTATGGACCTGTGTTAGATAGAATGGAGCCACCCGAGGACGGGTCTGCTGGATGGAATGGCTGGGGGGGAGTTGGGACTAAACAAAAGAATTCACACTCAGAAAGAATGTTTGAATCATGCATGTGAATTTTTAAATATGCAACAGGCTCATGTATTTAAAGAAAAAAACTCTGTTAAACAGTGTGCTGGCTGGTTCTGTGCCAGGCACCCTCGGCCGAGAAAATGTATTTTGCTTTTATCTCTAATTGTCTGTTTTCTTTTTATTCTTTTTTATTAAACTTCTAAATTTTTCCAAGAAAGTGAACCTCGTTTTTCACAAGGGGCAGAACAGTGGCAGAAGCCCCCTGAGCTCAGGGCTGCCAGCAGAGAAGGGATTCCCCACCAAATCCTGTCCTGGCCCCAGGGCTCTGCTTTGTGCAAATGTCTCACACCTTTGCTCTCTCCAACCATAAAGAGCAGGGATAAAACAAAAAAAAACCTGCTTAGAAAAGTGTGAGACACCAGAACAGCAGGGCCTGTGAGGGCTCCTCCAGGCTGGGGCTGATCCTTGACCCCACAGCCACAAGACCTGAGGAACTCTGGAGCTGGGCAAGGGGAGGCAAGTGCAGCCCAGGCTCCTCCAGGCTGTGCAGAGCAGGAACCACCCCTCCCTCCCTCCCTCCCTGAAGGTTTTTACACCCGTCGAGCTGAATCTCCTCAGCAATTAGAGGGCAGCCAGAGCTGGCACCAAACCGAGACACAACATCTTGTTGTGCAGCCAGAGGGTCAGGCGGCCCCGAGGGAAGAGACCAGAGTCCAGAGGTGGAAAAAAAGAGAGAGGAATCATCTTTATTTGTGAAATGTTAACAGATGGAACAGTTCAATGCTACCCAGCAGTAAAGGTGTTAGACTCCCCTGAGCATTTGTCTGCTCACAGGCCCCCACGTCACGCACACACTGCGATGGCTCAAGCACAAGCAGTTAAACCTTAAAACCGGCCCCAGCCCCGGCTCACCCTGCCCCTCCCCACTGCAGAGACACGAACAACCCATGGAATAAGTTACAGCAATCATTTATCCAGCATCCACCTCCTGGCTGCCCGTTTCAGAGTAACCAAGGCTGGGAATTTGCCAGGAACGAGCCCTTTGCCAGGGAAAGGTGCAGCCTTGCTCCTGGTGACGCACAGGGAAAGACACAGAACCCCTTCCTGAACCCTCTGCTCAGATCAGGTCATCTCCCAACAGCCACCAAAGCAGCTCCTCCCTCATCCCCACAAGCAGGTGGGACACAGCTGCACTCCCACCCCCCCCTCCCCACTCTGTACCAACATGAAATAATCTAGGACAGAGACAGCCAGAGACCTAGACTACCAGGAACAAAGGATTTACATTTACAGGTAGAAAAACCCTCCCACGACTCTTCTTTAAAAAAAAAAAAAAAAAAGTGTATTTTATATTCTACAACTTAAAGTTTCCTTAGAAAGTGAAGTAACTGAATCGCAAGGACGCACTAGAATATTCCATGGTGCTATTTTACCAAAAAATTAAAAGAAAACAAAACTGTCCAGACGACTTCTTCATCTCCTCATCACCTGGCAGGAGAGAAAGAAAAGCCAGTTATTGCACCAGTACAGCTGCACTGGGCTGGAAGGGGTTGGTGGAGCCCATGGTGGGCAAGAAGAGCCTCTGGCTTCTCCCAGAGAGCCTCAGCAGACTGAGATGCTGCAGCTCCTGCTCCAGGCTCTGCCCTGGCACTCACCTGGCCCTGCTTAGTTTGCGTTTCTCTGGCGGACGTTCTTGTCCTTGTGGTTTGTGGCATTGCTCTTCCTGGGAAGGGAGAAGGGGATGAGGAAAGGCAGAGCAGAAAGTTCCCCCATCACCTCCCCTCACCCATTAATGCAATTCAGGCCTCAGCAGAGGGTGCAGGAGATCAGATCCCAGAGCAGGATCAGACACTGGTGCCACCCCAGGTATGTGTGGTTTACATGTGGGGACATTAAATAAACCACGTGGGGACATTAAATAAACCACGTGGGGACATCTCTCCCCACTGAGTATTATCCCACACCAGCCAGCTTTTATCTTTGCATAAAGCTTTTTATCTTTGGAGCAGATTTCCTGGCTGGATGAGATCTACCAGTACAAATAGGCAGAGGAAAGATACTCACAGTGGTGCAGAGCCTCCATCATCATCTTCACAGTCAGGACAGCACAGAAAGAGAAAACAAAAAACAAACAGTCAGGGAAGAAGACATCCAAAATGACCTCTGCCTCCCATTAAAGCAGTGGGAGCTGCATTCCAGGCAGCCATTCCACCACCACGTAAAACTGGGGAGGGCAGAGTTCCTCGGGTGCCCTGATCCATCCCCTGTGCTCGCCCCCACGGCACCAGGACCTGGGATGGCTCCCAGATCCCAGCACACTCACAGCAGGTAAAGGGGAAGCCAAACAGGATGTTTCAGGAACGAGGCTTGAAGCAGCAGCAGCAGGAAGCCCTTCTCCCTCCCCACACGTCGTGATCTCAAAACAAACACTGCACACCACGTTCTGAGCAGCACAGCTAAGGAAACACCTCTGCCAACACGTGCCAAGCCCTGCGGCCTTTCACCAGCTCCCTGAGATCTCCCAACAGGAGGCTCCCAGTTGTCTCCTTTGCTCCCCATCACCTTTTCTCCAGCCCTGGCTGCCCGTGTGTCCCATGCTCCGGGCACTGGGGCTGCCCTGGGCTCCAGGATCTGCTCAGGGCTGGTGAGAGGACGGAGGCAGACACGGCTGGAATTACCTTTACTTACCATGTGAGTGGCACCCAGCAGCAGAGAAAGGAAGAGTGGATAGGTAACACCAGCAAGGATATCACCCCAAAACCAGGCCAGACTGTCCCCACCCCATCCCAGGTGACAGGAGAGTCCAGTTCAGAGAAAGAACTGGGGGGAACTGGTTCAGGCAGGCCTGTCATTTTTTGGGAGGGGCAAAGCTACAGAGACTTTGGAACAGAAATAATCACTTTACACCAGGGAAGTGTAAAGCCATGTGTGTTTACTGAAGGGATTTGATGCTGTATCCTCATCCATGAGCACTTGGGAACTTGAGCTCCTCTTGCCAAGGAGCACCAGGACATTTCAGCACATTCACCTGTCTGTTAGAGCACCTGCTACAGCTCTCACAGGTCAGCACCCCACAGACACGGACTGATGCCATCACAAACCAGATCACACAGTGTTTTTGCTGGGAGATGCTGCTACAACATCTTTAAGACAGCATTTGCCTTCCAGCCAGGGGTGTCAAGAGGGCAGAACACCTGCTTGTGAAACTGCCTCCAGTGGAATTCCAAGCCCTGCAATCAGGGGAGGGATGTGACCTTCAGCCCCTCTGCTGCACCTCTCCTGAGCCTGCTCCTCGCAGGGGGCCAGGGGCCCTGCAGGATCCCAGGCAGGAAGGATACAGAGCATTCACACCGCATTGTTAACAGCATCAGATAAAGGAGGCCGTGAGCTGACACAATGCAGATCCTCACCGATAAGGAAAGGGAGGAGCTGGTGCTTCCAGAACAGATTAAAGATAGTACCGCTCTTTGAGATCCAGGATGTGTGGATCTGATGACCCAAAACATCCTGAACTGAACACAAGTTAAGCAAAACCTGGTCTTACAGAGCCATTGACACAGTCCCTCCCAGTTCTGCAGCACCACAAAAGCTCTAATACTTATTTACGAACCACCTTGTCCAGAGAGGGAGCTGCCAAAGCCAAATCCAGCCCTGCAGACACTCAAAGGAAGCACTTGAGCAAAGAGCAGAGAAACTGGTGAGACAAAAGGTCAGGCTGACCTGCACAGAATCCTCTCTTGCTCCAGATCTCACTGCAGGACTGTCACAAACAGTGCAATCACAGGCAGCTTCATGGCTGAAGTGGCATGGCACAGACTGGTTTCTCAAGTGCCCCAAGTTCTCAAACCACCCCTCCTCTGACAAAGGGACCTCAGAACTCCCTACAAGCCCATCCTGCCTGCACCCTGCAAGCTGCAAACCACCTCATCTTCCCGGACAGCTTCAAACCCAGCTGCCTCTTACCGTCAGGAACCTCATCTGGCTTCCTCCTCTTCTCATAGATGAAGATGATGGTGACAAGGACGAGCACCTCTGCCACGATGCCCAGGAAGGGCCAGAGCGCTGCCAGGCGGCTGCGGACGCGCAGGTTCACCGTGGCGTCCCCGGTGCCGTAGGAGTTGGTGCCATTGCAGAAATAATCGCCCGTGTCCTGCTCAATATCCAGTTTAAGGATGCGTAGCTCTGTCTTGTTGCCACTGGATTTGATGATGTATCGCCCAGAGGCGTTCTCCAGGAGCTGGAGGGGAGAGGAAGAACAGGGATCTCAGGGCAGTGCTGACTGAGTGCCACAGAAATCCCCCTTCTGGGGAGCACTGAGCTTTGGAACAACTCTGGAGGCACAAGGATTGGGCAGCAGGGGAGAAGGAGCAAACCACAGCACTTACCCCGTGACCACTTTTGTACCAGGACCAAGTGGTGACAGCGGGGAAAGAGGGATTCTTGCAGGTCAGCACACCCGTGTCCCCCTCATTCCCATGCTCGGACTTTTTGTATGCTGTCACCTGAGGGGCAACTAGGCAAGAGCAAAAAAAAAAAATTGGACATCTCATTATAGAAATCACATAGATTTGCATTTTCTGCAGCCCACTTCACCAGAATCAGCTACCCCAAAACCTCAGTCAGGCTGTTCCTCTCACTAGTTTGGCATTTTCAAAGAGGAAAGTGCATCAAGCTGCTTCAGGAAAGGCTCAAACAGATTTGTCCAGGAGGTATTATCCCTCTGTCCATTATTCCTGTGGGAACATGCCCACAGAAGGCTGGATCAGTGCAGGATCTCAGGGCTGACCCTGCAGACACTGCAATGGCCTGATAACGGCGCTGCCTCTCCGAGAGCAGAGCCCTGCAGCCACACGAGGGCTGGGAGCAGCTGAAAAGACACCCCAGCAAAGCGTTCAGGAGGTCACAGCTTCCCCACGCCCCTCCTCAGAGCCCAGGAGCAAAGAGAAGAAATTACCAGAGATATTCATTTCTCCTTTGATCTGCGGGTTTGTTTTGTAGACGCACTCATAGATGCCAGAGTGCTCCTCCTTCTTCCCATCGATTCTACCAAAAACAGGATTCAGGTAAGCATCCAGCACAACTTATCCAGTAATTCTGACCTCCAGACTCACAGAATCACACACCCACAAGCATCAGCAGCCTCCTCCACAGCAAATTTCCCCCGTTCCAGCAGAATATTTATGCTGCACTGTGTACCTACAGCAACCCAACTCTCCTCACACACCGAGGGTGGCAGAAGAGGGTTCCATGTGCACCACGTGTGACACGGCTCTGTCAAGTCAGTGATCACTGTTCCAGCTCAATGAAACACAGGGCAAAGCAGTGGCAAAGATCACCCAGGCCAGGCTGCTCTGGATTGATCCCCGCATAGAGAATAAAACTCTCACATTCTCCTTCCTGTAAAGCTGCTGCAATGAGATTTAGTGGATTATGCAGCCTTGCAACAAACATCCCATTCTGCTGCTCAGTAATACCCACTCGAGGGAAGGGGCCCACAGAGTTTGTCCCATGGCTGCCCCGGGACAAGGGGCTGTTTGTTAGCTCTGCCATGCACGGCGCTTCCCACTTCCAAAAACCACTCAGCTGAGGAATTGAGGTCACGCGAGGGAGGCTGGGTTATAAATACTTTAATCCTTGTTCAGCTCCCTGTTGCTATGGGGAGACAGGCACGTCGGCACTGCCATACAAAGGGACATGATGCCTCCACAGCTGCTGGGTCAGAGCCAGCCAGGCCTGAGTGTAATCAGAAAGGAAAGCTCACTGCACTGCCACAATAAGGCTGGTATTGACCCAGCATGGAGCACCACAGCTCCCCAGCTCCTTCTGGATTCTGGGAAGGGACATAAAGCCCCAAGGAGAGACAACATGCACTGGAGCCTTTGCTCCATGCACAGGGAGCTGGTGGCCTGCCCAGAGCAGGGTTCCTTCAAAGCTCTGGAACACTGAATAACCAGAGTCCAGCTGAACACCTGCTTAAAATCAGGAAATCTCTTTCTAAGAGGATATTTGTGGCACAAACCTGCCCCTTCCTCCTCCTCCTTGCTCTCCTCTTCATTTTTGCTACCCTCCTCCCCATAAAGGAGAGTGTTGGGCTTTACCAAAACTCTCTCATCGTATGCTCCACAGTCCCAAAGTGCCACTCCATCAGCAGGACTGCAAGAACTCAGCCCTGGCTCCAGCTGACAGCAAACACCAGCTGCTTTCTGGGAAAAAATCCTGCCTGTGCTCAGGTTCTGACCTTGCCCTGACACTCACGTGTAGCTGGTGAAAGCACCCGGGTTCTCGTCCTCCTCCAGGACCTTCTCCTTGTGAATCCACTTGTGGCCTGTGATGGGGAGGTGTGGTGCAGACATGTTGCAGCTGAGGATCAACTTGCCAGAACTCTCACCGACCTGAGTAGTAACTTCTGGACCTGCATTCATAAAGAATTGGATTCAAGTTAACCCGGGGTACAGCAGAGCTGATGTGGTGCCCAAGAACCTGTAATGCAAACCCCACAGCTCCTTGTCTCTATTCCAAGCTTCCACTTACCTTCACACAGTTCCCTACCAGACCTGATTGTGCCAGCACCAAGAGTCCCCAGCTCCAGGTGACCAAGCCTGAGTGGAGCTGGGATGGCCACGCTGGCCCTGCAGCTGCTCCCCCCACGAGCAGGATTGCTGCCGTGTCCTGCATCACTCGAATCTCTGCCCCGGCAGAGCCCAGTGCTCAATAAGCAATGGAAAAGGTCACTCTGAAGGGCAGAGCACGGCTCTCTGCTGCTGTGAGCCACCACAGCGCTCATGTGTCAACACCTCCCAGCACCTGAGCAGCTTCAGACACCTCCAGGTAGCACAGAGGGCAGCCAGGACCCTCTGTGGTGAGGGGGAGCAGACAAGATCATGTGGCAGCAATACGTGCGTCACCTGAGACAGCCCAAAGGGTTCAGTTAGAACGACTCCAGGGAGAACACAGAGCCGTGACTCCGAGAGGTCCTGGGCCTGGATGTGCCAGGCAGCAGTAAATTATGCAATCTAAGATGACTCAGGCATTTCTACTTGTAGGAGGCTGTCCGAGAAGGCAGCTGCCATCAGCAGCACCATTGCACAGCCCCAGTGCCACTACAGTCCCCACCTTTCCACCCCAGCTCCATCCCTCAGCACGACCTGTTTTTGCCAGGGCTGACAGGCATTTTGCTTTTCCTCCTATCCAAATTCCACTGGAAGAAAGGTTCTGCTGGAGTTCTGTACTCCATAGCACATTTCTGCTGAAAAGGCAGCTCTGCTAACACCAGCCTTCATGGGGAGACCTTAGCAGGACTTTAATCTCCCTCCCAAGGTTTCTATCACTGGAAGCAGCCTGGGCGCTCCAGCGTTCGCCTGCCCGCTCTGCGAGAGGGAACCCGGCCACGTCCACAGGACAAGCAACGACATCACACTCAAGTGTCACACAGACACGGCCATTTCAAAAACGGTTGCATCTCAGACCTCAAAAAAAGCAAGATTTGTTTCCCCCAACAGTCTGGGTCACCAGCACGGAAGCGAGCTCAAAGCAGGGCTGCTGGAAGGAGTGGGAGCTGTACGAGCCGCAGGGAAGGGCCGCTGGTCAGTGGTGGTTAGGGCAGAGTCGACCACAGAATCAAGGCTCAATTCTGCAGCCAGCACCAGGGCTCGGAGGCGCTCGGGAATAAGCGGCAGGTTCCAGGTTCTTTGGCTCCGGAAAAGGCGCGGGATTTGCCTGGAGGGCGAATTGGTTGGGAAGCCACAACCCTTTTTGAGCAGGGCCATTCCGGGTCAAGTCACAGGTGGTGGGGAGATTGACAGAGGGTGGGAGTCTCTCAGTTCTACAGCTGGGGTGGGAGGGTGGGGGGAGCTTTCGGGAGCCACAGGACACAGGTGCAGGGGTGAGCATGGCAGGAGACTCAAGACACCGGTGTCCGAGCAAGTGCCAAGGCCTCGGTGTGGCCACTCACGTTCGATGACAAAAACGTTCGCCTGGGAACGGATCCACTTGACTTTGGGGCTCTTCGACAAGTGGTTGCGGTCGGGGTCGTTGCTAGCCCGGCACTCATACATGCCCGAGTCGTCATCTGTGAGGTTTGCGATGGAGATGGTGCTGGTAGAGTGCAGGTTGTAGTGGCGTTGATTTTGACACGGTCCTGCCGTGCGCCATCCCAGAGCTGGGCATAGGTCTCATTGGGGTCGTTGCCCTCAAACCACCACTGGATCTCAGGGATGGGATTGCCAATCGCCTCGCAGTACAACTCCACGCTGTCCTGAGTCAGTCTCTTTTGAGACAGCGGTGACTTTATAAAACCAGCTATGAGTTGAAGAGGTATTAGTGCAAAGTGTTAGTGCAAAGCAAGAATTCACCTTCCACAAGCAAAAATAACCCTCGGTGACTGAGGAGAGGCTGCACACTGTCTCCAGATCAGCGCAGTCTTCCCTCCCTCCCCTCCACACTCTGAACTCTGCCTGGCTCACACAGGGCTGCTCGCTTGCATTTTGTATCTCCTGCGGCTCTGCTGCAAAACCAGCACTCAGTGTGTGCCAAACAAAGCCCCTGGCATTGCCCACCTGCTGTGAGCGACAGCCCAAAGCCCCTGTCTGGCCCCCAGCGCTTGCAGTTCAGGATGAAAACCCTACATTTGTGTTTCAAGGGCTTATGCAGCCTCCACATTCCCCTGTGTGCACAGGTCACATCACCATGGAAGGCTGGGGACAGTGAGGCAGTGGGACCCTGACCGAGCCCCCTCCCAGCCAGTTTGATTAAGACATCTGCAAAGGGAAAAGGGCTTCACTGTGCCCCTGTGGCCCCAGGAGGAACGTGTCTGTTCCCCCTCACTGCACAGCCCCGGGCTGCCTGACCGTAATTCAGAGCTGGCCAGGGCCCAGGCCCCCCCTCCCTGTGCCGTGGCACAGCCACATGTACTGGCCACACGCACTGGTCCCTCGCCTGCCCACACCCTTGTTCCATCCCTCAGCTCCCCAAGGTGCCCAGCAGGAACTCCTGAGCACAACCCCGAGGTAAGAACTTTTTTTTGGGGAGGAGGAAAGTCTTGCAGTCCGCAAGAAGTCATGAGCCAGGTGAGGAAACGTGTAAATTTGTTGTCATACAAACAGTGAAATCTGATTTTTAATCTCAGGCAAGACCAGGCTGCAGAGCTGAACTGGCAACAAACAGACCAGAGGCACAGGCAGCAGCTGCAGGCTGAAATTTGGGTATTTTTCACTCTGCCCTTGCAGCCAGAGGCTGGAGGGTTCAGTGCTGGAATCAGCCAGTCCAAAGGTCGGTCCAAGCGCTGCAGGGAGCGGAGCTGCCAAACGCCCTCGAGCAGCAGGGCAGGCACAGGGCAGCGGCCACAGCCCCAGGAGCCCTTCCCAGGGCGGGCAGGAAGGGAGGCTCAGCAGCTCCACTTCGGGAAAAGCCATCAGGCACTGGTGGAGGTCACTACGTGACTCACCCCCAGCCAGGTTTCAGAAGAAGGAGCTGAGCTTGAGACACATCCTTCCTGTACTAACAGGCAGCTCGCACCCCAAGAACCTTCCAGGAATTAATTTGCTGAATTAAAAGCATTTTGTGATTACACACAACCCTCCATGGATGCACCATGACGTACAGGCACAGAGGAAGTTGGCTTAGGAGAAGTTTTTGGGGGATTTTGAAAGCCTGAAGATGTTTTAAGAAGAAATCCTAAGGCTGCTTTTTGTGAGAGTAGGAACAAATCAGTGTCACAAACCCGAGTTTGCGCAAACTCAAGAAAGACACAAGTTAGCCTGTATGCTAAGCTTGACTCCTAAAGAAATTAATTCCACGTTTTTCAAAGGAAAAATTAGCTTTTCCTACTAAAGCTTTGAAAGTCTTGAAGAACAAGCATGTCTGAAAGAGAAAGGACCCCCCATGGGGGGATGACCAAGGCACTCTTAGCAGAAGGCAGACACTAATTTTAACCAAGCAGGAGGTTCAGGAGTACCCAGAGATGTTATGGGATGGGGGAATCAGCTGGGTTCCACTCCCAGAACCACTGACCTGCCTGCCAGAAGGGGTTTTCCCACACCACAGGCCTGTGATCAAACACTCCCAACCCTGACAAGCCCTGGAACTGCCCACAGCACTTGTACCAGCCCGTCTGCTCCAACTGCGGCCCGAATTAAAGCGGGAGCTGGTAAAGATCAAGGGTTTTACAGCTACAAGGTGATTACTGTACACTGACAAAATAAGCTGTGCAAGGTTATTTGCTCCGAGTTAGAGGGTACCTCGTGCAGTTCAAACAGGTTAAAAGGCTCCAGCAAGCAGCAGCGAGTACCATTTGAATTCCCATGGGATTAATGCCCTCCCTGTCCCCACCAGAAAGCTGAGAGCAGGAAATCCCAGCCGTGGGCTCTCCGGGCTGGGGAAGGCGCCTGTCGAGCCCAAGGCACGGGAGCACGGCCAGCACCAACCCAGTGGGATCGATCAGGGCTGCTGCCACATTTTCCAGAGGGTAACGGGCTGCAAGTGGGGCTCAGGTCTCAAAACCCAGCAGCTCCTCACAGAGCTGAGCCAGATGCTTCCCCGGGCACAGTGTGGTATCTGAGCCAGCGGGACAGCAGAGAAGGCAGAGACCAGATAACATTCTCCAGAGTCACCTTCAAACTAAAAACAACCTCTCCCCCCCACAGAGGGAGGAGTCCTCGGAGTGTTAACAGCAGTGGGACGTGCTCAGGGTGGCTGAGCCTGGCCAGAGCCCCACTGTCCCATGGGGTACCTGTTCCTGCCTGGCAGGACCTTTGTTTCTTGGTTTGGGAAGGGGATAGTTGAGGATTTAACACTTTTTGCCATTTAAAATAGCTATAAAATCTGGCCTTAAGCTTTGCACAGCCAGGTCAAACTCAGAGTCCCCCCATGAGGGCACAGAGTCCAGGCACTCACTGACCTATGCTCCATGGGGTGAGCTGTTACCCAGTCTGCTCCATAAAGCCAAACCTCAACACTGCCGAGAGGCCAAACCCCACCTCTCAGCCCCCACTGTGCTCCCTCAAGGCACCAGCACAGCTCCACGCCAAGCCCAGGCACGGCCAGGCAGGACATGGGCATTACACAACTGATGGGGCAGCTCATCCTTCCAGGGCTTTTCAGACCCAGGATGGGAACGGCCTCCTCCACATCCCACCGGTGCCAGTCCCCAGGCAGGAGATGCTGGCAGGAAGCCCCCAGAGCCACAGAGGGAGCAGGATGAGGCCAAATTGGGCAGCTCCAGGTGATAAGTGAGAGGTTTAGAAGGAGGCTCTGCCCTGCAGAACTAAAATGCAATTCTGTAGAAAGAAAGTATCGGAGCACACACTTTGGTTTTCCAGGATCCTCCCACTCCTTCGCCTTCACTCTTAGGGTTTGGTTCTACTACGCTGAATTAAGCGCAGACAGGCTACAAATTGCTCAAGTATTCACAACGCCAAGTAGCCAGGACCGGCTGCTCGCCACTGGCGACCAAACCAAGCCCCTTCCATTTGCACCTCGTGCAGGAGGGCCGATCCAGAGGCTGCGGGGAGAACACGGCCGGGTTTGCCATGAGCTCCTCCAAAACCTGAGAGGTGAAACGTGGAGCCCCATCCCAGGGCAGAGCCCGCTCATCCCCGCGGGAAGAGCTTTGAGCGCCCACCCGGGGCTGCCGGAGCCGCCGCCCCGCGCTGGACCCGCTCCCGCCCCGAGGATTATCCCGAACATCTCTGGGGTTTAAAGCTCGGGGACCCGCTGCTGCTCCTCAGCCGCGGAAACCGGAGAAGCGGCTGAGGGGAATAAACTCCTCGGTTTTCCTTAGGAGAAAACAACCCAGCGCGGCTGAAAGCACCGCCGGACCCCGTGGCCCCTCCGGTTAAAGAGATGAGCGGGCACGCGGTGCGCCGGGGCATCCTCCGCCCGAGCCCCGGGACTGCCCGACGGCAGAGCGGAGCCCAGCCCGGCCCGGCCATCCTTCCATAGCCCCAGGGCGCCTCCGTTCCCCCGGTCCCGGCCCCGCCCGCCGCGGACGTGCCCCGCCGCAGGCGCCCGCACCGCCGCTCCTCCCCCCACGCCTGCCGCTCCCGGACCCGGCCCGGAGCCCACCGGCGGGGCTGGGATCCCGCAAGACCCCTCGAGCCCCCGCAGGACACCCCTCCGTCCAACCCCACGGAGCCCCCCATTGGGCCCCCGCGAACCCCCCGCCGCCCCGGGCCGCCCGAATGGAGTCCCCCAGCTCGGAGCCACCCGGCCCCCCTCGGTCCGGTCCGTACTTGTCCCCGCGGCGCCGGCGGCCATCGAGCACAAGACGAGCAGCGCCAGGACCGCGCGCGTTCCCGCCGCGCCCGCCGCCATCTCCGCACGCCCCCGCCGCGCCGCGCGCGCGCTATAACCGCGACCGGGGGCACCGGGGGGAGGTGGTGCCAGATCGGGCACCGCCCCTCGCCCCTCCGGTCAGCCAATCGCATGGCGCTGCGCCCCTCAGGCCCCGCCTACTCGCCCCGACGCGGCCAATCAGAGAGAAGATCACACCGAGAGCCTTCTCGTCTCTCTCGCCCCGCGGGCAGAGCCGGTTCGGGCCGGTCCCGCCGAGGCCGCGCCCACCTCCCGGGACAGCCAATGGGAACGCGCGTTGGGGGCGGGGCTGAGGGTCCCGGGGAAGGCCCCGGTGCAGCCGCTGCCCCGGGCGGGTCCGAGACCGCGGAGGGACGGGGGGGGGCAAACAGGTCCGCACGTGTCCGTCCCTGCCGAGCCGGGGCACGCACGCACGGGGGGAACACCGGAACCCACGCGCCCCCCAGCCCATGTGGCTGCTCGGGGCGCAGCGTGGGCAGAGTCGGGGGAGCCAGCGGGTCCCCGGGCAGGCGGGTCCCCGGGCAGTGCCGGCGGTACGCGGAGATTCCCGGAGGCTCACACGGGGTGAGCCAGGGCCGCCTGCGGGTCCCCCGCACAGCGGGATGTGTGGGAAGGAAACCGAGCAGCGCTTCCTCAGCGCAGGGAGCCCGGCACAGACAATGGCTCCTGCGGACACCGCGGGGCCGCTGCCAGGACAAACCGGCCGACCCGAGCACCGGACCTGGCCGGCTGCACCGGGCCCGTGCCCGCAGCCCCCTCCGGCCCCCGGCACAGCGCCCGCAGCCCGTGGTCAGGGAGCGGACTTGGCCCCGGGCTCTCAGCCGGACCGTGCAGTCCGTGAGGCCGGGGAGTGCTGGGCTTCAAGTCCCGGTTTCAAGTCCCAGCTCCAGCCCAGCTGGAACTGCCTGATAACCCCAAGGAGGTGGGCAGGTAATAACCAACAAGGCAGCTGAGGCAGAGGCCTCTGCAGGACAGCAGCTTTGTCTGCAACTCTTCTCCATGCCAGCAGTGAACTCTTGACTGAGTCAGCCATGGAACACACTGGAGCACTCACGGCCGGGGGTACTGGGCAGGGGGGCAGGAAAAGCCAAAACAATGGGGCCATAGGCGCCAGTCCCCACCACGCTCTCCACGGGGATCTGCCAACTCATCCCAGAGCGTTCTTCCCCATGTCCCGCCCACCCTTATCCACTGTGCGGGCACTGGGGGAATTTGCAAATGTGGCTCCTGTAGTGCAGAAATTCAGTGGAGTAGAGTGTTCATGGCACCTGCAGGCTGAGGAGCTGGTCCTGGTCTGGGTGGCCCCCAGCATCCAGCACTGGGGAGGGCACTGGCCACAAAGAGCCAGCAAAGGCAGAGGGCACATGGGGCATGGCCACGCTGCTGGGGGTGCACAGAGCAGCCCCCCGGGAATGGAAGGAGGGGCCGGCTGTGAACGAGCAGCCGGGGCTGCTGCTCCACGCCGTCCGGGTGACCTTGGAAGCCGTTTGCCAGGCCTGAATAAAGCGACAATAATCCTATTCACCTTTTAGCCTCATTTCCTAAGGCAATAAAGCACATGCCCTCGCCGCGTGCAGTCGCAGGTGTCACTCAAGCCCTGATCCCATTTGCACGACTCCAGCCGAGGGAAGTTTTGCTCATTACCCCTCTGACAAGCTTTGTGCAGCAGGGGCAGGAGCCCCAGGCAGGCGCTTTGCCAGGGCCTCGTCCCTGCCCTGGCTCCGAGGCTTCTCACCCCATCCCAACCGGAGGAGGCGCCGGCAGCGCCCGGGGCTGGGATCTCCCAACTCTCCACAGCCTCTGGAGCTCGCATGTCCCAGCCAGTCCCGGTCTGTGGGCTCAGGGCACACCCAGCTGGGATCAGAGCAGCTGCAAGGGCCCTGGGCACCCACGGGGCGCCCGTCAGCTACCACTGAGCACAGGCAGGCATTGCCCAGGCAGGTCTGCTGCCTGCAGAGGAGGGAGAAGGAAAAAACCTTCCCTTTGCAGCACTGGAGGGTTTGGCTAAGGCAGAGATGGAGCATTGGGCACAGCTCCAGGGTAGAGGCACTGAATGGTGCCCGGGAAGGGCAGAAATGCTCTCCAGACCAGAGGCAACCCTGCTCAGACCCTCCTGCCCACTCTGCAAGGTGGAAGGAAGGTTACTGTGAGACCCACAGCTGCCCTGCAGCCCCAGGAGAGCAGCCAGCCCATCCACCCACTGCTCCATGCCAGTCCATGTGTGACACAAATCCCTTATAGCCCCAGCACAGACCGGGCAGAACCTCACCCGTGCGTCACAAGCCTTCCCTGGAAGAACTTTATTAAATAGTGTCCAAAAAATACCAGAAGCAGAAATACTCAGCATGACCCCGGCCCTCCCAACTAGTTAAAAACCACAAACAGATTATCCCCACACATCCAGTGCTGGTGGCTGCCAGGCAAGCTCCAGCATCATGGGCAGGGAAGGCAAAAGGGTCCTGTGGGGACAGCCCAGATGGCTGCAGGGTGAACCCCAAAAGGTGTTGAAAGCCAAAACAGCACTCATATGCTGCATCCCCACCAAAGCAACCACTCACCACCCCCACAAACCCCCCAAACTGCTCCTACCCCATGGGGCTGAAGAGAAACTGAACATACCCAAATGAGGGGCAGCCAACACCAGGCCTGGTTGTTACTCCTTAGCCAGGCAGAGCCACCAGCACCTCAGTTTCTGTGGCTTTGTGAACGCCCCAACACAGCTTCCCCCTCTCCACCCGCCCCCCAGGAAGTTTATAAATCAGGGGGTTTATCTTTTCCTACAAAGACAAGCGATGGGATTTCCTTTGCAACAGCAGAACAGTCTCCCTGCGAGGTAGAGAGTTAATTTCAGGGCTGACAGATCCTAAATTCAAACCAGTTTGTTCTAGTTGAGGTAAAATTCAGTAGTTTATACGAAGTTTTGCAAAGCCACAGGGCCATCAAGATTCCTCATTGCCGGAGTCATCCTCATCCCCGTAACAGCTCTCTGCTTCCTCTTCCATCTCATCATCCTCGTAATAGTCATCATAAAAGAGGTCTGAGCCCTCATCTGGGGCTGGAGTCTTGGTCTTCACACAGTACTCAGCCAGCGTGGTGGGGACCTTCACTCCATCCCGCTCAGCATCCACCTTGGTGCCCAGCACTTGCTTCCTGGAGAGTGAGAAGTGTGGGGTGAGAACAGAGCTCTGCACCACAGCCCTCCAGAGCCCGTGTCCCACAGGATCCCAGCAGAGCCAGTGCTGCCAGGCCCAGGCTCAGCACACACCTGATGATGTCCGTGTACTCCCGGTCCTTCCCTTTGCTCTCCTTCCATTTGCGGTACATCACGGAGGCGTCCACGTTGGCTGGGGAAAACGTGTTGGGTTCATTCAGCAGCGAGATCACGCTCAGCAGAATGGTCCTGGCATCGATAAACACGAGCAGGTCAGAGCTGAGGCAGATCAGCAGCACCCCAGCAGTGCCAGCAGCCCCAGTCTGTCCGTGGGAAAGCCTTGTCCACAGCAAAGGGAAGCAGGCCAGGCAGGGGATAGCAGCACATGGGCTGTTAGGCTTACACTCATCCATACACAAGCTCTGGCTGTTCTCAGCAAATCTGACAGCCCGAGAGCCTTCACCAGCCCCCTGGCACCTCCTGCAGGCTCTGGGAGCAGGAGGCTGTCCCCATCCTCCCACCTTCCCATCCCTGCCCACAGGCCCCCCCCAGCCCTCACCGCACGTTCTGGGTGGGGTTCCAGCGCTCTGATGGCAGCTCCCCGCTCTGCGGGTCATCCACGGGCGGGTGGAGGATGGAGATGCACACATCACCTGTCTGAAAGCACAAGAGAAATAGGATCCTCAGGAGCTGCTGCCCCAGCATCTCCTGGCTCGCTCCTCCCTTTGGCTGAAGCCAGGTGAGGTGACCCCAGCTGTCCCTTCAGTCCCATAGGAGGGACACAAAAGTGGACAAGCAGCCCATGAATGCCAACACTGTACAGGTCAGGCTGCCCAATGCCCACAACGCTGTGCCCCTGGCGTGGGCCCCAGGGCCAGGCACGTCGCTCACTCTGCAGCCACTCTTGGCATAGGCACAATGTCCCCAGGCATGGGAACCATCAGGCCTGCAAAGCCTGGCTGACCTGGAACCTGCACTGGGACAGCAAAGGGCTGTCATGAGCTCATTAGTGGCATTTCCTGTGCCAGGCACTCATCGCCAAAGGCACCGAGTGTCCAGTGCCAAAGGCTGGCATTTGCATCCAGTGCCATCACAATAGAGGCACACGTGTCCACTGACCGTCCAAGAGCCTCCTCGCTGTCCCAGGGGACCTACCTCATAGATATTGGGGTGCCACATTTTGGTTAGGAACCTGAAGGCAGGAGGAGAGTAGGGGTAGTCGATGGGAAACCGGAGACGAGCCTGCAAGGGAACGATAAGGAGACGTGAGCACCAGCTTGTGAGAAGGAAGGGACGGAAACCACAGAGCTTCTGACAGCTCAGAGAAATAGGAACCTCTGCCAAGCCCAGCTGGGTGCCTGCTGGGACAGAGCCTCTGCACCAGCCAGTTCTGTGGGCAGGACATCGGCCCTGGGGGCAGGATGGACATGGGCTCCAGGGGCAGGATGGACACCGGCCCCCAGGGGAAGGATGGACACCGGCCCCGGGGGGCAGGATGGACACCGGCCCCGGGGGGCAGGATGGACACTGGCCCTGGGGGGCAGGATGGACACCGGCCCCGGGGGGCAGGATGGACACTGGCCCCGGGGGGCAGGATGGACACCGGCCCCACGGACAGGATGGACACCGGCCCCACAGGCAGGATGGACACCGGCCCCGGGGGGCAGGATGGACACCGGCCCCACGGGGGCAGGATGGACATGGGCTCCGGGGGCAGGATGGACACCGGCCCCCAGGGGAAGGATGGACATGGGCTCCAGGGGCAGGATGGACACCAGCCCCATGGGCACTCTCTCACCACACAGAGTGGTTGAGCGAAGGGGCTGTGACCAGCTGTGCTGGCTAACACTAGGCCTGTATGGGCCTCACAGATTGAATCCTGACTTGGTCTGACACAGCTGTGAGAAAACTAACAGCTTTTAAGAAAACAGAAGCCTGTAATGGCAAAAAACAACTTGTTTCCCTGCAAAAAAAAAATTTCTACAGATTAGGACTGTTTTCTTGCACCTGTTTCAACAATCCCAACCATCTCAGTGAAAGAACAAAAACAATATCCCACAAACAATCCTTTCCTGCACGTAGACACCTTGTCCAAGACTGACCAATTACTATGGGGTAACAGCTTGTTACTGACCAATAAGAGACAGACACAGGAGGGTTTAAAAAACTATAAAGGAATGTATAAAATCAAGTTTAGCTCATTTTGCTCCTTAAAAGAGTGTGTCTATCTCTCTGAAATGAGGTCAACAGGAACATCCAGCAGCAGCTCCTTGCCCCACATCCTGCCCAGCAGGGCCCAGTGGTGCTAACCCAAAGCTCTCCAATGCAGAGGGACCACCAGGAGCTCACGGTGTTGGCACTCAACACAAACCCCACAGCAGCACACGGAGCCAGGCAGAGAGTCTGGGTCACCCCCCAGAGCTGCTGTCAGGGCCAGATCATGGCTGTGCTATTGGAGGAAAGGCTGTTTACCCTTCAGAGCTCACGGGAAGGAAGCATCAGGTGTTTGGTGCTCTGATGAACACACCGAATCTAAAAATAGCCTGTCACTGCTGAGAAGAGACCCAGTCCAAACTGGCCGCAGCGCGCAGCTTGGGGGCTAAAAATAAAATCACATGAAGCTCAGGCTGCAGCCCAGGGCTCCAGCAGGGACACTCAGCCACCACCGGCTCCTCCCACAGCCGCCAAACCCGCGGGGCTGAGATTGGGCAAAGAGGGGCTCGCTGTCCACCTCTAAGTGAAGCCTGAGGGGGCACAGGGACCTACAGCGACATCCCACAGCCCTCAGAGCTGCTGCCCCAACCCACCAGCACCAGGAATCCAAGAGGACGGGGGCAGCTTCTCCCTGTGGGCTGCACAACTTCCCAGTGGCTGATTCAGCTTTCAGCTGTTTCCAGGCCCTGGGAGCAAACTTCCAGATCAAGACTCAACACGACAACTCCTTGAACGCTTCTTGCTCCCTCATTTCACGCACAAGAGAATCCAGACACTGGATCTGTGGCACTGGGCAGGGGATGGGAAGAGGGAAAAGTGCAGTGGGGGCCATGTTGTGTGTGTGGAGAGCAGGGCAGTGACACTCGGGCCCATGCTGGGCTCTGGCCAAACAGCTGAACATGGCAGAATAATCCCCTTTGTTGTGTCAGAGGGGATCAGAACAAAACCGGCTGAGGCAAAGCAATGCCAAAGGGGGCTTGGACAGCAACAACCCCACCCTGCCGTGTACAAACGGGTTGGTGTCCACACAGCTGGAGAAGACTTGGCCCCTCCGCTCTCCTCTTATGCACAATCTCACCAGCACCCTCAGTGCCGAGTTTGGAAGCTCTCGAGCACACAACAGGAGCACGAGTGCTGAAAGGGTGACAGTTCATGCCAAGATACTCTGAGGCAAAACAAACTCCACTTCAGTGAAGAGATGAAACCTGGCTCCAAAGCGTGAGCTTTGCCAGCCCGGGAAAACAAACACAGCGAACTCCGAGTGACTCACCCTGTGCATCCCCGCCCTGACAGCAACAGGATGAAAACACAAGAGCTCAGTGGAGGAGGGAGGACGAGAAAGAGGAAGAAAACAGCTACCCCACATTGCACAACACCTGAGAAGGGCACACACACATCCTGCCCAGGGGAGACTGTGCAGTCAGGCCTCCAACACCTTCTGCCACCTCAAACCCCAAACCAAGCCACCACACTCACTCCCCAACCCAGCTCCCACCCTGGGCTGTCTCTGTCTGCACTCGAGGGACCTTTGTCTCTTCCCTTCGGTCTGGTGGTGATGCCTCGGATCCCCTCCAGGAGAAGGAACATCAGCGACCTGGAGCCTGCTGTTCTGCACCCTGAGATCGGGGAGGGCAGGGGGGTGGTTGAGGCAGAGCCCCCGAGGGGGCCGAATTCTCCTTACAACGAAGGGACCCTCGGTAGTTTGGCAGCAGCCACCTGCGCACCAGCTGCCTGCCAGGACCTCTCCAAAGCCGCAGAGACCCCCAAGTGTTGAGATAAAGACCCAGCTCTTCCTGGCCCTCAACACCCCCACAAGCCGGCAGCAGCTCCGTCACGACCCCCACACCCCCCCGGGACACCCTCCTTCACCCACAGCCCCCTCACAGGATCTCACCCCTTCCAAAACTCCTTCCCAAAACACCCAGCACACCCCCCCCACACTGCCTGCTCTGCTTTCGCCCCCGCCCTAGCCCCATCTCCCCCCACCTCCCGAGCCTTCCCCGCTGCCCCCGCCGCTCACCTTGAAGTACCCGCCCTCGTAGTGGGTGTCCGGGGGGCCGAAGATGGCCACGTCCCAGGTGTACAGGTCCCCTTCGTCCACCAGCCTGACCCGGAACCCCTCCACGGGCTCCTCCTGCAGTCCTTTCAGCTCCAGCAGCAGCGCCTTCTGCGAGCTGGGCACGGGCGGCCGCGCCATGCCGGGATACCGGGGCTACCGGGGCTTGCGGGGGGCGCAGCGGCCGCTCCGGGGCGCGGGGGGGCGGCGGGACCGGGGCCACGCGGGGCACGGCGGGGGCTGGAGTCCCGTGAGGGCGTGGCCGCCGCGGGCACCGCCCCTACCGGAGCCGCTGACCAATGAGAGAGCGGGGGCGGGGCAGGCGGTGGGCGGGGCGGCTCCGCCGGTGCTCCCAGCGCTCCCGGTGGCACCGTCCCACCGAGCGGATCCAGCGATCGGCAACCGCCCCGGGGCTCCCCGGCACACAGAATCCCGGCCCGGAGCCAGCCTGCAGGTGTCACACCTGTGTGACAATTCACAGCGCTGCCAGCGCAGCACCTGGAACAGGAACGGCGGAACGATGCCTCCGGCATCCCCGGCTCGCACCTCCCCTTGTGTGACATCCCGTCAGCTGTGCCTGCGTCAGGAGCCGCCACCCGCAGCCTCACCCAGAGCAGCAGCACGTCCTGCCTGCAGGGAGCGGGACATCCGCACAACTCAACATCCCGAGCCCGCGGGGATCCTCCCACCGGCTCTGCCACTCAGGTGCTCCACAATCCTGCACCTGCTGCCAACACAAACCCCTGAGCACGGAGCTTGCCTCAGGGATCTGGGCACTGCTGCAGCTCATTCTGGCATTTCATGCTGCCAGGAGATAAGAAACTGGCCACAAAAAAATAATAAAAAAGCTTTAATGTCTTACAGCAAACCAAGAATTGAACAGTATAAATAATGATCAGATAAGTTTAAATAAATAACCCCCGGCCTGACACACAGCTGGTCCCGGGGGAAGGGGATGTGTCTCATCCAGAGCCTGCATTCCACATCCCAAACCATCTTAGCCACAGCTGCCCCTGTGCAGTCACAGCCCAGCCCCACACTTTGTTCCTTCTGGGTCATTTCAAAGCTGCTCCGTGAGTCACAGGCTCCATGTCAGTCCTGGATAACACCTAAAGGGATCTCCCAACGCAGCTGGGCCAGAGGAGCCACGCCTGGGAAAGGCTGCAGGGACACAGAGCTGCTGGGCACCATCACAAGGCAGGGAGCGTGGAAACTGGGAATCTCTTGATGGGCAGACCAGAGCTCTTCAGCCAACGCCCCGTGCTCACCGTCCAGCCTGGAGGGGGCCCCGCAGGGCCGGCAGTGGCCGCAGCCAGCGCTGCTCCCACCCAGCATCACTCCACGGGCTTCACCTTCGCTATGAACAGGGCGGTGGCTTTCCTCAGGAACTCCTCCCTGCTCATGGAGGAGCCGAGCTGCCTCTCCTGCAGCGCCTGGTCCATGGCCAGTGCCAGCCTGTCGGGGCCCAGCCTGGATCCGGCCTCCAGGTATCGGCCCGGCCTGGAGCCGTGCCCGGTGCCCAGCGCGTCCTCCAGCGCCCGCAGCACAGCCTGGCACAGCCGCGTGTCCGCCGAGTCCCCAGCGCCCAGCACGGCGAACAGCGCGTCGCCTTGGCCGCGAACTCCAGCAGCACGCAGCAGGTGAGGACGCCGTAGCGGAACACGTCGAACGGGACGGCCTCGTGGTCGCGGCAGCGGACGCGGCGCAGCAGCTCGGCCGCCGCCTCGGCCGGGGCCGCCCCGCGCTGGCAGATGCGCCGCAGCAGCTCGCTGTACAGCCGCCCGTCCACGCCCGCCGCCCGCCGCCCTCCGCCGCAGCCCAGCACCTCGTAGGCCGCTCCGGCGTTGCTGTCGAAGGCCGTCCTGTCGCGACAGGGCACAGACACAGAGAGGCGGCCTCATCCCCCGCCCCCGCCGCCCCCCGCCGCCGCTCGCCGCACCTGTGCGAGTGATGAGCCAGGCACACGTACCACAGCGCCCGGGCCAGGCGCTGCGGCGGGCCCCGGGGTTCCGCCGCCGCCTCCGCCAGCACCAGCCGCTCGAAATACTCGGCCAGGAAGGACACGGGCTCGGCGGGCCGCGCCTCCAGCACCTTGAGCAGCGCCTCCCGCACCATGGCCGTGACGCCGGCTCGCAGCAGGAACTCCGCCGCGCTGCCCTCCGCCAGCCCGCCGCCCCCCGGCGCCGCCCGCCCCGGCTCCGGCAGCCCGCTGCCCCCGCCGGCACCGGGGCGGCGGCCGCTCGCCGCTTCTCGTACGCCGCCATCTTGGAACGCACTTCCGCCCGGGCCGGAAGTTTCCGTGCCGCCATCTTGCACGCTGGCAGCCAATCGGTGGGCGGCAAGGCAATGCCAGAACGCCGCCATTGGGCGAGGCCGCGGCCGCCATATTGAGTGAGGACAAAGGAGTAACGTCAACAACAATAATGAGGCGGGCGCCGTGGCCGCCATGTTTACTGCGGGCAGATGCCCCGCCCTTGGCAACCGGGCGGGAGCCGCGGACGCCGCCGGTCCTGAGGCCGGTGAGGGGCCGCGGGACCGGGGTCGCCCAGGCCCAAAGGACACTCGCTCAGGGCTCGAAAGGAAACAGCTCTTTATTGGAGCACCGGTCTCACCCGCCCGCCGAGCCCACGCTCCCCCCGGGGCTGCCTCGGACCTTCTGTGGTGACAGACAAGCGGCCTCCGTGCTCCCGCCCGTCCGCCGGTGCCGAGCCTCAAGCGCCGGACCCAGCCCAGTGTTCGGTGCCAGCCCGCCGGGATCCAGTCCCGACACATCCCTGGCCTCGTCGCTGTGTCACCTCTGCTCATTGCCCTTCCAGGCTTTGCCTCCCGCCGCAGCTGCTCCCCCTCCTGCTCCCACTCCCTCTTGTTGTCCTGGGGCCGGGCGAGGCCAGCGGCCGGCAGGGGACAGCAGGGACACGGCTGGAGGGCTGGGGCCATCAGCCGGCTGCTTCCACCGCTAGGACAGCTGCTACCGAGATCTGAATCGTTTCCAAAGGCGTCGAGACACAGCTCCGGTCACGATGAGCCCCAAGAGGGATCCCGCTGTCCCCACAGCAATGCTGTCAGTGCTGGAGCTGAAGGAATCTGCAAACACGAGGAGCTGTTATTGCAGCAAATGCCGAGGGGTGAGCGAATCGCCCCAGCACCAACTGTGGCACGGACACGAGAGGCTGCAGCCCCCCCGAGCGATGAGGGCAGAGCAGGGCAGGGGTCCGCAGATCAGCACCACTCACCATCCACGACCATCACCTCCAGGCTGACCGCCTGGGCGCGGTGGCCGAGCAGGACGCACTGGTAGTGGCCCTGGTGCCAGGGCTCGGCGCGGTCCAGCCGCAGCGCGGAGCTGCTGCCCGCGGACTCCTCCCGGTACTGCGAGCGGGCTGCGGGGGTCCGGAGCCAGCCCACCGTGGCGTTCCCGGTGCACTGAGCGTGGCACTCGATGCTCAGAGCCCTGCCCCGCGTCCCGGTGGGAGGCAGCGACCGGATCTGCAGGCTGCAGGCAGGCATTGATCCCAGAGATGGCCCTGTCCCCGCCGCGCCAGAGCCAGGGACGGGGGTGGTGGTGGCCAAAGGTGCCGTGGGGCTGCCTGCCATGGGGTCCTGGGGCACAGAGGGCTCCGTGGAGGGGGCGTTGGTGACAGCAGCCAGATCCAGGGTGGTCCCAGTGCTGGGATCCCGTGCTGTGGTGGGGTCACCTGTAGGGACACTCGGCCCTGGAGGAAGCGCTGTGGTGGCCACGGGTCTGGCTGTGCTGGGGCTCCCCGTGGAGGTGACCACGGCCGCCGGCTGCTCCATCACAGCTGCAAACACACAGCGACCTTGGTCACGGGTGACCTCCTGCAGCCTCAACCTCCTCCACCCCCTGAGCACACTGAGCACATTTCTGCTCCCACTGAATGGACTGTAGGGAAAGCAACAGATACTAAGCTAACTCTGAAGAAAAGGCCACTTAAAGGACCAGAGAAGCAAAGGGCACTGCCAGGAGAGACAGGTACAGGGATGGGACATTCAGGAGTGGTGCAGAAGCCGGGGCTGCTCTTGCTTGGCAGAGCTAGGAGGAGCACAGGGCAGTGGGGATTGGCTCCAGGGGATGGGGTACATGCAGGTTGGGAGCCCCAGCCCCTCCTGGCACTCACCCTCGGCACTTGCCACCAGAGATGCCAGCCGGGTGAAGGTCTCCTGCCCGACTTGCAGCGTCACCTCGCACCTGAACTCCACCCCTTCTACCACCTCTGTCCCTTTCACGGACAGGGTGGAAAAAATGTTATACAGCTCCTCATCGGCGTCCTCAAAATCAAAGTCTTTGTTCTCCACCACCTGCTGGCCCCGGTACCAGGTGAGAGCCACACCAGTGATAGGATACAGACGCATGGCCGAGCAGCTGAGGTCGGCAGGGTGTCCTGGGCGCAGGGTTTGGGGAGCTGCCTCCAGCCTCAGCGTGTCTGGGAGGGCTGGAAAGGAGTGGCAGCGTCAAGGGTGATTTTTGGCAGCACAGCATAGCTCAGGAGGAAAGGGGCTGCCTTGGGGATCCAGGGCTGTGCTGGGAGGCAGTGAGGGACAGGCTGGGGGGTGCTTACCGTAGACTTTCAGTGTGACTGTTTTCTGGTAGTGCTGCCCATGGCATTTCCCCTGGCAGATCTTCATGCCCTCTGTGGCCACGGTGGCGCGTCTGATGTGCAGGATGCTGTGGGTGGAGAAGGAGGAGATGGTCCCCAGGGCGGTGTCCAGCCCCCTCCATTCCACCTTGCCCCCTGGGCAGGCCAAGGAGCAGTTCAGATCTGTCGAGCCCCCAAACAACACCACCGGCTCCTGCGGTGTCACCACCAGCCTGTCAGCGGGGCGCCCTAGGCAGGAGGAAAGTGCAGGGTCAGGGGAGGGGACAGACACCAGCACCCTGCAGCTCCCAGCACCGGGACAGGGAGCTACAGCAGCGACGTGGGGACAGGGTGGCTGTCACAGCTCAGTGACAGGGAGGTCCTGGGGCTGCAGGATGAGGCAAGGACAGCAGCAGCAGGGCAGGGCAGCACAGTGGGTCGAGGGATTAGGGTGGCTCTTGGCCCCATGGCACTCACCGCTGCAGCCCCACAGCGAGCCGAGGAGGAGAAGGACAGGAGCCGGCTCCATCACCCACGGGGCAGCAGCAGGGCTGGTTTTCCCTTCTTTCCTTCCTTCCCCCTTTCCAGGGAGAGGGTGCTGCTGGGCGAGGCTGTCTCCTTCTGGCTGCCGGCTCAAGCCTCAGCCCTTCTTAAGCCTTGCAGGAACCGCCCCCATAAACATCAGCCCCAGGACCTCCACAACTTCCAGCCCAAGGGGTATTTCCAGAGGGAGGATTCTGTTTTTCTTCCAAGTTTGGCTCTTGCACAACACCCAGCTGAGAGCCAAGGCGATAACCCCCCCCAAACCTGGGAAAGCCCCTGTCCCAAAGGATCCCCATGTGGCTGCAGGGGCCCCCATCAACCCACTGAGGAGCCCTGCACAGGCACCTGCACCTTGGAATGTACCTCAGATCCAGCTCTATCCCTGTTTTTTGCAGGCTACATCACTCCCCCAGAGTCCCTGGCAAACCAGCCTTTCCATGACCCCAACAACTGCTGGGGACACACAGCTTTGGAAAGGGCCCTGTCAGCCCCTACCCCAAAAGTGGAGCCTGGGCCCATGGTCAACCCTGTTGGTAGGTGCATTTATTCCTCAAACAGGGTATTTTCAGGGATGGAAGGAGGTGATCCTGTGAGGGTTGGTCTTGTGGTACAGATGGAGAAATGTTGGTACAGAGAAAGTGTTGAACACTCCACACTATTCAACCTCAAGGCTCTCAGCATCTGTCCTGGGTCCGTGCCTGGTCTGGCATCACTCCCTCATTCCTGCTTAGCTCCCTGTGGAGAGATGAGTCTGTTCTGCCCCATCCCATCCTGCCAGACTGCAGCCAAGGCTGGGGAAGGTCCCAAAGGGCTGAGGGAGGGACGTGTCCCCTTCACCCAGTGTCGTCACAGGACCTGGACATTTCCCATGTGGGAACTATTGTGAGAGGCAACTCCGTGCCCAGGGAACGCCACACATCCTTTTAGGAGGTCATGGCATTAATTCTCTGAGGGTGCAGGAGGCCTCTGAGCAAGGGAAGTGCTCTGTAAACACTCCCCTCCAAATGTGCACACTCAGCCGAAGCAGGTGATTAATGATGCTGGGGTTTTTGTTCCTTCCATCCTGCGTTAACAGAGACACTTCCCGGATTTTTCAGCAGCCACCAAACCCCCCCTGCCCAACCCTGGGACAAGCCATGGCCAGGACTGCTCCCATGCTGCCAGGCTCTTCCCAGCAATGAGTCTGGGAACCCTGAGGACACACACGTGGTGCCAGGGTTTCACCTCCCTCTCCCACAACCCTGATTGTGGCACTGGTGCAATGAGAAAACCCCTGAATCAGTGTCTGAATGAGAGCTGAGCATTTATGGAACCACCTTAAAAAGAAACTTCCCTGGACCTTCCTGGACTCAGGAAATTAGCAGTTACCAGGAAGCCTCACACCTTGTGCTGCACTCCCTCAGTTTTGGGGCTTGGAAGTGCCCAGAACTGCCCCAGCCACCCTCAGAGGGGGAACACAGAGGAAAGTGAAGTCATGGAGACCTGACAACCTCCAGCTGCACAAGGGGCCAGTTCCAATGGCTCAGCCACCAAGCCAGGAGCAGGTCAGGGGACTTGGCCCAGCTCAGAGTGATGTGGCAGAGCCTCCAGGGCAGCTCTCACTCACTGAACCACTGAGTAGTGGACCCACCTCACCCCCTATTCCACCACCTCGGGACCTCTCCTCCATGGATTCCACCTCTCCTCCATGGATTCAGACCTTCCCCCACCCCAGAGGAGCACAGGAGCTCCTGCTGCCCAGGGCACAGCACAGGGACATCACCAGGTTGCGTGCACAGGGTGGAAGGAGCAAGCACCAGGAGTGTTTTCCACCCCACAGGAAGCCTTTGAAGGAACGAAGGGAATGATGGTTTTCCACACTCAGGGGCCTGAACACCTTTCCTGGAAGCCGATTGTGCTTCCTCCCCCAGGGCAGGCGCGGGGATTTGTGTCGGGCAATACTTTGTCCAGAAATGTTGCTCAGGAAACAAAACAGTTCAGTGTGGAGACACCAACCACCAAGGGACGAGTGCTGGCTCCAGCACAGGATACCCCTGGAGCCCCTCGGGTCGGGGTCTAGCCCCAGGCTGTCACCACCAGCACCAGAAGGGACAAAGCTTTGCCACTGCCCCAGGAGCACAGCACCAGGGGAAGGGTGGTCAACAACATCCTGCACTGCAACACCTGCCCTTTGTTCTCCAGCGACATCATGTGAGACAAATCGTGGGTTTTCTCTCAATTAAATATGGAAACAATAAAACAAAAGCCAGCTCTGGTCCAGAGGAAATACATACAGAAGCAGCAAGCTGTGTAATAGCTCATGTTTCCAGGATACCATCCATCAAGCACCAGTTCCCATCCCAGAGCTGATTTGGATGTGTTTATATTTTTGGGGATTATATTAGTCACTTAGGACCATCCTCAGCCATCACAAAGAGCGTTTAAATGAGTCAGATAAGATCTAAATTAGGCCTGGCTGAAAATTAAGACAATAGAGTCGAGGCTACTAAAAATCAGTCCAGGAGGAGGCTCCAGTGGGGCAGGGGCTGCTTCCCATCCTGGGCTGGGGCAGGGACTGGCAGCCCCGACCCAGCTCTCCCAAACCTGTCCCACATCTTCACATAATTCTCAAGGGGAATTTCAATTCTGGGCAGAAGCTGCCTGGTACCACTGGTGATGGAGAGGAACAAGGACAGAGACCTTCGACACAACAGGAAAGCAGCAGTTTAATAAATAATCCATCAGAGGGAGAGATTAGCCAGTTCCAAACACAACCTGAACTGAAATAAATACATTTTATCCTTAGCTTTAAAAAGAGACACACAAACGCACGTGATGGTGAACTGTGAGAGAGCAGAAGTGGGGCCGAGTGCCCACGCTTTAAAGAGACCACAGCTGTCAACAGCCTTTGGAGTGCAGAAAAAGAATAAAAACAGGGAAGTAAAAAGTTCCTACTTTGCAAAATTAATGGCAGAAGAGAAAGCAATGGTGTAACTCGGGATTTTTAATGCAACAACATCAGTTGAAACTCACTTGACCTGCCAGGACTTCTGACAGGCGATTGAGATGATTTTTGCCTTGTGTTTGGGCATTGCTGTTACCATCCCAGATTTTAAGTCCCTGCAGACAAATCCTGGGGAATCCCGATGTTAAACAGCCAGGCTCAGGCACTGCACAGCAGATCAAGCGGATTTTAAGAAAAAAAGCCTTTTTAAAAAGTTGCGTTTTCATATAAAGTAACAAGAATTGGCAAAACTAGCTGAACGCTCCACGCAGCCTTTCCAGCCTCCACGTGGGACGCTGGGGAAGCACCGGCCCTTCAGAACAAATCGTTCTTCATTTGGCTCCGGTCACTTCAGCTCCAGCACCGCCTGGCCCAGCTCCTGCTCTGTCACATCAAGGCAGAACAGTGCAGGGACCACAGCCCTGCGCTGAGGGAAGGGGAGGCACCGGGACAAGGCCCCACCCAACCAGGTGAGAGGAACCCCGGTAGGGTGGGAGGGAATCCCTGCTTGCTCCCAGCACCCCTGCGCCTCAGAGAGCCCCTGCTCCCAGGTCTGCACACCAGCACAAGCCACTTTTCTGTTGGTAATGGCACCTGTAGAGGTCCTGCTGCTGCCTGGTGCTGTACCCCCCTCCATCCACCCCAGCTGCCCAGTGCTGTCACCCCACTGGTGCCCAGTGCCATCACTGGTGACAGCACAGCCGGTCACCAACCAGGACACAGCCCCTGACCTGGCAGTCAGCTGCTGGCAGTGCCTTGGCCCCGAGTTTGGGGGCTGACAAAGGGACCAAAACACTCCAGGCCCACAATGCACAAATCAGCATCACCAGAAGCTCAGGGGTCACATCGGGGAGGGAAAATTGCTGGACAGTTCTGGGGTCTGAGGGGAAGGAGAGGCTGAGAGGCCGCAGGCAGCAGCAGTGGTGAGAGGGAATGGGACCAAATCACAGTTGGTTTCAATAAACTATGAAATAAGGGAGGGCTTTTAAAAATATATCTCTATATACTTTATATCATATAAATTATCTCCTCCTTTGTAACGTGTCGCTATATTGTACCCGTGAAGCTCCGAGTGCCTCCGTGTGAGCGAGGTAACCATTCTGTTTTACTTCATCTGTGTGTGAGGGAAAAACCTACTTCAGCTCACTTCAATCCATTGTAAATCAACGGATCGCCAGGACTCGGGAAAAGCCCTGTCTAAAAAAGGCATTTTTGTGAGGAACAGAGGTGGGGGAACTGCTGCCTGGAAGTGCAAGTGACAGGATTTCCTTCAGGATAAAAGCTTGCCATGCACACACAGTACTGACCATCCCACTAATGTCTGGGAATTGGGAGTGTCACCACAAGGAGCTTGGGAAAAATGGAGTCACAGCAGATCAGGGAAGTTCTTGCTGGCTCTGCTCCCCAGACCTGCAGCCAGACCCACCTCAGCATCCCTCTGTGTCCCAGCTGCTCCTAGTTCTGAGCACAGGAGCTGCCACTAGGCCAGATCAATGCAAAACAAACTGTCAGCTCTCACTTAAATACCCACCTCTGATAACCAAATGGCATTTGCAGTCGCTGATATGTGTCTGCAAAGACGTAAAGGGCCAACACTGCCTCCCTTTTGGCTGCTCTCCCTGGATAACCTCCCCCAAATCCACAGAGAGGGGAATCCAACCAGAGAACAGCCAAGGCAAGACTGGTTTGGCTGCTGTACTCTCAACTCCTTTAACAAAGGATTCCTGAAGTGTCCTTGGTTTGGTCCTTACTTCCCAGAACTGTTCAATGCCACCACTTTTTATTTACACAAACCAGAACAATTGTTTCCTGCCCTCTGCCACATTTCTATAAACAACCACACATTCTCTGTTCGCCTCCACTCCTTTCACAATGCTCCAAGCACCTCCTGCTCTTTCTGAGCACAGCTGAGCCTGCAGCAAAGGTTGCAGTTCCACTGGTCCGCAAACAAAAGCCTCCACAGCAGGCTCAGAAATGCCACATGGAATCCAAACCCCTAAGTCCAAATCAACACAACCTTCACCATCAGAATCTATTGGGTTGAGAACAAACCAGCTCTGGACACCCTTTGGGTTTAGCATCAGATGGCAGGAGCCCAGTGGCAAACCAACATGTTTTATGCAAGTGCTCAAGGTAAACAGTCATTTCTCTGACCTTTCTCCCAGGAAACCACGCATCTCCAAAGTGCTCAGCACAGCCAAGTTGTTTCTCCAACCTGCCAGAGAACTGTATTCCTAAACAACCCCCACAGCTCCAGAAAAAGATTTCTGACAAAATCCTTCTACCTACTGCCCGTGGAGGCAACAGGCAAATGCCACCTCAGAGTGACAAGAAAAAGAAAACCAAACAGAACCACAGCCGTTGTGGCCATCCAAGCATTTGAAATTCATGTAGTTGCCCTTCTCTCACCTGCCCACTCTCCCTTGTGTCAGCTGCAACTTCTTCATTTTTATCCTCTTCATCAGAACATTAAGTCAGTAGATTTATATTTTTTTGGTCTAAGTTTCACTTGGGGCAGAATGGGCAAATTCCTCAGGCCCTCCAGCAGAGAGGAAGCTCAGAGCTCCACTCCCTGTGCTTGAAACACACCCTGTCCCCTCAGTGTGTCACCACAGCGTGCAGGGGTGCCAGGGGCCAGCAGCAGGAACAGCTGTGTCAGGGATGGGGCATGGAGCAAATGCCATATTTTATTCCAGGGACAGCTCAGTGAGCTCCCACCAAGCACAGCCCACGCTGGCTCCATCTCTGGTGACCGGAGAGCAGAGGGTTTGGCAGGGCACACAGGGGTCACGCACAAGGGCAGGTTTGCTTTCCACAACTGTGGAGCAGTTCTGTATCTCCCCTTTCCATCAGCACCAGGTGATACAATTCCATTTTTGCACCAGCTGGGTGTATTTGGCTCGAAGGGAAACCTCGTCCCTCCTCAGTAGCTGTTAGTGGCACAGTCTGTTACCTCGGATCCCTCTCTCCCCCTCCCTGAACTCCTGCTGAGTCCGTCCTTGATGTGGAGTCAAGCCTTGAGGCAGGTCCCCTGTCCCACCTCACACACTGCTGTCCTCCAGCAGGGGCTCCTTGCCGTCAGATCCCCCAGCTGGTGGGCTGTGGGGGTGGGCCTGGGCCCCCGTGCTGTGCTTCTTGTGGCTGCCCGACCTCAGTGCCAGGTTGTGTTCAGGAATGAACAGAGCCACCAGCAGCGACAGCAGCACGGAGCACGCCCCGAACAGGAAGGGTGGCCCAGGGATGATGCTGCTCTGTAGAGAGAGAGAGAGAGACAGGAATGATCCAAGCATGAGGGCAAACACAGCCCAGCAAACAAAGTGAGAAGCTGAATAGGTACCTCATCTGTAGGGTTGGCCATGTTGGGTTTGGAGGCCTTGCCCAAAGTTTCCACCTCGGCCATTTCGTTCAACTCCACGTGGAAGAGATAAAAGACAAAACCATAGAGCGCCGGCCCCAGGCCGTTACACAGACCCCGAATTCCAGTGATCATCCCCTGCACCACACCTGGGGACACAGTGAGGAAAGGGGGAAATGCCAACAGCTTTCCAAAGAAACTTGTTTTATTTGAGATACATATTTAGAGATATTTAGAGACAGCATCAAGCACTTGGATCTGGGCTGATGTGCAGGGGGAGGGGTTTGCAGATGAGCAGCTTCACTCAGTGCCAGGTTCTACAAAAATCAGTAATGCTGGGCTTGCTACTTCACAGACTAAAATAAGCATGGGCACATCAAGCAACAATTTCTGATGAACTGGAATTTAATTGAGGACTCAGAGATGTACTGTGAGGCAGGCTAAATGCAGCAGCCTCCTCTGCCTCAGAGAGACACCACCAAACACCCACTTGAATGACTTGGGAGTTCCCCAGTAAAGCACCAGCCATGCTCAAAGATGAGAGTGTCAATACTGCTGTGAGGACAGTGACACCCCACAGCTGGCACAGATGTTCCTGCTCACCCCTGCACCACCATGGCCAAGAACCTGCCCTGTGCCAGCTCAGCACCTGCTGGGATGAACCCTCCCACATCAGATGGGTCCCCAAGCACTCACCCTGCTGGTCAGGGTCCGTGTTCCTCGACACCATGGCACTGATGGCTGGGAAGGTGATGCTGGACATGGCAGCCACAGCTCCTGCTGCCCACATCATCCTGGGGAGGAAGGAGGCAGCTGTGAGGCTCAGCCACAGCCTCACCCTGTGCTGCAGGGTGGGAATGGCCACAGAGGGAGAGAAATGTGAGCAAACCCTCACCAAGGCTGTGATCCAAAGCCGTACCAGGCAAGCTGCAGGATCTGGAAGCCGAGTCCCAGAAGGATGGTGTTTTTATTTCCTATGGAACGCATGAGGATTCCCAACACGACTGTCTGGAAAGAAAAACGGGTGTTTTCAAGGCAGGGGTAAAGAAAGAGGGCAACACCAGGAGACAAGAGGACAGGAACCTGAGGGACCTTGATGATCCTTATGGGTCTGTCCCAATTTAAGATCTTCTCTGTTTCAAAGGTCTGTGTGGCCACAGGAGTTCTGACAACTCAGCGGCCCCGAAATGAGAAATTTGGGACATTCTTACAGCAGGCTGCTCAAGCAAACAAAGAAATTGCTTCTCACCTGAGCCAGTATTGAGAGAATTCCAACTACACCAATAAAGGCTGCTACAGTCTCTGAGGAAAAACCAATGACCTGTGAAAACATCAAAGAGGGACTTTTCAGGCAGATCTGTACCAGGTGACAAGAGCCCCTCCATCAATGTCACTCATGTTTACTGAATTTGCTTCTCAGGGCCCTGCACATTAACAGCCACTGCCTCTGGGCTGCCACAGGAATCAAACAGAAGATTTTCCTCTAGCTGAAGAAACGGTTTTAAATCACTGAGCCCCCCTTCCAGTGCCTGAAGGAGGCACAGCCAGGACAGCCAGGCAAACACCAGCAAGGAGCCAAGCCAGGCCATGCCCCTGGCAATGTCTGCAGAGCAATAAGCAGGCTCACACATTTTTCAGGAGAGCTGAAACAAATCACTGTTTCTTACAAGTCAGCTTTACTGAGTTATTGGCCAAGAAAAGCCACCTTGGGACAGGTGATACTGATTGTATTTTTAGGCCAGGACTTCCTGCAGCCAGAGCTTTGACAGAGACTGACCTGTCGCAGGTACAAGAAGAAGCTGGAGTACTGGCCGGCCTCGGGAAGGTAGGAGAGAAAGACGGTGATGCAGATGAGCAGCACTGTGGAGTCCTGACCCACCTTCCTCAAGGACTGCAGGGAAAGGGGTGGGGAAAGAGAAAAAATGTTTTTAAATTTAACTTAATAGCACTGAAAAACCTCCAGGTACAAAGACAGCCAAACCAAGGGCGTCACACCTTAAAAATCAGCAGGGCTAAAGCAAACATTACGCATTACACAGCAGGGTCACTCACAGCGAATGGGTCAGCTTGTTCCCAGGAGATTGGGGCTCCCCAGGAGACCGGGCGCATCTCTTCAGGCAGTGACTCGGGCACAGCCAGCAGGATGAAGCCAATATCCAGCAAAGCAACCCCTGAAGCCAGGACAACCACCAAGGTATCACCGTAGGCTTGGGAAAGGTATGCGCCGATGGCCGGGCTGGTGACCAGGCTGGCAGCAAACGTGGCTGACACCTGGAAGCATAAAACAGCATAAAATCCCTACAGCCTCTTCTTCCTAGAGCCCATTTCCTCCTCCCCAGTGACCCAGGGGAACTGCTTCTGGCATCTTTGATGGAGAGGTGAACAAGAATTCACAGGGACTCCTGTGCAGAGACAGGTGACAGATTCTCTTGGTGCACCTGGGCTGAGTTCTAGCAAAGGGAAATCAAAGCTGTCCTAGCAATTCCCACATGGTCCTGTCAGTAAAGCTACAGGAGGGGCAGGATCACACCAAGCATCACAGGCCCCCCTTTCCCTGGTGTGGAAAAGCTCAAGGGCCAGGCTGGTTTATACAACACAGCTAACACCCAGAGATCAGCCTCCCCTTCAGAGCTAAATCCCAAACAGAAGGACAGGAAAAACTGTATGATTAGTCAATAAACCTCCCACCCTCATTTTATACCTCTCCTACCTGCAAAGCCCCAGATATTTCTTTCAAGAGCCAGGACAGTGACTCAGCTCCTTACCAGGCCATACGCCGTGCTACGCTCATGCTCCTGTGTGATATCAGCAACGTAGGCAAAAATCACAGAAAAGGTAACAGCAAACACTCCAGACATGGAAATGACAGCAAAGTACCACCTGCAAGAGCCCAAGGCAGAGTTAGAGAGCAACCACACCATGGTCCACAGCTGCTGAAGCAGAGCCTCTCCCTTGTTTTCCCCTCAGTCCCTCCAGTGCACCAGAAGAGGCTTGGGAACACGGATCCTCAGTCTGGTGGCCCCTGAAATTTTACCACTTATTTTCCCTAACAGAAATAATGCACTGTGCAGGTGAACAAGCACAGAGGAAAGACCAACCCTTTATTCCCAACTGAACCCTACAGCAGAACCACACGAGTCAGTCTCTAGGCTGAGCATCCTCCTTCATTCCTGAGATGGATGAGACTCTTCCATCTCATCCTGAAACGAGCACCTGCAAACCCTCCTCCTTCAGCCTCCTGCTCCTTCCCCTCCTCAGAACCCTGGGGCTGTACTGAGGGTGAACTCACCACGGGCTGATCTTCATCAGAGGAATTGGTGCACACGTGAAGAAGACTGTGAGAAGGAGGAAGGATTTCCTGCCCCAGACATCAGAGAGAGCACCAATCAGTGGGGCACTTAGGAAAGAGAGCAGACCCTGGGATGGACAGACAGACCAGAGGACAGAAAAACCCCTCAGTGAGAGCTTTCAACAACATCAGGAGGAGACAACCCATTCCTGATTGCTACAAGCAGCAATATTGTTACAACAGAGCAGTTTATTAAACTCCCCACATCCTTTTAGGCAGGGAAAAACAAATCCTCGACCAGCAAGGCCCCACTGAGCACTCCTGCTCCCCACAGAGCTCTGTCCCTGCTGAGGGCATCCAGGCAGCCCTGCCAGGACCTGGAAAGCTGCTGGCACAGCTCCACCATGGCAACAGCTGCTGGGGAAAGCTTTCTCTTGTAGGAGACAGGACAGACATAATGAGAAGCCAAGGCCATTAAGCACAAATAAAATTAATCAAGGCCTTTCCACATCTCCCAAGCCTGAGGCAGGCAGAGCAGAACCTTTCAGTGCTGACAGGAGTGCCCAGCAAACCCAGCTGGGGCTCTTTTCCAAGATCCTCTTGCCAGAGACAGCCAAGATCTCTCTGTGTTGCCTCATTCTCCAGCCAGAACACAGGACTATTGCCTGTTCACAACTGTTGCCTGCAATCCTGCTCTGGGAATGCTGGTTTAGTGCAAGAAGCTCTCCAGTCCCATTCCCTGTGCCACAGCACATTCCCACCTCCTGCCTGGAGGTCACTGAGGCCACTCATTTCAGCTTCTATCACTAATTGGTTCAGATGTCACAGATTTCTCATTCTGTTATGCTCCAGAGGATGGGCACAGGGCTGATCTCTTGCTGATGAGAATATTTTCAGCTGAAACACAGAGCTGGTGTAACTCCAGCCCCACCTTGCCTCACTCCTGCTCAGTAAAATCAGCTGCACAAGCTGCCCCACGTCTGTGTCCTTCCTTTTGCATCAGGTTTGCCAGAGCCCCCTCAAACTGGCCAAATATCAGCTGATATCAGCAAATTATATAGATAATAATGGTTTGTCCTTCTTGCACCGATGGCAGATTTAAAGGAAATCCTGGGAGGAATATTCCTTACCTTGACTCCATGAATCAGGCCATTCATCAGGAACGTGTGCTGAGGAAAAGTCTGGTGTAAGACCTGGAGGGAAGACAAACCAAAACCAAATGAAAAAGTCAGAGTTAGCAACTTTTGCAAAATTTCCCTAAGCATCTGCCAGCCAGAGGCCTGGAAGGGCAAAATCCAGGGAAAAGGGGAAACATCCTGCCAACAATGCCTCTGCATGAGGAGCTCTGCTTGCCCTTTCCCGTGTGGGAAACCACTGTTCCTAACATCTTCCAGGTCTATAAATTATTCCAGCATGCTTGGGTGAGGCTCAGAGAGCCTCAAACCTGCCTTTCCTCATCATCTGAACCCCCTCTGGTTTTACTTTATGCCACCACGTCACTTCTCTGTGGGTCCCTTTGTGCTGTCTGTGTGTTTGATTTGCATTTTATATTACCAGGCTAATATGTCTCAATGTTTTTGCATAACCAAACACTCCTTTTCCACAGTTCCCCAAGGAAAGGTTGGGAAGGTTGGAATTAAGACCTTAATTCTCAGGAACCCAGGAGAGGCGGAGACACACTCACCGTCAGCATCGGCGTGGTCAGCAGCCCCCAGGCAAAGAACTCCAGGAAAATCACCACCACGGCGTGGTACACGCTGGGCTCCCCGATCCCCTGGCGCTGCAAAACAAAGTCAAAACCCTTTCAGCAGCCTCGTCCTGCATGTCAGAGAGCTCACACAGCTGAGCGGGATCCAAAACACGAGCAAAGGCAGCGAGAGGTGCTGTTCTGAAACGTTTTTTTCTGTTCACAGACTGGAGACAGCCCAGGGATGCTTCAATCCAACCCCAGCAGGGCCGTGGGGGATTCCCCGCTCGGGCCCGCGCCGGTTTTGCTGCCCAGGAACGGGAGCGGACCGGGAAAGCGGCGCTAAGCGGGCAGGTGCAGCGCTCAGCCACGGGATCGGCCGCAGCATCCGCCGGCTCCATCGCGTCCGCGCCCCGGGGCGGCAGCTGCGGCGGCGGCGCCGGACAGGGCCGGTTTGAGGAACGCGGCCCACCGGGGAGAGCCCCGCACCTCGCACCGGACACCGGCACCGCCCGCGCCCCCGTCAGTGCCGGCCCCCCTCCGCCCCCCGGCAGCCCCCAGCCCCGCGCTCACGCCGGCCCCGTCCCGGATCACGATCTTCTTGGCCAGCAGGACGCTGCGGTTGAGCCGCTTCTTCTTCTTCTTCTCGCCGGTCATGGCGCCGCCGGGCCGCTGCCGATCGCCGGCCGCCGCGGCTGCCCCATCCTCCCTGTGGCGGGCCGGGCCCAACCGGACCGGGCCGCGCTGCGCCGAGCCCGGGCCCGGACCCGGCACCGGACCCGGACCGGCACCGGGCGGGGAGCGCCGGGCCCGGGGCTGAGGGCGGGGGTGGGGAGCGGAGGGGGGACCCCGCCCGCTGGCCCCGCCCCCGGAGCGGGAACCGGCACTTCCGGCGCGCCTTATTGGCTGCTCCGCCTCTTCCTCATCGGCCGTGCTGGCCTGTGATTGGCTGAGCGGGGCAAGGGGGCGGGCTGGTTTGGGCGGGCCCGTGACGTCACGGACCGGCGGTGGCACCGGGACCGGGCGGTGGCACCGGCAGCGACCCAGGGCCCCGGGGCGCCTCTGGGACCCGGCTGCTGCTCCGGCACCGCTCCCAGCTGGGGCAGGCGGGTTGAACAAGGACATGCGGCCGCCCCGGGGCTGGCGGCACCGGCGGCTCGGGAAGGGCCGTGTCTGCCCCGTCGCGGCTCTCTCGGTGCCGGACCGGTGGCTCTGTCCTCAGCAGCCGCCATCCCGGCGTGGTGACAGCCAAGCGGCGCCTCCTCAGGACGATCCCGTCCCTTTCCCCGAGCCGCGGGTGGTGGGGCGGGGCAGCCGGGCCCGGGGCTGCGGGTTTGGAGCAGCTCCTGCCCCGGTACCGCCGGGGCTTGGGGCGCGTCCGAATTAATCCTGCACGGGCCGGAGAGCGCGTGGTGCTGATTGCCTTGGTGCGGGGTCAGAGGAGATTAATCGGGCACAGTTTAGACACGCGTTATGCTCGCCGGGGGCCCTCTGCTCCACCCCGCCCCGGGCAGCGGATGCGCACGGGAGGGGACCGGGGATGCCCGGAGGGGTCTCACCGTGGGGCAGCGAGAGGCTGTCAGGGCTCCTGCCCACCCGCGGAGCGCTAGAGGCTGCGATCCAGCCTTCATCCACGGAGGTTTTCTTTTAAATAATGGTTAAACTCGAGGGAAAGTCCTGAAAGATGAAAGTAATCCCCCGATTTCCCGGGACCTGTGTGGGACTGGAGAGCAGCTCCATCTCCCCAGGGCTGCTGCACCGTGCCCAGTTGTGCTGTCCCCAGGTCCCGGGGTCCCCGCTGTCCCCGGAGTGCTCTGCACGTTGGACAAAACGTCCGTGACCTCCGCGGGGACACGGTGCCCTCCCTCGGCTGACCCCCAGCCCCGGGAACGTGCGCCCTCAGCCCCTCAGGATGGGCAGGGACCTGAGCCCCCTTGGACCCTCCTGCAGATGGAGAAGTCTGATTTGTTCCAGTGCTCTGCAGCGGCTTAAAAACAAAACCAAGGAGAGAGATCAGAGAGCAGGGAAGCGGTTCCCAACATGGCAACAGCAGATGTAATTCTATTACCTTGATTTATTGATCGCACTTAGAGCAATTACTGCCTCTCACCCCATCACCTGCCAGGGAGCAGGAGACAGCGAGGGGGAAGGACAAAGGCGGCCGCGTTGTCCAGGGCATGGCCGGCCCCCGGGGAGGCTCCGGTTTTGTTTGTGCCGGTTGCCGCGAGGGCAGGGGGGTGTTGGACCCAAGAGCAGCCCAAGGAAAGCTGAAAACAAACGCTAAAAGGAGCCTGAGATGCTGCGGGGATGGGCCCCCAACATTAAGATGACTTTGGTGATGGAGGGGATGCAGGGCTGGGGAAAGGTGAGGGTCCCGGGGCTCCGGCACAGCAGAGCTGCTGTGGGTCCGCTCTGGGCTTCCTCGCCCTTCCGGGCCCAGCCAGCCAGGAGTCCTCTGAACCGCTCGAAAAACGCCGCAGCCCCGGGGCAGGAGCAAGGGCGAATTTCTCGATTGAGGTCAGAAAGTCCCTTTAAAGGTTTTGTGGGAATTTTCTTTTGTGGGAATTTTCCCCCCTGGTTGCTGCAGTTACAAGCAGAAAAACAAAATGTTTGCGCTTTTTTTTTTTACTGCCTGAGCCCTCCAGACAGATATAAACAAAGCGGGAGTCAGATCTGGCTTTGGAGGCAGATGAAATCAGAGCAGAAGAGACCAGTGGGCTGGGAAGGCACAGAAATAGGGCAGCCCGCTTGTGCATCGACGCCCGGCCAAGCCCTCCCCCGCCTCCCCGGCCAGCCCTGGGCTTCTGCAGCGCTTCCCGGGAATGCAGAGGTGGAGAGAGCAGAAAATGTCCCTGTTGTGGGCGAGGGCAGTGCCGGGGGCTGCCGGCCGCTTTCGCTCCAGCTAACGCAAAACGCGAGCGGGGGGCAGCCTGTGCCACAGCCCTGTGGCTCTGGGAGGGGCCGTCGCCTTCCCCTGCCGGGTACCCCCAACCCCTCGCTCCCAACGCTTGCGGCAAAGCTGGAAACTCGCAGGGCGGGCTCCAGCCCCGCGGGTTTTGGCGTGGCCTGAGGCCACGACCAGGGGGCTCGGAGCAGGACGGAGGGCAGAGCGTGGGTGCCTGCGGCCCCACGGGTCGCGTTGGCGTGGGCTGGATGCTGTCGTGCGCGGAGATGCTCAGGTGGGCGGGGATGCTGGGCGGGACGGGGATGCTCCGGCGGCCGCGGGTCCGGCGCGGCGGGGGGGGCCGGGGGCGGGGGATGCGGGGCCGGGCGGGCGGCGGAGCGCTCGCACCATGACATCAGCGCGGCGCGGCCCCGGGGGAGCGGGCGGGGGGTGGGAGCCGGCGCGGCGGCAGCGGAGCGGAGCGGAGAGCGGCCCCGGGCATGCTCCCGGAGCCCAAGTATGACCGCTTCCGCGACGAGCCGCTGACCGCCCCCATGCCGTCGCCGGCCCCCGCGCCGTGCCCCGCGGCGGGCGAGGAGCCCGAGCACGGCACCACCTTCTGCGCGCTGCTGCCGCGGATGCCGCAGTGGAAGTTCCCCGGCTCCAGCGGCTTCCTCGGCCGCGGCCCCTCCGGCGCCGCCCGGGACGCCCCCGCCGCGGCGGAGTCCCCCTCGGGGCTGGCCGCCGTCCTGGGCGCCTGCGAGCCGCTCTGCGCCGCGCCCTGCGCGCTGCCGGGCGGCGGGCGGGCGCGGGGGACGGCGGGGCGGGCGCGGGGGGCGGCGGCGCCGGCGGGGGCCCGGCCCGGCGGGGACGAGTGGAGCCGCAAGGGCAGCTTCATCCGCAAACCGGCGCAGGGCTGGCTGCACCCCGACGAGCGGGTGCTGGGGCCCGGCGTCTCCTACATTGTCCGGGTAAGTCCTGCCGGAGCCCGGCGTGGCGGGAGGGCGCGGAGACCCCGGCCCCAGGCGTGTGCGGGGCTTGGCGGGTCCGGCCGCTCCTCCCGACGGCTGCGGGCAGAGCCCTCCCTCGAGTCCCCCACCCACGGCTGCCGCCCCCGGCACTCGCAGCCTCCGTGATGGGGCCGGGGGCCAGGGGCTTGCTGGGCCGTGGAGCCCAGCTTGTGACTCCAGCCTTGTCAGCCCCTGCGAGGCATCACAAGCTGTAGCACACAGATGAGTTTGTGGGGTCTTAGCTCGGGCTGTGGGCATGTGATGGGGCATTTTGGGATGGGGGTGAAAGCTGCTGTGTGATCCCTGGTGTGGAAGGCCCTTCTCCATGACACCCGGCCTCTCCTCTCCATTCCCTGCCCTGTTGTCCCGCCTGCTCTGACTGCTTTTCCCCCGCAGTACATGGGGTGCATTGAGGTGCTGCGCTCCATGAGGTCCCTTGACTTCAACACCCGGACACAGGTCACCAGGTACGGCCCTACAGTCCCACTCTCCTGCACCCCGGTGCCACCCCAAGCCCCTCGCGGCCCTGGGTGTTCCCCCTTCCTGGGGCCCTGTGCAGAGAGGGGAGCAGGGGTCAGGGGGAGCCGTGCCCTGCAGGACCCACCCTGCACTCAGGGACACGGACGAAGGGCACTGCCGCAGATCAATGGGTGGAAAGAGGAGAAGGGAGGTGGCCCCAGCAGGGATTACGTACCACGGGCCATGACGTGGGGCAGCGCTGCGGGGAGGCTGCGGCACCCAGGGCTGTGGGGGCTCCTGCCACCAGACCCCACAGAGCAATGAGGGAGAGGAAGGCAGCTGGGAAGGGCTGGGGGGCTGGAGCAGTGACCAGGCCAGGGTCTGTCCATTGCAGGGAAGCCATCAACAGACTGTACGAGGCAGTGCCGGGTGTGAAGGGCATCTGGAAGAAGAAGGTGAGTTTCCACTCAGCTTGTCCATCCCAGGGACAAGGCAAGGCTGTGGGACAGGGCACTAGGGGTGCTTGTCAAGTTTGTGGGCCTGCGGCCTCTTGGGGACCCCCCCTTTCCTCATTCACCCCAGGAATCCTGGTCCTGGTGATCTTCATTGTCCCCACCATCCTCTCCCCTGTCAGGCTCCCAACAAAGCCCTGTTCTCCATCCTGGGCAAGAGCAACCTGCACTTCGCTGGCATGAGCATCGCTGTCAACATCTCCGTTGATGGGCTGAACCTCATGATCCCCACCACGCGCCAGGTGAGTGTTCCTGGGCGCACAGTCCTGCTGCCTGCCAGCCTGCGAGCCCGTGGCCCCTTTGCTAACACCCCCCTGGACCATGTTCCCCGTGCAGATCATCGCCAACCACCACATGCAGTCCATCTCCTTCGCCTCCGGTGGGGACATGGTGAGTCCTGCACACCTGGTCCCCCAGGGTGGTGGGGACAGGGACTGGCCTGGGTCAGGACGTGGGGCTGGGGCCGAGCTGTCACCTCACCCTGGCACCTCCAGCCTGCTCCCCACACAGTAGCAGGACACGAGTGCTGAACTCCCCCTCTGTCTGCAGGATACCACGGACTATGTCGCCTACGTGGCCAAGGACCCCATCAACCAGAGAGGTGACACCAGCCTCCACACCTGGGAGCTCTGTGGAGGAGGGATGCACTGGGGGGTGAAGGCTGGAGGAGGAAATCCCTCATGGGGAACACGAGGGGTGGCTCAGGATGGCCCTGCCGCAGCGATGGGAGTGTGGGGGAAACACTCAAACTGTCTGTCTGTCTGTCTGTCTGTCCACAGCCTGCCACATCCTGGAGTGCTGCGAGGGGCTGGCACAGAGCGTCATCAGCACGGTGGGACAGGCCTTTGAGCTGCGCTTCAAGCAGTACCTACACAGCCCCCCCAAGGTGGTGGTACCCCCAGAGAGGTAGGGGGGCAGGGGGCCCTGCTGCACCCCTGTCCTGGCCATGTCCCCTGGCTGGGGGTGGCTCTGGGAGCCACTGTCACTGCAGGGTGTCCCCAGCTCACCCATCCCTGCTGCAGGGCGCTGGCTGCAGAGGAGTCAGCCTGGGGGGAGGATGAGGAGGCAGCTGAGCACGACTACTACAACAGCATCCCCGGGAAGGAGCCGCCCCCGGGGGGCCTGGTTGACTCCCGGCTCCGTCACAGCACAGCCCTGGGCCACGTCCGCACTCAGCCCTCCAGCTCTGTCCCCTCCAGCCAGGTGAGCCCTCAGAGCCACTGCTGGCCTTGCTATGGGGGTCCCAGGCAGGGCTCCCCAATGCTCTTACTGTCTCCTTTCCTAGGGCGGGTTAGCAGCCAGACGAGACCCGAGCAGCCAGCTGGGGCCACCCTGGGACCCGGAGAGCCAGGGTGGGTACTGCTGTGGGGGGAGGCCATGAGCTGGGGGGGGTCCCTGTGACTCTGCCCAGTCCTGGCCAGCGGTGATGGCCGTCCTCGCAGGCCAGCCCTGCGACGGGTACCTGCAGGCAGACAGCCACGCCCTGGGGCCACGGGACTACGAGGAGCACATGTACGTGAACACGCAGAGCCTGGACGCCTGGGAGCCGGAGCTGGTGGCTCATGGGGCGGCAGAGGAGAGCCCCAAAAAGGACCTCTTTGACATGAGTAAGCCACTGTACCCGGGGAAATGGTGCAGAACCTGCTGTGGAGTGGTCAAGCTGTGCCAGCATTTGTCTGGGTCACCCGCCACAGCCCCAGAGGTGCTGGCACTGGCTGAGTCCACAGCAGTGCCCTGCAGTGCACTGGGGGCCATGAGCTGGGGTCTGTCCACACCACAGCCCAGCCCTGCCTCGTGCCCCGTGTGTAACACCCCACAACCCCTGCATCCCACAGGGCCATTCGAGGATGCCTTGAAGCTCCACGAGTGCATTGCAGGGGGTGGCACCAGTGCCCCCATTGAGGACCAGTGGCCCAGCCCCCCCACACGGAAGGCCCCCATCGCCCCCACGGAGGAGCAGCTCCGGCGGGAGCCCTGGTACCATGGGAAGATGAGCCGGTGGGATGCCGAGAGGCTCCTGCAGATGGACGGGGACTTCCTGGTGCGGGACAGCCTCACCAACCCGGGGCAGTACGTGCTGACCGGCATGCACAGTGGGCAGCCCAAGCACCTGCTGCTGGTGGATCCCGAGGGAGTGGTGAGGGCAGGGCACGGGGGTGAGGGCAGGGCATGGGGTGGGTGATTGGGACCAGGGTAGGGGCAGGGTATGGGGTGGGCAAGGTGGGACACAGCTGTGGGCAGGCACAGGGTGCTGTATCTGGGTGCTGTATGAGAGGCAACTCTCCTGAGTTGAGCACCACTGTGTCCTGGCCCCAGGTGAGGACCAAGGACGTGCTGTTTGAGAGCATCAGCCACCTCATCAGCCACCACCGGCAGAACGAGCAGCCCATCGTGGCGGCAGAGAGTGAGCTGCACCTCCGCCAGGTTGTACAGAGGAAGCAGTGATGCCAAGGGGGTACGTGAGTCCCCGACCTGCTCCCCTGCCTCTGGACTCACCCTAGAGCAAAACTTCGTGCTCCCCTTCTCTAGCTGTGCCTGGCCTGTGAGGTCTGGGGTTAGGCTCTTCGTTTTCCTTCCCAGTGAGGTTTTGTGGTCCCTGGCCCTGCAGGTCCTCCCTGGCTGCTGCCTACCTCCATCATCTGCAGGGGGTGCCCTGCCCAGATGGACACAAAGACGTTTAATTCCACACGTACAGGTGAAACGCTCTTGGGGTGGGAACTGCTCAGTGACCTCAGCAGGAGGGACGGAGCCTGAAGCCATCTCAGGCAGGGCTGCCCCCACTTGCCCCAGCACTGGAATGGGGGCTGGTGGACATTGCTGTAGCCCCTGGCTGGGCTCTGCCCATGGGGCCAGGCACAACCATCTCTTGGACTCTGTTGGATGTTCCTGTTGGGGACATCCTTTTTCAGCTGGATTCTCCCCGGGAGTGGCTGCCACACGATGCATCCCCAGGCCAGGGCCAGGATGGAGCTACTGTGGGAAGGTGCAGGGCAGGGCAGGACAGCTCACAAAAGTGTCCCATGGCCCGCAGGGGCTCCCTGGCCAGCTTGGGGCTGTGGCAGGTTTTTATGGCCCCTTTACCTGCCCTGTGTCTGGTGCTGGGCACGGGTTTGTGGTTTGGAATACATTTCTAATTAAACCTGGAAATGAGCAAGGAACACAGGTGGTTCATGCCACCCCTGGGCATGGTGCTGGGACAGGTCTCCATCACCACCAGGTCCTGCCTGGTCTCACCTTGGCCAACCCATCGTGCCCAGTCACCCTGTCCCCCATGGATCACCCATTGTCCCCCTGGCTTCAGAGTGGCCTTTGAAGGGCTGGCCCTGCACAGCCTCTCTGCCTCACACCTGGCAGGTCCCTCCCCTCCTGCCTCCACCTGGAGCAGCACATGGCCACCCACTCCTGGGCCTCCTGGGGTGGCTCTGAGTGACACAAGCCAAGCTGTGACCCACCAGTGAATGTGGCAGCCAGCAGAGCCAGAGCTGCAGGTGGGCCTGGCTGTGACTCCGGTGTTACCAGTGGGCAGCAGCCACTTGGGGGGTCCAGCACCAGTCCTGGCCCTGCTCCATGTGCCCAGTGCTGCTGCCAGCACCCACCTCGGGGAGTGGGGTCACCCCAGCACCCTCAGCCCCTTGCTGGGGATGGCCTCTGCCAGACAAGGCGTCCAGACTGGCCAGTGCCAGCTGAGCCAATGAATAAAATAAGCCCCTAAATAAAGCCCAGTAATGAATGCGTAATTTTCCATTGATAGCTGGATTCCGCGGGGACATGGTGCTTCCATCTCGGCTGCTATTTTTTGTCGTGGAGTGATGTGTCTGCAAAGATAATTGCACTGTTCCCTCAACAGAGAAGCTGGGAAAGGCAGTGAGGGCCCCCACTTCTTTTGTTGCTGGAGAACCAAGCCCGAGTGGTTCAGCGCTGGCAGTGCCTCGCCCTGCAGCCCCGGGGATGCTGCCCTGGAGGGATGAAGGGCTGGCAGGGCGGTGGTTTCAGGGCTTTAACCACTTTGGTTGAGGCTGGTGTGTGGTGCCAATGGGTGTGGGGGGCTCTGTGCCTCAACCCAGACCTGGGTTGAAGGGCTGCTGCTTCTGCAGCCCCTGTGATGGGAAGGCTGCAGTGTTGTGGGAAGGCTGAGGTGTTTTCGGAAGGTGTGAAAGCCACAGAAGAGCTGCTGCAGAGGACGTGGTCTCCTTCCTCTCCCAGGGCCGTGGGGATCTCCCTGACCAAGCTGCACCTGTCTCAAATGCGGGCACAACAGACACGCCCAGTTCTGTTATTCAGGGCTTCCTTGCACAAACCCTTTCCCACAGCGGATCTCCCTCCTTCCCAGCTTCCAGCAGGTGGTAGCACACTGCCGGCTCCACCAGCTGTATCCCCAGCTCTGCCAGCCCCTGCCAGCGTCCCCAGCCCTGCCAGTCCGCAGGCAGGCAGCTCCCAGCGCCCTGCTCCCCTCCGTGCCCTGCAGGCACCGGCCCCGAGCAGCGCGGTCAGACCTGGCCCGGCCCCAGCGCTCTTTGTTATCTCAAGGGAACTCAACCATTTCTGCACCTTGTTTACCCGCAGTTTCGCAGGGTGGAGGAAAAGCAAACATCGGCCTTTTGTTCACCAGTTTCCCCTTCCGTGAGCCTCGTCCTCCTCCCCCGGGCTCCATCTGCCCTCTCATCCGTGCGGGACCCGGCTCAGCATCCTGCAGTTAGAGCCCAGGATCCGGCCAGGACATCACCGCCCCCTCCCCACTGCTGTCCCTGAGCCATCCCAGCCCTGGGTCGGCGAGGCCGGACGCCTCTTTTTATCAGCTCCAAGTGCGAATGCAGAGGGAGCCGAGGCCTCCCGCAGTAGCCCCCGCGGAAGGCGCTCACCACACCAGGCTGTTCTTCCTGGCCGTCATTCCCAGCCCTGCACTGCTGCGGAATGATGGTGCTTCCCTGCAGCCTGACGGCATCCACAGGGCAGCAGCCAGGAAGGAACAGCCGCCGGGACCTTTTGTGCCACTGTCCCTCTCGGAGCATCCCTGTCCCCGAGGCTGTAAATCCCCGCGGGACCGGGGCTGGGCTCGATCACTCGGTTGATTCTCCCGACCTCCTGCAACACTGGGGCTTGCAGTGATGCTCCGAGAACCCTCCTGGCGTTTTGTCCCGGCGTCCCCAGCCACCACCTCATCCCTCCAGGGGCTGGTGGATTGTGTGACATGGGGGAGTGTGACATGTGACACTTCCCCCCGGGCTCCTCCAGGGCGATATTAAACCACTTGATGAGGGAACTCCTCAGCCCCGAGGCGCTGCTGGCTTCATTCAGTGCTTCGAGATCAAGAGCTGGGAGCGGGGAGCGGCTGCTCCCAGAGGGGAACGACCGCGCTCCGGGCTGGGGGCACCGGGAGGGCGGGAGGGGCGGAACGGGGCTGCCGCCGTCCGGATTTCACTCCTGGCCCCATCCCAAACCCGACACTCCCGCGGGAGCACGGTCGGGTGTCCCGGGGTCAGGTTCCTGCACCTCCCGAGCATCAGCACCCCGGGGCCTCACGGTCCCATTCCCGGTCCCACTCGGTCCGGGTCCCGGTCCCGGTTCCAGCCCTGGTCCGGCCAAGCACGGCGCGCTGAAATGTGGGGGCGCCGCACTCGGAGGATTACGGCGGCGGCGCGGACGAGGAGCGGAGCCGCCGCCGCCACCGCCGCCGTATAAAAGCGCGTCCGCGCCCGCCCCGCCCGGGCTGCGGTGGCGGCGGCGGCTCCGCTCCAGGTGCGGCGGCTCCCGGCAACTTCCCGCTCGCGGCGGCGCCGGTCGGTCGGTCGGTCCATCGGTCCAGGCGTCGCGTCGCCTCGCGTCTGCCCCGTCCCATCGCATCCCTCGGCGCCTCCGGGTCCCCGTCCCCCGGGTCCCCGACCCCCGCTCCTCGCGGTCGGTTCCTTCGCGCTCCTCCCCGGGCTGGCGGGTCCCCGTGTCCCTCGGCGCGGCCAATTCCCTCCCGTCCTTGTCCCATTCCCCCGGCCTGCCAGGTCCGGGTCTCTCGGTGCCGCTGGTCGCTCCCGGGGTTTCCAGCTTCGTCCCGCTCCTGCCGGTGCCCGGCCCCCTGTGATAGCGTTGCCCCTCGGGTCTCTTCCAGCCTCACACGGGGCAGCAACATGTGGCTCCTGGAGCGGCTGCGCGGGGTGGCGGAGAACGGCGGGTCCCGGGGAGCGGGGACAGACGAGTCCTCGCGGGGGTCCCGCTACAGCAACGTCCTCACCCCCGACAAGATCCCCGACTTTTTCATCCCGCCTAAGCTGAGCGCGGCACCCGCCGAGGCCGAGGGCTCCGAGGTCCCCGCAGGGGCTGCTTTGGGTGCCTCCGTCTCAGAACAGGACCTGGCCGGGCGCAAGCCCCCGCGCAGCCCCCGCCCGTCCAGCCGCTCCCGGTCCCGGACCACCGGGCGGCACATCATCCAGATCGAGACCGCTGAGGACTGGACCGAGGGGAGCTGCGGCACCAACGTGGACCCGCAGGCACAGACGGCCATGTCGCTGCCCTACGTGCCCAAGGCGCAGACCTCCTATGGCTTCGCCACGCTGATGGAGAGCCCCCACACCCGGCGCAAAGAGTCGCTCTTCCACAGCGAGCACAGCAGCCTCTGCCCCTCGCCCGTCACCTCGCCCAGCGCCCAGCGCAAAGCCAAGCTCAACGGCGAGAGCGGCCGCCGGACACCCTCTGATCTCGGCGCAGCCCTCATGCACCCCGGCCGCTACTTCAGCGGCGGGGAAAGCGACACGTGCTCCTCAGCAGAGTCCTCACCCTTCGGCTCCCCGCTGCTCTCCCGCTCCGTCTCCCTGCTGAAGCTCTTCAGCCAAGAGAGCCAGTCCAAGGTCATCAAGCTGAAGCACTCGGTGGCCCGTAACAGCTCGCTGTCCACCGATGACAGCTCGGCTGACACCAGCCCCAGTGCCCAGCGCCGAGCCAGGAGCGCCCCGGCCGGGACACAACCTCCCACCGCCCTGCTGCCCCTGGACCTGCCCGCGGGCCGTGACCGGGAGCACAGCCTGCGGCTGAGCCGGGGCGGGAGCCTGCGCCTGGCTGCCGAGTACGACCCCTCCAACGCCCGGCTGCGTGTGCGCCTGGTCTCCGCCGAGGACCTCTACGATGCCCTCGTCGACGTGCGCAGCATCAACTGCTGCGTCTCGCTGTGCCTCAACCCCGGGAAGCTGCAGAAGCAGCGCAGCACCATTGTCAAGAACAGCCGCAACCCTGTCTTCAACGAGGACTTCTTCTTCGATGGGCTGGGCCCCGGGCACGCCAGGAAGATGTCCCTGAAGGTCAAGGTGGTCAACAAGGGCAGCAGCCTTAAGCGGGACACGCTGCTGGGGGAGAAGGAGCTGCCACTCACCGCCCTCCTGTCCTGCCTGTAGGTACCTGCTAGCAGCCCCGGAGGGAGCCCTCCCACCTGTGGGGCCGGGGCGAGGCAGGGAGGCCGGCTCTGTCCCCCAGCCCCGCTGGAGGAGGGTTTGGAAGGGCCCCCTGAGGAGGGCTGGGGTCGTGGCAGAGTGTGGGGGTCCCCAGGAACGGTGCTGCTGTGGGGCTCTGCCAGCACCAGCTGGCAGCCACGGCCTCTGCCGCTGCTCCCTCCCTGGTCCTGCCCCGGGGCTGCATCTCCTGGAGCCCAGCAGAAAGTGGGGAGCCTCCAGCCCGCTCCCCACCAGGAAGGATGGAAGCACCTGTTGGACTCTTCCTTCCCTGTGCCTGTGGTCTCCAGCTGCAGGTTGGAGGTGGGTAAATCTCTGTAGCACACTTACGGCCACCTCTCAAAGCCCCCGCACCTGTAGCCAGGTGACAGCTTTAATTTAAAAGACAAGTTTCTGGTCTTGGAAACTGCAACGAAAATACTGCAGAGGTGACCTGAGAGGGGGCCAAGGGCGGTCACCCTGGGAGATGAGTCAGGTTTGTGGCTTTTGAGCTTTTCCTGGACTCATCCCAGCCCTGTGAGGCTGCAAGGTTGGCTTGGTCTGACACCTGCAGCCTCCCAGGCTGCCCTCCCTGCCCACCCCAGCACTGTCCCCCACTGCTGACCCCCAGTGGGAAAATGCTCATGGAGCTCTGGGGGCTTTGGTTTGCCCAAATCCAGAAGGCTGCCTGTGCCTCACCCCTGCCCACGGCAGGGAGATGCCAGGGGCTGGCACCCCTTGCCCTGGGCACAGGGCTGGTCCCAGGCAGTGTCCCAGCAGATGTGCTTGCTGACAAAAGCTGAGGTGACAGAAGCTCTCCCTGAGTGCTGGGGCCATCCCAGGTGAGGCTGGGCAGGGGGGCAGGCTGAGGCTCCACAACCCTCCACCCTCCCTTGCTTATGAGGGCTGAGGATCTTTCAAGTGGCTGCACCCACTGGGCAGCAGAGATGTGTCCTGTGGGGCCACCAAGCTCCTGTGCCCAGTGGGGTCTGGCTTCCCAAAGTGACTGGCCTGGCTTTCAGTTTCCCTTTGGGGAAGGAGCGAGGTGCTCCCAACCCTTCCCATCCCACCCTGTCACCCCGGCTGACTGGCTGGGGGCAGTGGGAGTGGGGAGGATGCCGGCCAGGGCGTTTCTGCGGGTGGATAAAACACGCTGCATTGTTGTTTGGTGTGGTGTCACCCATTGTGTCGGGCTCTGCATGTTTCCGTGCAGGGAGCAGGATTTGCAGCGCTCCCGTCCCCGCCTGTTGCAGCACGCGTGGACACACACGCACACATGTGTCCCCTCTGTGTTAACCTCTGTGGTGGCAGTCGATGTTCCTTCCTTGTCCTTTTGCAGCAGATGGCAGATCTCAGTGTTGGCTATTTATATCTGAGGCTGATCTTTCGCAGCGTTTTACTTCTGTCTGTAAATACGTTCCAGGTACACAAGGCATAGTTCTGATCGCGCCGTGTTTGCATGTCGGGGGGATTCAGGGTGATCGTGGCTGTTTGTTGAGCTTGTGGTTGAAAACAAACCGTGCAGGACATAAGGAGCTGACATGTCCATCCTTCACAGGGAGTTTCCCACCTGAGGCTTTGCTGCGCTCCCCCAGGAGCCAGCACGAGGGACGGCCCCTGGCCCCCAAGTGCCCAGGCTCATCCTGGGGGCAGGTGAAGGCTCTGGGGAGGGGGGGATAGGGAAAGGTGTCACATCCCGGGCTGTGGGGTGAACATCCTGCCCCTGAGAAGGTCTGGGGCAGGAAGGGGACCCTGCCCAGCTGGCTGCTGCCTGACAGTCACTGCACACCCCACCAGCACCCTGGGGTGCTGTGCCTGCGAGGGGCTGGGGGGACCTGGGTGCTGCTGGGGCAGGGGCTGCAAGAAGAGGGGGAATTGGAGCTGGGACGAAGACTTTGGTGCTCTGAGAGGTTTGAGGGGTGACACATCCCCTGCAGAAGAACCGTGTGCCTTTGGGTTTGGGGGAGGAGGATGCTGAGAGCAGGACCCCGCGCTGCTCCTTGGGTTGAGGCTGACCCCAGAGGGAGCCCCAAGGGCCTGGGGGTTCTCGTCCTGCCCCCGCCCAGCCTGTCCCAGGGCTGTCGTGCTGGAGTTGGGTGTGTGGCCATGCAGTGAGCCCCAGGATGAGCTGCTGTGAGCCCTGCTCTCTGCTGGGCTGGTGGGATGGGAGCCAGCGCTGTTGCTTGGATGGGTCTCTGCTGCTGGAGCTATTTTCTATTGTTCCTGCTTTGATATTTCTGTGGCTGGATTTAATGATGTATTTTTGGAGTGAAAAATATATTAATACCTGAATGGAATGTTTGTTTACAGATGATTTCCTCTTTTTAGTGCAATAAAGTCATTTCTAAAACAGATGCAGGTGTGGCCCTGGCTCCTGCTTTCCCTGAGAGATTTCCTAGCATTATTTTTGAAGGCTCCCTGTGTAGGGAAGCAGAGCTGGAAACTCGGGACTGTCCAGACATGGGGCAGCTCTGCTCTTCTGGGTGCTGCTTCCAGGGGCTCAAGGTGCTTCTGAAGCTCTTCTCCTGGTGCTGCTGACCAGCTGTGGGGTGAGGTGGGAATGAATCTCCTGGGGAGAGGTGGGTACATGGGGAAAGGTGCTGTGTCTGCTTGAGGGGGGACTCAGGGCTGTGCTGAGCCATGGCATTGCCAGCTCACAGCCAGGGCTGTGCTGAGAGAGAGCCCCTTTCTCACACTCTGTGGGTGTCCTTCCTCCTCCTCGCCTGCTCCCCCAGCCTGACCCCTGCAGCCCTTCTCATCACTGGTGATGAAGAAAATGGTGATGGTTTTGTTCTCATCACTCCAGGCCCCCCCCGCCCAGCTGACAGCATTCAGGTTGCTTTCTTTTCTCCCCACCTGCCACTTCCAAATCTGTTCCTAGCCAGATGCTGCTGAAGAAAAGAGGAGTATTTATTTGCCTGTTACCTAAATGCCATTTTTCTAATTTCTACAATTCTGAAAATTTGTCATTTTTGGTAACTATTGAGGCTGGGTGGGAACAGATCTGTTCTCTCACCTCTGGCCCCCACAGGGGTGGTGAAAGCAGCTTGGTAGGTGCTAATAATTTAAGTCATGCTTTTTCTAGAGGTCCAAAGCTGCAACAGTTAGTAACAAAATGAGGCTGATTAAGTTAGTCTGAACCAGAGTGGATGGGGTCAGCCTGAGCACACGAAAATCCCTGGAAACTGTTCAACATTTGAAGCACTGGAAGCAGCCAGAGGGGTGGAGAGGGGTATCTTGTGGGGGAAGATTTAACTCTGAATTTGTAATTGAGTCACCGTGGGAAGGAAATGCGTCTGCCTCACTGGACCTGAGAGGGTTTGGTCATGCTGAGAGCAGCGCCTGAACTGGGAGCTGCTGGTGAGGAAGAGGGTGATACATCCCCACTCCACAAGCCTCGGGTCAGGTGAAGCACAGACAGGTGGAATTCCGAGCCCAAGGGCGGCTCTGCATCGCTGTGCACACCAAGTGATGTCTGAGCCCTGGGAGATTTCCCCTCCTCAGGGATTCTCTGGCCAGGAGTCCCGAGGTTGCCACAGCTGTGGTGCACATTTGGGTGGCCCAATCTGTGCAAGAAACTGAGGAAGAGCAGGGGAGGCTGGATGTGGAGTAGCCCTGATCTGCACAGTGAGGCTCACCTGGGCGAGAGGCACACACTGGCCTCGGCTATTTTTAGCCCTGTGTTCCCGCAGCGTGAGGACTCAACTTCTGAGAAAATTGCCTGGAGCTCATTTAGCCATGGCGTGATGGCTGGCGAGGGAGGGAGAGGGCAAATTAAGGGTTCAATCTCATCCAGGATGTTCGGCAGGGCCGAGGCTCCCGGGAGGGCTCCGCAGGGAGGAGACCAGCGGGACTGTCCCTGCTGGGGGTCACCCTGTGGGTCACCCTGTCCCTGCCCCATCCTGCAGCCAGGCTGGGGGTCCCAGTGCCCAGTGCTGTCCTTGGCACTGCTCGGGGGTTCTTGGCAGTTTTGGCTGAGCAGGGCTGCAACGCCTCCTTCTCCTCTCTGGATTTTTTTTTGGGTGCTGTTGAGGCTGGGGGAGCCTCCCGTGCTCCCTCGGGCAGCCCCAGCCCAGCCTTTTCCCTGCCCCCACCCCCGACTCCGGCTGCCGATTTACCGTTTCGGTCAGAAAAGCATCTTCCCGTTGCCTGGCAACGCTCGGCCGGTGGCGGGGGGGCTCCAAGCGGGGACGGGGGTGGCCCTGCGGGTCCTGCGCCGGAGCCAGCCGGGTGCCCGTGGCGACTCCGCCACACGGTTCTGGCACCTGGGCCGGGCCGGCTGGTGCGGGACCGGGGGTGCAGAGGCGCGGGGAGGGCGCGGGGAAGCGGCGGACGCGATCCGGGAAGTGCCGGCTGCAGGGAGCATCGGCCTCCCCCGGCACCGCGCTCCAGCGCTTTATTGCAAGCATTTGTCTTCCATGGCAGCGTGTCTGCCTTAAAGGGGAGAGGAGAGACTCTCACTGTTACTGGGAGGAAAACAGAACTTAATTGAATCCCACAGTCTCTTGTAGCCACATCAGGCGAGAGAGTCACATCAGTGGAGAGTGACACCCGGGCGTTACCCCCCGGCACCCAGCAGTCTGTGCTCCTCCAGGGGACATGGAAGCCACCGGGCTGGGGTCCCACGAGCCCGCTGGGAACAGAGATGACCTCCAGCTCCTTGTCAGCCCAATGGCACTCGGCACTGAAATGCAGCCCCGTGGCAGCAGCTGCCAGGGTGTACCTGGGGCAGGCAGTGCTGCCCAGCACTGCCCAGCACACACTCCCTCTGTTCTGCTTTTCCATTTGCACTTTGCTCTCCTGCTTTGAGGCTGGCAATCCAACAGGGACCTGGGCCCAGATCTTGCCTCCATATCCAGGAAAAGGCAACCAGCGGATGGGAAGCATCGCTTTGGACTCCCCCTCACTATTAATTCAAGATCCCTTGACTTGGGGCTGGGGCCAGGGTGGGTGTACAGAACAAGAAGAGCTGCAGTGGGAGAGTGCAGGGAGCACGTAAGGATGGATGAGGGTGGGAGCAGTGGCTGCCTTGCAGCGTGGAGGATCTTCCCTGACTCTCCTCACCCTTTCCAGTGACCTGCTTCTTGCTAGCTGCCTGGTGGACTTTGAAATGCTGCCTTTAAAAGGTTTGCAAAATTCCCAAAGCATCAAGAAGGCCCAGGTGGGAGGGGGGGAAATGCCATAAATAAGCAGACAGGAGGATTTGTTAAACGCCAGCAGCTGCTGGCAAACACTTTAATATCAGTGCAGCGGGGTGCTGATCCATATGACATTTTGGGCCACAGGCTGGTACCAGCACAGGGGGGCTATGGCTGAGCCCAGGGTGGCTGTGGGGCACAGGGGTCCTGCTGTGGTGTGGGGCACCTGGTTGGACACAGCAAGGCAGGGCTGGGAGATGTTCCAGGTGCAGACTCTCCTTCTCTCCCTGCTTCCCACCCAGACCTCACCTCCTGGGTGAGGGGGTACATCCATCCCTCCATCTCCATCCCCACATCGTTTTGGGGTTGTGTTAACCCCCCTGCCCGTGCCGTGGCTGTTTGGCTGGGTGGGCTGTGGCGGGAGCGGGGCTCCAGCCCGGCGTGGGACCGCGTCTGCCTGGCGGAGGCACAGGCGGCCACGCCGTGGGAGCCGGGCTGGCATTGCCATGGCAATGGAGATAACAACGGCAGCTGCCAGGCGGAGAGCAGAAAGGGCAGGGATCTCCTGCAATGCCGCGGCCACACTGCCCGTGCCAGGGCAGCACTGGGATCCCACCGAGGGCCCGTCCTGTGACATCTATCCGAGCTCTGTGATGGCCTGGACAGCACTGAGCACGTCTTTGCTGCGGTGAAGCCCTTGGCACCCTTCACACCTGCGGCAGAGCCAGAGGCTGCACTGAGAAATACACAGAAATATAGATTCAAACCCTTCAGCCTGTCCACTGCCAGGTTATAATTAATTCCCATTTGCACTTCCGTCCAATTTCCCTCACACGGCTCCTGACCCAGGCCAATTGTCGTATGAGGTTTCTGTAATTGCTAATCTTATCAAGCACATCGGTGTGAAGTGAGAACACTGCAATTAGCAGGGGCACGAGCCACAGGTGAGCGGCTGCTCGGCGAGTGTTTGTTTCACCTGTGCCAGGGGAGGGTGTGGGCTGGCTCCAGTGCTTGCCAGGGCTGTTCCTTGCTCAGCCTGGGCAGGATGGGATCCTCAAGGCGACTGAGGCCACAGCAGTGCTCAAACCACCGAGCAGCAGGAGCTCCACAGCCCTGCTGGCAGCCTCTGCCGGGGTGGGGGCTCACCTCTCCCAGCCCCACATCACCATGCTGCTGCAAGGACGCTGGCAAAGAGTCCTTAAACAGCCCCAGACCCTCTGAGCGGGCTCAGACAAACAAGGTATAAACCCCCAGGAGATCCTGCTCCGAGCTGCCGGTTGGGAACTGACGCGCTTTTTTGCGGACAATCTGTTCCCTCCCACTGCCCTGGCTGCCTGCCCACCCCAGCTCCCAGCAGAGGCGGCGGGTGGCGAGAGCGGCTCTGGCCACCGGGGCAATTCCATGGAAGCCCCCAAATGCCACAGGGCCAGGCTGGGCACTGAACGGGCAGTGCTGGCAGACCCCAGGACCAGCCAGGGCTGCAGAGCAGCAGCTGGGAGCAGAGAGCAGCCATTCCCTCTCCCAGATGTTCCTCCAGATCGGGCGGGTGACCTTCAGCTGGGACAGATGGGGCTCACAGGCTTGTCTGGAAGAGGCCAAACGCGTCGTGGTTTTGTGTGGAGTTTAGGGGTGCCTCGGGCACACCAAACATCCCCGAGGCGCAGGGAGGGGGCTCAGACAGCCTCGAGCTGCACTCCCGGGCGCCAGGAGAGCATCGCAGCGCCGGGTGCCCCGCCGATGGCACACGGCAGGGGGTGGCAGGGTCCCCACCCTCGTCGCAGCTGTGGAGTCCGTGGGGTGGTGTTGCACGGGCGCCTACCAAAACCTCTCGCTTTGCCACCCCCAGCCGTCTGTCGCTGCTGACACTCACTGACAGGAATAAACTCCAACACCTACCATATGCTTTGCTACTTCTGCTGCCTGCACTCACTTGTTACTATCTATTTCCAAAGCTGGGGGAGCCTCTGCGTGGGGCGGCTGTTGGGCCAGGCCCCAGCAGTGGGGAGACAAGCTATGGTGGGGTGCTGGTGTTTCTGGCACAGATGAGTGCAGAGGATCTCTCTGGTGGTCTCAGCCCTGCTCTGTGAGCAACTCCCCCTCTCCAGCACTTCCCACCAGCTCTGGTGCTCGGCTGGGCCAGCTGCTGTGGCAGTGGTTTGGGTGCTGGTGGAGCCAGCTGGTCCTGCCCTGCCCAAGGGGCTCGGCACGCTGGTGGTGTGACCCTCCCGTGCTGTGTCCAGGCACTGCCCACTGGCTCACCCGGCGCTGTCACGGCTCAGCAGGCACTGACAAAGCTCCTGCTTGGGCGGTGCCCCGAGCCCATGTCCTGGGCTCCCTCCAGCCCACTCGTTCCTGGCCAGGAGCACAACACCAATGGCCTGACCACTCCCTGAGTTGTTCCCTGGCACAGCAACACGAGCCAGCAGGATGGCTCCGGATTCTGGGTGTGGGAGCTGCATCCTCAGGGCTGTCCCCAAGGAAAACCACAGGAAGGGTGCAGTGAGCAGCGCTCAGCGTGTGCCCCTGGCCGTGGGGACTGGAGGGTTCTGTGCAGGGATGGGCACAGCCCTCCCCTGGCAGGACGGAGATTTAATCTCAGCGTAGAGGCACCGTGAGCAGCGTCTCTTCCCCACTCTGAGATGCTCCGCGTGTTTACGACGCTCACAGCCAGGAAAATTCATCTTACTTCAGGAGTGGTTGCATCTCAGCTCATCCTCCAGGTGCCAGAGCTGGCGATGCTGTAAACGACAGAAGATTTTTACAGCGGAGCTCGGCTGGGCTCAGCCGGCGTCTGTCCTGCCTCCCCGCACTGTCACCACGCCCCGGGGCCGCGCAGGGGACAGGCGGCTGTGCGTGAGCAGAGCCCAGCGCTGGCTGCCGGCTTCCCCGGGGCACCCCGCGTCCCGCCCCGAGTTTTAATTGCACCATGCCGCTTTGATTCCTGGCTTTAATTACAGCCTAACGAGGCCCGGGCAGCAGGAGAGGAAAACATCAAGCTTAAAGGGAAACAAATCGGGAGAGAAAAGAACATTTACTGGTGACTAATAGGTCCGTGGCTCGGCGTGTGTGTTTGCCTGCCACAGTGCGGGACGTTGCCAGGAGGAGGAAAGGGGATTTCTTCCTACTTGGCAAGCCAAGCCGCACAGTGCAGAGCAAGGAGAGAGGATTTTTCCTGGGCCCATGCCGTTTCTGTGTTATTTTTAACGCCCGTTGTACAAAGGCTGAAACCCATCCTTAGCTCCGGGTAAACAGAGAAGATTTCGCCTGCTTTCACAGGCTGGGTCGGGGCTAAATAATCCGATGGTGACAGACGGGCACATTCACACACCGCAGTGGTCGCACCAGAGGTGATTGAGTCTGATTCGGTGAGAGGAAAGGACGAGAGTTTCTGGTGCTGGCACCCAGAGCCCCAGAGCAGCCACCAAACTCATCGAGTGCCACCACGCCGGGTGAGGATGGGGCAGGGCGGAGAGATTGTGGTGCTGGGAGTCCCTGAACACGAGCCCAGCTCCCTGGGATGGCTGTAGGACATTACCCGGGACTCCCTGGGCTCTCCTTGTGCACAGGGCCCGGCAGTGTGGCACCAACCCAGTGTCCCCCAGAGCGGCTCAGGGGTGGCCGGGGTCCCTTTGAGGGCTGAGGCCAGGGAAGCTTTGCTGTGCTGGTGAGGGACGCCAGGGACAATCCCACAGGCAGGGGAGTGAGGGTGGGAACAAGGACATGGTGATGAGGACATGTCAGCATAGCTCAGTGGTGTTCCTGATATCCACCATCCTCCTCCTCTCCCTTGGCCTCTGAGGTGGCCCCACAGGCGTTTGTGTGGCTCCAGCACGGCTGCCTGGGCTGTTCCCCCCACAGCAGCGAGAGCTGGGATCTCGTTAGTGAGCTCTTGGACTTTGAGCATCTTGGAAAACAGTGCTTGCTAATAAGAGAAAAAGAATGACAGCAAATAAGCCCAGCCACGGGAACATGGCCTTTTCATCCAGCATTTTTTATTCCCCCACATTCTCCCCCCTTCCCTTCTTTGCCAGTGGATTGAAGCCACTGTAATAAAATTATTAAATATATAAAAAAAGAGATGTAGCCCCCACCTCGATGCGGCAACCATGGAAACTGGATCAAGGGGACACCTGTACATTTCCATTCCGGGCTCCTGCTTGCTGAATATACAGAGGAGCACTAATTAAAACCCCAGTGAGAATGGCAGGCAGAGGGAAGGAGCCGGCCCTGGGAGGGGGCTGTGTGGCTGGGAGGTGCTGCTGCTGCAGGGATGGGCCCTGCCAGGTGTCCACTGTGCCTTAAAAACCACCTGATGTTTCCAGCTCCCTCCAGGTCCTGGATGTGGAACAGGGGCTCGCTGAACCCCAAACATTGTGCTAACAAGGTAACCCCAGCCCTGATGCACCCCTGAGTATCGAGGGGCCCTGAGGACCCCATCTCAGCCCTGAGGATGATGTTCGGCAGGGCAGGGCAGAGCTGATCCTCGGTGATTTTATGCTTTTAACCATTTCAGCGGGAGGAAGCTCCCTGATCTGGCACGTGAGCACCCAGGAGGAAAAGGCCGTGTTTAACCTGCAGGTTTATTTTTACTGACAGCAAATGGCAGTGCCTGGAACATTCCCCTCTTTGGAGTTAATTTTTACTGAAGCTCAGTTTTAGTCATTGTTGTCTAAATCTGACTCCTCCACATTTATCCCACGGAAAAGCTCCCGCAGCTCAGCCCTCAGGATTTCAGTGGCCCCAGAGCCGGTGCGCGCTGCCCGCTCCTGCCAGCCCACAGGACTGATGGATGGGGAAAGCTTTTCCTTTCATCAGAGCAGACGTCAGGCTGTCCTCTTGCTGCCAGAGGTGAGCAGAGCGCTGAAACCCTCTGATTGCCGATGGACGGTCTCAATTCACGCCCCAAGTGTCCTTCCCAGCCGGAGCCCAAAGCGGGGCTGGCTCCTGCTGCGTGGCCATCAATCAGCCCCAGGGGCTCACGCTGCACGACGGCTGGGGCTGTAGCGAGGGCTCTCTGGTCACCCTGCCGGGCTATTTTCGCAGCAGGCTGCTCATTTTCTCTGTGTGAGCTGTGGAGATTGACAGTGTGCCGAGCAGGTGACGATGCTCCTCCTCGGCTCCTCTCCCCCTCTCAGGACACCCCGGTGTGGCACAGGAACGCGCCGAGCAGGGCGGCTGTGCTGCCCCAGCTCCACAGCCGGGCTCTGGCTCCGCAGACACGCCCGAGGCACCGCGCCAGCCGGACCAGCAGCTCCCACCAAACCATCGTCCCGCGGGGCTCTGGCGAAGGGGCTCGACTTGGGCAGAGAACGCAGGCACGCAGCTCAACTTTGGGGAGAAGAAAATTCCTCGTTTCCATGGGAACCGGAGGAGGAAAGTTTCTGGGGCTGCGCTTGGGATTCTGCCAGCCAGGGAAGGCAGCGGGACCCCGAGTCAGCCATGTCCCCGCTCTGCTCCCGGGGGAAGGCTGGCGTCCAGCTGCCAGCCCCACTGCCTGTGCCCCCATAGGTGCCCCCTGAGATGAGGGGTGCGCCGGGACTCCTCGCCCTCCCCTTCGGAGCTGTGTCAGATGTGATCTGACATTTAGCTCTCAGCTCAGCGAGGAGATGCAGCGATAACTCTAATCTGCTTTTCTCCTCCTCACGCTCTCCCTGGAGGCAAAAGCTGCTCTCTCAAAAGCTGGGAGAGCAGGGGGGCTCTGGCAGCTCGGCACAACACCACCGCAGCGCCGTGCTGGGGGTCTGGAGGGTTCTGAGGATCCGGAGGTGTTCCAGCAGCACCACGCCCTCCTCACCCGTGCCGTCCCATCAGGCAGCGGCAGCTGGCAGGACACGAATGCCAGGGGCTGGAGCTCCTTGGGGACGTCCCAAAGGCACAGCAGCACCCTGGGCACGGCAAACAGCCCCCAAGTCCCGGTGGCTGTGGCCCCTACCCACCGGCCCTGCCACCCCACCGCACCCGTCACCCGTGTGCAGCCGGGTGTCAGAGCCGCCCTGGCCTGTGACTCTCTTTTTCCTGGTGTCTCAGCTCCAATTAGCGAGGCCCCTATTAATTTTTTCCACTTAGCAGCTCACGTCAGTGTCAAGCCGGCAGCGTGAGCAGCAGGAGCAAGCCGGGGCGGAGGGGAGACGGTGTTGGGATCAACCCAGTAATGAGGCACGCAGGGGGCTGAGCCTGGCTCCACGGCTGGCCCGGGGTGGGAAGGAGTCCCTGAAGAGCAAAACCATCTCAGCAACCCTCCCTGGGCTGTCGGGTCCAAGTCACAGGCCAGGTTTGGCGAGGATTTGAGCCATCTTTGGAGGTTCCTGCAGCTGCAGGCAGAGGCTGATCCCCAAAATCCCCACAGCAAGAGCCAACCCTCACTACCTGGCCTCTGCCCGGGGCGGCACCACCCTCCCCCTACTGCGGGTCCAGCACAACCGAGACCCCTGAGACACCCCCCGGCCACTGGAGATTGCCAGGAGCAGGGGGGTTAATGATGTATCCAGATGGAGCTGACCTTTCCACCTTTCCACCTTTCAGCTTCACCTGCAACTCCCTTTTCCCTGCCATTATCTGCATGGATGCCTGTGGATTTCATTTCCATATTCATGGTGTTTTAATGACCCTGTAATATCTTTATGTTCTGCAATTAAATGTGGAATCTTTTTTTTTTTTTTTTCCCTTCTGCAGATTAGCATCTGCAAAGGATCATTTGTGGCATTTGAGCAAAGGAAGGGAAGCCTGTTCAGGGGGGAGACGGGGTTAATTAAACTTCTGAGCACAGCAGGCTCCACCGCCAAATATCCTTCTTCCAGTGGGACGAGTGAGAGTGAGGAGGGAGCAGCTCTGGGCTGCTTTACAGTCAGATGGCTGGGCCGCCCCTGGGGCAGCTCCTGTGGGTGTTGAAGTGACTTTAAGTCGTGCAAGCACACACACGGCACACGTGTGAATGCACAGGGCTCCAAATCTGCATCGAGATCCCTGTCACGGACTGCTAACCAGGACTGAAGCGCTCTGGTGTCACCCCAGTGCGGGCAGAGGCCGCTGCAGCTGGGGCAGGCAGGCTGTCATCAGAGCCCTGGCGAGGCCATTAGAGCTCCTATCGCTCCATCTCCATCCCCGGGGCTAATGGACATCTCTGCCGCTGCACCACCCCCTCCCCGGGACGGTAATTGGGTTTCAGCCCTGCGAGATGGATGGGGCTGGGCTGAGAGTGGAGCAGGGAAGAACAGGAGGGGGCAGAGGAAGGTCTGAGTAGGACAGAACCCTCTTGCCCTCCTCCTGCCCCTCTGCTCCACCAGCCCCAGACCTTGTCAGAGGTATCTCAGATGGCCTTGCAGGATGGCTGGGGACAGCCAGGTCCCAGTAGCCCGGAGGAGCAGAGCTCCAGTGGTGTCCAGGGGGTCTCAACTCCTCCCTGATGGGACATGGTGACCACCAGCATCCCCAGCATGCCTCCCACACAATCTCCCCCTCCTTCTCCCCTGGTCCTTTTGAAGCTGCAGCTGTGAACAAGATGTTGTGAGCGTGGGGCCCAGGAGTGGCGTGTTTGGCACATTGAATAAAGACGGGGACGAGAAATGCCTTCTCCTGTGGCTGTTTGATGTGAAGGGCAGCACTGAATTCATTAGGAATGCTGCCAGGCTCCACCAGAGCCTCTGTCAGCGTCCAGGCAGTCACAGCAACACAGACTGGTGCCCTGTGAAGGTGCCACCCTGTGCAGTGGCACAGACAGGCACGTGGTCACACGCTGGCCATGCCAAAGCACCTGTGTGTGCACAGGGCTGGAAAGGAGGACACGATCCCCATTCCAGGGGCTGGATAGGAGGGCATGATCCCCATTCCAGGGGCTGGAAAGGAGGGCATGATCCCCATTCCAGGGGCTGGAAAGGAGGGCATGATCCCCGTACCAGGGGCTGGAAAGGAAGGCATGATCCCCATTCCAGGGGCTGGAAAGGAGGGCATGATCCCCATTCCAGGGGCTGGAAAGGAGGGCATGATCCCTGTTCCAGGGGCTGGAAAGGAGGGCATCATCCCTGTTCCAGCGGCTGGAAAGGAGGGCATGATCCCCATTCCAGGGGCTGGAAAGGAGGGCATGATCCCCATTCCAGGGGCTGGAAAGGAAGGCATGATCCCCATTCCAGGGGTTGGAAAGGAAGGCATCATCCCCATTCCAGGGGCTGGAAAGGAAGGCATGATCCCCATTCCAGGGGCTGGAAAGGAAGGCATGATCCCCATTCCAGGGGCTTGAAAGGAGAGCAAGATCCCCATTCTAGGGGCTGGAAAGGAGGGCATGATCCCCATTCCAGGGGCTGGAAAGGAGGGCATGATCCCTGCTCCAGGGGCTGGAAAGGAGGGCATGATCCCCATTCCAGGGGTTGGAAAGGAGGGCATGATCCCTGCTCCAGGGGTTGGAAAGGAGGGCATGATCCCCATTCCAGGGGTTGGAAAGGAGGGCATGATCCCTGCTCCAGGGGTTGGAAAGGAAGGCTTTATTCCTGCTCCAGGTGCCATCCAAGCCCACACACCCCTCCAAACCCTGCTGCCACTGGGTTGCAGCTGTGGTGGACATGGTGCCTGCACAATCCCACCTTTATCCACCCCACAACGCTTCCACCCCTCTCGGGGGATCCAGGGGAAGAGGGGGACTGGATGCAAGCTCCATGTCAGGACACAGGGGTGCAGGATCGGGGGCCTGGCTGCAAGGAGGGGTGTGGGATGGCCAGGCTGCTCCCTCCCGGTCCTGCCGCCGCCTCCCGCTGCTCCAGAAGGATGCAGCATTTTATCATCATCCTGTGAGGCTGACAGGCACCAGAATTAATGAGTTCCTCATCAGCGCTCCCTCATTTAGCTCCCTCCCTCGGGGTTACACACCCACAGCCCCAGGCAGCACGGAGGGAATGGGGGGGAGGTGTTGTTTGCAGGAGTGAGTGTGCAGGACATGTGCACAGGTAAACAAACACACCTGTGTGCCCCATGGGCTGGTGGGGACAGGCCCAAGGCTGGAGGGGGTCAGGCTGCCCACCCAGGTGGATGAGGGGTTCCTGGGATGCCCTGAGCCACAGAGACATGGAGACCCTGCCCTGGCAGAGGGGCACGGGGACCCAAGTCTGGGCATAGCTGGCCTCCACACATCCCTCATCAAGCATTAATTACTGTTATTATTAATTACTGACACCAGCAAGCAACACTTGCCCTCAGCATGTATTTCAAATGCAGGAGCTTTACCAACTGCAGGATTGACCCATTGGAAGCCAAGGAGCTGTGGGGCAGCAGCAGGTCAGGGGGACACTGCACCACACACCAGTGACAGCTGTTGTGTCCCTTGGCAGCAGGGGCTTTGTGTGGCTTTGCTGTCCCCTGGGCTGTCCCTCTGGCTGTCTCCACACAGCAGAACATGCGAGGGAAGAGACGTTCCTGTCCTCTCAGCGCTGCCCTTTTTGGAACATTGACATCCTGAAAGGATTGGCCATCCCAGGGGTGGTTTATTTGGCAGCTGTGCCGGTGCAAAGGCTGTGAAACTGCAAACCCTCAGCGTGCCTACTTGAATTGCTGTCAAACCACATCTTCCTGCCCGTACCCTGCGCTGCCAGCTGGGATTTCAGCACATGGGATGGCAGCCTGGGCGTTATCTGACCTGCAGGACTCATCCCGACTGTGCAAGCCCGAGCCTGCATTGAATTTACATCTGCAGATATCGCACCCATTTTTGTGAGCCCTGCAGAGAATGTGATATGATAAGTATTTTGATTGTAAATAAATTACATTTGTGGGTTGTGACGACTTGAAGTGGAAGGAAGAAGGGAGGGAGGCAGGCTGGGAGAACAGGATGAGAAAGGAACTATACATATAGTTCTATAGTAACTATACAGGCGTGATGCTCACCTTGACACAGCCATCCTATCAGCTGTCCTGTCCGCCTCAGAAAACCTGGAAAAGACCCCTGGAAGCTGTGTTGGGCAGCTGACAGCCACGGCGGATCCTGAGACACCGGCACAGTTCAGAAGTATGAACACTCATCTGAAAGCCTACATGGGTGCGGTGTTTGCGAGTAGCAGAGCTCCATCTAGCATTGGTGAGAGCTGATGCCTCTCTAAAGCCTAATTTACAGCTGCTTTGTTAAGCCTTGGAGCTGTTCTGTCTGTCAGCAGTCTCAAACGACCGGAAACCCAGAGTTTTTTATAGTCCGGGCTCGTCTGTGCCCTCCTCCGCACGGAGCCCACCCTGCACCCACGGCGGGTCACAGCCCCACACAAACCTCCCCTTTCCCAAGCAGAGTCAGTCCTTTATCAATATTGACACATTCTTTTTTCCTATTAACACTGCTTTTTTAACCCAGTAAACTTTTTTTTTTTTAAATCTACAATCCGTTGTGGCTAAACACCCTGTGGCTGAGCTGCATCAAAGAAAAAGAATTTGCCCTTTGTCTCAGGGCTGCAAAGCTTTCCCAAGAAGCAGAATTGCTTACCAGGCAGGGCGCAGGTGGAGGAGAGAAAGGAGGGCAGGATGTAGAGCCACCCTGGTTTTGCAGGCAGATCAACCCTGGATTCAGCCAAAGCCACTTCACCCATCGGGGATTTGTTGTCTCTGTCCACAGAGCGGCAATTGTTCAAGAGCTGCTGTTGGAGTGTCCTGAGGAATCACTCGCAAACACCTGAAAGCCTGAACCACCCGGTATCCCACTGCCTTTCGGGCTTTTTAAAATGCCTTTGAAAATCTCAGAGTACTGAATATCAGGCACTAAAATCTCTGATTTACGATGATGGCTTTGGCACCAGGGATGGGTGATGTGCTGCCTTTAGACCCTGGCAGGGCTGCAGGATGTGTTGCCTGGTCATTCTGAGGATAGAAATCAATGTCCCGGGCAATGGAGGTGTCTCCTGACAGGTATTTCACTGCTCCCTCAGGGAAGTGCAGCTGCTCAAAGACACTCAGCCTGCAGTCAGTGCAGGCACGAAATGGAGAAGCAGAAGCTGGCAGGGGCACTGCTCCAGGACAGACCCTCCTAAATGAGTGGAGCTCTCCCCAGACCTTAACCCAAAACCCCAGGTCTTGAGCCAAACCTCAGGCCTTGACTCAAAGCCCCGACCTCTGCTTTTTGTGGTGACAACACCCGGATGCATTGCTGGGAGCAAGGCAGAAAGCAGCAGTTTTTGCAGACGTTTTTCTGAAGCCGGAGACGAGGTTACTCTGTTATTGAACAAACAGCATCTGCAAACTGTTAGTCCTTTGAGAAGAGCCAGACAGCTCCGAGCAAGGGAACAAAGGGCTGGTGAAGTGCTCTGGTTCTCAGCTCGAGGGCCACCACCACTTCAGAAGCACTTGATAACACTTTGCTTCCTGAGCTCAGAAGTGTGAGCAAAACCCAGCACGGAGCCAACTGCCAGGGTGGAGAGGCTGCTCCCAGAGGCAGAGCACGAGGCCTCTGTGGGCACAGCCAGAGGCAGATCCGGGCATTGGTGTGAGAGGGATGATGACCCACAGGATCCATCATATGGTGAGATGTGGTGGCAAATGTCCCTGTGCACCGTGTCACTGCACACCCTTGCTGGCTCAGCCAGGAATCCTTGAGGGATCAGGGGGTCCCTGAGGCGCTGTGGGGATGGAGGGGAGTCTGGCAGAGCCATTCGCTGCAGGAATCCTTGGAGATTCCTTTGTTGTGCTGGAGGATTGTTCTCTGGAAGCACGTGGTTATCACCAGTTAAACGGAGCTGGAAACCATCAGGCAGCTTCCACAAGTGCATTCTGGGGCTTTTGAAGCACAGCCACAGCAAGGAACGATGAGATAGTGTCTACACACCAGTCCTTGGAGTACAGACCTTCTCTTGGGCTCCAATTCTTATTTCCCTCTTCTGTGAACTCTAAATGACATGCAGTGACTTTTTATCAAGGGAGTGCTCAGTGACGATCCTTGAAAGTGTTTCCTGGAGGTTCAGCTTCATGATACATGAAGAAGGCTGGGGTTGTGAGCACGGTTTTTCCTCTGACCTGTGTGATCCCCGGAGTGTCCCTGTGGCCTGGAGGATCTGGGGACCGTCCCTGGCCCTTTCCACCGCCTGCCCCACCCGAAGGACACGGCACAGGGGCGCGGGACCGGCTCCCGCCCTGCCCGGGCCGCCGCTCTCGGGGGATTAATTTCCATGAGGGGCTGGAGATGCGCGGCCTCACAGCGGCGGTCCCAGGGCGGCTCCGGCAGCGGCCGGTACTCGGGGGGCATTGCTGCGGGCACCGGCAGCCTCCACTCCACTCCCGTCCCTCCGTGCCGCTACCCAGGGACGTCTCGGGGCGGTACCGGCGGAGCAGGGCAGGACCCCCCGCCCACACCCGAACCCGCACCGGACCCGGCCCGGCCGCGACTGCGGGACCCGAACCGGGCCCCTCAGACGGCCCCGGCCCCGCCCCCGCTGGCCGCAGCCAATCAGCGGCCGCCGCCGCATCCGGGGCCCGCGCCCCCTGCCGCTCGCGCTCGGCCATGGCGGAGGTGAGCGCGGAGCCGCCGCCGGGGTCGCGCCGGGCCCGGGGCCGCTCCCGGCCGGGCGGGGACACCGGGACCCGAGCCGCGGCTTCGCGGGGCCGCCCGGGGCCGGCGTCCTGCGGCAGCGGGGTGATGGGCCGGCGCGGGCCACCGGGGCGGGGGCCCTCGGGCCGAGGGACGCCGAGGCCCTGGGCGGGAGCGGGCCGAGGGGCGGGGGCGGGCTGGGGCCGGGGGGCGCCGGGGCCGGGCAGGGCAGGGGGCGCCGGCGGGGCGGGCAGGGGAAGGGGCTCCTGAGCGGGACCCGGCGGGAGAGCCGGGGCGGGCGGCGCCGGCGCGGGACCCCGCGTCAGAGGGGCCCGGAGAGGGGCGGGAAGGCGCTTCGGGCCGGGGGCTGCGGGACCGCGGGGGGAGAGGGCGGGCGGAAAGGCCCGGGGACAGAGCGGGCTGGGAACCCCGGGGCTATGGCCCAGCAGAACCCGACAGCGGTGTGGGGTCGCTGGAGCCGGGGTCAGGGGTGTGGAGCTGTTGGAAGGGGCTCCTAGAGGCTCTCAGGTGAGAGGCGGCCTGAGCAGTGTGGGAGCATGGAAGTGAGGATCCTGGGAATGGCAGAGGTTTGGGAAACTTGTTGGGAACAGTTGGTTTGGGTGGCTAGGATGGTTCTCACCACCTTGCCTAGGGGCTAGAAGGCGAAGGGTCCAGGTGGGGACTCCCCACTGCTTCCCCAATTGCCATGTCGTGTTTGTCTTGGTGACTTGTGCTGAAACGTTTTTACTGTCACTCTGTCACACTTTGAGCTGGTGATGCCATTGCCCATCAAGTCTTGCCATGTCCCTCAAGCATCCTTGACCTGTTGTAGTGGTTGTTGTGACACATGCAGGCATCATTTCTGTGGCATGACCCTCATGGTGACCACAACATGGAACAAGGGTGCTGGGAAGACTTTGAGGTTCTCTGTGGCAGAATTTTGGATCCCCACTGGCTGTGACAGTGTCTTGTCCGAGGGCAGGGCTTCTCTTCCAGGGTATTTCAGTGTTCTGTACTAGGAAGGTGCTGCCTGTCTACCATGCTTTGGTGTTTAGTGGAGCACCAAGGCTGTTGCATTCACTTGTGCCAAAGTGTTGTTTGGCCACATTGTTGGGCCAGAGTGCTGCCTCAGCACCCTGCACAGCTCTGGTTCAGAGAGATCTGTCCAGGGGACATCCAGGAGCTGTCGTTGTCTCTTGGATGAGGTTTGGCTGTGGAGCATCTCTGCTGTGACGCTGCACAGGTGTGATGGGGCCCTGATCTTCCTGAGCAGTGCAGAGGGTGGTCTGTGTGTTGTGTCATCTGTTCATTCTGTGCTCTTTCAGAGACATAACTTGCAGGGCAAATCTGTTTCCATCCGTGCTGCTTCCCTCTGGCTACAGCTGGAGTTTGTGGAAAATGGCCCCACGGCCAAGGAGTGTGGACAAGCAGAGGAAGCAGGAACGCTTCTTGCTAAATCTGAAATATGTGTTAGACTGGCTCAGGAAACTGTGTTATTTATTGAAGGGTAACACTGGAAAGGGAAATTTTGTTTTTCTTTTCCTTTCCTCACTTTTTTTGCAAGAGTGGTGTCAGTCTGGAAGGTTTTGTCAGGGTAGACACAATTGGCCTCACACTGGGAAACAACTTTGTCAGGGCAGAAAGCTCAGACTCTGCCTGTGTTTCCTAAATTATGGCTGAGCTTCATTCCATGTGCTCAAAACCTTGAGTCTGCACCTAAGGAGGGAGTGCTGGAGTCACCCAGAAATACAAACATGAGAGTGAGTAGTTGACCAACCTCAGTGTAACTTCTGAGAGGAAAGTTACTCTTCTGCCTGAGCAGCAGCAGCTGGCAGGAGGAAAGCAGTGCTGGGGATGGTAAAGTGAGATTAAATGAATTTAATCTCCCCTTTTTCCCCCCAAGATTAAATGCCCCATGGGCATAGGAGTCAGTTTTCAGCATCACAGTGCACTGTGAGAATAACTGGAGTTCCCTGCTGCGACCTTTGATGGTGATGGAATCCCTCACCAACAGCAGGAGCAGTGACACCCTGGCCCAGAATCATTCTCTGTGTTTCTGGTGCATGCCATGCTCTTGCATTTCTGCCTCCTGTGTGATGTTTGGATTTGAAATGTCAGGCTGCACCTACCTCACCTTCAGACCAAGTAACTCCACATCCTGTGGCATTGGTAATCAGGGCAATCAGGAATATTCTGTCATCAGTTACATTTTTAAGCCAGACCTGCCTTTCTTTTCTATTCCTTGTTTCTGTGGTTTCTCGATTTGTGAATAATCTGAGGGATTGTTCTGTTCCACACATGTTTAAATTTGGGCATGGAATGGGCCATTTGCTTCGTCTGTCACTTTTTTTCTTGTTTCCTCAGCCCCAGCACAGCAGGGCTGGTTATTCCATGGTGACTCCAGCATTCCCACTTGCTCTGGTGCTCTGTTACTGTTTCAGAGAACTGAATTCTTGATTAGTTGTGGAATTGTCACTGTAGCTGTTGTAGTGGCCAATCTTCCTACTTTCAGCACCTGGTTATTAATAGGAGATCTTATTGTTCCTGAAGTATTCTTGACACCTTTTCAAGTCAGCCCATCCATGCCAACAGCTTCAGCCTTTATTTTCAGAGGCCTTATTGATCCCCAGGCAAGGAGGTGCTGTTGATCTACAGATCATTGCCTAAAGCAAAGTGAGTTCTGCAGATTGTCCAAGACCTGGAGGGAGTAAGGGTAGACCACACCGTTTCCATGAAACCACTTGTTTGCTTGGAAGGATTTATCCAAGAGGGTTTTGTGCTTGGTCACATTCCAGCAAAGCCCAACAAAGGCACATTGACACTTTCCTGACTCAGAGAGCCATTTCCCGGTATGAGCATCCTCAAAATGGAGTCTGTTCCCCTCTCCTGTCGTCATCCCATAACTTCTCCCTTCTCTTTTCGTGGGCATGGTTGCAGGGCTGTGTTTGGAGCCACAGTGGTCTCTGGGGGGTTATCTTGGGGGATGCTGGACTGCAGGCATCTTCTTCACCATTGTGGGATTTCCAGTCTGTTGATAGCTGAAGGAACTTACTCAGAACCCACGGTCTGTGGTGGCTTCTTTTAGTGGATGCTTTGCTTTGTTGTTAGAGGATAGATTTTAATGTGAAGCTATACTGTGTTTTCTTAAATAAATTGTAAGAGGCTCCTGTGGAAGGCTGTAAATGTCCTGGCTCCAACTGAGTAAGTGAGGAGTGATGGTGCACAGCTGAGATTGTTGGTGGCTGAGCATCCTACCAAGCTGTCACTGGAGACTGGGGGACTGACTCTGGGATTTTCCTCTGCAGTCAGGTGCTGTCAGTCACCCAAAATCTCTGGTTGTTTACCTGTTTGCTCCCTGCCTAGGCTGAACTTGATGAACAGCACTTGCATGCACAGCAGCCTGAGGAGCAGCAGATGTTCTGTCTGGGTTGTTTTCCTCAGCCCATGCTGCTGCCTGAACTTGTGACCGAGCACCAAATGCCACCCTGCAGGTGCCTGATCTCAGGCTCTGCCTGGCTCAGCCTCTCTCACCTCACCTGTGCCACTCATGGTCCTACCAGACTCCTTCTCTGCCTGCTCAGCTGTTTCTTTGCCCGTGCCCCTGAGCCCCAGGGTGCAGTGAGGCATCAGGGAGAAGCCAGGGTGTTGTGGCTGGCTGCTCTCTGAAGGGTCAGTCCCTAAAAATGCTGTGCTCAGATACAATGTGTGTGTTTAGAGTAACAACTGAGGGTCCAGGTCCTTTTAAGTGAAGATGTAAACCACAAAGGTCTGAGGTTTCAGACTGGTGGGGGAATAAGTAGTGAGTGGAGTGCTGGAGGTAAAATGGATGGGATGGAAACACATGGACTGAGGGGAAGATGAGGAGGCCAGGAAGAACTGTTCAGTAGACCCCATGAGCTCTTTTGAACAGCACAGTTCCTAGCACTGCCATGTGGGAGTTTGGGTAACTTTTGCTTTGAACTTAAATGAATTGCATTTACTGGTGGGGTGAAAGGGGTGGAAGGGTGTTGTGTTTTTGAGGAGAGCTGTCTCAGGCACGTTTTTCTCTTTCCCTGAAGGCCTCTGTTGGCCGGCAGAGCCCGAGGGTGGTCGCATACCCAGCCCGTGGCCTATGTCCTGGAGAGCCCGCCCTTCAGAGCGCAGCAGGTACTCAAGGCTCACATCCCTCTGTTTCTCCTTTCCAGTGGAAACAAAGTTAGTCTGATCACTTCCCTTCTCCTTGCAACATCTTCTCATCCTGTGCGTTGATTCCCATGCTGTTTGACAGAGGAGGAAAGGTTTAAAGATGCCAAAGCTCCTACAGGTGTCCATTTGCCCATTCTTGAGTAAGGGGTGATTACCCTAAAAATGCCCCCAGATGAAGGAAAGGCTGCAGTGTGTGCACACATATTGTGACACCAGTGAATCCAGTGAGGAGCAAAATACAAACACTCAGAAAACCTTCAGATTCAGCTTCCAGGCAGTTGTGGGACTTGATGTGGGACTTTGTGCTGATGAAGTGACTGCTGCCAGTTGTGCTCTCTGTTCCCCTCTGTTCTGCCTAATCTCTTCCTCTGGTTTATCATGTCTGCACACACACGAGGGGATCATCCCTGGCTTTGTTGCATCTCAAGATTTGGTCCATGGTGGTGCTAATGTCCAACTTCTTCTGATCCCTGCAGTTGTGTCAATGGGCTCAGCTGATCATCGACTGAACCTGGCAGAGATCCTTTCCCAGAACTATGGTGTGAGGGAAGAAAGGGAGGAAGATGATACTCAGGAGAAGCAGAAATCTTTAGAAGAGCTGGAGAAGAGTTTCAGTGCCTCTCAGGTACAGGCAGCAGGGGAGGGGAAGGGAAATTACCTGGTGGATTTGCTTGTTTGCTATGTGAATCCCTGACTTCAGCTGTGGGTGGTCCCACAGAGACCTCAGTGGAACACAAACTGTTCTTGGTGACAGGGAGTGTCTCTTCAGGCCAGGCACGAGACTGGTACAGAGATTTGCTCCTTCCCTTCCTTTGCTTAAAAACAATTGTGCTGTCTGGCATCTTTCACCTGTTTGAAATCTAGAATAAAAGATAAATGTATTTTTAAAATGCCTGAGACTATATTGCTTTGGGGTGAAAGTTTGTGCCTTTTCCATGCCTTTGAGAGGGACAGGTTACAGTGAGTCCCAACAGTGTCACCTGAGGCTGCTCAGAGCCCCCAGAGGAGCAGAGTTGCCCTGCCTGCCTCTGCCTGTCCGTGTTCCAGCTGCTGTGGTGCTCTTGTGGTTGTTCTCTTCCTGATGCAGCTTTGTCCTCCTCTTGCTCAGAGCAGTGAAATGCCATTTGAGGAGCTGCTCGCACTGTATGGCTATGAGGCATCTGATCCCATCTCGGAGCAGGACAGCGAGAGCAATGACATCACTCCCAACCTCCCTGATATGACTCTGGATAAGGTGAGAGCAGCTCTCTGGGTGTCTGCCCAGGTTATTGAGGTTACCTCCCATTTCAGAGGGGTGGGAAGGGGCCTGCCTCGTTCTGGTGTCCCAGAGAGGAGCACAAAGTGCAGAAACATGAGTATGAAATATTTAGAGAAGGGAGGAAGGATATCTGTTTCAAAATGTAAAAACTCTATGGAACTTTGGTTACAAGTATTTGCATATGGATGTGGGTATGTAAAGAGCCAGGGAAAATTTGTATTTTCCCAGGTGAAGCCATGGCTCCTCCTGTTCTAGCTAAAGTCTGTAGAAAGTGGGGTTTTGGGGGGTTTGGTTTCTTTTTCTTTCTTCCTCTTTCTGGATCTTTGGGATATTTGCTGTGAGTGGAGCTCTACAGAAAGGGATGCTTGCTCATACTCTGGCTTCCATAGGAAGCCACTCATGACACTTGTTAAAGTGCTTCTAGGGAAAATAGTCTGGGTGTGGTGGGAGTGTGAGAATCTGTCTTTGGACAAGCTGTGGGAGGGTGAGGAGATCTGTGGATGTGGCCACTGTTGGCCAGAAATGCTTTTACTCTAGGCCTCACTCCCCCTCGTGTATTTTTTTTTTAATTTAAAAATATTTTTCACTTTCTTGTTGTTGTTAAAAGGAACAAATAGCGAAGGATTTGCTTTCAGGGGAAGAAGAGGAGGAGACACAATCTTCAGCTGACGATCTGACTCCATCCGTCACGTCCCACGATGCATCGGACTTATTCCCAAACCAGCCTGGCTGTATGTGTCACTAGTTCCTAAGTAGCTGCTGTTCACTTTTACATATGATGTGCAGGGGAGGGTGAGAATGGTTCTCTTAATTTTGTCAGTCTCCTGACATCAGATTTTCCACTTTTCCTCCTGGGGACTGTCTGCATGGCAGATGCGTTACCGGGCTTTGGGTAGGACAGGACAGAGCGTTGATGAGCAGTGGGATGAGGGGAGAATTGTCTTGAGCTGTAACTCAGAATACTGAGAGAGTGGGAATTGTTTTGCTGCCTGCTGTAATTGCAGTCTGAAAGATCAGTACCTCATCTGACATCCCTACAAGTGAATAAATTCAGTAGTAGTAGTGGAGTGATGTATTGTGGCAGTTCCTAAATATTGGAATATGTGGGAAGCCAAAGCACGTGACAGGGACTCTGCATGAAATGATGTTATTCGTGACAGGGACTCAGCATGAAGTGATGTTATTTCTTCTGCTGTCTTGCAATATTATGGAGTCTGAGCTCTCCAAGTTGGCCATCCATGTGGCAAGTGTGCAAATTCTTTTACTTAAAGTGAGAAAATTAAAATACAGGTAAGTTGTCACTGTAGACCATGCTGAAAGGGACTTTAGGACAGAAGATGAAGGGAAGGAGAGGGAACATAAAGGAATAGAATAAAAAAATTCGTAACTACAGATCTTTTCCTTTCCCACAAAGCAAACAACTTCCTTGCTGATGAAGACAAAGAGCCATGTTCATCTCCATGTGCTTCCTCCATGGCTGAGGACTCAGAGGTGGATTCCATCCCATCCAACGAGTGTAAGAAGGTAAATGACCTGAGTGCATTGGGAAGGGGGGCTCCTGAGTTTGAAAAATGCATGACACCAAAGCACTGTGTTATTTCCCCAGTTGGCTTCTTGATGCCTTGCATTTTCTGGACAGCAGTGGCAGATGTGGGTTGCAAGAGGGGTTTTTAATACAATCTCAAAATTATCTTGTGCCTCAGATAAGGGAAGTTTGTTGTGCCTTGGTAAATTAAATCTGCAGCCTGTATAAAGGTGAAATGCTGTGCAGTATTCCCAGCAGGATTAACTGAAGGGAAACCATCTTTCTAAAGAGAGGAGCAAGCTTCCAAATTCATCCTGGCTGTGAAGGTTGCAGGAGCACCTCTGCATTGCTTTATTTCCAACCTTAGCTGCTTGCCATAGATCTTTTACATTAAAACTATGTAAATGCTGAAGGTCCCCACAGTATCATCTGGTTGGTTGTAAATCTTCTTAGTTACCCTATAAAATAGTCAGGGTTCAGTAGAAATAATAGTGACAGAGGGGGCTACCAGTAAATAAATCAGCCTTGTAGTGGTGTGGTCCCTAAATCATGAAGTACAACCTGCGTGGAGCATTTCCCATTTCAATTTCCTCACCTCTCTGTTGTGGGATTCCAGGAGATCATGGTTGGACCTCAGTACCAGGCCACTGTTCCCATCCTGCGCTTAAACAGGCACAGGCAAAAAGGTAAGGCAGCCTCTTCCTTGTGCCTAATTTGGGTGTAGGGCTGCTGGCAGGGGGATCTGATGGGCTCTGGATCTCCAGGCTTGGCATCTTTCAGTGCTGACATTCAGATTTACTGGCTGAAACAAGCCTGAATTAATAGGGCTGGGAACACAGGTACGGAATTGGTGAAGCTCATTGAGAACTGGGTTGGTGTGACAGGTTTGCAGGAGAGGGTCTCAGCTGTAGCCAAAGAGAAGGAACATCCATGTAGGGATGCTCTGATTTATTCTCTCTGACATCTTCCTTAAGCAGTGAGTTTGTGTCATTCAGTGCTCCCTGGAGGTGATCTGTTTCTGATTTGGGATGTCTGCAGAGAAGACAGAGGTGCCTTGATTTGCAGATTGTGTCCAATAATGAGTGCAGTACGAGTGCCAGCTTGTTGAGATTCTGAACAAGAAAGCTAAAACGGTCTTTATTTGCCAGGATTAATTAATCAAAACAGCAATCTTGGAGAATATGATAACACAAATTTTGTCAGCCAACCTTTCTGAAACAATGGAAGCAAGCTGAGCTCGTGCCAAAGGCCCTAAAAGAGATATAAAGAGCTTATCTGCCTCCAAAATCAGGAGGGAAAATGCAGTGCCTTGAGAGATGTTCGTCATCTCTAGTGCCGAGTTGGAGTACCAAGCAAAGATTTCCTCCCTCCTCTGTCTCCCCCATGCATGTCCGTGCAGACCACTTCTCAAAAAGCAGCAGAATTCTCTGTTTGATTATCTTATTTCAGTGCTTTTTCTGTTAGCCTATGAGAATGAAGATCAGCTGCTTTGGGACCCAAACATCCTCCCTGAGAGGGAGGTGGAAGAGTTCCTGTACCGCGCTGTGAAGCGGCAGTGGGACGAGCTGTCCGGCAGCAGCCTGCCAGAGGGAGAGGTGGTCAAGGACAACGAGCAGGTGAGCTCAGGGCTTCCTGCAGCCCACACAGACCCAGGTGGTGCTGGCCCAACAGTGCCACGTTCCCTATGGAGGTCAGGATGAGCTCAAACTCCAGTGATCCTCGTGGATAAGCGAGGGTGTGTGCCCAGCTGCGGTCTGGGGAGGTTGGTTACTCTCCCATTGGGAAAACTGGAAAAGTCAGCAGATCAGCCATTTCAGAGCAGCTGTGTTTACTTCAAGCTAGCCAGGTTAGATTCTGCTGGAACTGCATCTGTTGAGTCTCAGGGTTTGTAATCCAATGCCTTAAAAAGTGGAGTAATGTCTGCTGGTGGTCAAGCTGGGGTTAGCAGCAAGGTGGCTCCTGGGAAATAGAAGTTTTCCAAGACAAATGTGAGTCATGAGCAGGCTGGTTTGTGGTGTGATGCTCAGGTACGTGCTGTGAGTGATTTCCTTTTGTTTCCCAGGCTTTGTATGAGCTGGTGAAATGCAACTTCAATGCAGAAGAGGCACTGCGGAGGTTACGGTTCAACGTGAAGGTTATCAGAGGTGAGGACCCCCCTTATTTGGCTTCACCAAGTCACATGCAACTCCTTCAAGATTCTACACATCTCCAACTCTTTTCTTTCTGCTGCAGATGAGCTTTGTGCCTGGAGCGAGGAAGAATGTAGAAATTTTGAACATGGCTTTAGGGTCCATGGGAAAAACTTTCACCTTATCCAAGCAAACAAGGTAAGGCTGCTCCCCCCAGGTCAGGAGCAGGGGAAGGAGGCAGGTGCTTGGGCACCAGAGGTGTGCTCTGGGCCTCGGCTGACACAGGGAGTTCAGGATGGCCGAGTTCCAATCCCAGGCTTTGTGTTGACTCATGCCAGCAGGTGATGGGCTGTTCACTGCCCTGCTCTGCCTTATTTTCCAGGTGGGAGAAGTCACAAACACCACTGACCTGCATGAGTGATGTCAGTTAATTACTGATTAGCCCTTTCTGGAGTCTCAAAAGTTCTTTCCAAACTCTCAGCCCTTGCAGTACTTCTGTGAATGAGTGAGTTGAGCATGTGGATGTTTCGTAAAGTCCCCTGGGGTCCTCTAGAATGGCAAGATGCTGTTGTAGGGAGAGCTGGGCCCCGGGACATGCTGCTGTGCTGGGAGTTGGCAGAACCAGAGAGTCCAGTTCTACCACTGGTTAATTGTAGGCATGTTGACGCTGGCCAGTGACAATGGATGCAGGTTTGCTCTCTCTGCTAAGTGTGCTGCTGCTGGAAGCGCAGGAAAGTCCTGCACGAGTGTGTGTGGCCCACAAGGGTCTGTGACAACAGCTGTGTGCTGTGGGGAGTTCTTTTCTCTGGCCACCTCGGAAACCTCAGTCCGTGCTTCTGTTCTGCAGCAATGTGTCCATAGCAATCACTGTAATGCACTTTTAATTTTCTGTGCTGGTTAAATGGGAAAATAGCTCCTTGCTCCAGGAGATGCACCTGGATGGGGGTGGGTGTCCTGACTGGGGTATTTCTCCTCAGGTCCGCACCCGGTCGGTGGGGGAGTGCGTGGAGTATTACTACATGTGGAAAAAATCAGAGCGTTATGACTACTTCACTCAGCAGACTCGTCTAGGAAGGAAGAAGTACGTCCTCCACCCTGGAGCCACGTGCGTGGAATATTCTCACACTAAAATTAGTAATATTAACCTCCCAGTGAAGATTCCTGCTGCAAAGCACCTCCGCTTAACAGACTGCGCTTTCTTCTCCAGAAGGTTTCTGGGGTGGGAGGATGGAGGGATGCACGGGGTGTTCTCAGAGCACAAACACTGAGCTGGTGTGGGGAGGGAAGATAAAAGGACTGTTTGCTTGGATGTGGACTTTCTTGTCCTTTTCTGTGTGTTGAAAGTAGTTTTGTTTCTGACAAACGCATTCACAAAAGACTGGGGACAGGGATTCGGAGCTGACTTCTGGTGAAAGAGCTCAGTTTGATGAGGTTTTGGGAAAGGAGCTTTTTAAATTCAAAAATGCACTTATTTCTGGTGGTTTGGAGCCTGAATTAATTTCCCTTTGAGGCAAATTCTTCCCTTTGAAATGTATGTTAATTACAGAAGGTACTTTTCAAAATACACCTTTTCAAAAAGGTTGAAACGGAAATCTTTTAATAGGTCAAAATGAAATATTGAAGCTGAATCAATTAAAAACATCAGATGAAGGCTTAGATTTTTTTTTTTGTAATTCTGATGCAAGGCAGGAAAATACCTGAAATCTTAAATCTTCCCAGGATAGGAAAATATGTTCTTATCATTTGCTCTTTGCTGGCACACTAAGGATCCACCGCAGTCATTCCATTGCACTGGGTGTTCCCTGAGCATTTAACCATATATTTATTTCCCTTTGGAACGGGCTGAGGCTCAGAGAACTGGGGGCAGAGCTCTTTAGGAAGCTAGAGAGCCCATTTTGCTTTATCATGGGCTGGTCTTGGCCACACCTGAGATCACCTCCTCAGGGCAGAGTCTAAGCCAGGCTCTGCAGAGCAGGGCGGGATGGACATTCATTCTAGTGATGTCTTTACAGCCCCATTGCTTTATTTGTTGATGGGTTTTAATCCCAGTCACCCTTTCTCCTGCCTGTATCTCTGCTTAGCAGATGGTGGCAAGGCTCTCTCTCTCCTCACAGGGATTTCACCGACAATGACCTGGATGGGGTTGAAGTGGAAAACACAAATCGTTCTCGGAGCTCCCCACCAATTCCCTCTGCAGCTGGCTGCCTGGATGCTCACTTTGGTCAAGATCAGATAGCAATTGAGAGCACAGGTAATTCCTTTTTGTCTCTCTGTTGTGGAGTTTTGGTGTCAGAAGAGTCTTGCCTGTCTCTGCATTGACTATAAAACTCTTGTTCCTGTGTTGGGCCTGGAGGGGTGGCCTAGGTCATTCCCAAAACTAAAGGATTTTTCATTGGGCACCTGAGTGAGGTGCTTCCAAAGCACTGACACAGGCAGCTCCTCCAGAGGCTGGGTTCAGGCCCCAGAAGTCAGGTGCAAGCTGCTTTCACACAGAGCTGGCTGTGAGAATATCTGCAGGGAGCCCAACATGGGTTCATTCCCTCACTGTCCTACAGCAGATGAAAGCTTTGTGTGGGCAGCTCCCAGGGGTTGTTGGCACGAGGGGATTGGATTTAGGGTTTGGCTTATCTTGCAGTGTGTCTGTGAGGTTTCCTTTAATTTCCATAGAAACACTGATGGCCTCCCATCTGCTCTCGGCATCTTGCCTTCCCTGGGAACGCGCTGGCGGGGAGATCTTGGTTGCTGTAATAAAGAAACCCTTGTGCCATCAAACAAATGCTGTTGGGATTAGGTGGGACTGACCTGGATGTTTGGGTGTTGTGGATTCATTGTGACTTTCTCTCCCTTGCTGTTTCCCCCTCTCTCTTCCCCCCTGGCTGAGCAGAGCCCCTGAGTGTGGAGAGCACAGCCTGCAGCCTGGGCAGCATCAGCGAGTCGGGGCAGGGCTACGAGTGCAGCACCCCCTCGGAGACAAACTGCTCCTTTGACCCCTCGGAGGAGACGTCCTCGGGCGCTGTCCCTGTGCCCTGCCCACGCCACACTGTCACCCCCTGTGAGCCGGAGCTCTTTGCTTTGCCCCCTGCAGGACCAGGACTGGCAGAGAAGCAGGAGACATTGCAGAACTCTGGTGAGACAATAACCATGGACTTCACTCTCCCTGCAGACATTAACGAGGGGTTACCTTTAATTGCTGGCCCCGTGGATTTGGACAGAGACCCTGAGGCAGTGGTGGCCCCTGCGCAAGTGTCCTTATCGGTCACAGATTTCGGTCTCATTGGCATCGGAGATGTAAATACTTTCCTGACTGCTCATCAGGCTTGCCCAGCACCTGTGGCTCGGTCAGAGCCTCTGTCACAGTGAGAGTCTCCAGTCACAAATTTGTCACAGACCCAGCAAGGACTTTGACCTGACTGAGTGAAATTCTGGAACTTCCCACTGTCCTGTAGGGACAGTTTGGAGCTGTTGGTCGGAATCCATCTTTCCATCCTCCTTGATCCAAGGCTACAGTGAAACCAAACACCTTTCTGCTCCAGTGTATCCTGACACAATCGTGCAAAGCGGTGGCTGGCTTTCCTGAGTGGGGAGATCCATCCCCTCCCTCCTACACTGACCATGTGTCACCACAGGTGATGCCAGTCTGCTCAGTGAGTCCCAGCCTCAGCACAGGGGACGTGTCTGAGGGCAGAGGTGCTTTGAGAAGAGAGATGTGTTGCTATCATGGTGAGGGTGATGTCTGGGGGTCTGAGAGCCTGGGAGGGCTGCAGGGCAGTTTCCTGCAGAGATGGGCACGGGGATGCCAAGGGAGGCTGACAAGTCTGGGCCCTTCTCCCACGGGCAGCGTGTTGCAGTAGGTGCCACTCACCCTGTCCTTCCCCCAGCAGCCATGGGTCGTGACAGGCAGGCACAGGCTGCTCCCCGCTCCAGGAGCCACGTGTTCCTGACTGTCCACCAGCTGCAGGTGGGACGTGGCCTGGCCCAGCCCTTGGGCTGAGGTGTCAGGTGTTGGAAAGGGATGCTGCATGTGCAGCAGCATCATGTGCACTCGAGTGCTGCTCACCTTCCCGTGCAGTGCTGGGCCAGGGAGAACTTCTGTGGGGAGTAACAGGAGGTTCTGGACTCACAGAGTGGTGCTGGCCCAGAGCTGTGGTGCTGCTGCTGGCAGGGGATGACCTGATCTTCACTGAGCCACAATGGGAGAGGGTAAAATGCAGGTGAAAGCATCTGTAACTTCCCAGTTTATCCCAACAATTTGTCAGCAGAGGGAGGAGGTTGCTTAGCTCCCAGGATGTGAAGCCTGAGATGTGGGTGCTAGCACAGTCCCAGGCAGGGGAGCAGAGCATCCCTGGGCATTCCTGCTCCACACCATCCCTGAGCATTCCTGCCCTTCCCTGTGTCACTAAACTGGCTGTTCTGAGAGGAAAGAGTGTCTTTTCTGCCATGTCCAGGGAGGTGCCAGGTGCTGTGCAGAGCCATGGGAGCCTTGGGAGCCATGGGAGCCTGTCCTTGGGTGTGCTGGAGTCCAAAGCTGCTTCACTTCCCAGGTCTGGGATTGGCCACTGGCTCAAGGTGTTCTCATTCCTCTTTTTCCATGCAGGGAATGCTCTCCACTCACCTGCTGGGCAGGGCTGTGGTGCAGACAGTCCTTTCCTCCAGCTGTGTTCTGCAGTTGGGAAGGGGCTTGGGTTGAGGGTTTTTGTTTGTTTTGGTAGAGGCCTTTGGGGCTGTGATTGTGGACTTGGCTCTGCTGCCAGTGGATTTGGCAGGTACCTAAACCCACGAGCCTGCATCCTCCTTTTACCTGGCCCTGGGAAGTTGTGCCCAGCCCTGCAGCAGGAGCACAGAGACAGCATCAAACAGCTCCATGGGATGTCAGGATTAGACCTTGTCTCATCTCCTAAGCCCCAGATGTGGTTTGTGTGCTTTAGCAGGGGTTTGCTTCAGTCCCCAGCACTGTGCTGGGAGGTGCTGAGCCCCAGGCACGTGCAGCTGCCTTCCCCTGGCTTTGTCAGCCTGAGGTGGTGGGCAGGGGCCTCCCCTCCAGTTGCTCCTGGCTGCTGGGAACAGAAAGCAAACACGAGTGCCTGCTCCATAGTGGAACTGCCCAGGCTGATTCCCCTTTCTGGGGGTGAGAGGAAGCTCCTTGGCTGAAGGGAGAAGAGGAGGCAGGGTGAGAGCACAGGCAGCCCTCCCAGGGAGGGCCAGGCCTTGGCATCTCCTCCATCGGCTGAGAACAGTCTTAGTTTTCCTGAAACCATTTTTTCTTTTGGTTTATTTCAAGCCCTAGTGAAAGGAGAGGGGAGCTGGCTGAGGCAGAAATCTCTTTATGTCCTTCAGTGTTGTTTACAGATTTGCATGGGGTCTTTCAATATGAGTGCGGCGCTTTTCCCACAGAACTTTGAGGGAGAGGGGTGAAAAAGGCTGGGACAGGGAGGGGGAGTCACGGGGGGAGGAGTTTTTTTTCTGGGGTTTTGTTTTTTTTTGTTGGGGTTTTCTTTTTTCCTTCTTACAAAGCACATTCACTTTGAGCCGCTCCCAATGCTGGACTCTTTTCTCCCTTGCCCCCCAGCCCTACACTGTGAAGTGACACTGCCTTGAAGACCCCTCGCCGTTATTTATTTAATTAAAAACCTAATTTGAAAGTGAGCCAGAAGTCTTGTCTTCTTTTGGGAAGCCAAGATGCAACAGTCCAGTGTATAATGATGGCAAAGCAAGAACAGGAGTCCCTGCCGCTGCTGTCTGATCCTCTCCTGCCCTCCACAAGTGCTCTCCAGGCAGGGCAGGATTCCCTGTGCCAGGGATGCCATCCCAGCCTAGGAGGAAGCTCAGCTTTTCCCTTGCAGTGCTGCAGGTGGAGGGAGCTTTTTGTTCCTACTACAGGTGCCCCAAGTCCTCTAAAACCCTGGCAGCCTGTGCCAGGTTTGGGGCGTTCAGAGGCAGGGGTGCATCCAAACTTCAGCCAGAGAAAGCTGGAGGCAAGAGGAGTGTTCCTGCTGCAACAATATCGTGTTTCCCCAGCCCAGTCTCCCTGTTCCATCACAGACTCTGTGAATTCTCTTCTCCTGCTGGTGCCTGGGGCCCTGAGGGCTCCAGCTGTGCAGCCCCCCGGCCCTGCCCCGCAGAGGTGGGTACGGGGGTGGGCACAGCCCAGGGCAGGAGGGACGGGAGCGGCTTCCCCGCTTCTTCGAGGCCCCGACGAGCAGCGGGAACCGCGGGTGTGCTTGAAGCCTTCGGCTGGGACCGCGGTCCCTCCCCTCCGTTGCATCCTTTGACACAAAACGGTGTTTTCGGTCCTGTGTGACCCGAGCGCTGTTTCCGAGGCGGTGAGAGCAGCAGGACCGGATCACCTGGGCTCGGGGGAGAGGGTCCGGGCTGGATTTCGCAGCTCCCCGGGCTCCGGGGCAGGGTCCGGGCCGGATTCCGCAGCCCCCCGGGCTCCGGGGCAGGGTCCGGGCCGGATTCCGCAGCCCCCCGGGTTCCGGCTGCAGCTGCGGCGCTCGGACGGCAGAGGGCGACACAGCGCCGCGCCCGGGACCCGCCCGCGCCCCCCAGACCCGCGCCCGGAGCCGCCGGACCCACCCCGGGCTCGCCGCGTTCCGCCCGCGACACCCCCGGGCACCGCCCGCAGCCTCGGGCCCCCGTGAGGCAGAGCCGTGACCCTCGGGTCTCCGTGAGGCAGAGCCCCGCTGCGGCCCTGCTGCGGCCCTGCTGCGGCCGTGCGGCGTTTCCCCTGCTCACTCCAGCGCGGGGGGGTCTGTGCTGTGTCCTCGGAGCCCCCCACTGTCACATCTGTGTCCCCACGGTGGCCCGGCCCGGAGCCCTCCCGCACCCAGGACTTCTGGAGGCTGTGGTGAGGAGGGGGGATTTATCAGCGGTGAGATAGAGAGTCCTAATCTCATCTACTCCACATCCCCCCAGCTCTCCTGCCTCGAGGCTCTCAGTTGGTTGGTTGGGGTCTGCAGGCAGCATGTGTGGGGCAGATCCTGCCCCAGCGGTGTGCCAGGGCACTGGAGGGCAGGAGGGAGCTGCACCGGGGCCCATCAGGGCAGGGAAAAGCTGGCCCGTGGTTCTGTCCCCTCTCCTGAAACTCCAGGGCAGCCCGAGAGCGTTTGCAGCTCTCCCGGCTTCCCACAAACAGCCTTGACATTCTCCACAGGCCACTCACGCTGTACCTCAATTACCCGCAGTTATCAGCCATGGGTGGTTTCTGTATTATTTATTTCCTTCCCCAGACATCCGGCATGGAGCAAACAGCCGGGATGCAACTGTCCCTGCTCCCACCAGGGAAATGCTGTGGGATCTGTGCTCCAGCCTTTGCTCCTGTCCCCGTTCAGGGTTCCAGCATGTCCCCAAACCCAACAGGAGTCACCGGGAGCCTGTTCTGCTCCCAGCACGTTTGAGGCTCAGGAAACACAGCCCAATGTCTCAGCGGGTAAATCAGCTCCTGTCTCACCCCGTGTGCTCACAGCGGTGTCTGCTGCATCCACAGGCTGCTGAACGTCCCTGCTTCCCCTCAGGAACGCATCTCGCCACCGAGCCAGCCTCACATCTGCTCTGCACAAACCCCAACCAGTGCCCCTGGTTTCAGGGGCAGAATTTTCCTTTTTGCCCCTTTTTTTTCCCTCGGGACACAGGCCCGAGGCGGGAGGGGCTGGAGTGGCTCCCAAAGTGGCCTCGCTCGCTTTCTTTTCCCCTTTCCCCTTGGCGCAGCTACGGGAAGGAGCCGAGCCGAGGCGGGGAGACCGGCCAGGAGGGGTGGGCACCGGGGGGCTCGGGAGGGCCGGAGCCGCGGGCGACGGAGGGAACGGCGAGGGGCGAGTGGGGTCTGGGTGCAGAGAGGTCACTGCCCCACCGCGCCCCACACCTGCCCCGTCCCCGCTGCTCCCGCCCCGCCCTGGCCCGGCCCTGGGCGGGGGCACCGACTCCCGCTCCGCCCCGCCCCGCCCGCCCGCCCGGACTTTACCTCCCGGCCGGGCCCGCGCCGTTCCGGGCCATGTGAGCCGCGGGGCCGGGCCGCGGGGCCGCACCGGCTGCGGGATGGAGCGCAGGAAGGTCTTCGTGGCGCTCGACGTGCTGTGCCTGGCGGTCGGTGAGGGCTCCGTACCGGCCGCGGGCGGCTCCGGAGCGTCTCCGCGTCCCGCGGGTGCCCTCGGTGGGGCCGCGCCCTGGGCTGGGGCCAGGTCCGCGGGAGGTACCGCGGGTCCGCGATCCCGCCGCGTGTCTGCCCTCACTGGCCCGTGGCCGGTGCCGCCGCCGGGCCGGGGGCAGCGTGGGAGGCACCTGCCCGGCCGGTGTCCGGGGCTCCGGGCCTCCACCGAGAGCCGGCGGGGGCGGGCGGGCGCCGGCTCCTGCCTCAGCCCTGCCGGGCTCCGTCGGGGCTCCCGGTTCTCGGAGCTGTTCCCTTTTCCGGGAATGGTCCCGCGGCGGGGCGAGAGCCCGGTTTGTCCCTGACCGGGACGCTGCGGGAGGGTCCCGAGGCTCGGGCGGCACCGGGACTCTTCCTCCGCCGCCGCCGCCCTGGCTGCCTGCCCGCCGCCGAGCCCGGCGCTCCGCGGGCGGACGGAGCGGGGCCGGGGGCTCCGCAGCTCCGGCTCGGTGGGTTCGGATCTCCCCTTCTAGGACCCCCTCGCTCCCCCACAGTGCGGGTAAATGTTTCTAAAACTGCCGCAAGGAAGTAACGAATTAAGACGGACTAAAAATAAAGGCCCCGATCGGGATCGCGGCTGGAGCTTCCCTGGCTGCGGGGCGGGGGGAGGCCGGGTCCCGGTGCTGCTCGGAGCGCTTTTCCCTCCTGTGGGCCGGTGCTTTATATTTTTAGGGGAGCTTTTTTTGGAGGATGAAATTATCCAGAAAGAAAATTGGTGTCTAATTTGAGCTGAAAATGGACGTCTGAGGTGTGCGGGGAGGAGGCGGAGGGACTGGGGCCGGTTCCCTGCCCCCGGCAGCGCGGCGGGGGTGACGGGGCAGCTCCCGGTGCTTCATCCCCGCGCTCCCTCCCGCTCGCTCGGTGAGCGCAGGAGGCGGCGGGACCCCCGGGCCGGGGAGGCGAGGACGGGCGGGGACAAAGGTGCGGGCTCCCGGGAGACGGAGGAACAAGGGGAGGCGGAAACCGCCGGGAAAGGCGGAACTGGGAGAGGAGCCCGGCCTTAGGTGGCCTCCAGGGAGGAGGGGGGGGCGCTTCCCTGGGGAGCGTCCTGGGGCCCGTCCTTGGCTGTTCCTCGGCAGGGATGGAGCAGGGGCAGGGGGGCCGTTCCAGCCCTGTGCGGCGCAGGGATCCCAAACCCCCTCTGGATCTCAGGGACGATTCTGTCCCGGGGGAGCTCGCAGCTGCCCGTGGCCGGGCTTGCACCGTGCTGGGTGGAAAAGCCTCCTTGCCCAGGCTGACCCAGGCAGCTCAGCCTCTCTCCAGAGCCCCGAGGAGCCGGGGGAGAGGAGAGGAGAGGCTGGCAGAAATAAGGACTATAGGAGGATGGGGGGAGCAAGCCAAGTGTACTGGAGTCCCACTGTGCCTGGTCTGGGTCATGCAGCAGCACCTCCCAGCACTGGCTCTCCTGGAGCTGCTGTGAGGGTTCTGGGACAATCTGGAGGCCCTTCCCTGCTATAAAACAGCTTTGCAAGATGCCTGTGCTCATTAATTTTATCAGCTCTGTCTTCCTAGACTGAAAGACTGGGCAGTGTGAGGAAAGGGCACAGGATCAGGCCTTGCCACTGTTGTGCCTGGGGAGGAGTGGGGCAGCCGTAGAGGCTCTGTGGGTGCCCGTTTGTGGCTGTCTCCTGTGGTATCTGGGTGCTGCAGGCATCTGTGAGCTCTGATAGGGCCCTATCGCTGTCAGGGCAGTGCACTGGTGGGTTCAAGTCCTCCTGCCCTGGGTACAGGTGGCTCAGGAGGAAGGGGAATTCCTCCCTGGCATCGGGGAGCAGAAACTTAGGGACGTGAGATGGGTGGTGCTGGTGTGGAGCCCGCTGGCTGCTGTCCCCAGTCCTCACCTCTCTCTGCCTTGCAGCATCTCTGCCCTTCATCATCCTGACTCTGGTGAACTCCCCATACAAGCGAGGCTTCTACTGCAATGATGACTCCATCCGCTACCCCTACAAGGCCGACACCATCACCCACGGCCTCATGGCTGGGGTCACCATCCCCTGCACTGTTATCATTGTAAGGAGCTGCCACCCCCTTCCCTCACGGACAGGGTCATGCTGACATTTTGTATCTGGAAGCTGGAGCCCAGCACAGCCACCTCCAGAGCCCTGGAAGGGCAACAACACCCTCAGCTTGAGCCCTGCTCTGCTTGGGGGCTGGAGCTCCCTCTGGAGTGGCAGGACCCACATCCCATGGGACTGGTTCCCTGCAGGGAGGGGGAGAGGGCCCTTGAGCTCCTGTGCCTCAGAGCCCATCCTGCACCCCTGGGCTGCTGCTCAGTGGCCCCCAACCCTCACCTTTTGCCCCCTGGTCTCTGCAGATCTCATCAGGTGAAGCGTACCTGGTCTACACCGAGCGTCTCTACTCCAAGTCGGAGTTCAACAATTACCTGGCTGCTCTCTACAAGGTGGTTGGGACCTTTCTCTTCGGGGGGGCCATCAGCCAGTCCCTGACAGACCTGGCCAAATACATGATCGGCCGTCTCCGGCCAAACTTCCTGGCTGTCTGCAACCCTGACTGGTCCAAGGTGAACTGCTCCATCTATGTGCAGCTGGAGAACGTCTGCCAGGGAGAGAGCAGGAACATCACCGAGTCCAGGTGAGCCATGGTGCCACGGGATGTGTTTGTTCCACCTGCCCAGCATGCTGGGCTCACACTGGCAGTCCCAGATGGGTACTGAGGCTCTCTTGTTGCAGGACAGAGCCTGTGGAGTGGGTCAGGGTCTTTTGGGGACCAGCTCGGGGCTCACTCATGGCTTGACCCATCCCTTTTGCCCCACAGACTGTCCTTCTACTCGGGACACTCTTCCTTTGGGATGTACTGCATGATGTTCCTGGCGGTGAGTGCCGTGCCACAGGAAGCCCCCGCGGGCCCCATGGCCCAAGCACCCCATCCCTGGGCTGGCTGGTGAGCCCTGCCCTGACTGATTTCTTCTTTCTTTGCTGCCCAGCTCTACGTGCAGGCCCGGCTGGTGGGGAAGTGGGCCCGGTTGCTGCGTCCCACCATCCAGTTCTTCCTCATCGCCTTCGCCATCTACGTGGGCTACACCAGGGTGTCCGACTACAAACACCACTGGAGCGATGTGCTGGTGGGGCTGCTGCAGGGGGCTCTCATTGCTGTGCTCATTGTGAGTGTCCCCCCTGTGCAGCCTGGTGCTCAGCCAGGCTCCTGCCTGGCCTGACACAGACATCCCCACACTGCCTTTCCTGCTGTTCTTTTCCAGGTCCACTACGTCTCTGACTTCTTCAAGCCCCGTCCCCCCCGGCAGTGTGAGGAGAAGGACCCGGAGCGCAAGCCCAGCCTGCCCCTCACCCTGAGTGACCCCGACCACAATCACTACAGCTACCGGGGCGCCCCATGAGCCTGGACTGCAGACCTGCCCCTCGCCGTGCCCCCGGCTCCGGGGACAGGGGTGTGCTGGCTCTGTTTTAACCATCGGCTCCACGGCTCTGGTGCCTCTGGCTGACACAAGTGGGACAGCCCTGCCTGTTCCCACTCCCACAGTGCCCGTGGTGCCGGTACCTGGTGATGCCAGCGCCCTGCCTGTGGGAAGGGGATGTCCTCACCCCCTTGTGCGTCTGAGTCACGTCCCAGGGCTGCCATCCCAGCCCTCTGTGCGGAGGAAGGGAGGGAGGGGAGGGTGGCACGTGGGGGTGGATTTATTGGGCTGGCAAAGCACACTGAGCGAAGAGCAAACTCCTTGGGAAGCCTGAAATTGCCTGGGCCGAGTGTGTGTTGTCCCTGTCAAATTATCCAGCCGTACAAGTACAAATCTTCACAGGCACAGAGGGAGGAGAACAGCTGCTGGGCTAGCTATACTTTTTTGGAAAGGATTAAAGCAATCCAGAGCTCTTCTCTGCTCCATTGATTACCTTTAAGAGCAGTCCTGCCCACCAGCAGCTGCTGTGAGCAAAGGGTGCCTGGGCAGCCTCTTCTCTGGCTGTGCCCAATTCTGCAGTGCTGGGAGCCAGAGCTGTTTGCCCCCTGCCTGCTTCATGCCTGGCTTGGGCAAGGGGATGCTCCAGCCTTTGTCCCTCCTGCAGCTTCAGCTGATGCTTTAGGGTGTGTGGCGGGGCTAGGGAGACATTTTCTGTGGTAAAGGAAAATAAATGGGGATGTGGAGCTGTCCAAATGTCCTGGGAAGGTGGGGGCAATGGGTACAGAGCAGTCCCATCACTGACACGCGGCTGCCTCCAGCACTGGAGTGCTGTGGGTCTCTTTTTAAAATACATGCATTTTCATTATGATGTTGTTTTTAAATTAGATCATCCTTAAAGAATGTCTGTGTCAGGCCTGTTCTCTTTTTTCCGTGGATGTTCCTGGCCTTGGAGTGGATGGGCTGAGGTGTTTGGGGTTTTCTTTTCTCAGGGAAAGGTGTCTGAAGGCCCTCAGCTGTAGGTGGGGGGTAGCCCCTGTGGTATCAGGGCTGCTAAGCCATTCTCCCAGTTGCTCTGGGAAAGGTGGGCTTGGCCAGGGCTGCTGGGAGCAGCAGCATCCTCGAGCCTGGTGCTCCTTGCCTGTGATGCCTGTGAGGTGTCACTTTCACAGGGGTCGTGCTTTGGCCCCTGCCCTTTGAGCTGAAAAAGATTTGGCCAGTGTGGGGCTCCAAGACCCATCCCAGCCAGGTCCATCCTGGCGCTGCCTTTGCCCTGATCCAGGAGCCTCCTGCACCCCCCAGCACTGCGGCGCTGCTCTGTGAGCGAGGAGGGAAAGCAGGGAGAGGCTCTTGGAAAAAGTGACGCTTTGTGCCTGCAGCTCTCTTGGCTGCTCCGGCTGCCGGAGCGGAGGGAAAGCAGGGAGGGAGCTGAGAGCCTTGGAACTGCTGGCCTGTGTCCCTCTGCTGCCCAAGGGCTGGGACAGGTGACAGAGCCAGGCTGGGCAGCCTGGGGGCACAGGGCTGCCTGATTGCTGGGAAGAAATGAAAGATGCTGGGAGGCAGCACCCTGGAAGCCTGAGGGTCCCCCCAGCCCCTTTGGGGGTGGGATGGGCAATGCCGGGGTCAGCTGTTGCCCACGCTGGGTGAGTGCAGCTCCTCTGTCCTGCTGGGAACAGCAGGAAGCCCTGGGCTGGCTGCGTGGTGTTGATGTGCTTGTGCAGTGTGGGTGACTCCAGTCTAGACAAGCCCTGATCAAAAACAACCTCCCTGTGTGGAGGGAACTCCCTTTCCCTGACGCTACTTTTCTGTTTTCCTCTGAGATCCTTCTTCCCACAATTACTTCCCTGCTCCCCCAGCAGGGTCCTTCCCCCATCCCAGCCCTCCAGGCTGGTTGTTTAATATCTGTTGGTATAAAACAAAGCTGGAGGAAGTTCCAGGGCAGGGCAGCTCTGCCGCAGGGTTTGCAAACAAAGCTCTGCAAAGGCTCAGCAGCTCCTGGAGTGGGGCAGTGAGGCACAGCCCAGGTTTGGGAGCTGCCTGCTTGATTTTCCTTTGGCCTGCTGCGGTGCCCAGAAACTGCCCCAGTTCCTGGCACTGCCTCGACAGCTCCTCTGCTCAGCCAGGAACGTGCCTGCTCCCTTCCCTTGAGATCTGATTGCGCCCCTTGGATGCATCTCTGGAAAAACCAGCCGGGCCACAATGCTGCAGTGTGCGGCTGCGAAGGGCAAGGCCAGCTGCTGCCTGCTGGGAGCTCGGCTGCTCCATCCCCCAGCTCACAGCTGTGCCCTGCTGCAGGATGGGCTGAGACCTGACCCAACTCGTGGCATGCCAAGCCACAGGTAATCTGCAGGATCTCCTGAGCCGTGTCCAGGCACAGCAGCCTGCTCCAGGTGTGCTCCTTGGCCTGTCTCTGGAGGGACAGAGATGCTGGCAAGGGACTGCCTGTGCTCCTCAGCCCCATGGGTGCCAGCAGAACACCTGGGGAAGGCAAAGCAGGGCCCTTGTCTGCTGTGAAGTTTGGGATCCATCCTAGACCTGGTCATGGCTGAATGCCACAGCACCCTGACAGTGCAGCTTCCAGCTGGACCCTGCTGCCGTGGGGTTCTGAGCCCCTGGAGAGGTTGGGTTGGGCTCCTGAGAGGCTGGTACTGCTCCTGGGAGCTGAGAAGATGGGAAGCAGGGTCCAGGGGTGGGATAGAGCCTGCGTGCCTCTTTCTTCGTTCAAGGCTTGAGTTTGTACCTTTCCAGATGGATCACAGCCTGTGAGAGCTCTGTCCATCCTGTTTGGTGAGTCCCAGGAAGCCCCTCTGGTGCTCAGGGTGAGTTGTGGCTCTGGGCAGTGTGATGACTTGTGACTGGAGTGTCCACCCTTTTAAGTGGGTGACTCAGGAGCTGGGGATGCAGTCCTGGTTGTGCTGGGGCAGATTTTGCCGCGGGCTGAAGCCAAGCAGCGTTGGCCTGCGAGGCATGGCTGGGACCTGATGAGAGCCGTCCTGTTCCCCGGCGTCAGCAGCTCCACGCACCAAGCGCTCTGCCAACGCGCCTCCCTTCCAAAATAAGCTGCTTCTGGCAGCACACAGCCAGGATCTGGCTTCCAGCCCTGCTCTAGAGGGGGCCCGGAGCTGCCTCCCCCAACCTGTGCCTCCTGGCGGCTTCCCACCGTGCCACGCAGCATCCTCCCTCCCTTCTCCCTGGCACCTGGGACTCGTGCCGATCCACGGGCTTGGATTGCCCCGGCCCCATCCCCGGGTTTCTCCTCGCTCTTGGCTTCTTTCCCCGGCTGAGCGGGGCAAGAGGCGGGCGAAGGGGCTGAGCTCCTCTGTGCCTGCAGCAGCTTCCAGGAGCGGGCAGCGGCCCTGCCAGGAAGGATGTTACTCATCCCCTAAACATCCCCTTCCCTGGACGGCAGCCACGGGAGATGCTGCGGCCAGATGCGCCCGCGGCTCGGGGGCCTGAGGTGGCCCCGGCCCGGGGATGTGCTGGGGGACACCGGTGCCATCGCACCCTCGAGTGGGTGTTGGCAGCCCCTGCCCCAGGGCAGCCCAGGCCCCCTGGGCCTTTCCCCCTCAGCCTGGCGTGCTCGGGGGGGCGGTGGGTGCCGGACCGGGACGTGCGGAGGTGGCGGCGCTGGCCCGTGGGGATTGGGGGGTCCAGCGCGATGGGGACCGCGGAGACGGAGCCTGGGCTGGGGTCTCCGACAGCCCGGGGGCACCGGCCGGGAGCGGGCACTGTCCCGTCCCGCCAGGGCGGCAGGGGGCAGCAGGAGCCCGGCGGAGCCTCCGACCGGAGCCCCGGTGCCCCGGTGCCCCGGCCGGAGCACCCCCGGTCCCGGCAGCGCCGCCGCCCAAGCTCCGGTGTCGCCCGCGCTGCCCCGTCCTGCCGCGACACTGCGCGGATCCGGTTGCTCCCTCCAGCCCCTCTTCTTCTCCTTCTCCTCCTTCTCCTGCTCCTCCTTCTCTAATCCCACCAGCGCTGCCTCCCCCACTCCCTTTAATCGACGTTTCCGCTGAAATGTGCCCGGTTCCACGGATTTCTTTGATCTCTCTAAGGGAAGAAGGGGGCTATAGAAGAAATTAAATTGGCGCAGAAGGAGGAGAGGAGAGAGGAAAGCACTCTCGGGGGAGGTTGTTAAATGTCGCCTCTTTCTCACCAGAACACCAGCCAAGAAAGAACCTGTCCTCGCCGGTGCCTGTCCCGGGTCACCTGCGCTTGGCGCTGGCCGGGGATGTCCCTGGGCAGGGCAGGGGCTGGGGTGGCACCGCTGGAGCCGCCCCCGCCGCTCAGGAGCCCCGGCCCCGCTCGAGCCGCGCTGGCATGCGGGGAGCTGGCAGCCGAGCCCGGGGAAGCAGCCAGAGGGTACGAGCAGCAGTTTTGTTTTCTGCCGCTTGCCAGGGTCCGCGCAGAGCTGCAGCGCTGCCAGGGACGTGCTCTGGGGAAGCACTTGGCTGCTGAGCCCCGAGCCCTGCGGGGTGGCTGGCTCTTCCCCACCGGCCCTGGCTGCTGCTCAGGGGCAGCTCTGACCCTGCGAGTCAGGGGGATGTTCCTGGGACCTTTCCTGCCGCGCTTCTGCCGTGGCATCTCTACCGAACCAGAGCTGCGCTGCCAAGCCCCCGCGGCTGCAGGTCCCTCCGGTCAGGGCAGGGATCTCCGCGCTCCCGGGCTGTCCCTGCGGTGTGAGCACTGCCTGCTGGACACACAGCGTGCTGTGAGCCAGGTCGTGCCTGCCGAACCCCGGCGCACTCTGCCCGTGCCGGGACACGCAGTGTGAGCAGCCGTGGTGATGGATGGCATTGCCAGAGCCCTGGTGCCAGGGATGGGATGGAGGGACTGCTGATGAGAACAGGAGAGGTGGCAGTGACAAGACTTTCCTCCTCAGTGCTGGAATGGCGTTTCCCCACCCCTGCCAGCATCGTGGTGATCCTGCAGCCAGGGGGGACAGCCCAGCCTGTCCTTAGTCCCCTATCCTGAATGCCTGAGGCCTCCCCGAGCACAGCGCAGTGTGCAGGGGCTGCTGCAGGGGGGCTGTCCCTGGGGCAGAAGGATCAGCAGGATCTTGCCAGGGCCCTTGCTGAGATCCCTGTTCTCTTCTTCTGCCTTGGTCTCTCCACTCAGCCAGGCCCTCACATGTGTCTTGGCTCCCTCAGCCCCATGGTGTAATGCTGGGAAGCAGAAGGGCAGGGGGGACGGGGTTCCCAGGCTGGGGAGAGAGGTTTAGAACAGAGATGGTGCCTCAGTCCAGCTCTAAACTGCCCTTTTTCTTTTTTCTATTTTAATATTTTGCCTTAACATGACCTTGGCCAAATTATTTCCCCTCTGTTTGAGATTTATGGGCCTCTTCCAGAAATGATCTGTTCTGTCTACGAAAATAGACATCGTGCTGTTATTACATTTTAAAATATAATAAGGCTTGGGAGACGGCTCTTCTGCTGCTCTCCCCAGCAGCCCCCCTCTCTCTACAGAGCACAAACCCCACTGGTTGCTGGTGTGGGGCCAAGAGTGGCGCAGTGAGAACAGGAGCATCCCCAGCTCCAGAGTGGGGGAGTATCTCCCTTCCTGCCCTCAGCAGAGCTGGAGTAATGGGAGATCTCCCATCTGAGATCGCAGCTGCTCACAGAAAATCCCAGGGCTGCCAGACTGGGCAAAATAGGGCCAAACGAGCTGGGCTTCCCACCGTGGGACTAAGGGCGATCCCTGACTCAGTAAAGGCAGCAGAACCTGGCTCAAAGCTGGAAAATCCTGCTCCCAGCCCGAGGGGCCAGCACAGCCCATCACCCCCGGGACTGCTGAGTCCTTTGGGCGGGCTCAGGGTGGCCCTTGCACAGTCCTGCTCTGTTTCAGTGGGTTTGTTGAGGTTATGATTGTTATTGTTCTTTTCTTGCAGGGGCTGGAGGCAAGTTGGGGAGGGGCTGTGGTTCTCCCAATCCGTGCCCTGCCAGCTCTGCTGGCAACCAGAGTCACTGGCCGGCCACGGTGTGTCCCGTGAGCCGAGCCATCGCTGCCTTTGGACGGCGACAGGACCACGAGGATGGAGCTGTGGTGAGGAGGAAAGGGCTGCTGGCCCGTTCCTGGATTAAGGTTAAAGAGGGGGAGAGGCGGACAGACTCCTCACAGCTGCTGCTCCTCCAATGTTTTATTTCCTGCTCAGTGTAAGCCCGGATTGACCTGCAGCAGCAGAAAATGTCGAGCAAACCACCGATCTCCCTGAAAGGAGTAAAACCACTAGAAAATCCAGGAGGAAACCCAAGTGGGTTGTGTGCACCAGGATGGACACGCGGGGAGCTCTGGGAGGACGGTGACAGCGCTGGGGGGGATGCGGGGCTGTCATGGGGCTGCTGGGATGGGACATGGGCGTCCCTTTCCCAGTCCAAGTATCTGCCCATCCCAAGGGACGGCAGGGAGCTGGGGGCTGTCATACCCCTTTCCTGGGGCTGAGAAATCGGGATGGCCCAGGAGCCTTTCCCGGGAGCCCTGTCTGGCACAGGGATGCTGCCGCTCACCGCCATCACACGGTGCAGGGAATTCCCGGTGAGGCAGGACCTGCAGCCCGGGAAGGGATGTGTGGGTGGTGTCGGTTCGTTTATTTTCCTAATTAAAATAAAACCAAAACAAAGAGGGGGGCGGACGGACACGGAACGGGACACGACGACTTCTTGTGTTTATCAGCAAAAAGCCCCGGGCGCAGCGGCTCCGGTGCAACCTCCAGGCTTCCTTTTGCGAGCAAAGCTGCGCTGCCGGAGGCGGGGGTCCTCGCCGCGGGGCTGGGACGGGCCGTGCCGTGCCCCTGGATCCCGCGTGGGGCGGCGGGGGCGTCCCGTCCCCGGTCACCTCTCGGTTCACTCTCTGGTGCCCCGGCCCCGCAAGGGTTAAACCGCGGCACCGCCCCCTCGTTCGCCGCTCGGTCTCCCTTGATTGACACCCCGCGCGCCGGCCGGGCCCGGGCTGACCAATAGAAAGGCAGTTCTGCGTGCCCCACGTGGGGGCGGCTGCCCTCGCCGCGCTCCCATTGGCTGGCGGCGGGGGCGATTGCCCGCACGGGCCAGGCCCCACGTGGAGCTGGCGCTCGCGCTCGTTCATTGATCGCGCTCCGCAGAGCGGCGGCCGCGCGGGCGGGGCGGGGCGGGGCGGGGCGGGGCGGGGGCTCGGCCCGGCTCGGCTGCACTCGGCTGCACTCGGCTCGGCCCGGCCCAGCCCGGCTCGGCTCGGCCCGGCTCGGCTCTACCGGGCTCGGCTCGGCCCGGCCCGGCCCGCCCCGCCGCAGGGGCGCGCGCCTGTGGCCGGGGCCGGGTCTGGGACCCGCAGCGCGGTGAGTCCCGTCTTGTTCCGTCCCGTCCCGTCCCGGCGGTCCGGTCCGGTTCGGTTCGGCTCGGTGTCCGTCGGCCGGGGTCCAGCTCCGCTTGGGGCTGGGTCGGCGGCGAGGCCGGTCCCGCCCCGCGGCCGTACCTGCGGCGGGCGGCGGCGGGGCCATTGTCTGCGCGGCGCGGGGGGCCGGGGCTGGGCGGGTCCGCGGAGCCCGGAGGGAGCCCCGGGGCCCTCGGTCCCCGCGGGAACGGGGGGCGCGCGGCGCGGCGGGGCTGCGGGCGGGGCCGGGGCTCCGGGGCTCCGCTGCGGCTCCCGGCCCCCGGGCAGCGCCGGGCGGTGACCCCCGGGTTCTTCTCCAGGGCCTGATCCGGAGCTGGGAGCTGTTTCCAGGCCCCGTCCCGAGCCTGCGGCGGGGCCCGCGCGGCCGGAGGGTCCCGGGCCTGTCCGGTGCCAAGGATGTTCCCGCAGAACAGGCCCCCGGTGAGCCCTCCCGTCCCCTCGCAGCGGTGCCCCCACGGCCCTCACAGGGCCTGCGCCCCCAAACCCCGGCTCCCCGCTCGGTGCTGACTAACAGCTGACTGCTGGTGCTGTGTGCCATGCTCGGGAGCGATGCTGGGGCTCTTCCCAAAGCGGTGCTGAGCCCCAGCGCTGCGGGTCTGGGCTTTGTGAGGTGCTGGGAGCAGGATTCCCCGGGGTGTGATGGTGATGGGCAGGCAGGGAGCTCAGCTGGGTGGTGGCTGGGTGAGCACAGGCCACTAGGTCTGTGCCATGCCCAGTGCCACCCGTGGTCTTTAATCCTTTCTGGCTCAGTGGCCAAAGTGATGCTGACAAGGCCCTCGGTGCCTGGTTGTGACCAGTTTCCTCTCCAATAACTCCTTGTGCAACCTCCTGCATGTGCTGCTCTCCCAGATGTGCCCGTAGCCTCTTCCCCGGGTGTAGGAAACCCCTGGGGGATGTGCCAGCCTCGCTGGGCAGCAGCAGTGACCCTGGAGCTCCCATCTCTGCCCAGGCCCATCTCCAGGCACCCTCTGCTGCCTCAGGAGCCGCTGTTGCTGCCAGTGCCATCCCCAGCACCCCCCAGTCCCTCAAGCTGACTTACCCAGAGACCTTGGATCGCATCAAGGAGGAATTCCAGTTCTTGCAGAACCAATACCACAGGTGAGAAGCTGCCAGAGTTGACACGCCAGTGTGAACTGGGCCCTTCACGGGTGCTGGCCAGCAGCAACAGGCTCCTCTTGGCACCGGGCAGCATTTCCGTGTGGCTGGTGGACTGGTTCCTCCAGAGGATGGCTGTGCCAAGCATCACCTTGGTAGCTTGAAATGACTCTGTTTGATGGGGAAACTCAGCTTTTGCCTGCCAAAAGCCTTAGGAGGAGGTGCTGGCTTCCAGCACCCAGCTCCTGGGCTGAGCCAGAGCCATCACTCAGAGCTGGAGTCCCTCTGATCCCTGAGGCTGCTGTCCAGGATCACGTCCCCTTCCCCACACTGAGCCGGGCAGAGCAAGGTTTGAAACGCAGCTGAGCTTTGCAGCTCACTCCATTTGGGAAGCAGATGCTGGGGAGGGGGTTAAGAGTCCGTGCAAATTGCTCCCTGATGCCCAGATCCCTTTGCCGTCCATCTCCTCTTTATCAGCCCCTTCCCGCCCTCTTTCAGGTGGTTTTCTTGGTTTGTGCTGGGAGATGGGATTGAAGCTGAGGAGGCTGAAGCGTGTGGTACACTGGGAGGGCTCATGCTCTGTCCAGCCAGGGACATCCTGTCACTGGGAGGACCAAGGGGGGGTTGCTCCTTCTCCTTTTCTCTCCTTTTTATTTTTACAGCTTGAAGTTAGAATGTGAAAAGCTGGCAACAGAAAAAACAGAAATCCAGCGTCATTATGTCATGGTTAGTGAGCTCCACCTGAGAGGAGAAGGGTGGTGTGGGATCTCCCCTGAACCATCAAAGGACATGCAGGGATGCTTTGCCTTCCCCTTGCTTTTGGGTTGTGTGGTCAGGCCCTGAGATCTGCTCCTGTGGTTGTTACTGTCTGGTTTTCCCCCAAAAGAGCCGTGGTGTTGGAGCAGGAGTTTCTGCCACAGCTTGTGGTGGCAAATCTGCTCCTGTGTGGGTTGTCCCCATTCCTGCAGGAGTCCTGGGAGGGTTGTGTCCATCCTGTGGGCTGCAGCTGTGTGCCACAGAAACCTCTGCTCCTGGGAGAGGAGCTGGGGACTCTGTTGTCCCCATGGCCTGGCCACACCATGACTGTGGCCAGGCTGAGCTGGTGTGCCAGCACCACAGAGAACTTTCTGCTTGTGAGTTCCCCTGGTCTCCAGAGCCGTGCTCATGCTGCCTTCTCTCCCTCACAGTACTACGAGATGTCCTACGGCCTGAACATCGAGATGCACAAACAGGTGAGTCTGGGTGGGTTGGGAACTCTGTCCACCTGCTTGGTCCCAGCTCCCTGGCCCCACTTTGCCACCTGGGCTGTCCCCACAGATGACATGGGAGGTTGCTCCCTGCTGTAGTACTGGGAAGGCTGTGATTGTGGGGGATGTGTCCCCTTCCCTGTGCATTGGAAGCTTTGTTCTGCTCTGTGCCAGCGCCTTGGCTGCCTCCTTAGCTCTCCACACACCTGTCTGTGCTCTGGTTTCGGGTTCAGGGTGTCGTGCCTGGACTGTGATGCTCTTGTTGTGTCAGGCAGAGAGTTGTGGTGGAGGATTTGTGCTTGCATGGCTGCTCCACCGATTGTGAGTGGTCATGGGGGGACTGTTGTGAAGGAGACCGGTTCTCCCTCAGGGCAAGGTGGGCTGCAGGGTCACAGCAGGCTGATGGCCTCTGGCTCGACGCTTTTGCTACTGTCTGCTGCCCACTGGCCCAGGGGTCAGTGCTGAGGAGCATTCTGAGGAGAAAAAGGTTTTTAGGGTGCAGGGTGGGCTCTCCGGGGGCTCAGAGCTGTGCATCCTCCCTCGCTGCTTCCCCATCCCTCCCTCCCTTCCTCAGCTCCCTCCCTTCCTCCCCTGTGCCGAGCTCCGGGTCACCAGCTGCTCTGAGACAGAAGGTTTCTTCTCATCTATTTTTAAAGAGGCTGCGGAGGAGCCTGGCGAGGCGCTGCCGCCGCCTTCCTGCCCGCCCCGCGCCCGCCGACGCCAACTGTTGCGCGGGAGGCTGCTCGGGTGGGCACCGCGGCGCTCCTGGCCCCTGGCCCCAGCACGGGGCAGGTTGTCAGCCCCTCCTGCCGGCTTTGTGCCCGCCGGGAGGGTGTTCTGCCACCCTGAGGTGCCCTCCTTGTCCCTGCTGAGGCTGAGGTGTGAAGCTGCCCTTGTGAGGGGACGATGCCGAGGGTCCGCCCGGCCCGGAGCCTCTCCTTGGAGGGCTGCGAGCTCCTTCTCCTCTGGCTGCTGGTTCTCTCCCAGCCCTCTCAGGCTCGTGTTTTCTGCCAGCCCCAGGTGCCGCTGGCCGCCGGCCAGTGAGCTGTCGGCACTTTTAACAAGGGCCCGTAAGTCTGCTCTGACAGCCAGCGGCCATTGTGTGAGGAACGGGAACCGCCGGCGCAGGAGCCGCGGGTTATCGCTGCCCGGGGGGATTGGGTCGCTGTCTCTGCTCCCCTTCCCCCAAATCCTGCGCTGCTCACGGCCACAGGCAGGTCCTGGCTGCCCCAAAGTCCCCGAGGCCATAGATGGAGGCTGGGTAGTGCTGTGGTGGTGTGGCCTCTGTCCTCGCTGTCCCCGTGTCCCCAGGGGCTCCCCAGGTGCTCAGCAGCGCTGGCATCAAGGTCCAAGGCCTGGGGTTTTGTTTTGGGTTTGCTCAGAGGGAAATGGGGCTGGCTGTGGTGGTGCAGCTCTCCAGGCAGCCACAGGCTTGGCAGGAGAGGATCAAGACAGGAACGAGCAGGAGACGTTAATTTTTTTTTTATTGTTGCTTTGTTTTTGGCATGGAAAGGGCCTGTAGCTTTCTATAAAACCACCTCCCCGAATCTGCCTGGCCTTGGACTTGCTCACCGCGAGCCAGAGGGGAGGCGACGGTGCTGGTGGCTGGGGGGGCTGCAAACAGCGTGATCATTTTTCATGCTGAGAGCGTTAAAGTGCCAGTAAATTGCACATTAACGAGTGCGAGTGAATTGGAGGCAGCTCTCCCCAAGGAGCTGCTGCCCATCAGTGCATTAGGGAAGAGAATCCATCACTGCCGGCCCCGGGAGACAGCTAAATCCTTCCCAGAACTGCTGGCTGCCAAATCTCCTTGCTCCCCCCTCTTCCTTTCTTTTCTTTCTCTTTTTTCCTCCCTCAGAAGGGGAAGTGAGGGCAGGTGCCAGATTATTTCTGTGCTCTGGGGCTGGCAAGAGCAGGTCGGCAGCTGCTCTGGAGGGCAGCACGGAGTGTCCCTGGGTCTGTCCCCACACCAGCAGGGCAGGGCTGTGGCCCCTCACCCTGGCACTTCAGCACCTGCACCAGCTGGGCGTGGGAGATGTGCCCAAGGTCCTGGCAGGGACATCCAGGGGTCAGTTGTGTCTCTGGGGCCATTCAGCCTCCTCTGGGGGCTGATAAGGGGGTCTGGGTTTAACCCCCACCTCTCAGCCCTGTGCTGGTCCATACTCTTCATCCTCCCCAGCAGGGTGGACAGGGAGCTCCTCGGGGCTGGAGACACCTCTTACCTTGTCCTGTGCCCCGGACATTCCCTGCCCATCCAAGAGCAGAGGGATCCCTCCCACAGCAGGTTTAGGGAGAGCTGCTGATCTCTGTCCCCTCTCTGGTGCTGGGGATGAGTCCCCAGCTCTGCCTGGGTGTCTCCACTGTTGCCTCGAGCCATGTCTGCTCTCTGGGCCATCAGCAGGGGCAGCAGCCTGTCCCCATCCTGTCCCCGCAGCCTCTGGGGCTCCTTTGCAGCCTCTGGGGCTCCTTTGCAGGGCTGTGTCTGTGAGGCCGGGGGTGGCTGAATGTCCGTGCTCTCCTCTCGCCGGGGCTGTGCAGGGTGGGGCCGGTGGGGGCCCTGGAAGATGAAACCAGGGGAACAGGGGACCCTGGAAGCTCGCAGGGGGGTGCCATAGGGACAGGGGGCCCTGGAAAATGAAAGGGGGGTGCTATGGGAACAGCAGGCCCTGGAAGGTGGCAGGGGGGTGCCACAGGAACAGGGGGCCCTGGAAGATGAAAGGGGGGTGCCATAGGATCATGAGGCCCTGGAAGCTGGCAGGGGAGTAGCACAGGAACAGGAGACCCTGGAAGCTGGCAGGGAGGTGCCATAGGAACATGGGCCCCTGGAAGATGAAAGGGGGTGCTTATGTGAGCAGCAGGCCCTGGAAGCTGGCAGGGGGTGCCACAGGAACAGGGGGCCCTGGAAGATGAAAGGGGGGTGCCACAGGAATAGGGGGCCCTGGAAGATGAAAGGGGGGTTTTCATAGGATCATGAAGCCCTGGAAGCTGGCAGGGGGGGTGCCATAGGAACATGGACCCCTGGAAGATGAAAAGAGGGTGCCATAGGAACAGGGGGCCCTGGAAGATGAAAGGGGGGTGCTTATGTGAACAGGGGACTCTGGAAGATGAAAGGGGGGTGCCATAGGAACATGGACCCCTGGAAGATGAAAAGAGGGTGCCATAGGATCATGAAGCCCTGGAAGCTGGCAGGGGGCTGCCACGGGAACACGGGGCCTTGCAAGCAGGCAAGAGGGTACCATAGGAACAGGGGACCTGGAAGATGAAAGGGGGATGCCATAGGAACAAGGGGCCCTGGAAGCTGGCAGGGGGTGCCATGGGAACATGGCACGGCACAGCACGACGCTGCTCTCCCTCCCCGCGTTCTGCGCTCTTGATTGCCAGTGGCACTCGAGTGTTGCAGAAAAACAGCAGCTGGAAGGAGAGCACCTCTCCAGGGCTTCCTGTGGGCTGGAAGGGCGGCAAGGAGTGGGCGTGGTGCCGGCAGGAGGCTGTGTGGAGGGCAGGGGGGAGCCTGCAGGGGCCGTGACTGCTGGGCAGGGGGCTTGCTTGGGGGTGGCCTCGGTGGCATGGGCCGGGGGGCTTCATATCCCTGGCAGGGAGGAGCTGGAAGCCGTCCCAGAGCTCTCCGGGTGGGGATGGAGGATGCTGGGTTTTGAAAGGGATGCTGTTAGAACAGGAATTATCCCTCCAGGGTGTTTCTGCTCCGTAGAGCTGAGCAGCAGCCCGTGGGGTGAGTGTCAGTAGCCTGAGACTGCCCGGGCCAAGCACACCCGTGGGGAGGGGGCTCTCCTGGCAGCATCGGGGCCCCTCAGCGAGGGCTCTGCTCTGCCCCTTGCCCTGACGGGCTCTGTCTCTCTCCCCCTGCCAGACGGAGATCGCCAAGCGGCTCAACGTGATCTGTGCCCAGCTCATCCCGTTCCTGTCTCAGGAGGTGGGTGAGCCCTCGGGCCCCTGCCGGCTGTGCAGAGTTCCTCTGGGGCCCAGGGAAAGGAACGAGCCTGCCCCAGCCCCACTCTTCTCTCCCCACAGCACCAGCAGCAGGTGGTCCAGGCTGTGGAGCGAGCGAAGCAGGTGACTATGACCGACCTGAACGCGGCCATCGGGGTACGTCAACCCTCTGCCCACCCCTTCCCAGGGCCAGGGCTGAGGGGCTCTGTCAGGATGGCACCTCCTGGGCTCCTGCCATCCCCTCCTGCCCCTGGCTGCAGCCCCTGCCCCTCGTGCCTTCTCCCACTCGCGGCTGAATCAAAAGGGAGGAGAGGGGAAAACCAGGCTGGTTTGGGGGCTGCCAGCAGCACTTGGGATGCAGGAGATGCAGCTGGGGGTGGGGGTGGTGGCTGGCGTGTGTCACTGTGTCCTGATGCCCTGTGGCCTGGGTGGAGGGGGGTCACCACCATCCCCACTCAATTATTGCCTCAAGGCTGCAGCGGGTCCCCCATCCAGCCCAGAGTGGGAGGGGTGGGTGGGAGGGACTTGGTGGCCCCCAGAACATTACTGGGGGCACCCTGGGTGTGTGCCCTGCCCCTCCACACCCAGGCCCCATTGTTGACAGACCCAGGGCTGCCTCTTGCCCCTCACTTGCCCAGCAGCTGTCCTGGCACAGCCCTTGGACTCTGCTCTCTCCTCTCCTCCCCAGCACCAGCTCCAGACCCAGCACCTCTCGCACCACGCTCCCCCCATCCCGCTGACCCCCCACCCCTCTGGAATGCAGCCCACTGGCCTTGCTGGCATCAGCAGTGCCTCAGGGCTGCTGGCGCTCTCGGGGGCACTGGGGGCTCAGGCCCAGCTCCTTGCCAAGGATGACAGAGGAGTCCATGACACGGAGCCCAGGGGTGAGTGTGGGGTGTGGGGGGAGCCAGAGCTTGGGAATGGCTGGATCTGAGTGAACCTGGGTGGTGCTGGGGCTCCCTCTGCTCCCCATGCCCGTCCCCACTTCCCTGGGGTGGGGCTCAGGGCTGCCTGGGGGCCACTTGTCCATGCCTCAGGGCTGCCAGCTGGGCTGCAGGGGCAGGGGGCTTGCAGCTGCAAGGGGTTTGGGTGGGGAACATCCTCCACTGACCAGCACCCTCGTGGGAGGGTGGTGGGGTGGGCTGGTGGGGGGTCTTCCCTGGGGGGGCCTAGGACCACCCTGCAGCTGTCCTGCTGGTCTGGCCCTGCTGTGAACCCCAGCACCCGTGGGTGAAGTGGGTGGCTTTCCTGTGGGGCTCTTGGTGGCGACACAGCGTGTCCCCCTTTCCCTCCTCCTCCTCCTCCTGCTGCTCCTCTGCGTTGCCACAGCGACAGACCGAGACCCCGGCCCCGTAAGTGCCTTTTTTCTTCTCTCGCACCATTCTGTGGTGGCACCGGCTGTGGTCAGGACACAGGGCTGGGCTGGGGCCCTCCGTGCTCCTGGAGTCAGCCCTGCCTTGGTGCTGCCTGTCCCAGGAGCTGGGCAGAGCATCCCCAGCCCCTGACACTGCGTCCCCTCACCCCAGAGCTCCCTGGCTCTGTCAAACGGGGAGCGTGCACGAGCCATCGCCGAGTACCTGACCAGCAGCAAGAAGAGGAAGGTGGAGGAGAAGGACTTTGTTACAGACTATGTGAGCCCAGGGCTGGGGGGCTTGGGGTGACCCCATCCTCTCCTTTGGGGCGATGAGTGGAGCTGCCTGTGCCTCTGGCACAGCTCCAGGCAGGAGTGAGGGTGGCTGCAGCCCCTCTGGCTCCAACTGTGCTCCACATTTCAGGGCAGCGATGCAGACAAAAGTGAAGACAACTTGGTGGTGGATGAGGTCAGTGTGCTGGGGCACTGGGAGGGGTCTGGGGTCAGTGTGAGAGGTCTGTCCATCCCCGAGGGTGGGGCTAACAGGCTGCTCCAGGCAGCGGTGAGCATCACAGGGAGGTGCCAGTGGGAGTTGTGCTCCCTGACCCTTGCCAGCAGCAGCAATGAGCCCCAGGATCCAGGCTGGCAGCCTGGCCCTTGTTTGAGCCACCAGCTCCCCATAACCTGGGACATCCCAGCTCTTCTCCCTGCTGATTTCCCTCCCCCTCCCCAGGACCCCTCCTCCCCGCACAGCGTCCACTCCTACTCGTCCCGGGAGAACGGGGTGGAGAAGGTCCCGCTGGGCAGGAAGGAGGCCATGCCCCTCAGTCCGACCTCCATGGCCTCCTCCAGCAGCACGTCCCCGTCCCGGAGCAAGGATGCACCCACGGTATGTGTGACTCCCCTGGGGTCTGTGCTGGTGTCCTTGCAGCCCAGGCTTGGAGCAGCCAGAATGGGTCCCCCCACCTCCAAACCCACGGGGCAGAGTGCTGGAGGGGCAGGGAGAGGCTCCTGCTCCATCAGATCTCAGCTCGAATCCCCTCCCACAGACCCTTCAGCACTGTCTGGGCTGGGCTGTCATTGAGGGGGAGCTAACAGGGACCCCCCTGGCAGGGGCGTGGTGCAGTTGCCACCTCCCCATTCTGTTCCTGGCAGGTGGAGAAGGCAGGGACGCCCAGCCTGAAGTCCAGCACCCCCACCTCCCAGGGTGACACCCTCCCAGGCTCCAGCAGTGCCCAGCAGTTTCGCCCCGCCGCCGCCAAGGTCCCCGTGGACCCCCTGGGTGAGCTTGGCGCCGCTGGGGCCTGGGTGGGTCTCCAAGCTGTGTCTCCAGGGCCACATCCCTTCATTCTGCCTCTCCCCCACCAGCCCTGGGCCTGAGGAATCCGCTGGGAGTGCAGAGCCCCTACTCGGCCGCCTTTGGCTTGGCTCACCCTGCTGTCAACGGGGACGTGGCCGGGACCGGCGCCTACGCCAGCCTGCACCTCATGTCCCCGCAGCTCAATGGGGCTGCAGCTGCTGTGGGAGCCGGCGGCTACGGGCGCTCGCCCCTGGTGAGTGACCCCGTCCCCGTGGGGCCGTGGGGCCAGGGAGTGTGAGCTGCTCTCACCCACTGTCCCCTCCAGGTGGGCTACGACCCGCACCCACACATGCGAGTCCCAGGGCTGGTGGCCGGAATGCAAGTGGGGACATCGGGGAAGCCGTAAGTGGACGTGGGCTGGGCAAGGGGTGGGGTGGCTTGTGGGGCTAATTGGGCTGTGTGGGAAAACTGGGGGCAGCAGGGATGGGGAGCACAGGCTGAGGGGAAACCTGGGGTGTGATTGTTGTGTGCCCCGCTGGCATCACTGGGTGTATTCTGCTCATGGCTCTGACTGCAAACCGTGCTGCAGGGAGGGTGGGGGCAAGGGGCTGAGCCAGGTGCTGGGAGCATCTCCCACCCAAGGGCTCAACCAGGGCAGGGCAGGGCTGAGGGGGAGCTGCTCTCCAATCTAGAGTCCTGCACGGCTGTTTCATTGCTGGCAGTAACAAGGAGCTGGGTAATTAAACCCCTCAGTAGCCAGAGCACAACGGGCACCATCCACCTTGGCTTGAGTGTGGCTAATGGAGAGGTCACCTCCTGCCCTCGGGCATCACACAGGGGCTGCTCAGGCCTCTCTTCTGCTCCCTTCCAGTGCCTACTCCTTCCCTGGCCTCTGCTCCAAACCTGTGTCAGACCCGCTGGGACCTGTCCAGGCAGGATCCTGCTGTGGTTCTCACTCTCTGCTCCCTTGCAGTGCCTACTCCTTCCACGTCAGCGCCGACGGGCAGATGCAGCCGGTGCCTTTCCCCCCCGACGCCCTCATCGGCTCCGGCATCCCCCGGCACGCGCGGCAGCTGCACACCCTGACCCACGGCGAGGTGGTCTGTGCTGTCACCATCAGCAACTCCACGCGACACGTCTACACCGGGGGCAAGGGCTGTGTCAAGGTGTGGGACGTGGGGCAGCCGGGCACCAAGACGGCCGTGGCTCAGCTGGACTGCCTGGTGAGTATGATAAGAGGAAGAGCAGAGGAGGAGGAGCAGAAATGGCTGTGGGCTGGGGCTGGGGCGGGGAATGTGCCCCTGTTGCAGTGGAGGGGACAGAGGAGCCTTTCCTGCAGTGAGAGCAGGAGATGTGCCTGCTGCAAGCCCCTGTGTGCTCACTGTCTCCTCCTTGCCTTGCCCTGTTGCTGTCACCCCGTTCAGAACCGTGACAACTACATCCGTTCCTGCAAGCTGCTCCCCGACGGCCGCAGCCTGATCGTGGGGGGGGAGGCCAGCACCCTGTCCATCTGGGACCTGGCAGCCCCCACGCCCCGCATCAAGGCTGAGCTCACCTCCTCTGCCCCCGCCTGCTACGCCCTGGCCATCAGCCCTGATGCCAAAGTCTGCTTCTCCTGCTGCAGCGATGGCAACATCGTGGTGTGGGACCTGCAGAACCAGACACTGGTGAGGTGAGTCTGGGGCAGGGGGGAGCATGGGCAGGACTGCTGGGGATTCCTTGGGCCAGGGACCACTCAGTCCCTGCCCCTCCCTGTGTCTAACCCTGGCCTTGCAGCTCCTCACTGCTGGGTCCTGCCCTGCCCACACTCTGCTGCAGGTGCTGGCTGCCCTGACAGCTGTGCCCTCGCCCTCTCCATCCCCCTCTTTCCCAGGCAGTTTCAAGGCCACACAGACGGTGCCAGCTGCATTGATATCTCCAACGATGGCACCAAGCTGTGGACAGGGGGGCTGGACAACACCGTGCGCTGCTGGGACCTGCGGGAGGGGCGGCAGCTGCAGCAGCACGACTTCAGCTCCCAGGTAGGGCTGGAGCCCTCTGGCAGCACCGTGGGGCCAGGTGGGACGTGCTGGGCCCACAGTGTGAGCCTGTCTGTCCCCTCAGATCTTCTCCCTAGGCTACTGCCCCATGGGGGAGTGGCTGGCAGTGGGGATGGAGAGCAGCAACGTGGAGATCCTGCACGTCACCAAACCCGACAAGTATCAGCTGCACCTCCACGAGAGCTGTGTCCTGTCTCTCAAATTCGCCTCCTGTGGTAGGCACTCCTCTCCTGACCCCCCTTGCTCTGGAGCCTCATGGATGCCACCTCTACTTCTGTCCATGTGTCACAGGGCTCATTGCACTGGGGGCAAGCATTTGTTCTGGTAGCCAGCCCTGTCCCTGTGGATGACAGCCAGAGAAGGGGTATCCATCCCTCTTGGAGCAGTGCTGGCTGCTGGAGCCAACCTCCTCTTTGTGTTTGCCTTGGCTCGTGGTTGGCAGAGATGTGGCTGCTTCTCTGTGTGTTTCACAGCCTGGCCAGGATGTGCTGCTGGGATCCAGCTGCTGGGTTTGGTTTGGTGACATGAGGCTGCTTTGTCCCTCCACAGGGAAGTGGTTCGTGAGCACAGGGAAGGACAACCTGCTCAACGCCTGGCGGACGCCCTACGGAGCCAGCATCTTCCAGGTGAGCAGCCAGCAGGGCTGGGGGTTCCTGCCAGGAGCTGCTCTGTACAACCCAGCTCTAATTATGTGTCGGCAATAACGAGCTCCATAACCTCATCCCTGCAAGCCTCCCCAAGGACTGGGGATTGGGACTTTGCTCTGGGGCTGGTTCTTGTGCTTACCCCCTGTTCTCTGCAGTCCAAGGAAACCTCCTCCGTCCTCAGCTGCGACATCTCCACGGACGACCAGTTCATCGTGACCGGCTCAGGGGACAAGAAAGCAACAGTTTATGAGATCATTTACTGAGCCCCAGAGGTGCCAACTGCAGGACAGGCAGGTGTCCACGTGGATGGACAGGTGGACTCTACCTGCCCTGCTGCTGACTTCCCAAAGAACGTGCAGCCAGTGGCTGTGGCATCCCAGCTGGAGGAGAGCGGAGAGGGGTGGAGGTGGCCCTGGGACCGTGGCCAGACATCGTGCAGGCTGCTGCTCGGGGTGGATTTCCTGGGGACTTTCTCCTTGTTTTGTTCTTTGTGGGTTTCTTTCTAAATCTAGACTACGGGAGTTGGAGATTGTGGGGGGAGGTCTGGCATTGTTAGGGGTTTTGTTTGGGTGCTTTTTTTATTTTTGTTTTTAACTTTTTGTTGTGGGGTTTTTATTTGTTTAAGGCTCTGGGCCTGCCAGGGTAGATGGGCTCTGGCCTCACTTCCCTGTGTGCCTCCCAGAGTGTATTTAATAATAAAAACAAACCAAAAAAAAGGCAGCTGTGCCTTGTCCTGGACAGTAGCCTCGATGCTCTGTGGGAGTGGGATGGAGCCAGGTGAGGAGGAGCAAGACCATGGCAGGAGCTTTGTCCCCTTTGGTCACACCTTGCTGCTCCTTTCCTGTGCTGAGGTGGCTCTGAGGGCAGCTCCTCTGCGGGCAGAGCCCATCCCCGGCCCCGGCTGAGGCGGGCAGCAGGGGGCAGGACCGGCGGTGCGGGCACGGAGCGGAGCGCGGCCGCGGCTCTGCGGTGCCGCCGGTGGAGAGGCCGGCGCTGGAGGAAGTGGTTTCTGAAGGAAATGAGATGCGAGCACTCAGCGCTTGCCTTATCGGTCTGGCCGCCTGCCAGCACTGCCGTGGGCAAGCAGGGCTGCTCCCAAGGGCCCTGGGGCTGGCAGGGGCTGCGGTGTGGCAGCTGCCCTGGGCTCCTGCCTCCAGCCACAGCTCACCACAGGCACCACAGAGCGGTGCTGGAGCTGGGGCTGCCATGGCAGGCGAGCAGCCACACCTCTGCCACGCTGGGAGTGTTCTCCCCTGTGCTGCTGGCCAAAAGCAGCCCCTCAGGACACCCTTCAGAGTCCAGCCCTTGGCACAGCTGGCTGCATTGGCTGGCAAAGGCCCCTGCCCAGAACCAGCCCAGCCCTTCTTTTGTTCCTTTTTATTAGTAAGGGATTGAAAACATAGTTAAATACATTTCTTTACTGATAATTTACAGCTGTTTCTGCAGCAGAAAAGGGGTGCCATTAAATCAGTAGCAGTAATTCAGGAGACACACGCTCTCAGGCTTGGTCCAGCTCCCTGTGCAGCCGGCCTGAGGGACAGACAGAGCCCAGGATGTCCAGCCCAGCCCCAGGGGAGGCCAGGCTAGACCCAGCTCTCACCTCCAGCCTTGTGTAGGGAATGGGGCTGGGGCCTTGGTTTGGTATCTGAAAGCAGTGGAGGAGGAGGCAAAGTAGAGCTGCAGGAGGGCAGGTCCAGCACTGGAGGCCTCTGTGAGCTGTGGTGGCTTTGGACAAGGTGTGTCCCCTGTCCTGATGGTGCAGGGATGGGGACAGGAGTCAGTAAACCACCTCGTACACTGTGGCCTTCTTGTCACCAGAGCCCGTGACGATGAATTTGTCATTGACAGAGATGTCACAGCTCAGGACTGACGAGGACTCTTTAGACTGTGAGTGAGAGGGAAGGAGGTGAGGGCAGGGCTGGTGCCTGGAGCCACCATCACCCCCTGCACAAATGCCTCAGCCCACCTGGAAGATGCTGGCTCCGTAGGGCGCCCGCCAGGCGTTGAGCAGGTTGTCCTTCCCCGTGCTCACAAACCACTTCCCTGGGACAGGAGACAAAGGGGATATCAACATCTGAGACTCCATTCAGGGGAGGTGAGCATGGAGGAGTAAACCAAAGGGATAAATCTGAGGCTATCCACAGCCCAGGCAGAAAAAACAGCTCTTGCCTACCGCAGGAGGCGAATTTGAGAGACAGGACACAGCTCTCGTGGAGGTGCAGCTGATACTTGTCGGGTTTGGTGACGTGCAGGATCTCCACGTTGCTGCTCTCCATCCCCACTGCCAGCCACTCCCCCATGGGGCAGTAGCCCAGGGAGAAGATCTGAGGGGACAGACAGGCTCACACCGTGGGCCCATCACGTCCCACCTGGCCCCACGGTGCTGCCAGAGGGCTCCAGCCCTACCTGGGAGCTGAAGTCGTGCTGCTGCAGCTGCCGCCCCTCCCGCAGGTCCCAGCAGCGCACGGTGTTGTCCAGCCCCCCTGTCCACAGCTTGGTGCCATAGTTAGAGATATCAATGCAGCTGGCACCGTCTGTGTGGCCTTGAAACTGCCTGGGAAAGAGGGGGATGGAGAGGGCAAGGGCACAGCTGTCAGGGCAGCTCCCCAAGAGCCAGCACCTCCCCTGTGCCTGCCCTACAGCCCCTGGCCCAGGCTCACCTCACCATGGTCTGGTTCTGCAGGTCCCACACCACGATGTTGCCGTCGCTGCAGCAGGAGAAGCAGACTTTGGCATCAGGGCTGATGGCCAGGGCGTAGCAGGCGGGGGCAGAGGAGGTGAGCTCAGCCTTGATGCGGGGCGTGGGGGCTGCCAGGTCCCAGATGGACAGGGTGCTGGCCTCCCCCCCCACGATCAGGCTGCGGCCGTCGGGGAGCAGCTTGCAGGAACGGATGTAGTTGTCACGGTTCTGAACGGGGTGACAGCAACAGGGCAAGGCAAGGAGGAGACAGTGAGCACACAGGGGCTTGCAGCAGGCACATCTCCTGCTCTCACTGCAGGAAAGGCTCCTCTGTCCCCTCCACTGCAACAGGGGCACATTCCCCGCCCCAGCCCCAGCCCACAGCCATTTCTGCTCCTCCTCCTCCTCCTCTATCTCACCAGGCAGTCCAGCTGAGCCACGGCCGTCTTGGTGCCCGGCTGCCCCACGTCCCACACCTTGACACAGCCCTTGCCCCCGGTGTAGACGTGTCGCGTGGAGTTGCTGATGGTGACAGCACAGACCACCTCGCCGTGGGTCAGGGTGTGCAGCTGCCGCGCGTGCCGGGGGATGCCGGAGCCGATGAGGGCGTCGGGGGGGAAAGGCACCGGCTGCATCTGCCCGTCGGCGCTGACGTGGAAGGAGTAGGCACTGCAAGGGAGCAGAGAGTGAGAACCACAGCAGGATCCTGCCTGGACAGGTCCCTGCGGGTCTGACACAGGTTTGGAGCAGAGGCCAGGGAAGGAGTAGGCACTGGAAGGGAGCAGAAGAGAGGCCTGAGCAGCCCCTGTGTGATGCCCGAGGGCAGGAGGTGACCTCTCCATTAGCCACACTCAAGCCAAGGTGGATGGTGCCCGTTGTGCTCTGGCTAATGAGGGGTTTAATTACCCAGCTCCTTGTTACTGCCAGCAATGAAACGGCCGTGCAGGACTCTGGATTGGAGAGCAGCTCCCCCTCAGCCCTGCCCTGCCCTGTTCGAACCCTTGGGAGGGAGATGCTCCCAGCACCTGTCTCAGCCCCTTGCCCTCACCCTCCCTGCAGCCCCGGTGTGTGCAGCCACTTACGGCTTCCCTCCAGGGATGGTGGAGAGTGAAGAGGACAGGGTGGAAGCCCTCAGGTGAGGGTGTGACTCAAACGCCACCTGCACAAAGCAAAGGGCACATGAGGAGCAGAGCAGAGGACAACAAAGCTGGGCTCAGGCCTTTCCCTGCACACCCTGGGACCAGGCTAACCTGGCTCTGTGCAAGCTCCCTGCTTGCTGTGTCCTCACATGCACTGACAAAGGCCAAAATGGGTTCCCACAGACACAGTTACACACCAGTGGAACCAGTAGAGGCTTCTGAGTTCTCTGAAACCTCCAGCAGCCTCACAACCCAGCCACCTCTGGAAGGGAACCCTTCCTACAGCCACCCCCCAGCTCAAGCCCAGGGGACAGGAGCAGAGCCAGCACACCCAGCCCCTCCCTCGGTGACTTACCATGGGGGAGCGGCCGTAGAGCACCGCGCTGCTGACCTGGGGTGAGAGGTGGATGCCCATGTAGAGGCTGGGGGCTGGCAGCTCCCCGCTGAGGGCGGCGTGGGGCACCATGCCCAGGGAGGACGTGTAGGGGCTGGAGGAGCTCAGGGGGCTGCGGAGAGCTGCACGAGGAGAGACCTGGGTCTTGGCCCACGGGCGCGAGCGAGCGTCACCCGGGGCAGGGGGGCACCTGGTGGCTGCACAGCCACCCCCTCCACCCCTGAAGCACCCAGCTCCATGCAGCCCCACAGAAATGACAACTCAGAGAAAAATCAGATAAAACCCCTGCCCTACCCTGACCAGGACCTGGGCAGGTCCGAGCCCACCAGGCAGTCAGGTATGTGGCAGTGGCAGAGGTGCTGCTGTTGGCCGTGGTCCATAGGTCTGATTTGGTGGAGCAGAAGGGCCCTGCCAGCTCTGCTGGTGGCAGGCAGGGTCCTGCCTCCCTCCATCCCAGCCCCACGGCGCTGTCACAGCAGAGCAGACCCTGGTGCTGTCCCTGGACACTCACTGACGCTGTCGGTGCCGGGGGCCTTGGCCGGGGGTGGCCGGACTGGGATGGCCGAGCTGGGCCCGGGGCCAGGCGTGAGGGAGTCACGGGGTGGTGAGGAAGAGGAGGGCTTGGAGGTGGGAACGCTGGCCACAGAGTCGGTCTGTGCAGCAGAGGAAAGAAGAGCAGCTTCAGCAGTGGGAGCAGAGCCCGGGCCAGCCCTCCCCAGCACCATGGCTGGGCCAGCAGCCTCCACACCCTGCAGGGTGGAAGGAGCTCCTGGATGGAGCTGGACAGGGACTGCCCATCCAGGGCCTGATCCCCTCTGCCCCTCACACATCCCCACTCTCCCCACAGGTGCAAATGCCCCATGCAAGCTCCAGGTCACCCCAAACTGCCCCAACCCTGCAGTGCCCACCAGCATGAGAACTCAAGGACACATCTGCTGCTCCCTCAAGCAAAACTCTTCCTGCACTGGGGGGGCACCCCCATCCCCAGCCTGGGACCACGAGGATGCCTGGCATGAACTGGCCTCTCCAATCCTCACAGCTATTTCATTCCTTGCTTTTTTTTTTTTTTTTTTTTTTTTTTTCCTTGCCTCTCCTATTTCTTCTGCTTTTTCTGTCTGGGGATTTTGTCGACACCAGCAAAGGAGAAAAAAAAAAAATTAATAACAGAGAAAAGCTACGTGCTGTGCTGGCAGATTGCTCAGGGCGCTTTGTCTGCTCTAATCCGATTGTGCCGGGGAGCTGCTGCTCGCTGCTGCCCGCAGCCCCCAGCTGGCTCCTGACCCCAGATGGGGGGACGTATCACTTGGTCCCTGCGGTGGCTGGGAGGCCAAGGAGTGGCAGAAACATCCCTCCCCCTCCTTCCCACATGCTGATGTTTCAATCTGAGCACTGGACTGGTGCTTGGCAAGGAAGAAGGAGGAGAAAAAAAAAACCAACCCAGAAGGAGGAAAAAAAAAAAAAAAAAGGAAAAATCAATTGCTACGAGCAGCTCTGGGGAATCCTGCAGGCAGGAGGGTGGAGAACACTGCAGAGCCTGTCCTCTGCCCAGCAGCACTTACCCTACCCAGAGGACATGAACCTCTGCCCCAGGGTGGGGGGTGGCAGTGGGGACAAACCACCGGCATTTCTGTGCCCCTTTTGCACTGCAGCAGACTGGCCACAGAGGGAAATCCAGGGCCGTGCTGCCAGCCCCACATCCCAGCCCCAGCCCGGGCGCTCCTTACCGGGTTCTGCTCCTTGGGCTGCAGGGGCGTGGTGCTCCCGCTGGAGCCGAGGGACGCGGGGCTCTCGGGCAGCTCCCGGCGCGATGGAGCCGGGCGGCGGCTGGGAGAGCGGCCGGGGCTGCCGGGCTCCGAGGGCGGGTCCTGGGGGGAGAACAGCTCTGTGGGAAGCAGGAACACCTCTGTGCATGACAGGGACCCCGGGGAGCCACCCAGGGCCACCATCAGTCCCCTCGGTCTGAATGAGGAGCATCCGCTCAGAGACCTCCGTTCTGCTTCCCTGGATGAGAAACGGCCTCGATTTTTCTCTCTGAACAAAATGAGAGGTGACAGCAGGTTCAGAGGACACTGGTGGCCACGGATGCCTTCACAAGGAGGGAATGGGGATCAGCGCACATGATGAGATGAGACAGGGCTGCCATTTCAGAGGCAAAGCCACCCCTCAGCTCTTGCACTTCAACCAGCTCTGTGACTTTTTATCACCACAATGAATAGCTTTCATAAGTGTCATTTTCTGCAGAAATTCCTGCTGATCTTCCTTTCAGGGCTTGTATTTTCTTAGGAAGTGGCACAAGTGAAAAAGACCTCATGTCTTTCTCTCCCCTCTGCCTTCTAGGAAAGGAACAAGTATGTCCCCAAAAACATCTTCTCTACCAAGAATAGTGGTGGCTGGGATCAAGTCCTGTCATGTGTGCCTCAGTCAGGAAAGGTTAAAATACCAGAAGAATGTGGCAGTTCCATTGCAAAAGACTGGAATTCAGTGAATGCCCTGCACTGAGGTGTGTTAAAGTTGAGGCTGCTGGAGGGCCAGGCAGGGCAGGACGTGGGCTCCAGGCCTGGGGCTGGCAGGGCAGGGGTGTGCCCTGAGGCTCCTGCCACCTCCAGCCACAGGAGCTGCCAGCAGCAATCCCAGCTCCATGGAGCTCTCATCCCAGCTTATCAGCCTCCCCATATGGGATGCTGCAGCAGAGGGGCTGAAAGGGGATTGTGAAACAGAGCCAAGCCTGTGGCTGGCAAAGCTGAGCCCTGGCTGGCACAGCCTTCCCAGAGCAGTGGGAGTGGAATCAGTCTTGGCTGGCACAACGCACTGGAGCAGAGCTGGCACGTGTCCTGGCTGGCCACTGCTGCCCAGCAGCAACGAGCTGGAGCCTAAAGAACCCCAGAGCTGGGGAACCAGAGTCCTAAACTTAACAACTGCAGCTTGAGCAGGATGCCTTGCCAGGCTGCAAGGGCTTACCTCATCCACCACCAGGTTGTAGTCACTCTTGTCCCCATCGCTGTCCTGCAAGGAGGGAGAAACCCAGGAGGGCTCAGTCAGGACAGGGAGACCCTGGACCAGGCTCTTTGTTCTGCCCCAGCACCCCAGGCAGCAGAAGGACCCATTTTCTCCTCTACATCACTCCATGGACCAAAACCAACCTTGTCCTGCTGGCAACGACCCAGACCTCGGGCTGAGGGGCCTCCCTGGGGCTCATTTGCTTTGTTCTTGCTCACAGAACACCAGCCCTGTGCAGCAGGGCTCCGCAGCCACCTCCCCAGCCCAGTCCCCTCAGCCACAGCCCTTGGTGCACTCACAGAATGCCCAGGCAGCTCCTTCTCCTCCCGCTTCCTCTTCAGCCCCGTCCGCTCCTCGTCCTGCAGGCTCTCGGGAGGGGAAGAAGAAACGCTCTGAGGCAGAGAGGGAGAGGAAGGTGTGTGAGCCACTGTGGGGGCAGACAGCCACCCCTCACCTCTCAGAGGGGCCAGGCCCTGCTCCATGACCACCTCCATCCTGGCAAAGCATCTCCCTGGCTGATGGGAAGGACCCCAAACCCCCAAAGCCACGCGAGGAACATCCCCAGCACTACCAGAGAGAAATCCACCCCTGCAGAGACAACGAGCCAGGGACGAGCAGAAAATCTCCCCACTGCAGCTGTGTTTACTTCACCTCAACCCTGCCATGAGGGTTGGGAAGCAGAATGGGGCCAGGCAAGAAGAGCACCCCTCTCAGATGCTGCTGGCAGTGCAGGGGTGTCACACATCCCCTGGCACCCCCACACTGGTGATAAAGCAGCCAGAAAGTGATGGAGATGCCTCAGCCCAGGGCTCCCTGCAGCTGATTGCTCCCAGCAGTGTGAGATCAACAGTTCTGAGCCAGGAGCAGGGAGCAGAAAGGGCCATCCCTGTCCCCCAGGCCATCAGGGCAGTCATGGGATCACAGACACCTCCTCTCCCACCTCAAAAGCCCAAGATCGATGCCTACAGCTCCCCAGTGGAGATCATTAACCCTTCCTTCCCCTGCTTGCACCCTGCATTCTGCACAGCTACAGTGGAGCCTGGAAGGAGTCACAGCTCTGGGACTGGGGGGATCCTAAAAGGGAGGGGGCAGCCAAGGACTGCAGAGGGGCTGACAGCTCTGAGACCTGTTCAGAACGATTCCTAAACTGGAAACTCCTTGAAAAGGACAGAGCTGGTTATTTTGGGAGCAGCCCTTGATCTTTAGCTCCTTGCATCAGCAAAGACTGAATTGAGGTGGCCCAGAACCTTCAGTTACAAAACCCTGATGCAAACCCAGCCCACCAAAGCTCACCCAGCAGCCCCATCCCTTCCCAGGAGCCAGTGGCCAGCTTGGAGCACACTGGAGATGCCATCAGGGCCAGCTGAGGCCACTTGCCTGTCACAACTTACCCGGCTTGGGGTGTGTTCTGGAACCAGGCAGCAGCAGGGAGAGCATCCCAGGGCCATGGCAGAGCAGAGGGGAGGACAGGAAGAGTTGTTAATGCCAAGCCTGTGCCCCACATACCCAGGCAGGAAGGAGAGAGGGGCACAGGAGGGCAGTGCAGGAAACAGCAGGACACAGGTTTAAAAAACAAACAAATGAAAAAATCACACCTGATTTCCCGCTTTGCCCACCTGAAGTGTGGCTTCTGTGCTGTCTAATGGGAGGTCAGCATTTTGGTGTTCCTTGGGGAAGCAGGGGAATCTCTACCCACCCACCTCCTTCCAAAAAATTATCCCAGCTTTGGAATCTCTTCCCTAGACATAACCACAAGCCCAAAGTCACCAGGAGGGGACGAGCTGGCCGGCCAGCTGAGATCCCCTGAATCACACCCCTCCTATTTCCTTAGGAAGCCATGCCTAAAAGTTGGAAACTCTCTGAGGCTTTTGTACATGCACAGCAAAGCAGCTCCACTTCCCTGAGCCCAGGGAAGAAGTGCCAGGCATTTACTGCAAATCCAAGCACAGGGTTGTGGGCTGGACTTCAGCAACCTTCCCTGGCTGATTTTTGCTCCTAAAGATCCACCAGCATTTGGAGAGAACAAGTCCAGGTCCCTGCTGGCAAAAAGAGGCAGGCAGGGATGGGAAGCTGAGGGATTCTTGTAGGCACTGCTCCAAGGCCGTGGTCTGGAGTGGGACCAGACGCCAGCCACCAGCCCTGCACCCCTGGCTCAGCTTGACTCACACCAGCTCTGGGTAACTATGGCAGAACATCGAGGATTAACCCCAGACAGATGGAGCATTTCACCTTTTTTTTTTTTTTTTTTTTTTTTTTTTTTTTTTTTTTTTAAATAAGGAATGGCCTTCACCACAGCCAGACAGCCAGGCTGAGAGAAGTCCTGGCTGGAGGCACGGGCTGCCTGGGCTCTGAGGGTTAAGCAGGCTCAGCACAGCACAGCCTGCTTTTATTCTCTCCCTGGACTTTGTTTTCCCCCTTTGTGGAAGCCATCCTTAAAGAAACACGGGCAGGGTTTGAACTGCAGACAGCTGTGTGCAGGGGGGCAGAGCTGCCACCGACAGACTCCTGCTGCTCTTTTCACCACCTTGAAACCTTACAGGCCAAACCAGACCATGGGAACCTGCAGCAAACCCCACCCAGTGCCTGGATCTGCTGCTGCTCTTGGGTCCTGAACCGAGTGCATTTCAGTCAGCACCTTCCTCAGGGGAGGCTGCAGGGTAAGAAACATCACTCCTGCTAAATCTGGCTGCCTGTTCCTAGCCCACAGAGCTGCCCAGAGCCTCTCTCCTTGTCCCAGCCTCCTCTCAGCACAACCTGAGCTCGGAAAAGCTCTGACCTGAGCTCAGAGCAGCCTCTCCTTTGTGCAGCCCTTCAGCAGCAACAGGCCACGAGCAAAGCTGGGCAGCATCACTAATTTGGCCCAGGCCTGCCAGTAGCATTCAGAGCACTGATTTAACGATGATTAAATATTGATGATGTTTGTAAGGCACTCGGTGATCCTGACAGGAGGAGGCACCCATATGGACTAGGAATTAGTGTAATTTACACTGCACAACACAGGCAATGAGGCTCTGCTTTCTAAATTCCTTGCCCCAGGCCTGTGGCTGTCACAGTTTCTACCAAGGGTTTGCAACAGTATTTTCCCTAAAAGTCTCATCTTTAAGTATCAGATCTTTACTTGGTGCAAACTGTGGTGTAAAATAGAGAGGATTTCTTTGTAGTGGGGACCTCCCAGCTGCCTCATGGATGGGGGGGGACTTCATGCACTGGGAACACCCAGGGGAGCAGGGAGACCTCTGTGTGTGCACAAACACTCGCCCAGAGCCAGGGCTGCACACACAGCATCACTGCAGAGCAGCAGTTCCCTGGTCAGAACCAGAGCCAGCCTCCCGGGGCTGCAGGCATTTCACCAGCTGCATTTCCCATCCCCGGGGATGCAGCAGCCAGGAGCCTCAGGAAAGAGGCAGAGCAGGCAGCAGGATCCTTGCATACACTGCCCAGCACTGACTCAGCCGGCCTTTAAAGGGTTAATCCAGCTGTTCTTCCCCTTACCTCTGTTCTCCCCATCCTGGGCCACTCTGTCCTCCTTGGTGGCCAGCTGAGCCTGTGCCATCAGTGCCCCCGAGAGGGCCAGGAGCCCCGAGGTGCCGCTGGCCCCGCTCAGGCTAGAGGGCTGCATGCTGGAGGGGTGGGGTGTCAGCGGGAGGGGGGATGCGTGGTGGGAGAGGTGCTGAAGCTGCTGCTGCTGAAAGAGAAAGAGCAAATGGTCCTGGATGTGGAGGAGGCAGCCGCAGCCATGCCCGGGCCCTCCCCTCGCCGCGGGCTGCGATGCGAAGCGCGATGGGATGAGACAGGGACGAGGAGGGGGCGGTGGAGCTGCACAGGCTGGGTCACACCCCTGCCCCTTCCCCCCGCGGGCTGTCCGGGGCTCTGAGGGTTCAGCAGGCTCAGCACAGCCTTTTATTCTCTCTCTGGACTTTGTTTTTCTCCTGTGCCAACCTCGAGTCCCTCCCTGCTGCAGACACAACCCAAGCCATGGTTCTGCCCTACCCTGCTCAGGGGAAATCCCAGAGGGCATCCAAAGCCTTCAGGACATCGTGGCAAATCCCCTCACTACAATGGGTGAATCAAAATAGTAAAACCCCATCAAAATAGTCACTATCAAAATAGTGACTGCCCCCATCACTGCAGGGCCTGAACCCCCAGGCAGGGAAGAGTCTTTGCCAGGCAGTGCCACTCACCCCGACGATGCTGTTGAGCTCCCCCATCGTCACCTGCTTGGCCCGTTCCACTGCCTGCAGGACCTGCTGCTGGTGCTGGGGAGGAAGAGCACGGGGATGGTCACACCGTGCTCCTGGAGGGAGCACTCAGCTCCACCCAGCCCTGCACAGCCCCTTGTCCCACCCCTCAGCCCAGCCATGGAGGTTTTCTCGCCCAAAACCTCCCGTTGTTCAGGCTGGACTTTGATTCACCCCTTCCCAAGAAGCCAGAGCAATCTGATTGCACACCCCCTGCCTCCTCCTTACCTCCTGCGTCAGGAAGGGAATAATCTGGGCACAAATGGCACTCAGTCTCTTGACAATCTCTGCCTGAAAGAGGAAGCAGGTATTAGCAGAGATTGAGGGCTCTGAGCCCCATCCTGTCCCCCTCCAGCAGCCAAGCATCCTGCACAGGCTCAGCCTTGGCGGAGGAGTTAAACTCTCCCCACCCACGCCCTCTCGGCGGAAATTCTCCCGCTGCCGCCGCATCCCTGCTGGGATTTCCCGAGCTGCTGCCAAGGGAGGGCTCTGCCCAGGGCTGCTGGACCCCCTTAGGCTGCCAGGCACATGGGAGGGAACCCACGCCTAAATCCCTGCGTGGCCCCAGGCCAAGGCAAGCTCCAAGCTGTCAGTCCTTTCGCAGCCCAGCTGGCTTTGCTCAGCCCAAACCCATCCTGGCTTTGCGGGCTGCCGTGGCCAGCAGGCAGGGACGGAGGGGAGCCGAGCCACAGGCGCTGGCAGTGGGCTCTCCCTGTTCCTTCCCTTCCCAAATATCCAACTCAAAGCCAGGGCAGACCAAGCAGGATGGAGAACTGCACAGATTCAGCCCTTTTGGCATCACACCAGTGAATCCTGCAAGGCTCTGTTGGTTGTACCTGCCCTGACCCGGAGCAGGGACTCCTCTCCCATCCCCATCAAGCTCTGGGGCAGCTCCCCCTGCTCCTTCAGAGGCACAAAGCACCCCCAGACCTGCCGCTGCCCACAAGGGAATGCAGAAAACCCGGTGCATCCTCTGAGGAGAGGCTCTGTGGTTGCAGACAAACCCACAGCCGGGCTGCGTTCCCACCAGGGCAAGCGGCGCTTCCGAGGAAAGGAGCTGTGACTTCCAGCTCAGCCTCTCAGTGAAAAAACCCCACATCTCCTGGGGAAAACTGGATTCCCCCCCTGCTGTAAATCCACCCTGCCACTGGCTGCTCTGAAGGGTTTTATCAGCTCAGGTTTCTGACAATCCCCGCCGGTGTTGCAGAGGTCAAACCAGGCTGGGAGCCAAGGGAGAACAAAGGGAACATTTACCTGCTGTGCTCAGAGGCTGCAGTGCCCCACACCCACCAGCACCCTGTGCTCTCCTGCAGGTCCCAGCTGCTCTCCCAGCCACTGCCACCATGCCCACAGAGGCAGAGACCCCCTCCTCTGTCCCTCTCCAGCCCTTTTCTCCCACTTCTCAACCACTTGGCCATCACCTCGTGGGCAGAGTCCCCGGCCCCACTTGGCTTGGGCCACCCCTGGCTCCCAGTCCCACTGGATCTTGGAGCGTGTAAGGGTGGCAGGAATGTGCTCGTGGTCTTCACCAGCTCCCTGCTAACAAAAGGAGCAAACTCGGAGGGGCTGAGCCAGCTGGAGGGATATGGCAGTTGACTTGCCACTTTGTCAGGCATTGGTCCAAACTAATTTCCCTGGCAGAGAGCCCATGATGACTAGATTGATAAATCTGAAGAGGGAAAGCAAATTAACGCTGGAACAAAAGGGGAACCAGGGAAGGGTGAAAACACTCCTCTGGCTTTGGGAAAGGAAAAGGGGATTAAGAAAAAAAGAAAAGAAAGACAATCCATTTGCCTCTGGGCTCTAGCTCCTGCTGTTTCCTCCACATCCCTCGTTCAAGTGGGGCCCCAGGGAAGCACTGCAGGGAGGCACCAGGGCTCACAGCAGGGCTCTGAGCGGTTTGTCTTTGGGATGGGGAACTCAATAACACATCCTGACAACTGCTGGATCCCTCTGCAAGCCAGTCCCTGTGTCACATCCCCCACGCCATTAGAGCTACACGGGCTCAAGGGAGATCATTTCCCAACAAAAGCTCCAACCTCCCCTGCTGCTGGCCCGGCCCCCACTGCACTTACCTGCTTGTGCATTTCAATGTTCAGGCCGTAGGACATCTCGTAGTACTGAGAGGAAAACCACAACACAGCCTGCTTAGGAGCTGTCCAGAGCAACTGGCCCAGCACCAGCCTGGGGTTTGGCTGCCTCCAGCCCACGAGGAATGGCTGGGACACTGTGCCAGGAGCCTGGGACAAGGTAGGGAGCAGCCACAGGCTGTTAACACCTGCAATTTCTGCACTGGTTTAAGCCAGTCCTGCAGCCCCCCCCAGATCCTGTCCTGGCTCATCCCACCCCACTTGGAACCTGTTTTCACACCCTGGCACCGCTGCCCACCCACTCAGCCTGTGCAGAGCAGAGATGACAACAGGTTACACCCTTCAGCAGCCACCAGTGCCTCTGCCAGGGGTGCTGACCCCAATCCCTCACACCTGGGGAGAAAAGAGACCAGAGGACCTGCTTTCCTCCAGCAAAGCCTATTCCAAAGGTAATAATCCACCTCTGGAAATCCCTGAGCCTCCAGGACGTGCGGAGGGATCCCAGCTGATGGGTGAGAGGAACATGCCCTGCAATATCAACACCCCGGGCTCACAGATTCACCCCCGGGATGGGGCTTGCCCAAGTTCACATCTTTTTGCCTCTTGGATGGTGTCACTTGGGTTCCCCCTTTCCTCAGAGGGGCCAGTAAGGTCAGGTGCTGAAGGAGAAGGAATTGCTCTGCTGTCCCCATCATCTTTCCTTCCTCCCAGCAGCTCCCCTGCTCCTGGCAGGCTCTGCCTGGTGCCCAGGTCGGTCTGTCTTGGCACCTGTTAACCCCTCATTGGCAACTGTGGAGGGCTCCTTCCCCTTCCACCCAAACCACGAGCCTTGGAGCATCAGTTCTTAAATACCCACCCCTTGGGAGAGAGAGGGAAGAGTGGGGAGCTCTCTTAAAAAGCCAGTAGAAAAAGGTAAAAAACCCCAAAACAACCCCCACTCAAAAAAGAGACAAAACCTATGGCAGGATTCCCGGGCTCAAGCAGCACTGAGCACCGAGACAGCAGCAAAAGAGCCAGCGTTGCTAGAAATGGTGATTAACTCCTTCCTCCCTCACATCTCCCCAGCCCCAAGGTCAGCACCGGGCAGGGCAGTGGCTGAGAGGGGCCCCAGCACCCAGATCTGTCAGGCCAGCGGGGACAGCCCTTCAGGGGAGGCAGGGGGACATGGTAGGGACAGCTCACCATGACATAATGTCTCTGCATCTCTGTTTTCTCGCTCACCAGCTTCTCGCATTCCAGCTTCAGGCTGCAAAGGGGAGCCAGGGTTTCCATTCACGGACCTGCAGCTCCTGCCCCATCCCGCCCGTCCCCATCCCTGGGAACCTCAGCACAGCTCCTGCCTGCCCCTGAAGGGGCTGCAAGGGTGTCAGGCACCCTCCCTGAGGCACCTGCACCCCACGGCTGTGCTGTGCACACACCTGTGGCTCTGTCCTCTCCCTGCCCCTACACCCCGCTCAGCCAGAGGAAACGCGGCTGATCTTCCCCTTGGGACCCCCGCTCAAGACCTGGCTCCCCAGCTGATGGTTTCACGCTGCCCCTCAGCCCAAACCCCTCTCCCCTTCCTCCCCAGGCGCTCCCCTTCCCCAGGCGCCTTTTCTCCACCTCCTCCTTCCCCACTTTCCCCCCTGTTCGATCGCTCCAGCCTCCCTTATCCCATCACCGCTCTGCCCCAGGCGCTCCCTCCGCCCGCAGCCCAGCCCGACCCCCGGCCCCCATCACCCCACCTGTGGTACTGCGCCTGCAGGAACTGAAATTCCTCCTTGATGCGGTCGCAGATTTCCAGCACCGAGAACTTGAAGGGCTGCCCTGGCTGGAGCGGGGGCTGCGGAGAGACAGCCCGGCTGGAGGCTGCAGCTCAGCCCCCCCGGCCCGGCCCGGCCCCGCCGCCCCCGCGGCACTTACCGGGTGCCGTCCCTGCGGGAACATCCTGAGCTCCCGGGCTCCCGGCCCGGCCCCCCCGCTCCCGGGGCGCTGCCGCCCGCCCTTCCCGCGGGGGCTGCCCCCGCCAGGGCACGGGGCTGCCTCGGCTCGGCGGGGATCCGGGGTCTCGCCGAGCGGCTCCGCCGGGGCGCGGGCGGCGCTCCCGGGGTCTCCGCTGGCCCCCGGCGGGGCCGGGGCGGGGCTGGGGCGGCCCCGGTGCGGGGGAGCGGCCGCTCGGCCCCGCGCGCCCCGGCCGCCCGCGCCCGCTTAAGGAGGCGCGTTCCCGCGGGGCTCGGGACCACAGCAGCGCGGCACCGGAGCTCCCGCGCCGGCCCCGTGCCCGCGCCGGCCCCGCGTTCGCACGGCGATACCGGAGAACAAGGGGAGCCCGGGGAAGGCGCCGGCCCTGGAGCCGCCGCTTCTGTCCCGACCGGAGCCGCTCGGGAGGCGCCCGCCCGCACGGCTGCCCCGGCCCGGGGCTCACCGGGCGCTGCCCCCGCCACGCGCGGGTTCCCAGCGCGGTCCCACTCGCGTGCCCGGCTGGGAGATGCCCTCGACCCCGGGGCAGACTGGTCACCGGGGAGCAAGAACGGGCGCTGCCACCGCCCCCGACGATGCGGGCGGACGCGACATCGGCCCCGGCGGGGGTGGACATCACAAACGAGAGTAGCCGGACAGCGCCCGCCAGGCCAGGATCCCCAGGGGCAGCAGGCCCTGGTACACAGTCGGGCCTGGGCGCCGGGCGGGCCGGGGTCCCTCGGGACCAGCCCTCGGTGTGCCCGGGGCAGCCCCACTGAGAGGGGTCGGGCACGGTGGAGCTTCCCCATCCCGTCCCCTCCGCCCGCTCCACCTTAACCGGCCCCACAGCCCGCAGCGGCGGCGCTCGCACCGGCCATTGGCTGCCGCCGCGGGAGCGCCAGCCAATCGCTCTGCGCGGTTCCCACATGGGCTCGTGACGCCAGAGAGCGGAACGGCCAATTAGAAGTGAGCGGGCGGCCGGAGCCCCGAGGGAGGCGCCGCGGGGCACGCTGGGAGTTGTAGTCAGCCTTTGGCTACGCCCTCGCGGCTGTGGCGCCCGGGGCGGCTCCGTCCCGTCCCTGCTGCCGCCGCGGGCCCGGGGAGCGGCCCGGCCCGGGTCTGCCGCGGGGCTCGGGCCACTGCCGAGAGCGGGCGGGGCTCCCACCGCCGGCAGCCCGGGCAGGCAGACTGCGCGGCCCACCAGGCCTTGCGGCTGCCGCCAGCTGCCACTCAAAGTAACGTGGGGCGGTGGAGCGGCGGCGGCTGAGGCGGGAGGGCCGCGGGTCTCTGTGGGGCCGCTCCGGCCGGGGAGGGTCCCGGAGGGAAACCCACCCAGAGTCCCTTCCCGGTCCCCCGCGACCCCTCCAGCTCCGGCTGCTGTGAAGTCACCGCGCTCGGGGGTGGTAAAAGCGAGTGAGGAGCAACCTTTAAATATTGCAGGACCCAGCTGTACCTGGGCACTGCACAGGCAGGCACAAGGTTAAATATTTAATGCCTCACATTTCAGCCTAATATTTTATTCATTGTGTTATTTACGTGCTGCATGCTGGCAGCGGCCAGGGCAGGGACAAGGTGCTGGGCGCTGGAGGCTCTCCTGTTCTTGCCCCCATGCCATCATCCATCCCCTGGTGTCCCAGGACTGGGGGCTCACCCGGCCAGGCTGGCCCCCAGACCCGGTCAGTCCCAAAAAAGGAGCCAACCCAGCCCCAGCACTTGGCCCTTTACCTTTACCTGGCCACAGGTGTTCACTGGGCAGATCCACTAACTCAGGCAGCGATGGACGCCAGCTTCAAACCCTTCTGTGCAGGCACATAGATGTTCTCTGTGTGTACATCATATATCTGCATATTTTAATCCAAATGTGAAGTTTTAATTTTTTTTTTTTTTGTATGTGTGTGTGTGTTGCCTTATTGGGAGAGCTGAGGGGTTTTTTTTAAAGAAAATGTATTTTCAAAGGCTGGGAAAATTTCAGCTCGTGTTTCAAGGGAAGGATAGACTGAGGAGATGTTTTGCAGCATTTTCCAAAATTCCTTTCCGAAAATTGCCAGTTTTCCTTAGGCAGTTTCTGTGCTCCCCTGTCTCAGGAGAGTGACACAGGTAAACGTGGAGCAGGCAGCTCCCGAGTGATGGGAGTCACACGTGTCCTGATCAGCCTCCATCAGTGATTGACATGAGCCCTGGAGCAGCACAGCCTGTAACCCAGAGATTAATTTGTGTTTGGATGGGAGAAAACAACCGCAGTTAACCCTTGGCACGCCCAGCAGCGTGAGGAGATGGTCCTGCTGCTGCCCCGGGTGTGGGGACCGTGCTGGGCAGTAGCCACAGCCCAGACGTGGTTGTCACCACTGCAGGATGCTCAGCCACCCCCTGCAGCAGCCACACGCTCGTGCCTGGTGGTGGCAGCGCCTGGAAGAGCCCCAAAGGATGAGGACGTTTGAAATCCATGCTGGGATCAAGAGGCAAATGCTCTGAACAGCCCTTTGTTTATCAGCAGCAGAGAAATCAAACCAACCCAGGCTTTGGGACACCCAGGAGCTTCATTTGAAATTGGATCCCAGCAAAAGAGGCGGCTGCTGCTGCTGGAATTACCCCAGGGATTTTAGCTTTCAGCTCCCTCCCTGAATGCCAGCCTGGGACAGGGGAACACAGGCAGGAAGGGCAGCCCCAGCTCTGTCCTGCTCCGTGCCGTGGGTCTGGTTATTCCCACACAGCCTCCTGTGTCCAGCACATCTCCAGAGTGGATGGTCAAGGGCAGAGCCCCCCACGTTTTGCAGAGACACCGAGGGTGGCTGTGGCTCACCAAACCGTCCTATTTTCAGCTGCTCGCTTGCCTACTAGAATGAGGAGCCATGAACTCAGCAGAGAGTAGTTCCTGGCACCCTCAGACAGTGCGAATTTCCCAGGGCAGCTGGCACAAACAAGGACCTCATCCTGGCTGGAGTCAGTCCTGGAACGAGCGTGAGATGGGAGGGGGAACTGAAGAAAGGATCTGGCAGCAAACCAGCGAGATCTAAGCCAAAGCTGTACTGGAAATCAAGGTTCCCCTGTTCCCTGAGCTACACTTCCAGGACCAAACTGCAGCTCCCCAGCCCCTCACAGTGCTGGTGTCCACTCTCCAAAGCCACATATCCCCAGAGCCCTCGGGGACAGGTGTCCCCTCCAGGTGTCCCTGGTTCCAGGGACTGCAAAAGAGGAGTGGGAGCCCTCAGAGCAGCCCAGCAGCTGACAGACTCCGCTCTCTGCCTTCGATCCGTGTGTTGGCTCCTGTTTGCACTTACCAGCTCTGAGTGGTTTTTAATTATTGATGCCTCCTTTAGCTTTTATCTGGTGCTCGCTGCAGCCAGGAAGGGCTCGGCATTCCTGCATTAGCGGTGAGTTGGGAAGGAAGCCGTGCTCCACCGCCATCCCTGGCACGCAGGCTGTGCCATTGTTCCAGGCAGAGCTGTGCTGTAAAACGAGGAGGGTGGGAGCCAGAGGGGGATGTGGCAGAGGCGACTCTGCCTCCCGCAGGGAAGGAGAGCCTGGGGGTTCTGTCCTAGGGGATGGATCCGAAGGGGATGGACCCAAACAGGTGAAACCCAGTGAAAAACTGCCAGCTGCTCACTGCATGGAGGAGGAAGGAGGCTGGGGTTTGACCCTCCGATGACAGGCAGGTGGAAGGGAGATGTCAAACCCCTGGCAGCTGTGAGCAGGAATCCATGTCAAGCCTGGGTTAATGCTGTGCTGCTCGGTGGTCTGGGGCACTGCCAGATGGGGTCCTGGCCCTGCCCTCGGTGTCCACCACAGCCTCTGTGGGCAGCAGGGCAGTGGCTGTCACTGGATCTCTCTCTGCCCTCCCTTTATGAGTCAGGGCTCTGCTGAGTTTTCCCAAGGATCCCGAGGCAGCAGAGCTGGTTCTCAGGCCATCAGCCTGTATCCCTGTCCCACCTCGACCTCTGGAACATGAGGAGAAGGAACTGACTCCTCTGCCAGGAGCCAATTTCAAATCATCCCTGAGCAGCTTTGGGGGCCCCTTGTCAGCTCTGTCCTTGCATGGGCTGAGCTGTTCTGCAGGGCTCGAGAGGGGCTCCTGCCTTCTGAGAGGTTACAAGGCCTGTTTGGAAGGAGAGAAGCTGTTTCCTCAAGTCTGCAGCTACTGGGAGAGTCACGAGGGAGATTTTTTTAACCCTTTTCTTTGCTGTTGGTGTGGGTTAGATTTGCAGATTTTGTTATGAAGTTAAGATTTGAGCCCAAATCTGGGATGGTGCCCTATGAAATGATTCCCTTTGGGGAGTGGCAAACAGAGCCAGGCTGGAAGCATGGGGAACAAACTGCTCCTCAGGATGGGATATCGGGGTGTCCCCCCCGACCTGCAGAGAAATGCTTTGGGAATGGAACATCATGGGAAGCAGGAGCGGAGCACAAGGTTCAGCTCAGCGTCTGCTGGAAGGTGCAGGGGCTTTGGAGAGCCCAGAAGTTTTCACTTTGTACTTTAACAGAGGGTTGGTCTCTCGCAGGGAGCAAGGAGATCCCCACAGCCCAGTGCAGAGCAGCTCCCCAGCCCCAGTGGCCCCGTGGTTTGTCCAACCTCCTTGCCCACTGAACCGAGGCCGCTGATTAGCTCCAACAAGAGGCAGCTCTGTTCCTGAGAGCAGCCCTGAACAATTCTTCCTAAATCCTCCTCCCTTGCATATCCATCAGGAGCAACTTCCCCTTACCCCCGGGCTGAATCCGAGCCGGTGACCTCGAGGTGAAAGCCCTGGGGAAGCTCCCCGCGGGTTCTGGGGCACTGCCAGGGCAGGGATGGCTTCAGCAACTGCCCCTTGAGCAGCCTGGGCTGGCTTTTCACCCCAGGACCTGCTGGGTGTCAGCAGAAACCCCAGAGCAGCAGCAGGACCGCGGGGTGGGACCGGCAGCGTTCCAGCAGCTCCGGACTGGGAGCCCCCAGGCAGTGCCAGGGGTTGGATGGGTCTGCCCGGTGCTGCAGCCCCCCAAGAGCTCTGGGGTCAGGGCACAGAGCAGCTGGGCTCTCCCCACGGGCTCTGCACTCCGGATCTGCCCCGGGGAGCAGTGAGGGCTTGGTTTGGGGAGGGGACAGGGTGGAGACCCCCCTGCAGAGCCTAAATCAGAGTTCAGTGACCACCACCACAGCCATGCCCCTGCACAGACCCTGTCTCTTGCACGCCTGCACTGGGCACCCTGCCCCAGCCATGCCCAGCCCGGGTGAGGCTGAGCAGGCAGACAACAGGAGCATTGTCCAGCCCTGGTGCTGCCCACAGGCTCTGTGACCCACCAGCCCCTCCATACCTGGGTGCACCAGGGCTCCCCCAGCACAGCTTTCTTCCCAGAGGAAGGAAATTTTCCCACTCCAACTGGCCTAAGAGATACCGAGGGGAAGATGTTATCAGGGTGGAGCAGGCTCTGAAGCCAGAGGACAGCTCTAATTATCGAGAGCCAATTCCATTACAGCAATCTCAGCCCCAGGGCAACGCGGGCCGGATTTTCCAGAGGGGCCTGAGAGCCACAGAAGTAGCTTATCCTCTGTGCCCACAGGAAAAATGAATTATGCACACAGAGAACAGACCTGTGGCAGCCCGCAGGGACCTCCACATGTGTTACCAAACCAGCACAGAGCTGATAGACCTCGGGGGCACTTCGCTCCTTGCTTTTCTTCTGAAGAGTCCCCCGCTCCCTTTTCACCACCCACCACTTTCACCTTGAGCTCGTTTGTTCTGGCTTTGCCCGGGCATCCTCTTGGCCCTGGTTCCAGCAGATTTCAGCTGTGGCACAGCCCCCACCTCTGCAGGGGTGTCCCAGAGCCACAAAGGCCACAGGGACGGCCCCATTCCCCCAGCCCCTACGAGTGGGAGAGAAGCCAGAGGCAGAGGTGTGAATGTTAACCCTGCACCTCCTGGCTCCCAGAGAAACCTCCAGAGAGGGAGAGCAGCACATCCAACAAGAAAGGAATAATCTGGGACATGCTACCACCTGAAGGAAGGAGGGCTGCACTTTCAGACACCTCCCACAGCACAGGTGAACCAGGAAAACTCCCTGTTCTCCCCAGCTGATTCCCCCATCTGAAGGGACAGGAGACACAGGGAAGTATTTTAAAGTCATCCCAAAAGCAGCAAGAAAGCAGCAGCAAGTCACAGTTTTAACCAACCTTCTTATTTCTTTATTTGAAAGGCACAGCTTGTACGTCCTTGATACAGCATTTTCAGTTCCTCTTATTATAGGTCAAGTGATTAAACACAAAAAGCAAAACAAGATCTTTCTAAAGAACTATATACAAACACCAGATTATTATTTATTATTTTTTTTTCCATTTTTGTTTTTTAAGAAGACACGCTAGCGCACGGAGATAAGAACAGAGAAAGCTGCTGTATCCTCTACACAGGGCAGGGGCACGGGGAGGGGGAGGCCAGGGAAGGCTCTCGGTCTGCCTGCCCCCTCTGCCCAGCCACCCAGGCCCTCGGATGCTGTGCTGAGGGGGAGCAGGTGGCACAGGCTCCCCCTCCAGCCCAGGGTGAAGCCCCTGGCAGCCAGAGCTGGTTGAGAACAGGTACATGCAGAACAGCAAGGCGCCGGCCTGGTATTAGTGCAGGAGGGGCGTGGGGGACACGGGGCCAGGGCGATGCGACGAGACCAAGAGCGCCTGGGGAAGGGAGGAGATTGTTCTGGGCCAGGGATCCTAGCAGGGAGTTGTGCAGAACCGTTAGGATCAAGGGGCAATCTTTAAATACCGAGGGTGGAGCAGCAGGTGGAGGGAGGGGCCACGTGGCACCGAGGAGCTGGGACAGCCAAGGGGACAAAGTGGCCCCAGAGCGGCCCAAGCCAGACTCTGGCTCAGCTCAGGGAGGAGGGAACGGGGAAGGCAGGCTGGGCACAGGGAGAGCACGATTGGCCACACGGGTAAATGCTATGGCGCTTTGCATTGCTGTGCAGCAGCCGGGGACGGCGCTGGGGACACCCCCCAGGCCCTGCCACCCGCCCGTGGGGACAGGCCTGGCAAGCTGCCACCGAGCACAGGTCACCTGGGCCCTGCTGCACAGCAACCAGAGAGAGATACTGCATTTTGCACTAACCCGCCCCCTCCCTCCCCCAGACAGCCCCCTTCCCCCGGCCCCCCGGGCGCTCTAATCCGATTTTTCCCCGTCGTCATCTTGGTGGGCATCCCCATCGTGGCCGTTCTTGTCCTCCTTGGAGAGGTGAGCCTGCGAGCCCAGGGCTGACAGCGACAGGAGCCCGGTGCCGGCGCTGACGGCGGGGAGAGACGGGGGCTGCAGCCCCACGGGGAGCGGAGTCAGAGGCAGAGCGAGGGCTTGGAGCTGCGACAGCTGGTGAGCTTGAAGCTGCTGCTGTAGGGAACGATGGACAGACACAGGGACAGAACGGGGGGATTGTCATTTTGAGTGCACTCGGAGCCCAAACCAAGACTGGCCTGAGTGTGCCAGGCTTAAACCAGGGACCTCAGGGAGCTGGAGGGCATTGCAGCCTCAGGGTTGGGTGGGAAAAGAGGTTCTTGAGCCCTGGTGATGTGACAACCTCAAGAGAAGACTCAACAGTGTGTCCCCAGCAGGACTCAGCAGTGTGTCCCCAGCAGGACTCAGCAGTGTGTCCCCAGCAGGACTCAGCAGTGTGTCCCCAGCAGGACACACAGCCCCTACCCCACAAGAATCTGGCCTCAGGCTCTGGCATATCCCAAGGTTGCAGTTAAAGCCCTCACTCACAACTTTGATCAAGAGCAGATGGTGTTTTCATGCCCAGTGCCTACTGTGGTTCCTGCTCAAAACCACAGCTCCTCTCCTTGCACCCTGCTGAGACAGAGCAGGGATCCCTGCAAGCATCTCAGCAAGCCTGGGTGGAACCAGCTCTGTGCCAGCACGGCCAGCCCAGCCTTGCAGCTTCATCCTGCTGCAGCAGCAGCACCAGAGCAGGGGTCCCCTGATGTCCCCAGGTCAAGAATCCACAGCCCAGCTGTGTCCAGGCCCTTGGAGGGATCCCCACCCCTCCCAACCCACACTAAACATGCATCACGTACACGGATGATGGAGTTCAGTTCTGGCGCCGTGACCTGCTTAGCTCGTTCAATGGCTCCCAAGACTTGCTGCTGATGCTGGCGTGGAGAAAACAGAGGAATTTGGGGTCACTTGTAGTGCCACAGGGAAGCAGAACAGAGACCCAGTCCACACAACCAGGCTGGTTACCCCACAGCTGGAGACACCTGCACACACTGCACCCGAGACAAGGGCCTCACACCCAGGCCTAGGGCAGCAAGGAGCAGGAGAGGAAGCCTGTTTGTCTCATCCATCTCCTCACCAGAGGGTTAAGCTGGTTCCCTTTTACTCCCACCCTTATCCTGCTCTCCACACACCCAGAGACCCCTGGCCAGGAGGCTCCAAGGTGGGCAGTCTCTCATCCTGCCACCCTGCACCTACACAGACCCTCTAACAAACAAAACAAGCCCTAAAATCAGAAACTCTTGGGAAGCTCCTTGGGACACATCCTGGATACCAACTGCAGCAGCAGCTGGGTGTTCCAAACACAGGCAGAAAAAACTGATGTATCACATACTTAAAAAAAAAATTAAAGGAGAACTGTACTTGCTCCTTGCAGAGCACAAGGTCTCTGAAACACCAGGCCTGCCCATTGCACTTCAGCAAGGGGATTTTTCTTTTCATTTTGGCAGCAGGACAGGGTTAAGGATTGCATTAAGATGCAAAAGATTTAGCTGGGGCTTAGTTATTAGGCAGCTCTGATCTGATCAGCAAGCGACTTTGTCCGTCCTAAGAACAGGTGGGTGGGAAAAACAGAACCTGAGCCCCAAGCCCAGCACTGACCCCAGCCAAGAAGCCCCCAAGGGGCCAGGAGACCTGCTCAGAGCTCAGCCTCCATGGGGAGACAGAAAATACAGCTCTGGAAGTGCTTAATCCCTCCCTTGCCTCAGACAGCAACTCCCAAGCACCCCCTCCCCCAATTAATTTCTCAGGGGAGTGGGAGGAGCCCATCAGCTGCATTAATTAATGAGGCAGAGGAACCAGATCTCAAAGAGGAGCCATATGGAGGTATTTTTTTAAGTGTCCTTCTCCCTTGATTAGCACCCAAAGCTCCCACTGCAGACGTGGCTGAGGGCTCAGGAGCCACGGGCAGGAAAGAGCAGGACCAGCTTTGTCCCCAGCTGCCACAAAAAGGGATGCAGGGGCACATTGCCCACCACAGAGTGCTCCAGGAGCCAGCACTGCCTCCAAGGGCTGGTTCCCATGCAGGGGCTGAGAGCAAGCAAGAGTTTCCCAGCCCAGGGGTGGGGAGCTGCCTGTACTGGAGGGCTGTGACCCCTCGCTGGCTGCAGAGGGACAGCAGCCTCCATGCCAACAGATCCCCAAGCTGGGGCACTCACCTCTTGTGAAAGGTAGGGCAGAACCTGTGCACAAATCCCGTTTAGCCTCTTGACAATTTCAGCCTAAAAGGTGGGAGAAATAGAGAGGAGAAGTCAGGCAGCTCGGGACTGAGCACCCACAGCATCAGCTGCCCCACCTTCCCCCTCCCCTGGCCAGGCCTGAGTCCCCAAATGGCTCTGAGAAAACCCACTCATCTGCTGCCATGGGGGTCACCTTGCCCTCCTCCCAAGGCTCCTCCCTGCATGGTTAAATGAAAGTTTCTGCTGACTGCAAAGAGCAAAGTTTTGTTATTCCTCTTCCTCTCCAGGTCCCCAGTGTTCATTTAACAAATTGGGAGCAACTAGAGAGCAAAGTGGGGATGTGCTGAATTACATTTGCCATGTGGACACAGACATTCACGTGGCTGTTCAGCCCTTCCAGGCTCCCCCTCCCCAGCTGAGCTGAACTGGGGCTACTGGAGGAGACCAGAGGGGCTGGGCAGTTTCCTCACTACCCTCACACCAGCAGTGGCAAATTCTGGGATGTTAAATGCTTTTCTCCTGGCAAATAGTGAAGCTGCCAGTCCTCTGCAAATGGGTCAAAAGAAACACAGAGCCAAAGGGTACAGGCACACACCAAAACCAGCTGAGGGAACCCCAACAGCACCACAGGGAAGCAGATGAGGCTGGGAGACATTCGTGGGACAGCAGTGAGGATTTGTGGCTCAGATTCTTCGACAAGATCCAGGTTTTCCCAGGGAAGCCAGTCTCATGGGCTTAGCAACAAGGGCAATGGGATCAGAAGCACCAAGTGCCTTTGTGAGGAACAGAACTGTGCTAAGAGGCTTAAAACTGAGCCACGACATGCAGCCGACTTTGTGACTGGAGCTGGAGCCAGATAGAGACAGGCTCAGAGGAGGCTCATGTTGTTAACACCACAGGTAATTAGTCACTGGGGATAATTAACAACTTATCCACCAGTGAGGGTAACCAGCAAACTTATCCAGGCCGCCACAGAGTCTCCAAGCTGCAGCTCCAGACCCTTCTTGGAGCTCAAATACCTGTTCAGGCCCTGGAGAGAACCACAGGGTGCCCAGAGCCCAGGATGGGAGCCCACAGACCAGCACTGTGATCCTGAGAGGTGGGAGGGCCCTGCATTTCAAAGGCAGCTCTGACATTTTACAGGCTGATAGCATTTCTAGTTCCTGAAACGTAACTCAAGTGACAGAAGGCAAAGCAGAGCAGACAATGCACCTTCCCCAGGAATTACAGCACTTGGAGATGCTTTTCTCCCTACCTGTTTGTGCATTTCAATATTCAGCCCGTAGGACATCTCATAGTACTGTAGAGCAGGAGAGAAGAGAACAAAACAAATTGTAAGTCAAGTCTCTGCCAGGTAAGTGCTGGGAACCACCATTGCACTCCTGGCACAGTTTTCTACAAAGGCTGGGCAAGGCAGGAGAGCAGAGGCAAGCCCCAGGAAACAAAGACAGCAGGAGGGCAGCACAGAGACCTCCTCCCGGTGCTCCCTGCCCACCCTGCTCCAGACCTGGAGACTTGCCCCCAGGACTCCCCTCAGAGACATCTTTCCAAAGTTTGCACCAAAATGAGAGTGAGAGATGCTGTGCCAAACCTGGAAAAAGGCTCAGGGCTCCAGACTTCCCTAAGCACAGCCAGGAGAGAGGCCTGGCTCTGGGAGCTTTGCCTGGCCAGTATCCTACAGCCCACAGGACTGCATCAGCAGCAAATGGGAGCGATCACAACTGGACTTCATCTAGCCAGTAACACATCCAGCTGCACACAGCTCCAGCTGTTTAGGAAGGAGTTATGTGGAAACCTCCCTCCTCCACACACAAAAACAATCCACCCAGAAAACCCCTGCACAGCAGCAACAGGCAGCTACAGACAATCTATTGGCAGAAGCAGCTAATTCCTGACCCCTGGAAGAAGCTGTTATAAGGCTGATGTTTTGAGAGTTTAGAACCCTCCTCCTGCAGCCTGCAGGCTGCAATCCTGATTCTTCCAAAGGGAAAAGAACAATCCACATCTGTGCTCATTTAATTGAAGATCGCTGGCATCCTGGTACCGACGCCACAAGGCGATGAAGCGCCCGGCTTGGTATCGGAATGATCTCAGCCTGCTGCGGGCTCTCGAGGCTTCTTTGCATTCTGAAGACCAAGCAGGAAGCAGGAGCCCGTCCCCCAAGCTGCCAATTGTGACTTATTCAAAAAATCAGAGCAGCTGTAGCAGCTTTGCACATTCACAGGAGCCCTCCTCTTGGCTCCCCGTGACGGGGAGCGGCAGCAGCTCCGGCTCAGCCACGCAGACAAGGCAGGAGCTGCTGCGCCTGCAGAGCCTCCAGCGCTGCGCCACGAGTAACAGCCCTTCCCCTCTGCTGCTGACAGCAACCTGAATCAATTCTGGTGACTGCCAGCATTAAGGGGGAAAAAAAATAAAAATGTATCTTGGCCACTGCTGGAGATGAAGGTTTCCGTGCAGACTGCGAGGCACAGGAAGCAATTGTTTACCAGTAGGAATGGGGCAGGCTTGCCCATTAATACACCAGGAAAGCTGTGACCTCTTCTCCTTGTCCCCAGCCCCAAGCACACCTTGTTCCCCACAGCCTCAAAGTCTGGCCACAAGGGCAGTAGAGAAATATGAAGGGGCCAGCTAGCTCCCTTATTTCTGATTTTTTAAGTCTCAACTCTGCTCTGAAGAGCTGCTCTATTAATTTCTACATCTTATCTCTTCTTTCCAGGGCAGGTGCAGCAGCTGGCAAGCAGGAACCAGCTCATCTTCATGGACAGTATTGCAGCCTCCTGTTAATTCCATGATAGGAAAGGAAGAGACCACAGCCCTGTCTGGCATCCCTCCCCTCTCCTAGAAGGGCTCCAGGGGCATCACCTGGCAGGCAAACCCTCACCCTGCTCTCCAGAACATGGCTGTTTCCTGGCAGATTTCTCCTTGGAAAGCCACAGATAAGCCTGCTGCCCACACGTGGCACCATTTCTCATGCCTTTACCAGGCCCTGCCCTGGGGCTTGCACACCCTGTGCTGTGCTGGGACACACGTGCCAGCACTCAGCACCACGGCTCAGCAGGGTCACCAGAAGGTGCACAGGGTTTAGCCCTTGCACAGAAGCTGATTTCTGCTTCTAACTCACACCTGGCTTGTGGGGTTTCTCAGTTTCATGACTTCTCAGAGCACTGCTTTGTCTCTCACTGGCCATGACCCTCCCAGAGCCCCCAAATACCTGCACACCAGCACCTTGCAGCACCTTCTCAGGCGTGTAACAGCTGTCACCTCCTTTCTGCACAGGGAGCCATGCCAAGGACCCATCAAGCAATCACCCACCAGGCCCCATTTTCTACATCAAAAAGCTCCCTGCCACCGTGCATTTCAACAACCCCCTGCAAGCAGCCAACACAAAACAGCCCCATTTTCAGAAAAAAGCCAATTCCAGCCCCGCTGAGAGCCCTGGAGCTCTGTGGGGCGTGGGCTCCCTGCCAGGCAGAGCCCAGGCAAAGGCACCTGCTGGTGTTGCCACCCACACACTCTGCTCTCGGCTGCCGGGCCGGTCCTTACCATGACGTAGTGACGCTGCATCTCCGATTTCTCGCTGGCTAGTTTGTCACATTCCAACTTCAAGCTGAAAGCCAGAAAACAGTAAGAAAACCACAAACAGGAGGTGAGAGAGTTGATGGCCACAGAGCAGCTGCTTCCTGCACGGCCTCGTCCCGGCCAGGCTGGATTCTTGGACATCACTATGCGGACTTCAAGGGGTGGCCAGAGCCCAGACAGGCTGTGCTGGGACAGAAGTGACCACACAGAGCCTGTTCCCCACTTTCTCTGCTGGAGTCCCCCCAGCACACATTCAGGAAAAGGACACAAGGCTATCCACCAGCAGAACACTGACCTCCCTCAGGCAAAGCCATTCCACAGGAAGCAGAATGCTGGGGAGAAGCAGAGTTGGCTGCCCAGGGAGGGGTTTGCCTTTCCTCAACAGATCGCTGGCAGCTGGGGACAGATTCTGGCACAGAACCTGTCTGCAGCACTCAAGAGATGTTCCAACACAACATCAAAAACCAAAGCCAGACCCACTTCTGGATGGGGGCGAGGGGGAGGCCCAAGTGCAGAACATCCCTCCAGAAGCAAGGATTTTTCCTCTCTCCTAGATTCTTCACACCCTTCAGAGAAAGTGCCGCTGCTCCCAGCGTTTTATGAGACTCCAACTCACCAGCCGAGCAACTGCAGCCAGCATGTGCTGTGGTTTTATGTTTCAAACAAGAAACAGCTTCACCTACACAAAACCTGCTCCTTCTTGAGCAGATTAAGTCCAAGGGGGTGGAGTGGTGTGGGGGGGAAAGCTTCCCTTTCAGCAGGAACATTCTTTGGGCTGCCCAACTCCCCTGATAGCACTGCCAAGGCACAGAGACACCAGGAAATGGCCACTTCCCAGCAGTTTTTCTGCCTCCTCCTGCCAGAATGACACCACCACAACTTGCGACCTACCCGCAGGCAGAGGCCGGGCTGGGGGACATTGCAGCCACATGGCACCAATGCCCACACCAAAACCAGCGCCAGGCCGTGGCAAAGGGCATCACTCAGACAATTTAAACCAAAGGGCTTCATGTTTATGTCACATACGCACGCATGCAAAGCAACAGATTGTCTCAAGGCAGCTTTTGGGTCAGCAGCGCTATTTCCACACACACACACAGAAAAGTAGAAGCTTTTGGATTTAAGTGCTCCCTGCAGCATTTGCAGTCCAGGAATGGCAGCCAGCGAGAAAAACTGAGGAAAACTCCCAGCCAGAGGCAGGAGGCCTGGCAAGTGTCTGTGCAGTCCTGGCTGAGCAGCACTTGGAGGAAAGACCTTGGCTGGAGAAGGGAATGGGCGTTCTCCTCGCTAGGCTCCCATGTGGACACGATCAACGCCGTGCCCGCGGTCCTCCTCCAGCCAAAGGTGTCCCAAGCGACGCGACCGGGTCCCCTTCCCCATATTCTCATCCGGTCCCCGGAGCGAAGCACGGAGCACAAGAATCGGAGCGATTCCCGTGCATCGGCCGGGACAGCCGGGCCCGGGGGGAGCACGTACCTGTGGTACTGGGCCTGCAGCAGCTGGAACTCGTCCTTGATGCGGTCGCAGGAGTCGGAGGTCGTGAACTTCAGCTGCTGAGGCAGGTGAGAGGAGCCCTTGAACAACAGGAGACAGCGCTGGGGCCGGAGCCGGCGGCCGCCGGGCCCCCCCGCCCCGAGCCCGCCCCGAGCCCGCCCCGCTCTCGCCGCACCGGGGGCCGAGCCCCCGCCGGGGGCACCCCCGGGGCCCGGCGCCCGTGCCCGGGACGCGCCCAAGGTCACCCGTGGGGCCCCTTCCCCGGCTGCCGCCTGCGGCCCCGCCGCCCCTCGGCACCGGCCGCGGCTGCCGGCGGCGGGAGGCGCTCGATCCCCTCGACCCCGCGGGGCCGGGAGAGGCCGGGCAGCCCCCGCGCCGTCCCGCGGCCACCGCCGGCGCCCGGCCCCGCCCCGCGGCCGCTCCGGCCCCGGGCCGCGCCGTACCGAGTGCCGGCTTTGTGGAAACATCATGTCAGGTTGCGGCTCGGTCCCCTCACGGAGCGGCCCGGTGCCGCCTCCCGCCCCCGCCGCGGCTCCCCGCGCCGCCGCCGCCTTTGTCCGCGCCGGGTCCGGCCGCCCCGGCCCCGCGGCCGCCCCGCCCCGGCCGCGCCGCTCGCCCCGCGCCGCTCCCGCCGCCGGCGCCTATTGTCTAATGGCGGCTGCGGCTCCGGCTCCGTCCTGCGGCTGCTCGGCACCACCTGCCGCCGCCGCCGCCTCCCCGGCCCGGGCGGGCCCACGGCCGCGCCCGCCCCCGCCGGTCCCCGCCCCCGCCGCGCGGCGCCGCCGGCCGCGGGCACCGGGCCGGGCTCCGTTCCGTGCCCCGCTCCGTGCCCCGCTCCGAGCCCTCCCTGCCGCGGGGCCCGGTGAGGACGCGGCCCCGCGGTCGGGACGGGCCTTGCCCCGCCGGCCTCTGCTCCCCGCGCCCCGGCCGGGGCTGCCCGGGGCCCTCCCCGCAGCCTCCCGGTGCCGCGGCCCGTCGGGTGTCACTGCCCGTGCTCCGAGCCCGTCGGGTGTCACTGCCCGTGCTCCGAGCCCCTCCGAGCCCCCAGCCCCGGGCCCAGCCCGGCCGAGGCCGCGGGGTTTGCCCGGGCCGGGGCAGAGCCCGCGGGGCAGGCCCAGGGTCCGGCTGGCCTGAGGCAGGTCCAGGTCCCGGACCGGCCCTCGCCGGGCAGTAAAAGCTCCTCAGCTCCTCGCCCTTCTCAGCTCCTTTTCACGCCCTTCCCCAAGCAGAACAGACTTTTTTTTTTTTTTTTAACCCAGAGTTTCGTTTTGCTTTATTTCAGCGTTGCCCTTGGCTGAGCGTGAGGGATGGCAGAGGAAAAAGGTAATTCACCTACAGCTGGCCCCCAGACAAACCTCTGATCTCCCAACAATGGAATATTCTGCTCTGGATGCAAACTTTGGTCCTCAGCCTGCTGCCTGAGGAGCAGACCCTGCAGCTCTCGTCCTGTGGGATCGATTGCATCCCCCCAGAGAGCAGTGGGCTGGGGAATTCAGCCACAGATTTTATTTCTGGAAGGACTTTGTTGCCATGGGGCCTCTTGCAAAGCCACACACACAAATGTGCCCGTGCTGAGGCAGGATCAGGTCCTTGGAAGCCATTCGGAGAATAACAGGCAGGAACACGGTGGGTACGTGTGAGCACACAGGGAGCTTTCATAAATTTCGGATGTTGCTCCATGTCTATCTTTAAAAATCAGTACATTTTCTGATTAAAAATAAAACCTTACACGTCATGACTCCAGCAATGTGGGCTGGCCTGTTGTGGTATTTATTTTTAAAAAGAACAATATAGCAGCTGAGTTATTGTGACACCTCCTGCATATTGTGCAGTAGCTTTTTCACTTCAACATCTCCATATTAGTGGAAACTGTGACAGCTTCATGCCAAGGATTATTAATAGTGCAGGCAGGCTTTGTGTCCCTGCAGAATAAGGGTTGGAAAACAGGGCAGACAGTCTTCCCCCAGTGGGGTTTGCATCCCGGTCCCCCTTTTTATATGGAGAGAAGCTGAGTCACCCCAGCTTAGGCTCTGCTCAAGGGCAGAGAAATGCAGTTTATTGTCAGCTTGTGCTTGCAGCCAGACCAGGTCCCTGTTGTCCCCTTCCCCTGGTCCTGGAGCAGCACAGGCACCCTGCCCTACCCTTGCAACAGCTTGCAGTCACTCCCTTCCAAGTGGGAAATGAAATGCTCCTTTATTGGCATTTTTGTTGGCTACAAAATGTTCCATTTTATCTTTTTTTTTCCCCCCTCTCTCCTTACATTCTTCCAGGAAACACTCTAATTTATGGTATAATCTTGGCAAATCCCAATCCAGGGGAACACAAACTCGCTTGTGCCTGGTAAATGACTTTTTAATGGGCCTGTTTCCAGCCAGGCAATGCACCTGCATCTGAAGAAGGGGGGATTTTAGCCTGGTTCAGGCTGTGTGAGTCAGTGGGGCTGAATATGGCCTGGGCACAGAGGAGCTGGCCCCAAACACAGCCTGGTGAACAGTGAGGGTTCCCACAGCCCACCTCAGACCTGGCTTGAGGAATGAAGGTTTTTTCCAGCGCAGGAAAGGGAGTTCTGTGTAGGAGTTCTCCAAGTGAACCAACATTTGTCTGCTGCAAAGCTGTTTGAAGGCAATGTGGGGAAACCCCCCACTCCCTCAACATCTTGGCCAGGAATAAAGTCTGCTGGACTCTTGCTACAGCCAAGGTTGGGTCAGGGTTGGGCATGCAGGTGGGTTTCCAGAAAGCCACGGGGGACAGAGAGGGCAGAAACATTTTGCATTTCTAATGGTGCAAGAAGCTGTCCCAGTCCCTGGCCCCACTGGAACAATTCATACAGGGATGTCCTAATGAAACCAGAGAAACTTCCTATTAGTTCCTAAAAGGAACAGTCTAACAACGCTGCCAAAAATAAATCTGTGTAATGAAGAGCCTTTGTAAATTATTCAGATATAATATCCCACTCCAGCACTGGTTCAAGGAGAGAGGCTGTACAGACATTTTCTGCTCTAAGCTCTGGACACAAGGTGAAAGCCATGCTGTCATTATTACGAAAATGTAGGCTCTGAGATCCTGCTTTTACCCTGAGAATACTCTCTCTTTTACCTGGAATTAAAGAGGAAGAAATAAAAAAGGCACAGCAGCAATTCAGGCACTGAGACAGGGAAGGTTTTTTTTCCCTTTCTCCACAGCCTCAAGACCTCTCTTGAATCCCATCACCTCGAGCTGACCACACACACAGGTGCTTTGCAGGATCGAGTCTGAGGAATGTGGGGCACTGCACAGCTCAGAGTGGCACGGACAGGACCCCACTGGGTGTGGGGTGGCTCAGCCAGCGACTCCTTTGCTTCTCACTTTTGTTTTGGATGCTGTGACCTCCTTCCAGTAGAAAAAGGGCTGAGACCCACCAAACTCATTAAACTTCAGCTGCCCTGGATACCCCACCTGCCAAGAAACCCCAATTCCTCCCTGGGCTGCAATCCCCCACTTCCACCCTGTATTCAGACATTTTATAAGGGCCAGTGCTGGCAGCTTGTGGGCTATTAGCCACAGCCAGCCCCATGCCTCGCTGCTGGGGCTCACAGAGTTCCCCCCTTCCTGCCTCCCCAGCCCCTCTTTGCCAGCAACAGAGCTGGTTCCTGCTTTTTTTTTCAGTTTTGCTCAGCCCTGCTGCCCCTGCACACTGGCAGCCTCTGGGATGGGATGGGAAGGCCAGGACTGGTGGGGGAAGTTGGGCACTGGACCTTGGCCCTGTGCCACATCCATACCAGACTGTCCCTTATCACTCCTCTTATCACGGGGATTATTGGCTTTTTATATTAAACTCTCTCTAGATAGCATAACACAATCAGCCAGGCACAGGCACAAGGCAAGGGCTGGGCAGGCCCAGGAGAGATTTACATGAGATCTGCCTCTCAAGTCCCTCTTTCACATGAGGGGCTGTTCTCCTTCTCTCTCTCACCACCTCCCAACTCTCCTGCTGCTGTTAGGAGCTGTGCAGGGCTCCCTGCTGCAGCAAAAGGCTGGGATGAGCAGTGGGGCTGCACGGGATGAGCAGTGGGGCTGCACAGGCTCCCAGGGAGCTGAGGGAGCCAGAAGTGCAGCACTCTTCTCCCCACGAATGTGGCACTGGCAGGGCACAGATGCCTCCAGAAGTGCTGTTCCTCACCCCCATCACCACCCAGCCCCAGCTGCTCCATCCCCTGGGACATCCAGGTGCCCCTGATGGGACAGCAGAGTCCCAGCACCTCAGTGCCCATGTGGGCAGCAGACAGAGCCCTGGTTCTGCACTCTATGCCCATGGTGCCGTGCTGATTTCCTGCTGAAACTGTCTTGCTGCTTGCTCTCAGAGGCAGAAATGAACACCAGCCCAAATTCCTCGCCTACACCAAGAAGAAAAATGAGAAACTGCCCTGGATGTGCATAAGGTCCCAGGCAGGAATGGCCTGTAGGCAGAAAGGGCCTTTCTCCAAGAACAGCCTTGGTCCAGGCAGGCTCTTTACAGCTGGTAAAACAATCCTACCCTCTTTGATCCCGTTTTATCAGTGACTTGGAATAATTGGGTTCCATTCCTCGCGGTGGCTGCCCCCACCCCTCCCTTCTGCTGTGGCCTGTGTTTTTGCTGCAGACTGATTAGGGGTAATTATCATCCTTTTTACCAGCCAAAGTGCAAGGAACAGTTCACACTCCTTGCAGGAAGCAGGAAAGGGATTTTGCAGCTGAGCCGTGATTAGGAAGCACATGGCAAGGATGCCTGAACCTGCTTGCCCCCTGGGTGGTGTCCCTGAGGCATTTGGTGGGAGATAAGCAGGAAATTTGGAGCTGTGAGACAGTCAGGGGCATCCACTGACCCTTTGGTCATGAGAAGCTTCCCAGCACAATCAGTTTGCAGAAGCAGCTTGTGAATCCCTCTGCACAGGAAACCCAGACTGAGCCTGAAGGGAGAGACCCCCAGGGGCTGGAATGGGCAAAGGAGCAGCTTCTTAACCAGGCCCACCGGTGCTGTGGGCATGGCCAGGGTTCAGCATTCTCCTCTCTCTCCTCTGGCTCCCTCACTGGACAAAGGGAGGAGCAAGGTACCGATTTTAGGGTCAAAAGGATCACCCAGGCTTTCCTCCTGCTTCATGTGCAGCAGATTCCTCCTGCCCCTGTGCAGGATCAGTGTTCATCTACTGCACTGGAGCTTCACCAAATGCATATTTGCAGCAGAGATTTGCACAGGGAAGGCAGATTACTACACCCTTAAGAATCTTTCTGTACTCGGCTAGTTCAGCAGCACTCCTCCAGGTAGGGAGAACATTTCTTCCTGACCTCAATTTATGACAAACACTGAAGCATGAGGCTGGATTGATTGCACAAGGAGATTGTGTCTTAGTAACTTGTGTGAATGCTGCAGCAGCTATGCTAATTCATCATTCCTTTATTTATGAAATCTGTGTGCAGGTTGAGCACAATTAAATGATGTGCTTTGGGATCGTAGGGGATGAAAGTATCACAGAAAATGTAGGTTTGTTATCCTAGTTTACTGTGCATCGAGCCCACCTACAACACCATGACAAACCAGATGTGAAACATAAGGTTTAAAAAAACTAATGCAGCAATTGCTGTCACAGGCTGCATTTGTCAGCATTGTTTGATCTCGGTGCCTTTCCTCCTCTTTTCAGAGAACTCAAATCTCATGGCATCTTCCTGTGACAGGCAATTGAAGAACTTGTAAAATTAATTTTGGAGAAGGCTGAAACATTTGACACGTGCTCTGCAGCTGGGTCCCTGGTCCCCATCAGCACCCAGAGAGAGTCCAGACACATTCCTCCTTTGAATATCACAAGAGAAGGAGACTCTGCACCCCCTCTGGGCAACCTGTGCTCTGTCAACAGCTCAGGAAAGTTCTTCCTCATGTTCAAGGTGGAACTGCCTGTGCATCAGTTTCTGCCCATTGTCCTATTGCTCAACAGCTGAGCAGAAACTGCTCCATCCCCTGGCACCTCCCTCCAGATACTTATGGAAGTCTCTTACTTACTTATGGAAGTAAGTGAAATCCCCTCTTGGTCTTCTCCAGGCTGAACACACCCAGCTCCCTCAGCCTGGCAATCACCTCCCTGACCTGCTGGCAATGCCTGCTCCCCTCTGCTCTCAAACATCTGCAACTCACAAGCAGCTAAGAAATGGGGCCAGAATGGAGAGAAGAGATGGTGCTCTGAAATGTCTGCAGTGCTGCCCAGCATGATGTGTCTGCATCTCGATGGGCCTTGGGATCTTCCTCTCTGTAAACAAATGGGGGTCATCTCTGGGCTCAGCATTAACTGCTGCAAATGTGGGCCATGGGAACAGTTGTTCTGAAAGTGGCCTGACATGTTCAGGATCAGCTTTCTGCAGGAACAGGGACAGGGAGCCCAGGGAATTGCACAGAACACTGGTGACAGAGTTGAGGGAAATCCTAGGTCTCCTGGGAACCCTCTGAGCACCAAAACTTTTCCATTAGGGCAGAAAGGGAGGGAGTGGATGGGCTATTGTTGCTTGGAGACTGGCAGTTCTGTCATTCTTAAACCAACACTTTGATCAGGATTCATTAAAACTCAATATCTGTGCACCCAAGCTTCCCATCAGCAGGAACCAAGCAAACAATCCAGAGGCTGGATGCAAATTTTATTGCTCCTTTTCTTTTGGCAAGCTGTGGAAATTTCTTCAGGATCTGCTGGCCTTTAGATTTTGATCCTGCCCAAGAGAAGGCAACCAAAACCACAGCTTCCAACACACAGCACGGTGTGGTTCAGAGCAGCCCAGCAATCCCAACTTGGTAACTCTTTAGCAGCCCCAGACATGTTCCCTGTGTCACCCTCACAGCCTGAGGACATGCAAAGAGGTCGAGTGGCTTGCCCAGTCAGGGCAGTGCTGCAGGGGTTGCAGGAACCTCAATCTCCTTAAGGACTGTCCAGACATGGGAGTTCCAAAGGGCAGCAGGTCACAGGGAACAGCCACCGTGGCTTTGATCCTGGCTGTACTGAGCACTTCTGTCTGCTGAATAATTTTCAGCTGCCAAAGCAAAACGACCACATCGCCTTTGCCAGAGGTGTGTGATGAGGGAGGAACAGTCCTCCCGGCTGTGGGGCACCTGGGAGGGAAAGCAAGAGAGTGTAATAAAAGGAGGTGAGTATTGATGCTGTTAAAGGCCAAACTATGAGGAGACCACCAGAAAAAAAGAAGTTAGAAACTTCTTTTAACTGAGGCAAAGAACTCATGGGAATAGCACAGGTATAAGAGAGAATTTAAGTGTTAAATAGAACCTGTATCTTGTGTTTCTATCTCAGCCAAAGTGCCAAGAGGTTAAGGACTGGCAAACCACTGCATGAGCCAGGCTGGTAACAAGGAAGGCAGGTATTTAACAGCTCTGTCGTGCTTTTTTGGACCTTCAGAAAGAGTGTTTAGATACAGACCCCAGGCAAGGCAGCGTAAGAGGTATGCAACCACAGGTGCTTGCAAGAGTGGTGTGTGTGTGTGGAGAGTCCAGGTGGCAGCTACTCCGCTTGAGGCAGGCTCCCACAGAGCACAGGGGGGCTGCTCTGACAGATAAAGCTGCACTGGCAGCAAAAGAATGACCACAAGGCTGTGGCATGGATGGAATACATCAGGCTGCTGGCTGCAGGACCTGTTACAGCTCAATAGACAGCTGGTAGGAAGTAATGAGTAAATCTGGGATAAAGCCAGCTCTGAGACCCCCCGTGTGGAGAAATGGACAGCGAGAGAGGGCTCGGGGGTGGCACCCAGAGAGCTCAGCTGGCAGGCCCGGTGTGGCTCGGGTGGGACACGGCAGCAGCCGGAGCCTGGAGCACAGGGCCGGCACGGCGAGGCCTCAGCCTCTCCCTCCTCGGCACCGAGGGCTGAGCGGCCGGGCTGGCGGGGTCTGCGGGCTGGGCCGGGCCCGCCCCACACAGGCTCGGGCCTGGCCCGCTCCGGGGGCTCCGAGCGGTGCAGGACGAGCCGCAACGTCCGGGGCCCGGGCCCGCCCTGTGCCGCCATCCCAGCGGCCGCCAAGGCCCTGCTCGCCCGACCGCGGGCCCGCAGAGGGCGAGGGAGGGCGGCGGCTCCGCGCTCGGCCCGGTCACGGGAGGGTCCGGTACCATCCCGGCCCGGCCCCGCCCCGATGGGCGCCCAGTCCGCCACCTTCCCACAATGCCCGGCGGCCCCGCCCCGCTCCAGGAACGCGCGTCCGTGCGCCCTCCCTCCCCCCCTCCCCGCGACCGGCCAACCAAACCCTGCGTTCGATTGGTCGCGGAGCCTCGTCCCGCCCATCCGGGCCCGCCCCGCTGAGCGCCGCGCTCTCCCATTGGCCTCGGCCGCTGTCAGTCAGCGCTTGTTTTCGGCGGCAGCGGGTTGGGTTGCGCCGGCTCGTCGGTGTCTCGGCGGAGCCGTGCGGAGGGAGCGGCGGCGCAGCCGGGCGAGAGCGGCGCGGGGGCGGCGGCGGCGGCGCTGGCGCTGGGCCCGGCCGCAGCACTCGGGGCCGGGGCGAGGCCGGGCCGGGCCGGCGCCGCGCAGGGCGGGAGGGTGGGGAGGGAAGGGGGCGCGGGACGCGGGACCGGGCCGGGCCGGGCTCCCGGCCGTGCGGAGAACGGTGGTCGGTGCCGGGGGGGGTGGGGGGGTGGGGGGGGCGTCCCGGCCGCGACGCGACCATGACTCTGGAGTCCATGATGGCCTGTTGCCTGAGCGACGAGGTGAAGGAGTCGAAGCGCATCAACGCCGAGATCGAGAAGCAGCTGCGGAGGGACAAGCGCGACGCGCGCCGCGAGCTGAAGCTGCTGCTGCTGGGTGAGGAGCGCGGCGCCGGTCCGGCCCCAGGGGCCGCCGCGGGCCCGGCCCGGGGCTTGGAGGTCCGGGTGGCGGGCCGGGCGGGGAGCGGGTGTGGCGGGGAAGCGGCGGGAGCCATCCCCGCCTCAGCCCGGCGCTCGGGGCCGCTCCCGAGCCGTGCGGGGCGGCCGCCTCATTGGCTGCCTTTGTTTGATTTTGTGATGCGTTCGCTGTCAAAATGGGTTTGACACAACCAGGAACTAAGTGGCTGAAATTCCTGGTTGTGAAGGCGGCACGCACACGGGCGCGTGAAATTTGTCTCGAGGAAACGATTCTCGGGAGTGTGCCGGCCTTGGTTAGCATGTGGAAATCCGCTGGTGGAGTCGGTGCTTTTCAGGATTGTCGGTGAACTCCTGGGCCTTGGGTGAACGTGTGTGGAAAAACTGGCCTCCAGCTCCTAAACCACAGAGTTTGCCCTGGGGCAAGACCTGGGAGAGGCAGCAGGGCTGGGAGCACGGTGTGGTGATTCTGGAGGGGGACGAGGCAGTAGGAGTGCACGGGTTGTGCGTTGGGTGAGGAGATGCCTGTGGTGTTCAGAGGTAGAGATCACCTGTGCAGCCATAAGAATCTAGGTCTTAGGGTGCAAACACGGTAGTGTTCCCTGTGCAGATGGGTAACTGTGCTTGGATCTGTTTGGATGAGTTTGGATGGGTAATCAGTTGCAAACTGAGACTTGCAGGCATGTACCTCCTTCTTCAGCAGCGAGTTTGATGTTCATGCCTAGGTAGCCCCCAAATTTAAAATTTAAAGTTTCAGTTTTCATGCATGCTGTGATTTAGCATTTCTTATGTCTCAGATATATCCTGCTTTGTATCTTGAATATTGTATCATCTTGAGATGGAATCTGAAGCAGATTTGATGGATCTGTTGGCAAGCCATTAAGGTCCAGCTAAAGAAGGAGGCTGACCCTTGTGAAAAAAAAAAACCCAAACCACTTTGTAGAAGTGGGGGGAGGCTTTGTGTGCCCAGCCCCTTGGAGGGCTCCAGTACCAACACTGGTTCCTGCTGATAACTGTCAAGGAAAGGCCAGGACTTTCCTTCTCACTCTGAATTCTTCACAATTAATGTATTGCTGCTCTTCGTGTGAAAGGTAAAATCGAGGGTTTCACATTTCTGCACTTTGGAGATGCTGTGGCAGTTTCTGTAAGGCTTCTTGGAGAGGAGGGAAGGTGTCCCTCACTCTCATGCTTCCCTAAAAGCAGTCCCACAGAAGCAGCTGTGTCAAAATAGGTTGTCGCTATAGGATAGATCTGGGTTAAGAAGATCCCACTGGATCTAAAGATTTCACTTTAGAAATAATTCAGATTGCTCAAGAATCCTTTCTGCCTTTCTAAAAGATACAGATTCAGCATCACATTAAAAAAATATACAGAAGGTGGTTATTATTGGATAAGCAACACTCCTAAGTGTAGACAGTGTTTGCAGGATGCTTTTCACTGGACACAGCACATTGCCCACCTTTAGCTGGCCCAGGTAAACTGTGTTCTCTCTCCTTGGTGTAACTGCTGCTTGCAAGGATTTCTTCTGTGTTACTCCTGTTCTGTGGTGTTGTTATATTCACAAGTATTAATGACTGACTTTGTAAGAGGGCTTTCCCAAAATCTCCAAAATTTTGAGTGTGTGGAAGGAGTTTCCACCTTGTAGAAACTGTTAAATTTTTCTTGGCACTACAACTGGTGACAGTTACTTTGGTGAAGCCTAAAACAGAAAATTGAGGTGAAGAGTAACAGTGCTAATCAATGATGAACTGTTAATAAGAAAATCAAGGTGTTGGACATTGCCATCTGGTACAAGAGTAGTCATTTGTCTTTTTACTGGGTGGGGAGGATATTTTGTACAAAAATTACTTGTTATTAAGCATAGGATTCTGTTGACTGAGCAATGTATTCACCAGAGCCCCTGAGGTACTGGGGGATCATTAGGAAGTTACTGTAAACTCTGCTGCTTTCACGTGTTGGCAGAAGAAGTGGTGAATTCAGATTATCTCCTGTCATATTTTAAAAGGGTTTTGTGCCCTGAGAGTTATAGATCTTCCCCACCAGAACTTGTAACCTGCTGATGTAGTGCTGTGCCTCAGAGAAAGCAAAAGGCCCCTTTAAGGGAAAAAAACAAAACAAAAACCCACCACCAATAACCAAAACCAACCCCCAAACCAAAAAAGGGCGGTGATGGAGTGACAGGAAGAATCTGTGTTTGAACTCTTAAGTTCTGAAGAAAGCAAAGGTCTGTTGTTGAGGTTTCTCTTTATAATTTCATTGCTGAAATGCTTTGAAGCATCACCTTTTTTCTTCCCCCCCTCTCAGTTTTGGTCACTGTGGTAAAAGACAAGGAAGTATTTTTCACCACATTGACAGAAACCACAAAAGATCTCAGTTTCCAGTTTTTCTCCCACGTAGGGTGCACCTTTGTATTCAAGATGGAGATACTTTGCTGCATATTGATAGTGTGTACAGTGTTAATTTCTGGCTGTGCTGACGTGATTTCTGTCACTTCATGCTGTCCATTTCAAACGTTCTGCTTCTAGTTAGGTGCTTGTTGCTTTTATCTGAGCATTTTTATTTGTTTGCCTTTTAGCCTAACAAGATAAAATGAGTAACTTGAGTATCTACATATGAGTAGTAATTGTGTATTGGGATGAATGAGATCCTGTCTGAATCCATCTCTCCCCTGCTGTGAGGAGGATCTGGTGGTGCCTGTGGGGAGAGCCAGGGCTCTGCCAGCATTTTAACTACAGGTCAAAAAGATTTGTATCACTGACGTGATATATTTGGAGTTTTTGGTCTCTTAGTCAGGTGAGCTGTATTAGAGAGATGTGGGGTTTTTATCAATATCCTGCATAATGGTAGCAAATTTTAGAAGATTGAACAAAAGCACTCCACAGAGACATAGTGGTGTCCATTTAGGCTGATGAAGTGTGGAGGTAAATTCATCCCAGGTGAGACCTGGCCTGTGTGTCCCCTCCACAAAGGACTGTGTGCACGGGGCGGGTGTCACTGGGGACGTCCCAGCTGAATTGTGAATTTAGCAAGGCTCTGTAACTGCCTGGATGCCGTCTGATGGCGTTTTTCTCTCCTACTGGCTCTGTTGGAAAGTTCCCACTGTCCTTTGGTATCATCTGGTGGCCTTCACATGCTGAGTGACACTCCTGTGGGGCCATAAATGTAGGAGTGGAAGGACCTGCCCGAGTGACGGTGCAGGAAGCCGGCGCTGCAAGGGCTGCCCTGTGCCGTGTCCTGCCCTCCCATCTGCTCCGGGCCCGGCAGTAAAACCTGCGAGAGAAGGAAGAGAAGGAAGCAGTGGCCTTGCTGAGCAGGCTGCAGCCCGTGGGGACCCAGGCACGGCACCGACAGCTGGGAGCAGTGGCCTACTCTGCTCTCCCTGCCAGACGCCATTTTTAACTCCCTCACATCCAGAGCAGGATTGCAGGAATGCTGCCACAATCGGGGTTCTGGGTTCAGCCCTGGGGAGCAAACCCTTGCACAGGAATTTGGGATACAAGGTGGATGTGCTGCCTGGGCTGTTCATGTCAGATGGATAAGCAAAGAGTTTTCTTGAGCTCCGTTCTCCTTTAGAGTTGATTTATTTTTTTCCTGTTGTGTTTGGTTCTTTCCTATAAAAAGACACATCGTGTATAAGGCAAAGAGCATTTTGTGCTAAATTAGAGCAAAAGAGAATTCGCTGTTTACTGGGCTTCCCCTGGCCACTCACTGCTGTCTGGGTCTGTAGCACTTTCCTGGCTTGAGAGTGTGTCCAGGCCCTTCCTGGCTGGTTGTAGCATCTTGCTGGAGTATCTGGGAATAGGTCAGGTGTGACGGGCAAGGGCCTCTTGACGCAGGACGTGTGGGAGTGGCTGTAACGTGAGATTTGGAATAAGTACCAGAGCTACTTTTGAAGGCTGCTGTAAAGGACAAGGTGTCTTCCTTCCATGCTGCTGGGTTCGTAGCGGGGATGAACAATCCAGGCTGTCTTTTACCGGTCTAGGAAGTGACAAAAAGGGGGTTTGGAGTAGTGTGTGCTTGGGTGTAGTGATAGGAGCTTTCATCTGTCCTGGGTTTTTCTCCTGGTGGCTCCTAACTCACTCTCTTGCATCCTGTAGGCACTGGGGAGAGTGGGAAAAGCACGTTCATTAAGCAAATGCGTATAATTCATGGCTCAGGCTACTCTGAAGAGGACAAAAAAGGCTTCACCAAGCTGGTGTACCAAAACATCTTCACTGCCATGCAGTCTATGATAAGAGCCATGGAAACCCTGAAGATTCTGTACAAATATGAACAGAACAAGGTAAGTTTCTCAGTTTTTGCACATATCTTTAGTCAGTGAGGGTTTTGAGTTCTTGTTTGCTTGTGCGTTGCAACCTCAACCTCCCTGAACTCTTTTCTATAAACTTCTTATGTCATTTTTTTGATACCCAACTCCTTTTACTTGGTTGTCTTAAGGGATAGATCAACTCTGCATGGTTGGTGCACTGGTGTGCCTAGTGAGTGGTGGGAACAAGGGATTGGGATATGATGGAAGGGATAGGAGGGGTGTTATTTTTACTCATTTCAAGGATTCAGGGTTGTTAAATGTGTCGGCATTTTCTTTGCATGTGTTGCTGTTCTTATTAGTACTTGAAGCTGTCAAAATACATGCTGGACCCAAAAGACACAGACCTATGGTGGTAGTTTCCCCTGGTTCTGCAATCCTTCTGTTTTTCTGATAGCTACTGACCAAGGGTACAAACCTTTCTTGAAGAATTTTGGTCTCAACCACAGAAACATACTGATTTTGGGACCAGGAATTAATTTTAGACAGATCTGATCTAAATTATTTTATCTTCTTGAGGGGGAGGACAGTGAGAGTGAGGGCATGCCAGGAAAATAGATTTCTTTTTTTTTAGCATATTTTGCTTTTTTTAATGCTTAGTATCCTTAATATTTTGAAGTTGTATTTTATCTGTCCTGTCACACGGTGTCTTGGAGCTGATTTTGAGTAATTGTTTGTAGGGACTGGATGGTGCCCCTTTCCTGTCTGTGGTGAGAATAGGCAGAGTGTGAGAAAGCTTTGCCTTGCTTTATGTGAGTCATGGTGGAGGGGTTCTGATAAATAAAATTTGCCAACTTTTGCTTACTATAACTTGTGCAGAACTTCACTTTGGTTTTTATTTGTTGGGGGTATTGGCAAAAGCCCCTTGGTGTGGATAATCACCTCACAGACACACAGGCTGTGGTAGTTACTCTGGTCCTTCCTTTGCTTAGCTGTTGTAGTATGGATGTTTTTATGTCCCCCAGTTTTGTTCTTTTTTTACTTTTTCTCTCTTTTCTTCTTCTTTTCAATCTCCAGGCCAATGCAGTGCTGATCCGAGAAGTGGATGTAGAAAAGGTCATGACATTTGAGCAGCCATATGTAAGTGCAATTAAAACATTGTGGAATGACCCTGGAATACAAGAGTGTTATGACAGGAGAAGAGAATATCAACTTTCTGACTCAGCTAAATAGTAAGTGTACAGTCACGGGCATGCTTGTGGTGGGAGTGATGGTCTAACAAATTATACCTGTCCACATTTTTTTTAATTGAAGTCCAGAGTTTGTTTCCTTATCCTTTGCTGCTTTTCCTGAGAGTGTGAGGTGTTTTGGTGGGTGTTCATACATCTGCTTCAGGATATACCTGAGCTCAGAATCTCCACATTATTCCATCTGTATTAATCCTGGCTCTTGGGCAGCAAGAGTGCTGCTCTTTCTTTTCAGGTTTGTCTTTGGCCTACAGGTGTATGTGGATGTAACTCAGATTTTATTAATTATAAATCCATTAAGCTTGGCAATGTATAGAGGATGTTTTACATTTTAAATAAATAAGTTTATGTTTCTACGTTTATAAGTAGAAAACCTCAGATAAGACTTGATCCTGTAATATAAAGCATCTACTGTGGTTGAACTTCCTCTGTAGTAAATATCGTCTTCCCCACTCCTATACAGAGTTGATAAAGTTGTTTTTAGTGTATCTGTTTATCCTCCAAGGAAGCTGGCTGGTGAATTACTGTTCCCCAACAATACTTTCTGTTAGTTTTCCACACCATATTTAAAATAATTCAGACAACTTCTGCCTTTCTCATTACGCTACAGAAAAACTTCATGCAGCAGTTTTTACATCTGTATATTTACGTGCTGCAACCTAAGGTAGTATTTTTCTTTTCTCTTTGTTATTTTTTTTTTTCCACTGTCCTGCTTGCAGCTATCTCAGCGATGTGGATCGTATCGCTACCCCAGGATATCTACCAACTCAGCAAGATGTGCTACGGGTTAGAGTCCCTACAACCGGGATCATAGAGTACCCCTTTGACCTAGAGAATATTATCTTCAGGTACTGGAGGTGTCTTCATGTTACAGCTGAACTGAGGCAGCAGGGAGATGGTTTCAGGAAGGATGAGTTCTGGGTTGCTTTAGTGTGTCCCCATGGTTTGAGTGGATGTGTGATGGGTGGTCTGATGTTTTGGTTGTCAGAAAACTGAAGCTGCTTTTGAATCACTTCAAATCCAGGGAAACATCTTGGTGTCCTTCCTGGGAAGGATTGCACTGCTGCCATCTCAGGCTGAAATTGTGGCTTGTGAGGCACTGAGAGAGCTGACACTTTTTGTGCAGAAGTACTTCCCTGTAGCCAGCACCTGCCTTGAGAGCTGCTTTTCTGTGCCTGCCTTGTGCTCTCAGGGTGGCACCAAAACTTGCTGCCTGTGCTCCTGCAGCAACAGATGGTCTTTGCAGGCTTAAGCCAGCAACTGAGCCTGACCAGGCTGAACACAGCAATATTCCTGCATTTATCTTGGGTGCTTGGGTGCTCTCTGCCCTTCCCCACCACAGTGGGGCATTGCCAGGGAGGAATAAGGGAATCTGCATCCTCTTCCTTAAACCATTTGGTTAGAGAAATGCAAAAGTCTCCTCTCCCCGTTCTGTTTTGCTGATCTAAGGAATAGGTGCAGGATTTTATCAAAGGTGAACCACGTGTGTGGCACTTCAGGTGAGTGCCAGAATAACTTCAGTGTACTGTACAGGTGGGACTTGAAACTGAGAGGCTGAAGTGTGTGACTGTTAAACAGCACATTCCAACAAAAGTGTAACAACTAAAGAAAGATTTGGGTGGGGGAGATGCTTTGAGGCAAAGCTTTTGAGGCAAGCAGGTGCTTTAATTAAAACAAAAATACTTTGCTCATGTGACAGAGCATAGTTTTGAAGGACTTGTCTTTTCATTCTTTTCAGACTCAGGGCTGCTGCTGAGCAAACCTGAGCAGAATGCAACAAAAATGGTAAAGAGTGAATTTGACATCACTCACCTGTGGCCATTCTTTCAGTTTGGTGTATTTCTGGACCAGGGGATTTTGTAAACATGCTGGTTTTGTTAACAGGCAGATACTGTCACATCCCTGTGCCAGGTTAGCTGGAATGGTAAAGAACCAAATTATTCTCATTGTTTGCTGATCCTTTGCATTCAGAGAACTGCAGCTGCCTCTGTGATACTCTATGTACTTCTCTTCCTTAGAATGGTGGATGTTGGAGGTCAAAGATCAGAACGAAGGAAGTGGATCCATTGCTTTGAAAATGTGACTTCCATCATGTTTTTAGTAGCACTTAGTGAATATGACCAAGTTCTGGTGGAATCGGATAATGAGGTGAGCCAAAGAATGGGAACTCTGCAGAAGGGAGGGAGGAAGGAGAGGAGGAAGAAAGGAAAAGAGGGAGGAATGTTTTTGTAGTTTCTTGAAGGCTGGTACCCAGGTGCTTGGTGCCAAGTTGGATTAGCTACTGTTATTGGTTTTGGCCTTCAGTTCTTGTTGTGAAGGGAACATGAGCCTCAACGGGTCATGATGTCCCTGAGGATGGAAAAGGCAGAGGGCATTCAAATCATCTGGACTTCTCAAGTGAAAAATGAAATTATCTGAAGTTGCAGAGTCCCTTGTGCCATGGAAGGCACTTTGCAAGTGCTCCCAAATCACCTCTTCCCCTTCCTGCACTGGGTTACTTCAGGCTTTGCTGTCTTGTGAGGTGATGACTGCACTCTTTGAAGGTGTAAATATGAATTTTGGCATTTGCTAATAGATTAAAAACATGCTATTAGATAACAATAGTTACTCTTTTTTTAGTAGACGTAATATGCTCACAAAGTATCATTGGGCAGTCCTCTCACACAACTGTTAAAGCATAAAATGACTTTTAAGTCTTTTGATGTGAAAGGCTTGGCAAATAAACGAAGATTGAGTCCTTCAGATTTTGCATTTCCTTTCCATTTACTGATCCAGCTTGAACCAGAATCTACCTGGGGCCAAAGTACTTTGTGTATAATGTTTGAGGTGCTGAATTGCTACAGATCTGAGTGCATGTGCAGGCAGCAGAAAGGCATTTTAGTGCTCCTCTGTGCAAACAGGGCTTTCTTTTTCTGATTGCAGAACCGGATGGAAGAGAGTAAAGCTCTCTTTCGAACCATTATAACTTATCCATGGTTCCAAAACTCTTCTGTTATCCTCTTTCTCAACAAGAAAGATTTGTTGGAAGACAAGATCCTGTATTCCCACCTTGTTGACTATTTCCCAGAGTTTGATGGTGAGTGGCTTTTAAGAGAGAACACTTGATGGGATGGAGGTGATTTGGTTAAAACTTACTTGTTTTTTAAAAAACACTCAGATCTAGAAGTGGAGAAAACATGAATTGGAGAAAGAATGCCTACAGCTATAAGAAAACATCACAAAAATATTTTAATCATGCAGAGACAACTGAAATCTGATAGGACTATCAAATAATGAGCCTCTCCTAGATGAGGAATTACCCCCTCCAATATGGACTGCAAAATATTAAACAATGGAATTGTACATATAACCAGTTTCATAAACATGGCACTTTACTGGTCCAGTTTATTCTGGACCTTGTAACCCTCTAGTCAAGAGGTGACTTGGGTCTTTATTTAGAGAAACTGACTGGTCAAATACCCAAGTTGTTCAAGTGATGGTGCTAAAAAATCTTCCTGCAGCTTGAAATTCTTATTAGCATGCCATCTGCTGTTGTGGGAAAATAATATCTATGTGAAACAGAATTTCCCATCTGAAACAAAACTCCTAAGCCAAAATATTATTTCAGGCTCTTCAGCTGAATGTGTTTAGAGCTGGCTGGTAACACACCTGTACAGGGCTGACAATAAAATCAAAGCAGGAAATGAGATCAGGCAAAAAGGCTTCTTGCCATGCTCTTGTGTGTTAATTCTCTAATTATTTGCTTAGAAATTATCAGGTAAAGGAAGAATTACCATTCTGCAAACAGCTTTCATCTTTTAGAGGACTGATGAAATTGCTCTTGGTTAGTTGTCCTCCCACATCTGGAGTTCCTGCTTGGAGCTCTGGTGGGAAGACCAAGCTTTTCCAGCAGGCTGGGAATGGCTGAAGAGCTGCTGCCCAAACAGTGCCTACTTCAAATGGAGCTTAACAGCTGGAGACAGATCCAGCTTCAGGGGGTGTCATGCACTTCCATTTTTTCCTACAAGTAGCTCCTTCAAGGATGCTGCATGGCCTGTTAGTGGGAGGTTGCCCATGAGATTTCCTCTCAAGAAATGATATTTGCCATGCAACAACAGCAGTCCTGTGAAAGACATTGCAGTAGGTGACTATTTTCTGGGGACCTGTCAGCAATGTGAATTAAAAACTGGCTAAAATTCCCATTTTTAGCTCCTGTGAGGTCACCAGCTGGAGCAGACTGACTGTACTTTTGGCTGGCAATAACCCTTGTTACCAAAATATCTTTCAGCCTGTGAGATCCACCTGTATATTACAAAGAAATTCACACCCCATTTCCAGGGGAGAGCATTTAGTGGTGTCTGTCCAGCTGACAGCATCTGCCACTGTTCCTCAGTGGATGCTCCCACCCAGGGTTGTTCCAAGGCCTGAATTCCAAAGCAGGGTCTGAACTGACCTGTCAATGTCCAGGGCCCTTGTGGGATTTGGTTAGACAACTGAAAAGCATAAGACACTTCAGCTCTTGGAACTTTTATCCCATAAATGATCTTAATTTCTTCTTTAAAGCTCTGTAACCCACAGGAAAAAGTGCTGATGGATGTGGGGGATGCATGGGAGTGAATCCATTCACTGGTGTCTCTGTTTGCTGCAGGCCCACAGAGGGATGCACAGGCAGCCCGTGAGTTCATCCTCAAGATGTTTGTGGATTTAAATCCCGACAGTGATAAAATCATCTATTCCCATTTCACATGTGCCACAGACACAGAAAACATCCGTTTCGTCTTTGCAGCTGTCAAGGACACCATCCTACAGCTCAACCTGAAGGAGTATAATCTGGTTTGACCTGCTCTGCTCTTGCCCCTTGAGAGGCTTCTTTCTGAAGAAAAGACAAAAAATGAAATTTTAAATATGACAGGAAAAAAAAAAAAGTTTTAATTTTTGATGATGTAATGATTGCAAATTGTCTGATCTGTGGAGTGGCAAGTGCTCGGTGTTATCCTGGAGTCTCATGTCTCTGTCCACAGAGTAGTTGATTTCATATTTTTAACAAATTGCTTTTATGTCACAGTTAACGGGGATATGCCTCATTTCTTCAGCACCTTGCTTACTTCTTAATTTTTGCCAAGCAGCTAAGGCAGCCTCATCTTGATCTTTCCTTTGTTGCTAAGCCACTTTTTTTTTTGCCCCTTTTCATTCCCATGGTATATGTAGAAAAAAACAAAAATCCCCAACACTTTCCAGCTGAGATTGTGAATTCACTGGACTGTGGGAGTGCAGAATGCTACTGGTCCCTTTGCCTTGTGCTATAGGGTGCCTCTGGTGTAATTTGCTAATCCTGCTTCCTTCCCCTCCTTCTTTCCCTTCCCTTCCCCAGGACACGCTCCATGGTTCACTGTGATGAAATGTTGGGGAGGAGCGATTGCTCTCCAACTATTGTGCAAAAAAAAAAAAGTAAAAGAAAAAGGCAAAACAAACAAACAAAAAAAGCCATCACTTTTCCATTCTTTATATGTTCTGAGTAATTTTTTGTTATCAATTATAAAAGGTATGGAGACTGTGATTTTTTTTTTTAAATTATTGATGTTCTATACATAGTTTGCTATGTGTTGCTGTATTTTGTTCATGGACTACAAATGATGGAAGCTCTTGGAGCAATAGCTGCTGAGCCTGGGGAAGTGCCTGACTGTAATTGTTCTTTTTTTTTTTTTAAATTTTGTTTCATTTCATTTTTATTTCTTCTTTTTTTTTTTTTTTTTTCTCCACACACATAAACACATCCCACCCACACCACAAGCGCGTGGCCGTGTGCGCACAAGGCTCAGTCTGCAGAGAGGAACTGTTTTGTTGGGTAGAGTTTTTGACATCAATGAGAACTTCTCTATGCAGCAGTTACCAAAAGCACACTGAGTGATTGTGGCATTCCAACATCAGACTTTGCCTGGATTGAAAACCTTAGTCTGTGCCATCCTCTAGGTCTTTTCTTGCTGCCTACTAGCAATCAAGCCTTGTTTTATTGCATTTTGTGCCAGTGTGTGAACGACTTTGTAAGAATTCCTCAGCCTTGTCCAGCTTGCAGAGTGTCAGAGAGGAGCAGAGCTGGAGGGTGACAGGTTCTGGTAGGATTCTTACTTGGGGAGATTGAGGATAGCTCTTGCAGGGAGCAGCAGTTCTGTCTCTCCTGTTTATGCATTCCCCTGAGGCACACGCTGCTGTGTCCCTCTTTGGAGGAGTATGGGATCCTCTTTGGAAGACTTGCACACATCCTTGCTCCAGTGTGCCTGGAGGTGATCATTGTGTTTGCAGTGGCTGCTGCAGAATCCAGTCCTGCCCTGGCTGCACTTGGTGCAGCAGGAGAGGAGAAGAGAGGCAGCAGCACTTGCTGGAAGGCAGAGTGGATGTAGTTCTGGATTCTAAATACCACCTGGATCTCCACTGAGGAGGAGGAGATGAAGCCTTTGCACATAGGAGAGCTTTATTTTCCAGAGCTGAGGCAAGTCAAGGTGCTGAAGGGCTGCTGCCAGCCTGGGAGAAAGAAGTGCTTTGGCAAGGCAGGGAGAGAGAGAGTGGGAAGCAGGAGATGTGACCCACATCTGGACGTGTGTCAGTCAGCCATCACTGATGCTTCTGTTTCAATTCCAACAAGTAGCATTGGGTCCAAATTCTCTGGATCGACCAGATTGCCCCCTTGAAGGCTGCCAGTAGAAAAAAGACTAAACGAGCTGCACTGTTGAAGGGGGCTGTTGATATTTTGTCTCTTTTGTAGACAGAGCACTACATCAGTGTTTTGCACAACATTGTAAGAGTAAATCTAACTGTCTGAGATGCTTAAGATGCTTTGATCTAGAACACTAAAATATGGAGGGACATAATTTTGAATAATTCTGTTGATAGGTCTCTCATTTTCCAGAGTATCCGAGCGAAGCCTCTGTGTGCTCAGAGCACTACAGAGCAAAGCAAACTCTGCTCCAAGTGATTACAGAGCTCAAGTTGGAACAGTAGCCATGGGACCAACAGTTGAAGAGCCAGTCTGAGTGGTGATGCTGAGGGAAACATAGCATCTCTTTAGACTAGCCATGCTCTGGACTGCATTTAACCCTTGGGAGGAATGAGAGGGATTCCCATGTGTCAGACAGCTTTGCATCAATTTTACTGCTTGTTTTTTTTTTTTTTTTTCATCTTTATGCCAAAATGATCCAGTTTGTAGAAATTGTCTTATAAAGAGGAATTTATAATCATGTATTCTAAGTGCTGTTCCTCTGAAGCAGACGGCAGCACCAGCCTCTTCCGCTTCTGTGATCCTTTTGTAAATGGTTCACACTACAGCTGTTGCCAGCAACGAGCCTGGCACTGAGATACACAGGTTCTTGGAAAATAACTTCCCAGAAGTTTCTTTTTTCCAAGGTGAATGATGGTGGTACTTCCACTTGAATCAGAAACTTTTTTCATCTTGTTTTGTTCCTTCCCCTTTCTTTAAGAGCTGCTGCCCTGGCACAGGAGGAGGGATCTTGGCATCTGTCTCATGCAGAGTGACTCTGCATTGTGGCAGGCAACTGTGGGAGGCTGTGGGCACAAGGATTTAGGGAATGTGCTGTACCTTGTGGGGCACCTGCTTGGGGTAGCTATTGGCCTGAGAATTAGCTCGGGGCGGGGAGGGAAGGGCCGAGTGTTGCTCAGTGGCTCTCGTTGAGTTCCTGAAACCTCCTCCTGGATCGGGGTAGGAATGGGTCAGACCTGTACACGTCACCTGGAGTTGTCTGTGACTGTATCATGTGTGAGAAGATACCAGTGTTAGCACGTGCTTTCCTTAGTAAGCAGCTGCTTGTGTGCCTCCAGCTTGGCCAGTGAAGTGTTCCTGCAGAACTGGCTCCTGTCTCTGTTGGCTGGCAAATGCCTGCCCTAGCAAAAGTGCCAAACCTTAAAACCAAATTTGCCTGTATCAACCTTTCTGAAAGTGAGGCCTGTCAGAATTCTCTGCAGGTTGAGAGTGACTTTCAGAAGAGAGGTAAAATTGGGTTGTTGTAGGGAATCTAGAGTCTGAGGAGTTGGTCTCCTTGCTAACCTCTGCTCCTTGTGCACTTTTAATCTTTGTTCTGTTGAAGAAACCAACATACTTTGAACTAGTTTGAAACTTGAAGTCAGTGAGCAGAGGACCATCCCTTTTCCTTGCACCATTCCATGTGGATTGGCTACCTGGTGAGCAAAAGCCCCTTCCAGCTGCAGCGTGTCAGCTCCTGCCCTTCCTGCCTCCCCCCTTCTCCTCGAGTTGGATTCTTTGGTCTCTTGTTGTTGCTTCCTAGCAATGTTGGCCTTGCGTTCAACTATGGTTTTTCTTCATGTGTTTTATTGGTTAAAAAAAAAAAAAAAGACAAAAAATAATTAAAAAGGAAAAAAAAAAAAAGAAAAAAAAAAAAAGTACTTCCGGAGTGTGCTGACCATTGTATTGTCCTGTACAGAGCCCAGGTCGTTAGAGTCCAGCAGAGATAAAGTGTGTTATGCAGCACCCAGTTTTTTAAGAGTATGGTTTGTGCCAATGCCCCTTCTTTAGTAGTGCCAGAGACTCTTTACAAGTGCCAATGTGGTGGAAATTATTTGGTTATACTTGTATATTATAGGATCCTGATTTAAGACAATTTAAACATTATCCTATTTAAAAAGAATACTATATAAAATGCTGTTTTTAAACCTTGTCATTTGCAATGCATGTATTGTTGTGCGTGTTGGGGGGCGGGGAGGGAAGAGGGTAGGGTAAAGGAGTTTCTGAATAAGATGCCCAGTGTCAGGATCTATTCAGACTCCAAACTGTCTCATTCCAGTCCAGGAGTGTGATTGTTTCTTGGAATGATCCCACTCTGACTGCTGGGCAACACGCTTATTACAGAAATATCTGATGGAAATTGATTTTCATATCTTTCTCCTGAAATAAACTCTCTGTTTGAAATTGGAATAAATTTTGTTCCTAAAAGCCGTGGTGGTTGTGTGTGTGTTTCTTCTCTCCTGTCTTCCCCTCTCCTCCTTGGTACCCTGTGGGACCTGCAGCTCTGCCTCCTGTCAGAAAATCAGGACTCTGAGGCATAGAAACAAAGCATGTTTTGGTAAATAAAAGCTATAATCCACCATAATTAAATATAATGCACTGTACAATAATTCTGGAGTGTGAGCAGTGTTTGACTGGGGGTTTAAGGTGCAGGGATGCAATGGTGACATCTTGATTTGAAGTTTTCCAGGGTTTTGGAGTAGGATTGCTTAGGGAAGTTGTTGGTGTTTGCTGCTGCCTCTTGCTGTGGTGTCAGCCCACTGCAGGCACAATTCCAAGCAGGATATCTGTTGCCAATAACAGGAATGTCGGTGGGACCAGAACTGCTTCCAGTCTTGTCTGTTGGAAATGTGCACTGAAATATGAAACGGCTTTAAAATCATCCCTTAAGGAGTCCGGGGCTGGATGACTGTGAAAACTTCCACAAAGCCATTTCCTGAGATGGAGTTTATAGAGCTTAATTCCTTTTCTCTGGGCTCATTCTCCAGGAATGTTGCATTAAATCAGCTGGGAGTGGGTAGAGATGGCCAATTTCCTCTCTGCAAAGGTTTCCTGTGTTTTCAGGAAGCTGCAGCTGAGGATGTTCTGCTCCCTTCAAGGTCACTTAGCACAGGTGAAGCTGCAGCTCCTGGGCAGCCTGAAACATTTTGTTGGCTCCCACCAGCAAGGCAACAGTGGTCTGCTGGCCAGAGCACCGGCAAGGACTTAAATCGTCACTTTTCTAGTTGTGGGTGAGTTTTTGTTGCTTTTCTCAGTGGCTCTGTCCCCTCACCAGCAGTGTCAGTGCTCCCTGCTCATGTCCTGGGCTCTGTGGGAGCCACATCTTGTGCTGTGCTTTGCAAAGAGCCAAATAATAAAACCAATAGGTTTGAATAAAACCAAGGAGTTGAGGCTCTTCAAGGAAAAAGATGAAGCCTTTAATGCCCAATATTTCCAGCTGGCTGTGAGGGCCTCGTGTTGTGGCCTTTTGCAGCCTCCAGGTGTGTGTGGGGCTGTCCCTGGAGCGTGGCAGTGGAGGAGCAGCCCAGGGAAGGAGGCAGCTGTTGGCAGCAGCTGAGGAACAGCCCAGGCAGCAGGGAACAGCCCAGGCAGCAGGCTCACACTTGCTGCTTTCCCAAGGACCACTCCAGCCCAAGCTGGATAAATGTTCCAGCAGCACAGAGAGCTCCTCCTCACCTCCAGCTCACAGCTGGGGCCAGAGGCCCTCGGCTCCTCTGATCCTCCTGTTCCCATCCTGCAAGGAGAGGTCTTGGGAACATGGGAGGCTGTGCCATGAGGCCACCTGGATAATTCCTTTGGCCGGCAGCCTGCTCCAGAGGGAGGGACTGGGCAAAAGAGGGCAGCCAGAGCTGGGCTGTGGGCCAGGGGAGTGTCCTGATAAGGTGAGCTGGCCCAGGGACTGTGGGGTTGTGGCAGTGCTGCAAATCATTTAAACCTGGCTGCTGGACATCCCTGCCAACACCAAAGCAGGTTCGTGGGGTTGTGCACGTGGATAAACCAGACATGAAGGATGTCAATTTTCTTATTTTTCATATTTAAAAAATCCCATGTGCAAGAAAAGGGCAAAGAAGGGAGAGTTTGGGATTTGCCTTGCCCTTGGACTGCCATCCTCCCTCCCAGCAGGAGGAAGCTCTTTCCTTTGAGCCTTCCCTTTGCCCTCTAGGGAAGAAAGGGAAGTGTCTGTCCAGCATAGGAGTAAAATGTCACGTGGAAATTATAAAGCAGGAGTATAAAGCCTCCCTCCTCTAGTTCAGGTTTCTCTCCCTGATCTGTGTTATTCTGATCCCACACAGGACTCTGAAGTTGATGTGCTGCTCAGGAGCTCGGGACCAGCTCCTGTGGAATGGCAGCTGCTGTTGGAACATTTCTGTGAGGAGCTTCCTGAGCCCTGGGCGCAGCGAGGGCTTGTTCTAACCCAAGCTGTTTCCTGTGGGCTCTCCCAGTGATACCAGTTTGGTAAAATTGTCCTCGAGCTGCTTTATCTCCTGCCATGCAGCCTGACCAGGAAGTTAAGCCCCCAAAAACAATTTTTGTAACATCTCCACTGCCATGGGTGGAGAATTTGTGGCTTTTGAAAAGTTTTTGTGGCTGCCATGCTGGACTGGGTGACAAAGACTCCACACTTGGGCTGTGTGAAGCTTCTGGGTAAGCCCAGCTGCTGAGCTGGGTGAGGATTTTCTCGTCAGGGAGCTCAGCTGCTGCCCAGGGCTGTTCTGCACCCCTGGCCAAGTGCTGTCATTTGTCCCTGGCCACTCCTGTGCACTCCTCCTGGAGCTGCTCCTCCCTTCATCTCAGCTGAGGATCTGTAGCTCCCGGCCATGGATTTAAATGGTGTTTTCATGGAGCTCCCCAAGGACAGGTCTCTCCTGCTCTGCTGGTTCCATGCTCCCTCCCAGTGACTCAGACCTCCAGCTCTCCTAGAGGTGACAGGCTCTTTGCACAGAAGATGCAGGATGAGAACTGGGAAATTCTTCTGGGCAGGGTTTGGCAGCCTCAGTAGTAAAGAAGCTTCTGCTCAATGTCAGGTTTCTGCAACCCTTGATTCAGAGCAGATTAAATGATGTAAAGAACCCTGGGGAAAAGAAGTGCCTTTCCTCAGCTCAGCCATGGATTTGCTTCCAAACTGCAAGAGGTGAGGGTTTTTTTGGATTGGTTTGGAAGCTGTTTAGAGATAAAACCTTGAAGAACACACCCTGTTGCCAACCCAAAGAGGGCACTCTGGGCATGGAAAACTCAGCAGAAATGTGCTAGAGGTGCTTTCCTTGTGCAACATCACCCACAGCAAAAACCACTGACAACTCTGCTCAGCTGCAGCTTTTCTTAGTCAGGTGACTGACCTGGGGACTTTTAGACGTTTTGAATGATAAGGTTTGGAAAATATTTGGAGTCTTCACATCTTTGGCCTCGTGTTTCGTATCCAGTGCTGCCACAGATGTTGGAATGGCCCCTGACAAGTCACCTTTGGGCAGAGGTGAGCGTAAGGAAAGGCAAACACTCCCCAGAATTGTGTTTTTGTCCATGAAATCCCAAACATCTGACGGAAGTGTTTGAGCTCCTCTTGCTCTGTCTCCTGCCAAATCTCCAGATTAATTTCCTCAGGTTGCAATATTTTTAAGCTCTATTGTAGAAGAGGCGGGGGTTTATTTTTTTTGTCTTAAACCACGACGTGCAGAAATAAAATATTTACTGACTGGTGGGACTGTGTGGTTCCTCTCTTTGCTGCCAGCTTCACTAAAAAGATGACTCAGTGTGCCTTGATGAATACCTGTGAGTGACAGAGGTGCTGGTTTTGTGTGGAATGGCAGCCAGGGGTGGGATGGGGTAGAATTGAGAGGAGCCCGTGGGGGAGAGGATGTGATGGAGTGAGGAAATTCCCTGAAATACCAGCTTGGACATCCCTGGAAGGAGTGAGGAGACCCCTTGCTCTGAAATCCAGAATGGAAATCTATTCTGGAGATTTAGATGGCACAGAAAATGGAGGCCATTAGTTGGGGTAGAAACCTCCAGCTTGGGGTTCAGCTCTTTGAGCTGTGCCTTTCTCCTGAGCTGTTCAGGGCTGGAGCCAGCGGCCCAGAGAAATCCAAATGGCACCAGGAAAAAGCCTTTCAGATGCTGATAAGATTTATTGTTTTTATGTGTTCTTACAACACTGGAGCTACACAAGGAGGGAGAAAGGAGGCAGCAGGGTTCAGAGGTAGGGGACAGCAGTAGTGCAGCAGGAACTGGAAGTTTGGAGGAAGTTTGTCCTCCTTGGAGTTTGGGCAACCCTGTAGCCCCAGGGCTTGGGCAAAGGGCACCCAGACGTGTGGTGTCACAAATGACAGACGGGGAGGAGGCTGCTCTGGATCCCTCTGATCTCCTTGTGCAGCCTTCCCCTGAGGGTTACAGACACCCCTGAGCCTCTGGCATCTCTCTGGGGCTGTCCTGCTGCCTCCTCTCCAGAGCTGGAGCCACAAAGGGCTAAATCAGGGCAGCAGTGAAGGAGTGCAGGCACTCCCCAGTGAGCACAGGGGACAGACACAGCCAAGGCACAACCTCTGTGCCAGCCCCACCACGGACAGTCCGGCTTGGCCACAGAGAAATCCTTGCCACGTCCACGAGGACCAGTGGGAGATGTTTCCCAGGGAGAAAGGAAAAGAAAGCTGGTGAGGATGGGGCTCTGGAGGGTGAGGTCTCCAGGGCAGCAGCTGCAGGGGCAGCAGGGTCACACTGACTTCATGACACTGTTGACCCAGGGCAGGTAAGGAGCAATGTGTGTGTAGAACCCAGGCCAGTTGTTGTGCCGGTAGGAGAAGATGCCATAGGCTTTGTTGTTGCAGACCAGTGGATCCCCAGCATCACCCTGTGAAAAGGAAGAGAGAGGTCAGGGCTGGGTTGTTGTGGGAACCCCAGGGAAGCAGTGCCTTTGCAAGGAACAGGGGGGCTGTGAAATCAGGACAGGATTTCCCCAGCAGAAGCCTGGACTCGCAGTGGGTGGGGATAACTCTGCCTCCACAAGGGGCTGTGACTTTGTTTGGGGGAACACTGAACCTTCATTTCTGCCCTTCTGCTGCCTTCAGATACAAAACACACTCAGACCAACAATGAGACTCAGGGTGAACCCCTCTGGCCAGGCCGTTGTCCCCCTGTGCTGCTGCCAACTCCCAGGTCCTGTGCCATGGGAAAACCAGGATCCTCTTCTCCCTTGTGCTTTGCCCCTGGCTAAAACCTCCCCCACAGCCTCCTCCTCCTCCCTAACCAGAGACTGACCTTTGCAGGTACCCTGGAGGATCTGCTGCGGCCACAGATCAGGTTGTCAGCCAGTCCTGGGTAGTGGCCGAGGCAGTCCCTTTGTTTGATGATGGTGACAGTGGCTGTCCTGTAGCCCCAGCCGACCACGCTGCACTCGGTCCCACCACGGACTTTGGATTTCTCAAAGGAAATGGGCCTGACGTGGCTGTTGCTGGTGGCATTGCCATTCAGCTGGGCAAGGGGACAGAAAACACAGAGATGAGTGTTTGTCCTGCCATCCACTGTCCCCTTCTGCTCCAGGGTTGCAGCTCAGCTCGTCACAGCGGGGCCGTGCAGGTGCTCCAGCCAGGTTACCTTCAGCAAAAGGATGTCATTTCCCTTCTTGGGGCTTGTAAAGTCTGGGTGGCAGTGGTACTCCTTGACCTCGAAGGTTTGCCAGCTTTCCTCTCTCCTTTGCAGTGTGTGGGCTCCCAGGATGACAGTCAGAGGTTTGTGGCTGGTGAAATCAAGCACAGTGGGTGTCACCAGCTTGTCCCTGTCTTGCCTGGGAATGCTGAGGCTCATCTCCCAGGGGCAGGGCCAGGAGAGTCCAATGACACAGATAGAGTGTATTTCTATTCCCTATACACAGAATATATTCTATAGGCACTTTTTAAAGAAGGATGGTGGGAGCAAGGAGCTCTGCCAGCGAATCTGCCCAGCCAAGAGGCAGAGCAAGCTCCCACCTTTATCTCCAGACCTCAAGCTGGGCACATTTGGTCCAATGCTGCTGCTCTCTTTTTCTGGGCTTCACAGGCCCATATAAATCCAGGCATTTCTAAATCAGGATAGTTCTCTGTCCTCTACATCACATCCCTCAGGAAAATTGGAAAGGACCTTGGGTATGTGCAGGATTCCCTCCCAATCCCCCAGGTGAGGCTCCAGGCTTCTGGGTCCCTTCTGTGCCCAGGTGTGGGGACTGGCCCTGAGCCTGTCACAGGCACCAGGGCAGAGCTGTCAGGCCTGAGGTGTGTGGGAGCTACACCCACAGCTGTGCACATCTGGAAAATCCTCCTGCCCATCCAGCTGAAGGGATGGAAAAGGGCTGGGCAAGCAGCTGGCTCATGGGAAACCATTCTGCCAACAAACAAGTCGGTGGCAGAAAGGACAAAGCCTGACAGCAGGTCAGAGCCAGCAAGGGAAGAAGCCACTCTGACCTCCAATTTTTGACATCTGGGAAAAATAAAACAAGTCATGGAGGAGTGAAAAAAAAAATCAGGGTAAATATCTGAGGGTGGGCTGGGGAGGGAGATGGGGCTCAGAGCTGCCCTGCCCAGGGAAAGAGCCTGGGCATGGCTGGAGTGACCCAACTGTGAGACCGCCCCACAGGAGATGTCCCCCAGGCCGGGGTGCAGCAGCTCCCTGGCTGCAGGTGCTGTGGGGACACAGCAAACACTTACACGAGGCACTGAGCTGCTGTCATCACCCAGCCAGGAGCCACCAGGAAGCCCCCACAGGAGCTGTTGTCCTTCCCCTGCAGAAAGGCCACGTAGGGCTTGGGGTGTGCCCTGAACGGTGCCTTGGCTTCTCCTCCTCTCTCCCTCCACTTCCAGGGATAATCTGCAAGGATTATATCATGGAGCACTGAGAATTTTAGTTTTTCTGTGCTGGCAGGCATTGACCTCCAAGCAAGCACTACATCTGACCTGAGGCATTGGAAAAGGCTTCCAAAACTGACTGATAGCACTGGGATTATGGGTGTGCAGTTAAATAGAGGTGTGTAATATCACATAATGAAAAACTTAGAATTCAAGGTTTTAGACTACAGTAATATATATAAAAAACAAGATGGAGGATTTAGGGCGTAGGCTAAGTCCTTCTTTTTCACCTTCTTCTTCACCTTCTTCCTCATGGGTTTGGGTGGTATTTTGTAATTGGTAGAAAAATCCACATTGCCGATGTTTGGTTGTTGGTTTAAAAGTAAAAATAATCTAGATGTCATTTCATAATTGAACAATTTATGCTTAAAAGACCTTGGAAAGAGTTAGAGACACGGCCATTTTTCACCTTGCTAGCTAGAACTCACAACTTGTGAGACTGCACTATAGATAAGAATTAATAAACATCTGAGTCCAAACACGACCTGTCTCTCCCAAGCATTAATCCCAGCTCTAACAACAGAAGGAAGATAAGAAAAACGCACAGGATGGGCTGAGGACAAGGGGTTTGGAGGGCACAGGCTGAGAGATTCACCCTTCCCCAACCCTCTCCTCACCTGCAGCCCACTCTACTTACTGGTGCGGACTGGGGGGCACATCACCAGCAGGAGGGGCAGCAGGAGGGTCTGCAGGTGCTCCATCACAGCCTTCTGGGCTTCAGTGGATCCCTCTGAGGTGGGGCTGCATCTGGGGTCTCATCCTGCTCCCAGCAAGGTTTTATAGCCTGAGACCAGACTCCAGGAAACCACAGAAGTCAGACTCATCTGAAGAATCTCTCCACAAGTTGCATGTCTCAGCAATGTGAGAGGGGAATTCAGTCAGTCTTGGCCTTGGGCATCAATCCACCTGCATCATGGGTCTGACCTGAGGGATCTGATGTCCTCCTAAACCCAGAGCCAATTTTAGAACTTTGTGTTTGCTCTGGAAGCTGTGGGCAATGCACCCTCCCTCATCTCTTTGACTTCCACTGAAGTCTTCCCTTGCAGCTTCTATTCTTTGTCGAGCACTTGCAAACCCTCTTGATTTTATCACGAGCCCTGCATGAACAAGATTTCTTCACCTGCTGCACCAAAGACTGTGCAGTGGCAGGTGAGGACCCTCCTGCTCTCCCTCAGTAGCTGCAGTCTTGGCTAATGGAGCAAAATTGCCATGAATGTATTTATGAAATGGCACTGGGAAGAATATAACCTGGATAATCCATGTTATAATATAATATCCATATAATGTGTATAATATAATATGTATAATATAATATGTACATAGTATATAAATATAGTATAATAGCCATAAGTTATGGATACTGGGAAGAAATTGTTCCCTGTGAGGGCAGTGAGGCCCTGGCACAGGGTGCCCAGAGCAGCTGTGGCTGCCCCTGGATCCCTGGCAGTGTCCCAGGCCAGGCTGGACAGGGCTTGGAGCACCTGGGACAGTGGAATTTGTCCCTGCCATGGCAGGGGTGGAACGAGATGATCCCTAAGGGCCCTTCCAGCCCAAACCATTCTGGGATTTTACGCTAAGAGCAAATTCCGAATTCATGCTTCAGCTGTGACGAAATGGGGCTGATGCTTCCTTGCTGCCCTCACTGCCAGTAAATCTGCTTTCCCCTCTGCCTCCAGTGTCACTGGGCAAACCCCAATTTTAAGCTACAAGCTGCCATTCTCGTGCAAAGCCTGCAGCAGCTGGAGCTTCAAGGAAAACCCTGACGTGACAAAGATTCATAATGCACAGATAAGCAGCTGCAGCCTGTTCACTTGCAGATTTCTGAGCTGATAGCAGCTGTGAGCAGAAACCCAAACATGGACCCTTCTCGGTTTCCCCAGGGCAGCCTGGGTGCTGAAGGCAGAGGTGACGCAGTTTCCCTTCATCCCAGGCAAGAACATGGAGGATTTATGAGCAGAAATCCAGGCTGGACTGTGGAAACCTCCTCCCTCTGATGGGGGTGACCGGTGGAAGACTGGAAAAGGCCATGAGAGCAGGGAAGCCCCCTCTTTTCCCTGGACTGCAGAGAGTTTTCGTACGTTTAAAATTCCCCACTGGTTTTTCCCACCACCACTCAGTCTCCTCCTGACATCACTGACATCTGTCACCCCCTGCCAGGGAGTTCTGCACTCACTCATTTACCAGAGCATCAGCTCTGTCCCCCAGGGAACCCTTGGCTCTCTGTATTTAAGAGATGCCACCAGAATCGAGCTGGAATGAAGGAGATGAGGGCTCAGAGAGCAGCCTGGTGCAGGCCATGGAAGGAAGTTCAAACTCCAAGGCAGGAGCTGTCTGAAAACAGCACTCGAGCATCCTTTGTGGGGAGAATTTGTCCCTGGGTGTTATCCAGCTGAGGGGAGAGGTTTGGGCTACCACAAGAACACTCAGGGGGACAAGCAGCTCCACAGCAGCCAGGACTCATCCTTGCCTTCTCCAGGGGCCCAGCTGGGCCCTCTGCACTTGCCATGGGGGGAAAGGAGGAAGTGTGTGGAGAATGAGTTCCTCCAAAAATGGGGACGTGTGAGCAATCCAGCTTATCCAAAAGGATGGGCCTGTCACCATTTCAGGGATGAAGAAGTCATGTATAAAGAAGAAGGAGGTGCCGAAAGTCACGTACAAAGAAGAACAAAAGATGGTAAAGAACTGCAGAATGTGGGAATCAGATGAAAGCCAGAAAAAAGAAATGTATAATCTGCTGTGTATGTAAAAAGAATTAACCAATAGAGACTAGAAGGCTAACGTGTGCTTTTAGGGGCAACCAATTGTAAAGTAGCATGAAATGCGTGATCAAGGCTAAGAACTGTATGAAAGAGACTGTAAAAATTAAATCAATTGGCTCCCTTCCATCATATTGGTCATAGAGTGATGTCCCATTTCTTTTCTGCAGAAGTGGCTTGGGGTCAGGCACTTCTGTGAACCCAAGTCCTTCATCAACCCTTTCAGTTCAATCCTTTCTGTGTTTCTACCCAGGACAGGGTGCAGAAATGGGGAAGGGCTTTGGCTGCTGGCAGCAGGCAAAGCCTGGGAGCAGTGGGTGTGTAACAGCTGGGACTTGGGGTGTGCCTCCCCTCTGGTGTCCTAAAGCCCTGAACTCGGTGTAACAGCCACCTGCCTACGCCCGAGGGCACAGTCCACAAAAAGCACAGCTCTCTCCACCCAGTGAAGCCTCTGGAAGCTCAGACAGCTGGGAAGATAAGCCTGGTGTGCCTCGGGCTGTCTGAGCTGCTCTGTGTCCTAGGATGGAACACTCCAGAGGGAACAGCCTTTACTCTGCAGAGAATGACAGCTCCGTGGTCCTGGTCACTGCTGCTGCCCCACAGCCTCGCTGCCCGTGCTCCCAGGAGGGTGACAACGATGCTGAAGTTGGTGAAGGGAGTTTGTGCCCATCATTTTCCCCAGAACATTTCTACCTGCGCAGTTTTTTCTCCTCGCAGCACGCTCATCACCCCTGTGACCCCAGGAAGGGCAAGCATAGCTCTTGTTTCAGTGATTCAGGATGCAGAGCTGTGATTGCTGCTGGCCCAGCAGCCAGACCCTCCCTCCTGCACTCTGTGGCAAGGCCACAAGAAAGATGACACACGCTGGGAGATGCAGCTCTGAGTTTACTGTGGGTGCTTTAAGGGCAGCAAGGTTCAAGCAGAAACAGGGTTATCTCTGAAGGAACTGGGGTCTGTTCTGCCATCTTTTTGTGCCATCTGGGGCTATCCCTGCTTCTGCCAGGGTGATTTAACACAGTCCTGAAGCGGGCAGGGAATGGGACAGGCAGCAGCCTCAGAACAGAAGGAAGGGGCACTCTCAAGTGCACTGATCAAGTCACTTGGGTTCCCAAGGAGAGAGGAGGGAGTTGAGCCTTCAGCAGGGGCAGGAAGGACGCTATTGCAGTCTCCAGGGCCACAGCAGAGCTGGAGAAAGTGCTGCCACTGCTGCTACTTCTTCATGACTTTTTTGATCCAGGGCAGGTAGTTGGAGATGCGGGTGTAGACCCCGGGTGGGGAGTCATAGCCAAAGGAAACAATGCCGTGTGCCACTTTATTACAAACCAGGGGCCCACCAGAATCTCCCTGGGGAGAGATGAGATTGATTTTAGAGGCAACAGGTGGTAACAGGTTTCTCCCTGGTCCCTCCTTGCCCTGGGGTTCCATTCCTGCCCCACGGTTCCATTCCTGCCCCACGGTTCCATTCCTGCCCCACATTTCACTCGGCTGCCCTGAGCTGTTGAGCTGGGGCTCAACCCCTGGTGCTGTGCAGGGACTGTGGGTGGTGTCAGGACATCCAGAAAGCCAATCCTCATGGGAATTGTGATCAAATGCTTGTCACCTGCCCTGGGACCCCGTGCCAGCAGCAGCTCCTGCTCCCAGAGAACCCCGTGTGCCCTCCCCGTACCTGGCTGGAATCCTTCAGCTGGTGGAAGCTGCCCGCACAGACCATGCCAGAATCCAGGTGTGGGTAGAAGAGGACGCATTTCCTGCGGCTGTAGATGGAGACTTTGGTCTCAAAGAGTTTGTTGGTGGCCTTGTCCTCATCGATCAGACCCCAGCCGGCGATCACGCACGTGGTGCCCGTGGGGAGGTCACTGCCGCTCTTGGGCAGGGGGACGGTCTGGACGTAGTCATTGAGAGTGGCCTTTGATGTTAGCTGGGGGAAAGCAGGGGGTTGAGAGAGGGCTGTGAGCAGGACATTTTCTTTGCAAAGGCAGGGAGGGTCTAGCAAGCTCTGGGGAGCTGCTGTGAAAGCCACTGAGGCTCCAAACCCTACCCAGTCCTGCCAGCCTCCACCTGTTAGAATTTTGGAAACTCAGATTTTGAGGGTTTAGTATATGGTAATATACGTGAGTGAAGATAGAAGATTTTAGGTCCTTCTTCCTTCTTCATGGGTTTGAGTGGTTTTCTGTAATTAGGTGAAAAAGGTCTGCACTGTGGGCCTTGGGTGGTCATTATTGGGTCAAAAGTATAAATAATATTGGTGTCATCTTGTTATTGAGTAATTATCTCTTAAATAACCTTAGAAAGAGTCAGAGGCATTCCATTTTACCTCATTTCTCTAACTCATTAGTTAGAGCTCACACCTTGTAAGTCTGTAAATAAGAAACAATAAACATCCAAGTCCAAACTCAAAATCTACATTTCCTGTGTATTATTCACCCTGACCTTGGCAGAGAAAAAGAAGCCAGAACTGCCACATCCACCTTGGGCAGAAATGGCTTTGCAGAAGGAGCTAACAGCCAGGACCAGCCCTGCCTGGTCCCTGTCATCCCCAGAGCCCCAGCCCACCCTCTGCCCCTGCAGAACTCCTTGCCTGGAGCAGCATGATGTCGTTTTCCATCGTGCGGGGGTCGTATTCAGGGTGCTCGTGGTACTTGAGGACCCCCCGGACCTGCTGGGTTTTTTCTGGCTCGTGGATGTTGTGAGCCCCCAGGATGACTGTGATATTCCTGGCCGTGGCAGCAGAGAGGAGAAAGGGAAAATCAGGCTGGGGGTCACCCACCTCCCTCATTTTGGCAGGCAGGAGGAGGGAGCTGCTCAGCACAGGAGGAACCTGCTCCAAAATTGCTCCAGGGAAGGAGCTCCCAGGCTAGGGGAGAAAGAAGGGGATAAAACCTCTGCAAGAAGAACTCACCCCAGGCAGTGTGCAGCTGACATCACCCAGTCAGGAGCCACCAGGAAGCCCCCACAGCTCCCCAGCTCTGCTATCTTCAGGTACGCCATGTATGGGTGCGAGTGCGGCCGCGCCTCGTGGCCCCCCACGATCTGACCCCGCAGAGCACCTGCAAGACAGCCCAGCAGGGCATCAGCCAGGGGCTGCTGAGAGCCCAAAAGAGCCACCCAGCCAAGCCCTGACTCACTGGCACCAGCCCAGGGGCAGCAGAGCAGGAGCAGCAGGGCGGGCAGTGGCTGGCACATCTCTCTGGCACAGCTGGACTCTCCTCCCCAGATGTGTGGAAGCCTTGACTCTCCCCGTGGGCAGGGGCTGGTTTTATAGCCTGGAGGCTGCTGTGCCCAGCAGTCAGGAAACCATGTGCAAGGGGCTGATTGTGCTAATCAGGGCACGGGTGACCTGGCCTGCTCAGTGCCCACGTGCATGTGGCTGTGATTGTTGGGTGATAGCACAGGATGGAAAGGCCAGGGCAGGCTGAGCCTGGTACACCACACACACAGCCCTGGAGGTGCTGACAGCAAGAGAGAGATGTCCTGTGGTGATTTTGAGGTGTGATTTAACGTTTCTCTCACATTTTCTGTTTAATGTTTTTGCTTTGAGGAAATGCAAGGTTCTAAGAAAAAAAAGCCACCTTAAAAAAAACAAACCCAACCCAACCCAAAACTTTGCCATTTAAAGTCATGAATGTGGTCTAGAGGGAACAATTCTGGAACTTGCTCTTTCATATTCTTGTTTTCCTTCAAGAGATGCACTGCAGATTCTCTTTTCCTACAGAGATCCACCATCACCACCACCCAATTTAAATGAAAGGGCAATTAATCACAACAACTGTGCCTGGGACAGTCTTTGAGCACTGTGAAGAGTCAGATCTGCAGGGTTTGGTGTCAGCCCAGGTCAGAGGGGCCTCTCTGGTTCTTCTCAGCTCCTCTGGGGCCAGAAGCATCCTGCCAGCTTGGGGACTGGGATGTGGGAAGTGCTGCTCTGCAGCAGAAGAGACCAAAGCAGGGAAGTGCAACCAACCCAACTGCCAGGAGTGATCAGTCATTTTTAAACCAGCCCTGCTCCACCCTTCCTGGAGCAGAAAAACACCTGCGGGCAAGTGGATGCCTTGGGTTGTGCTGGGGCCACGCAGAGGGGACAGGATGGGTGGGTGGGGGTGATTTGGGGAGAGATGTGGGACAGAAATGGGGGTGCCTGATGTCCATGAATCAGCCTGGGGGCTGCCTGACACTGAGCTCTCCACAGAGCTTCACTCGTGTTTTGGTTTCTTTAATCATGTCTGAAAATACAAGTTTTAATCAGGACTGTGCAACAGCACAGAAGGAAACCTCAACAGGAATCACTGATATTTTATCTTGTGTTTGTAACTTGCTGTCTTTCCCCTGCAGCTGCTTGTGGCCCCCCACAATCTGTGGCTGGAAACCCTGCTGGGAGCAGCAGCCCCAGGAGAGCAGGGACTGGGCAGGCCACAGGCCATGGACACAGGGAGCTGAGCTCCAGGCTGCTGCTCTCCTGCTCCTCTCTGGTGTTCCTTCAACTGCAGACAAGTTCCTCTCTCTGAGGCCAAGCTATTTTGGCCTTCCTGTTGACCTCTGGAGGGTTTCAGGGCTTCTCTGCTGGGGTGTCTCATCTCAGCATCCATCAATACCCACTTCAGCCCTGGAACTGGAGCAGGTCCACAGGGCTTCAGCTGTCCCCTGTGCCTCCTCTGGCTTTTCCAAGCCCAGCACTTGGAGCCATCAGGCAGTTTCAGGCAGATTGTGGCTTTGATCTGAAGAGAAGAGATGAGAAACATTGCAGGGGTGTTGGGGAGGATGAAACAGGAAAACCTTATAAATATGACTGCTTATTCGTAGAGAATATGAAACACATTAGTAAAATAGAGTTGAAGGCAAGTTTCGATGTCTAAGATGCCAAGCTTTAGTCACTGTACAACTAGAAAACAATGGTATGGTCAGCTGAAAGGAAATCCCCCTTGATGAAACAATGCTCTTCTCCTCACTGAAAGTCTAAGGGTCAGAGCAGACCCTGCTGGCTCGGCAGGAGGGGTCCAAAGAGTCGTTTTTAGAGTTTAAAATGTAACACTGTATGGTAATGTAGTGATTCTTATAGGCTGTGTGTAAATGCTGTAGGATTTGTATCTTGTACTAGATTGGTTGGTGTAGATTAGAATATTCAGTATAGAAGAAGATTTAATGTATTGTAACGGGAACTTTGCTCTTTCTCTCTCTCTCTCTCTTTTTCCTCCTCTCTTGCTCCTTCTCTTCTTCACTATCTTCTCACTCTCTTGGACCTGCTCTGAACTGTGGCTGGAAGCTCAAAGCAGGGCCCTTTCACCCACGCCCTATACAATAAACTGCATGCTCCAAAACCAGGCTTGACTCCAGAGATCTCTCGTCTCCGTCCATCACGACAGACCCACCGTTCTCACACGGGGGGGGTATCACTGCCCTGCCCCACTTCGCTTCAAAGAAAGAACATCTGAACTGAGATGGGAGCAAAGGAGAGGTGCCAAGATAGAGCTCAGCCTGTGACTGTGCAGGGAGCAATGGGGACAAGACAGAACAGGAACTCTCCTTTTTGTTGGGGCTCAGGCAAGAAGAGCCCCATTACCCCCAGTCATGAGCGGGGGGCTCCGTGCCTGGGGTATGTTTGTGGAAGGGGCATGAGGAAGATCCTTCCATGTTTTGCTGGTCCAGAGAACCTGCACACCAAGGGTGAGGGGGCCAAGCTGTCCCAGCAGCTCATCTGCCTCGAGCCCTCCTGCCATCAAAAGGGTTTCCCTGTCCCCTGTCGCATCCTCTCCTGTCTGGAATCTCTGAGACTCCTCACACATCACCAGCTCTTTGAGAAGCTACTTAGGGCCCTTGGCAAGTTTCTCCATCCTCTGATCTTCCAGAACATTCCACCAGTTCTGTCCTGAACATCAGCTGGAGGTTCACCCTGAAGCAAGAGCAAAGCTCAAAGGGGTGATGCGCCAGGATCACACCGACCCTTTGGGTTCCAGTGATTTGTGGGCATCAGCCTGGCCCGTTTGGAGTGAGCTCTCCGTGCTGCACGTGCAGCCCTGCTCTGCTCGGAGCACTCGTGGCCCAACCTTCCTGCTGATTTCTGCCCCTGCAATCTCGGGGTCATCTGCTGACCTTATCAGTGCGAGTTTCTTTCCACACTGCTGATAGAAAAGGCCAAAACCCCAGCTGAAAGGGTGAAGGTGGAGGATGGAGCCCTCAGCTTTTGATGAGAACCACTCTTGCTTGCACGTGGCTTCCTTTGCATTCTCCACATGTCTGTGCTCCATCCAGGCTGGGATCAATCCACTCACTCATCCAGTGGTGGATGGGCTCCCTGGACAGTTCCCTGCTGATGGAAGAACTCTCTGCTCTTTGCTCTCAGCCTGGGGACATCTTCAGGACTTCCTGCCCATCTGGAGAGCACAGGTGCAGCAGGGCACAGCTTCTGCTGTGATCCTGAGTTTAAAGGTGCTCTGCTTTTCTTTTATCTCTGCCACTTTGCAGCTGATTTGGGTGGGGTCCACCCTGCACAGAAATGTGGTTGATGTTGCAACTTCCTCTTTTTTCACTTTGGTAGGTAGAAGCCTCAATTATTTTGCACGAGGAGCTGTCCCCGCTACCTGCTGGGTGCTGGGCCTCAGACAAAGAGCTGGAGAGAACTGCTGGACCTCCCTCGTGCAGCACAAGCCTCCCACAAGCCATGACAGGTGAGTTCTAAGGCAAATTCCCAGCCACAGCTGGGAGTAGCACGTTGCAAGGCTCTCCAGTCGAGTTGTGCAGATTTAGGGACTTAGGCCAATGATGGAAATGAACATTGCAGCCATTGAGTGAACTCATGAACATTGAGTCCCTCAGGTCTGGACTCAGCACCTTGTGCCTCCTGCAAAGGTGAAAAGCAGCAGCTTTGTGCCTCCTTCCCTGCCTGTGGGAAGACAGAAATTGGGAAGGTCCTGGCCCATCTCTAGCAGATGCTTGCTGAGTTGAAGGTGCAGGTGCAGTGTCAGGGCATGTGCTCAGCTTGGAGCAGCTGGTTTCCTTTGAAGTGGAAGGGGCTGAGGCTCAGCTGCAGCCAGACAGGGGCCTGGAGCTGCTGCACAGGCAGTGCAGGATGGGGATGGATGGGGATGGACAGGGAGGGATGTGGGTGGACAGGGATGGATGTGGATGGGTGTGGATGGATGGGGATGGGTGGGGATGGATGGGGATGGGTGGGGATGGAGGGGGATGGACGGGGATGGATGGGGATGGATGGGGATGGATGGGGATGGGTGGGGATGGATGGGGATGGATGGGGATGGACGGGGATGGACGGGGATGGATGGGGATGGGTGGGGATGGATGGGGATGGATGGGGATGGATGAGGATGGATGGGGATGGATGGGGATGGGTGGGGATGGATGGGGATGGATGGGGATGGATGGGGATGGATGGGGATGGGTGGGGATGGACGGGGATGGATGTGTTCTGAGGGAGTGAGAGGAGCTGGGTCCGTGGAGGAGCCCTGAGGAGTGACAGCGTGGACCTTCCTCCTGAAGAAGGAAGGGATGTATCTGGGCATGGGTGGTGCCCAGGGCAGCTGGGGAAGAGGCAGTGGCTCTCTGCCAGGCTCAGGGGTGAACTGAGCACCACAGGAGGCATTTTGTGTCTCAAGCTGTCTGGGTGCTCTTACCAGCACTGGGATCTGTTCAGCCCCACACACCGCACCCATCAAGGTGTTGCCCCATTTGATGCAGTCTGCTCCAACCTAAAAGAGGCTCTGAGATTTATTTCATTCACGTCACACCTTCACAACCACAGCAAAGAAGAGCAACCAAACCCTTATCAAGAAATTATGAGGCTCCCAGAAGAGATGTCAATACTCTCAGTCACAACAGGAAACTTTATTAAACAAACAGGAAGCCCATGCCCATGGGTGGACTTACAAAACCTTACCCTCCTCTCCCCTTGCTCTTTCAGTGCTGCAGGGCTGGCAGACAGGGCTCTGACTCTCACCTCCACGCTGAGCAGGGCTGCTGGGTTGAGTCTCAGCTGCTGCAGCCCTCAAACAGAAGATCTGCTCTGCCCCAAGCCTTACCTGACCCCTCCTCCATCGAGCATCCCTTGACTGCTGACCCAGGCCCAGAAGATGGATGCTCCAGTGCTGAGCTGGCTGCTGAACCACTCCCTTCTCCTTCCCCTGGACTCTGCTCAACATCCCGAGCTCAGACTCGACCTGCTGGGCACAAAATCCTCCTGCCTGCAGCTGGCTGCCACGAGGAACGTGAACATCATCCTGCAGCACTACAACTTCTCAGGCAAGCTCACCAACCGGCAGTCTAGGGACGAGGGCATGGGGCTGCTCCGCACCGCCTTCGTCGTCGTCAGCTGCATCATCATCCTGGAGAACCTGCTGGTGCTGCTGGCCGTGCTGCGCTGCCTGCGGGCCCGGCGCTGGGTCTACTCCTGCATCGCCAGCATCACCCTCAGCGACCTGCTGGCAGGCATCGCCTACCTCTGCAACCTCTGCCTCTCGGGCAGCAAGACCTTCCAGCTCTCCCCTCAGCTCTGGTTCCTGCGGGAGGGCATCCTCTTCATCGCCTTGGCCGCCTCCACCTTCAGCCTGCTGGTGACGGCCATCGAGCGCTACAGCGCCATGGTGAGGCCCATTGCAGAGAACGAGGCCAGCAAAACGCTGCGGCTGCGCGGCCTCATCGTGTCCTGCTGGCTGCTGGCCCTGGTCATCGGGCTGCTGCCGCTGCTGGGCTGGAACTGCCTCTGCGACTTCCAGGCCTGCTCCGTGCTCCTGCCTCTCTACTCCAAGAACTACATCCTCTTCTCCGTGGTCATGTTCAGCATCATCCTCCTGGGCATCATCAGTCTCTACATCTCCATCTTCTATCGGTGCAGGCCAGTTCTAAGCAAAGCAGCTCCCGGCACGGCCGCAAGCGTCCATGCGCTTGCTGAAGACGGTGCTGATGATCCTGGGGCTTCATTCTCTGCTGGAGTCCCTCCTTTGTCCTGCTGCTCTTTGATGTCTTCTGTGAGATGGGGACCTCACCCACCTGCGCAGCCTGGACTGGACCCTGGCTCTGGCCCTGCTGAACTCAGGGATCAACCCCATCATTTATCCCTGCGGAGCTGGAGGTTCGCCGTGCCGTGGGGAGCCTGCTGTGCTGCTGCTGTGTCAGGCTGGGCTCTGCGGCCTGGCAGCTGCCTGGTCATCTCAGACATCAATTCTGGCTCCTCCACAGAGAGCTCCCTGCGCTACCGTGAGAGCTTCCGCAGCTCCGTGGCGTGGAACGCTCGGCCCAGGGCACCTCTCTCCAGCAACTCCAGCATGATGAGCAATCTCCCCAGTCTGTGAGGGGACACGGGGAGAGCAGGAGATGCCAGACAGCCCCCAGGACACATGGTGCTGGTCCTGGCCTGGCAGGACTGTAGCAACTCAGGCTGACCAGTTGTGGACTGGGGCCAGTCTCATCAGAGTGGGATGGTGCCTCAGAGTGGGTGCAGCACAGGAACAGGAATTGCTCCTAGGCTGGCAGTGAAAGGTACAGGCACATTTTAGGATTGATGCTCTGCTGGGACAGCTCAGGCTCTGTGTGTGTGCTTTGGGTGTGCAGAGCTGCTGTACCTGCCCACCTGAGGATATTTTACCCCAGGGGACAGTGGCAAATAGGGTGGAATCCCCCAACCAGGTGACCCTCCCAAGCTTTTGGAATCCTTTTGGAACTTCTGTGATGGGCACAGGTGCTGGGAAGGAATGCAAGCTTGATGTCTTGCACAGCCCGAGGATGGCAGAGGGCTGCAGCCACAGCCCAGATCCTCCCCAGCGTGCAGAGGCTGGGCACTGAGCCAGGACAAATGCTGTGACAGTGCTCAGAGCTGCAGTGACAGGGCTGGCACCAGCACTGGCAGAAGGAGGTGCCCAGAGAGACTGGGGAGCCTGGTGCCATCCTGGACCTGAAGACACGGCCAGCTTGTGCCTCAGAACCCTCCTCTTCTGTTCTCTCATGCAGGCAATAGTCAGAGCAGCACCCAAATGCCTCCTCTCACTGTGCCACCAGAAGGCCACCGAAGCACTGGTAGCTCATAAAACCTGCTGGCCCAGCCCCTCTGCAGGAGCTGAGCATGCAGCCCATTTGTTTTGCAATAAATCAGGGTGATCAGAAAGCTTTGGGTTGATTTGCTTCAAGTTTTTTCCTCTGGAGGCCAGGTACTGCCCGCAAGATGTTTTTGTAGTCTGTGGACAGCTGGAGCTGCCCTCCTGTTCCCAGGACAGGGGGATCACCTGCTCAGGGGGCAGCAGGAGCCTCCTGTCTGGTCATGTTCATCCCATCCTGTCCAGTCCTATCCTGTCCCATCCATCCCATCCTACCCCAGCCCACTCCATCCTGTTCATCCCATCCCATCCTGTCCTGTCCTGTTCTGTCCTGTCCCGTCCTGTCCATCCCATCCTACCCCATCCTGCTCCATCCTGTTCATCCCATCCTGTTCATCCCATCCCATCTCAGCTCAACCCAGCCCAGTCCATGGATTCAATCCCGTCCTGTCCCTTCCCAGTCTTGCATTCCCCATCTCCCATCTCATCCCATCCCATTGCATCGTATCCCAGCCCAGCCCAGCCCAGCCCATCCCATTGATCCTGTCCCGTCCCGTCCCAATCCCCCATTCCCATTCCCATCCCATCTCATCCCACCCCATCACATACCCTCCCATCCCATCCCATCCTGTCCCGTCCCAATCCCCCATTCCCATTCCCATTCCCATTCCATTCCCATCCCCATCCCCATCCCATCCATCCCATCCCATCCCATCCCATCCCATCCCATCCCATCCCATCCCGTCCCATCCCATCCATCCCATCCCATCCCATCCCATCCCATCCGCTGGGGGGCGCTCGGGAGCGCCATGCCGCGGGGAGTGCGCCCCCTGCAGGCCAAAGCGCGGCGGTACCGCGGCCTGCACGGGCTGCCGCGACTACAATTCCCAGCGCCCCTCGCGGCGGCGCGCGGACTACAGCTCCCGGCATGCGGCGCGGGGCGCGCCGTGCGTGCCGAGCAGGCCGCAGTGCGGGCCGGGGCCGCGGCGATGCTGGAGGAGGCGAGCGAGGTGCTGGAGTCGGTGCTCAAGGCCTCATGCCTCCCGCTCAGCGTCCTGCTCTTCGTGCCCGCCGTGCTCCTGCTCCTGGGGCCGCCACCCGCCGCCGAGGCGGCGCACGAGTTCACGGTCTACCGCATGCAGCAGTATGAGCTGGGCGGGCAGCCCTACGGTGAGGAACTGCATGGGCCGGCCGGGCTCGGTCCTGCCTGCCGGCAGCGGCCCCTTCAGGGGGTGGTGCCGTGGGAAGGGAGCCCCGACCCCGGGGGGAGCCCAGGGTAGGCCGTGAAGCCGACCATGGAGGGCGGCCCGGCCCAGGGGAGCCGCGGGAGGGCTCGGGGGGCTCTGGGAGGCGGCAGCAGCCGGGCCCGGGGCCGGGCCCAGGCGCAGGGGAGGCCGCTGGAGGGCCCCGTCTGGCTGAGTTTCACTGCCCGGGCTTAGCAGGAGCAGGAGAGGGTCTGGGAGCTCCATCGTGGTGACCTGGAGGTAGCCAAGGACCCCTGTGTGAGGGCTGAGGGCTCTGTGGTTTGAGGGGCCAGCTGCATCCCTCCTGCATTCGGTTGTGAGCTCAGTTTTGTCCTTTTGCCTTTAAATCCTTTATTGACAGGTTGATTCCTCTTTGTTCTTCATCCTCTTCATCCTCAGCTCTGTGTGTTGCTCCAGTGGCTCCATTTCAGAGCCTGTCCTTCCCCTGTGTCACAGCTGACCTTTACTTCCTCTGTTCTCTTACTTCCAGCCTGCTGATTGTGCAACACCTTTCTTTGGGTCAGAGACACACCCTGTTCTGCGAGTCCTTGAGATACTGCAGGCCCTCACCCTCCTCCCCTGTGTGCCCACAAACCCAGAATCAAGGGCTGTTTCTGGGTCTTCCATAGCGATTTTATTCCAGGCCAGGCCACGTGCTCTGTCTGTGAGTGACTCTTCCTATAGAGTTAACAATGAACAGCCTCACGTTTAATTTGTGTTGTCCATGAGACACCATCTCTCATTCTTTCAGATCTTAGTAAGTTCAAATATATAAGTTATGAAATGCAGCTGTGCTGTGTACTCCTTGAAAACTTCACGTTTCTGGTGGCATCTAAATAAATGAAATTATTCTGGGTTCTTCCACTGCAGTTTCTCAGAATGTGTCCACATCTTGAGGGCTCTCTGCTGACAGCCTCAGTAGCTCCAAGGCAGGCCCTTGCATGGGGGTAGGATTCTCTCTTTTCTCAGGTGCTGGGAGGTGTTTGTTGACAGGCTTAGCAGGGGCAGCAGGGATGTGATTCAGCTGGCTTTGACTTTGCTGCCTCCCCTCTACCCAATTTTGTGACCTCTTGAAAAGCCAGGTGTTATTTTTTTAAGATGCTTCAAAATAACTTTTTATGCTGTTTCTTTTCTGCAGCCTTTTACCTGGATGGGCTGTGTTTCCTTTGTTCCTTCCTGCTCCCTTTCTGTTCCTGCTCCTTGTGTGTTCTGAGATGTCCTTCAGGATAAAAGCTGTAGTTCAGAGCAGTCTGAGTTGGAAGGGACCCACAAGAATCACCAAGTCCAACTCTCAAAGGGAATGACCCACAGAGGGATCAAACCCATACCCTTGACATTATTAGCACCATATTCTGACCAGCTGAGCTGATTTGTTGTTCCAGATTCTCATATTCTTTTTCCAAAAATACCAAAGACAAGTTGCTGCTCAGCCTCTTCTTGCAGAGGGAAGAATTTTTTGTCAGTATCACCCATAGAGCAATTTAAGAACAAGCCTGGACTTCCTCTAATACTGATAGAATGAGAATTCTTTAGTTTGTAATTGAGTGATTATTAATCAGTTCTTTGTAGAGAAACTACAGAAAATCAACCTGTCAGAAGAATACTGTTGTGTCTGCTCTGCTTAGATGTCAGAGAGAGCAGAACTTTGGGTGCACACATTGCTGTGTTTACACATCATTCCTTTGGAAATGCTGGAGGGATTATCCTCATTTTGAATTGTTTTTCTCTGTTGCATTGCAGGGTGCTGTTAATGTTTGTTTGTTTAGTGTCAGAGTCTGTGGGGAGAATTTACATTGTGCCTGGGCACTGTTTCTGGATGTGTGGCCCTCACTGATACTGTGCAGGGGAAATGTAAATTTTTCTTGTTTAGGTGTTTCTGTGACAAGACCAAACCAATGTTAGGGTTAAGCTAAGCCAGGTTTAAATCTAGTTCTTAGCAATGCTCCTGTTTGACAGGACTTTGTCCCTGTGTGGGGACCCAGAAGGATGAGATCTCCAGTGGAGGTGCCAGAATTACAGAAGAGGAAATTGAATTATAAATTGGAAGGTGGAATTGACCCTCTATTTGCACAAGATGTCCTTTGGCCCTCACTTGGGGAATGCAGGAGCTTCAGGCGAGCCTGCAGGGGATTGCATTTCCATGTGGGGATTTGATCTGCTGGCACTGAGAGTAGGACAGGGCGAGCCCTCAGGAGCAGCCTGCTCCTCTGTAACTCTGCCAGCAACAGAACCTTCCTTGGGGCTGAGTGAGAGCAACTCTTGGGGTGACTTGGGGCAGTCTGGTGCCCGTTCATCAGGTGGTTCTGCACAGCTTCCATCCACAGCTTGATCCTACAGCTGGGAGAGGCTTTGGAGAGGCCAGGCTTTGTCCAGGTGTGTTGCTGACTGCAGGTATCGGGTGCAGGTGAGCAGACAGGTAGCCTGTGTGTTGTGTTGAGGAGGAAGAGTGGAAGGTGAGGCTGTGTGGTGTGGAGCAAGGGAGGTCTGGGTGCACAGGAAAGCTCACAGACCTCTGCTCCTTCTCGGACAAAGAGGCAAACTCAGCTTTCTGCAGCTTCTGCCCACTCTGCAGCCCACCAGACTGCCCCCAGGCCTGTTCTGAGCAGGAGGCAGGCTGGAGCAGAGGGGAGGGGGTGCAGTGCCTTAGGAGCCCCCTTGCTTTCCCTGCTGGCAGGCACCAGGAGCGCGGTGCTGAACACGGAGGCGCGCACCGTGGAAGCGGACGTGCTGAGCCGCCGCTGCGTCATGATGCGGCTGGTGGACTTCTCCTACGAGCAGTACCAGAAGGCTCTGCGCCAGTCAGCCGGGGCTGTGGTGATCATCTTGCCACGATCCATCTCCTCTGTCCCCCAGGATGTTGTGAGGGTAAGCAGCAAAGTTTTCTTTCTCTGCCCATGGGAGGTGTGTTTGAGGAAAGCTTGCTCGCTGCGGGGCTGGAAGCTTCTGTTGTAACGCACAACAAATCGTATTCTAATTTTAAAACTTCTCCCTCTGCTTTGGTTGTTAATTTTTTCTTGACACCTCTTGTGTTTAGTAGATGCTAAGTTTGTGTCTCGCTTAAATCCTCAGCAATTCATGGAGATAGAGCCAGAAATGCTTGCTATGGAAACCATTGTGCCAGTCTACTTTGCAGTAGAAGATGAGGAGCTGCTGTCTATCTATGAACAAACACGGGCTGCTTCTGCATCACAGGGTTCTGCCTCAGCTGCAGAAGGTGAGTTCTAAAAAAAAGGAAAAAGTTTTGAGGAAGACAGGCCTGTTCCCACCTCTGGGAGGAGTCTGCTGTGTCATCTGCACCATGAACCAGTGTTCCATTGCCTCTGTGTTTATTCTGTCTTTGTCAAAGTGTTTAGAGATTCAATGGAAGAAAAGCACAGTATAAGAAAGCATTGCTTGGCTATATTTGGAAATGCAGTTGCAGGAAGTTCTCAGTTTCACGCTGTTGCGAGCAAGGTAGAAATCAAAACTAGGTTAAAAACAACATTGAAAATGTTAAGTGATGATGGTGTGTTGGTAGAAGCTGAAGCTTTTTGTCTGACCACAAGTCAGTTTGATGCTTCCATGTAAATAATATGACTGTCTAATTGGCCTCCTGCTTATGACTAATTTTAGTACTACTGGGGAAAACTTTTTGACCAGCCCAAAACACTGGGATTTTAGGACAGAATGAAAAAGCACGGTCACCAGGATTCTGTGTCATTGCATAAACACCCATGACAAGTGAGAGGGCTTAAATGGTTTAAAGCTGGTCTCCAAAGCTCAGTTAGCAGGGGAAAGGAAGGGAGGAAACTTCCCCAGGTGTACATTGTGGGGTTTTTTTGTGTTTTTGTTCCAGTTCTGCTGCACACAGCAACTGCCAATGGCTTCCAGATGGTGACCAGCGGGGCTCAAAGCAAAGCTATCAATGACTGGCTCATCCCCAGTGTAGAGGTGAGTTGTGTGTGGATTCAAACTGACAACATTGATGAGGTCATTTCTTTTATTGGGACTTTATCAGACATTTGGTGTGACAGGGCAAGTCAGAGGAGTCTCAGCCAGGTCTCTGAAGTCCTCACAACTGAGGCCATGGCAGACTCAGCAGGAGTGTAGAAATCAGGCTGTCCTTGTACAGGCACACAAGAGGTGATGTGGAGTGACACTGTTCTCATTCCTCTGCAGGGAAGGCTGACAGGGCTGGGTGGTGAAGACCTGCCCACTGTTGTGATAGTTGCCCACTATGATTCCTTTGGAGTGGCTCCAGTGAGTATTCTTTCTTCCTGCAGCTCTGTTCCTGTCCTTTTTCCCTCTGCCCATGTGTCTTCTCTTGGCCTTAAGGCTGTGGGGCAGTTACAAGTGGAGCACAGTGCTGTGCTGCCTTGCAGCTGTTCTGGTACCTGAGAGTCAGTGTAGGTTTGTCACCTTGTGTCTGTCCCACCTCATCCTGCAGTGGCTGTCCCACGGGGCTGACTCCAATGGCAGTGGAATCTCAGTGCTGCTGGAACTGGCCAGGCTGTTCTCTCGCCTCTACACCTACAGAAGGACCCATGCTGGGTAAGGAACTGCTCTGTTTGGGGTTAAATGTGTGTAGCTGATGAGGGGATGATGTGGGAAGCAGATTCCATCCTCAAGCACTGGGAGCTCCCCACTTTTAATCTGTCCTGGCATGTGGGAAGTGTTTGGTAATGGACAGTTTGCCTTGGGTGTCAGGTGCAGGTGGTTGTGATTTCACCACACCTCCAAGGCTGAGTGCAGGAATTCTTGGAGTGCAGCATGCTAATCTTTTTCTGGCTTTTTTGATGGGCAGGTATAACTTGCTGTTCTTTGCATCTGGAGGTGGCAAGTTTAATTATCAAGGAACTAAGCGGTGGCTGGAGGACAATTTGGACCACACTGGTGAGTAAGGGGCTGGTTGTATTAAATGTTTATAATTAAGTGTCAGCTCTCCTGTGAGAATCCCCTTGTGTGAGCCTTGCTTTTTTTGGGGGGTGGAAATCCCAGCACAAGACGTGGCAATAAAGGTTTGGAATTCTCTGTTCCAGATTCCAGCCTGCTGCAGGACAATGTAGCATTTGTTCTCTGCCTTGACACTCTGGGCAGAGGCAATAGCCTTCACCTTCATGTCTCAAAGCCTCCAAAGGAGGGCACCTTGCAGCATGCATTTCTGAGAGAACTGGAGATGGTAAGGAAAAGCATTTTAAGTTCATGGGAACTTGGGACTTATTATACAGCTCTCCATGAGAGGAAGGAAGATGTGAAGAAAGGGTGTGCTAATGAAATAATTCATGTATTGTTTAGGATCACTTGATTTGAAGTGCAGACAAATCCTCATGCCACAGTCCCAAGTGAAGCAGACTAGATCTGCAAATGCTACCCTGTACAGACATTAAAACAGCTCTTTTTGGCCTGAAAATCCAACTTTAATAATGTCAATAACTGCACCTTGTGTTCTGGAGCACACAGAAGTGGGTGTAGGCAGACAGGGCAGTGCAGGGTGGCACCCTGCAGTGGGCAGCACCCCTGAATGGCTTTCCCTTGTCCTCAGGTTGTTGCCAGCCAGTTCCCAGAGGTGAAGTTTTCCATGGTGCACAAGAAGATCAACCTGGCTGAGGACATGCTGGCGTGGGAGCACGAGCGGTTCGCCATCCGGCGCTTGCCGGCGTTCACCATCTCACACCTGGAGAGCCACCGGGACAGCCTGCGCAACAGCATCATGGACAGGAGGTGAGCACCCCGGGCTCCAAACCCAGCCCACAAACCCAAACTGCCCCCACTACTGCTGGTGGTGTTCTGATGGTCAGGGCACGGGTGACAAACATTGGGAGTTGGGCTCAGGTTCAGGCTCATGTTTTAGAGGAAGCTGATGCCATTGGCAAGTCCTTAATCCCCTCTTTTGCTTTAGGGCACGAATAGACACTAAAGCACTGATCAGGAATACTCAGATCATTGCTGAAGCTTTGACAAGGGTCATCTACAATCTAACAGAAAAGGTAAGAGGTGCCCACCGTGCAGTGCTGGCCAGACTTGTCCTGCCCAGCCAAGCTCAACAATAACCTGAGCTGGTTTTTTTTTCTTCATTTGCCCTTCCAGGGAGCACCTGCAGATATGCAGATCTTCACAGATCAGATGGTAAGCACAGTGCATTATTTTTGTGACCTATGGAACCTAGAGTCTGGGAGAGAGCTCTGGTGTGTGGTTGACTCCCTTTCTCTGGTGGTATTTTTCTGCAGCAAATCCAGCAGGAGCAACTGGAGTCAGTGATGGACTGGCTGAGCAGTCAGCCCAGGGCTGCCCAGCTGATTGATAAAGACAGCACCTTCCTCAACACCTTAGAATATTACATGGGACGCTACCTGAAGGATGTCAAGCAGCATCATGTGAAGGCAGACAAACGGTAAGAAATGAAAGGACCAGCCAGGCTGTGCAAACTGGCTTTCCCCTGGACAGAATTTTGTCTCTGAGCTGCAGCTTTCCTGCTTTCTTGACATGCAGCTTTGCTCTTTTCTGCTCTCCTGTCAGTTTTGGTTCATGCTTGGTGTTCTCCCAGAGAAAGCTGCTCATGATTCCTCACAGCAGAGAACAAGGCCCAGCAGCTCCCTCTGTCTGAAAAGCTTGGTTTTAAACTGTTTTGGTTGTACTGTTCCCACTCTGAGAGCAGGAGAAGACTAAGTTTTAGTTAATTACAAAAAAGCACCTTCCATCCTGTTGAACCTGCTTGGGCTGAAGCTGTTTTAGTGAACAGAGGGAGGAATCTTTCATGTTCAGCCTCTTTGGAGACAGCTGAACAACAGCATGAGTTCTGAATTGTGTCCTTAGGCTTCTGATTGTAGGAAAAGAAAGTCCTAAAATCTAATGAGATGACTAAAATCAGCTCGAAACCAGTGTGGGAGGTGGTTATGCTTACCTGTCTCTGGTTGGATGAACTCCTTGGGAACAGCTCTGGGCTTTCCTCACTGCAGGGTCAAGAAGTGCAGTAGAATCTGAAAAATTTCTCCTTTGCACAGGGACCCCGAGTTTGTTTTCTATGACCAGCTGAAGCAGGTGATGAATGCATACAGGTAAGGAATTCCCTTGGCCATGCTGGACTGTGGCCTCACCCCCTGGCAGGAGCTGCTGTAGCAATTCCATGTGCACTTTTCCTTATTCCAGGGTCAAGCCAGCAATCTTTGACCTGCTCCTGGCTGTCTGTATTGCAGCCTACCTTGGCGTTGCCTATGTTGCAGTGCAGGTAAGAGACACACGTATTATATTCCTTATAAAACAAGTTAGATGCAGGAATTCACACAGTGCCAGCACTAAAGCTGGAACAATAATGCCTTTTGGCTGTGCTGAAGGCAGTCTCGTGCCATTCTAGTGCAAACCTATTTTTTAGAGCTGTTTCTTGTAGTCAAGGACATGCATAACTCACTCATAACTAACCTGTTTTGGCTCCAAACTGAAACTTTACAACAAATTTTAGTTACCTTGATAATTTAAAGGTTTGTAGCTTGTACTATTAGGAAATATCTGAACTTGGGATGCAGCTTAGAAATGCATCTTGAGAGTTTTGCTTTCTTTTTTCAATGAAGCCATAAATACATCCTGTGTCCATACCTCTGGAAATGTGATATTCCATGCCCTGGCCAGCCAAATTAAATGTAATGTTTTTGTGTCAGTGATAACCAAGACAGTGTGAGCAAGGCTTTGTTCTACCTGGGTTCATAAAGGATGTGAATGAAAGGGAAGCTTTTTAGGTCACTCTCAATTTTGATCACTTTGTGTTATTGGTGTCTATTATTTATTTAGGGAAACCACAAGCATTTAAAAACCTCAGTGTAAGAATATAAACAAGAGGAAAAACCTACTTTGATTTCTATTAGCAATCTTCATTACTTCTTGTTATTTGAATTTGAAATTATTTGAAGCCTGGATCTTGTTACATCTGTCAAATATCAAATCAAAATACAATCAACCCCAGCAAAATCAAAAGAGGAATTAAGTGAATTTCTAAGTCAGTGGGGAAATGGTGAAAGAGAAGATCCAGTTAAAGAATTGTGAATTGCTGGGAATCTCTGTGTTTGCCTGGTTTATTTTTACCTTCCTGAAACTGCTGGCAGCAGTGTTTCTATAGAGACCAGGAACCTGCATGTGTTGAAATCTGAAGCTTTCTCCTCGCCTTCAGAAGGAACAGAATTGCATCCAAAAAAATAAAAAATTTAAAAACTCTTTTAACACATCTTCACAATGAGGTGATACAGACCTGCACAAACACTTCTGCAAGCCATCATTTTCTGTATAACTTGGCTTCCCTGTCATAATTCCTCCTCATCCATCAAGTCCCACTCCATCTCAGGATGAGTGGTTGATGCAAACAAGGCACTGCATTTGCACACTGGTATTGTTTTAAGCCTTCTGCTGAGCTTTCTGTGTGGTTGGAACTGTCATGGTTACTCCTTTTCCCTTCTGTTTCCAGCACTTTGGTCTCCTTTACAAGATGATACAGAGATTATCCCTTAAAACCAAGCAGCAGTGAAGCACCAAGTCCCCCCCACCCAGCAGCACTGAGCCATCGGTGAGCCCATTGGGAACCTTCTGCCTTCCACTGAACCCTGCTGTTCCTCTTCCTTTGTCTCCTCTTTGCTACTGTATAGAGGGGAGGAAAGCATAAAGAAAATGAAATTTTAACTCTTGTGCACCTTTGAAGTGCTTTTCTTCACCTTCTTCCCCCTGACTTGCACCATGTCTGGTTTTCCTTTGCATTTTGGTGAGGGAGAGGCTGAGAGACTTCAGCAATTCCTGCAGTCTGATTCTGAGCAGCTTCTCTGAGTGTAACACAAAGTCCAGCACCTCCATGGACACTGTCACACAGCCAGCCTGGAAACTGGAACTACAGCCTGACATGGTATCTCTGCCCAGCAAACAAGGACTTGGAGCAGTTGTTTAAAAGCAAAAGCAAAAAGTGCAGATGTAAATTAAAGAGAATGCAATTAGCATGTTTCCTTATGGCACCTCTTCCTTGAGTTCACTGCTGGCTTTAGGGAGTTGTGCTGAGCAAGCAGTGTCTGCAGCAAGCACCTTCTTGCATTTTGTTCAAACTCCCCCCCTTTTAGGAGGTGCACTGTGAGTGATCTTGACTGTTATTACCAGGATGAGAAAAGATGAAGATGGGTTTCTGGGATGAGGGTTTTGCCAGGGACAAGTTCTCTCCTGTCTCTCTTGGAGGATGCATTTTGCTGTGTACTCGATTTCTCAGGACGTTTTTGGTCCTTGAACAGTTCACAGCTGCCACCACTCTGTGCTAAACTCTTGTTTGATTTTTGAGGGGTGTTCCATAGTCCAGCTGCTGCAGGATCATGTTCTGTGCTGTTCCATGTACTTAAACAAGCTGGTTCCATTGATAACAAGAGCAGCTCAGACCTAGGTGTAGTTCTAGAAAATAACCCTGAGCCATGCCCTGCCACCCAGCAAGTTTTGAGTCCTTTTCTGTAATCTCTTCTGTGTACATGAGTTCTCTTCATAAGCCACAGTGACACTTTCTTTTTTTAATTTAAGCTACTACTTGTAATTAAAGCAGTAGGCTTTAATTACATCTTACAGAGGCTGAAAAGCTATTTTTGAATTGAGGTGGACCTTTTTTTGTGCGTGTATGCAAGGAAGGTTCCAGCTGTGGATTCCTGTTTGCACACAGCTGCTGTGCACGTGCTTGTTAAAAGAGGGGTTGTTGTGGCCAGTCACTGTCCTTTGGATGGGCACCAAAGCACTGATTTCCATCCTCCTTTGTTTATTTTACTGTAATCTCCTTCTTGGAGTACCCTTACCCCATGATGTGTCCTTTTTGCTGCTTTAAATATGTAGCAACTTGTTCTTTAAAGAGTCTTGTCTTTTCCAGGAAAAGCCTGCTGGTGTCAGCGGCTCACCATGGTGTCAGCATGGTGCCAAGCACTCCAGAGCTCTCAGCCACACAGGGAATCCTGCCTTTTCCTCATCCTTTGAGTGCTCATTTGAAATGTGTCTCTCTGCATGCGTGAAGTGCTCATGGCACTCCTCTGCCAAATGAATTTATAATGACTTCAGAAGTTGCTGGAGTGGCTGGAAGGCAAGCCTTGATTGTTTTCCCCTGGTTTTTATGCTCTGCCCATAAAGACTGCATCTGCTGTGCCCTGGGAAGCTGCTGCCCTGGGCAGGTTTAGAACATGCATGGTACAGTGGCTCTTTGAAGAATTCTGTAGGCTCTGAATATCTGGGAATAGCTTGAGTCCTCCAGCTGCAGGATCCATTTCTGGTGTGTTACACTAAAGGAGGTGATGTTCTCTCCAGTCTAGCAGATTATTTCACCAGTCTTAATTATTAACTTTGGCAAGAAAAATAGAAAAATAATATTAGCAATGCTGCTGCAACTTGAGTTGATGAGTGTAAAATTTGCCAGTAGTGGGCAAGAGTGAACAGAACAGACCTGGAGCTTCTTCCTTGCTGTGGAAACTGTCAGCCTTCAGTCTTCCAGATGAGAAGCTCAAAGTTCAGAGTCAAAAACTTCCACCCAGTCTGTTTGCAGAGGCTGTAGCACAAAGGAAACACCTTAGCTCTGTGTGGTCTCAGCAATGAACTGTTAACACTCCTGATGCAGTGCCAGAAGCTAATGGAAACAACCTAAAAAAAAGATAGATAAGATTAATTAGGAGAGTTTATAAACCTGAGGGGAAGTTGGGATGGTGTGTTCCTCTCTCCCACACAAGGTTAGTTTGTCCTGTAATCCTTTTGTGTGTCTCTCTCTGGCTGCCATAAAAAGTAGTTTTTACAACAGATAAAAGAGTTTCTGCTTTTGATCAGAGTGCACGTGCACTGAAACATATCTGCTCAAATCTGAGATAATCAAATCCCAACTTCCTCGTAGCTGGAGCAGAGTGCCCATCCTGGGATTGAACTTAGTTCCCACACTGTTGTTTCCTTGGGTAAGTCAACAGAGAAGTTTCCAAAGAGCACCTGGAGCTGACCTGCACTGCAGCATAACTGATCAATTCAGTCACCAACACAAAGGCAGAAATCCAACAGGTGTTGTGATAAAATAAAAGTTCTCCACAACATTGCAGAAGAGCTCTGTGTAGCTGATCCTTGTTGCCCTTATTTTTGACCTGTCCCCTTTTTTTGAGGAGTTTGCCTGGCCTGTAGGGAAGAGCATGGAAAGCATTATACCCACATACACACGAGTGGCTAGCAGTTGATACTCCTAGCCAGAAAACCATTTTCTTTGCTATTTATCTGACTTCACCTGTTGTCCTGGTGCTGTCAGAGTCTGCAGCTCAGAAAAACCTGGTTTTCCAGCAGGGTTTAACTCAAGCTGTTAATTCCTTCTGTCCTCTTCCACCTGCATGGGCACTATTGGGAATTGTATGGGACTGATTTGGATTATTGTAGTTCATCTCCCAAATGAGAGGGGTTGGTTTATTGTTGGGAGAGAAGTAATGCTGTGCAATATGAACTCAGTGCAGAGAAAATCCTGAAGCCAGAATGGAATTAGGTCTCTACTATCTGTGGCTGAAAGTCACCACAATCTGTTTAGACATTCAAAACCACAGCTGTACCCAAAATTGCTGTGGGGCTTGGTTTTGAGGGTGTTGGTTTGTTTTAAATCTTGTGCCCTTACATTGTTCATGGCCCAAGCCCAAATCCCAGGCTGCTCCTGCACCCCGTGGTTAAGCTGGGTTTTACATTTCAGAGGTTTTACATTTTATTTGGTCTTGATTCACTAATCTGAAATGCTGGGGCTGCTCCTGGATGTCTCAGAAAATTGGGCCTCTGGATACTTGAGTGTGGACTCCTGCTTGCTCACTTTGATCTGTTTAGTTTCTATTTGTAGTTACTGCATAGCAACTTCAAGGTTATAATCTGGAATATTTGCAGCTCAGGAAAAAAATTTGATTTATCTAGCAATGTTAATTATTTATCTCTTGTGTGCCCTGAAGAACAAATGTATATTGAGGTGAATATTTAAAAGCTAATAGAAAATTCAATGCAGTTGATTTACATATTTCAGGACTATAAATGTAATAATATTTAAGTATTTTAACTTTTTTTTTTAAATTTTGTTTGTCCGTCCCTTTTTCCCTTGGAAAATAAACCAAGTGAATAGGTTTGATGGATAGATTTGTCAGAGAACTATTTGCTCAAAATAATGGAATCTCCTTGCATTATTTGGAGGAATAGACACCTCTACAAAATGGGAGAAAATCTATGTATTTAAAAGCTTCATCCTGTCTAGTCAAAAGTAAAATAGTATGACAGAAAACATTTACACACTCCAAGCATGATTCCAGCACCTTGAGGTGAGCAAATTCCTGTTTATTCTAAAGGTTTGTGCTCATGTGAAGCAATTAAAAGTTTCTATGCAAAACACCTTTGGTACTGTGAAAAACTGGTTACCTCGTGGAGATTGTTGTGCCTCTGTCCTTACCCAATGCCTGTTTGAACACTAAACTATTTATTCAAATCACAACCATTGCATGAGATCTGTTCCCTGAGCATGAGTGTCGAAGCTGCGGTCAGAGGTGTGGAGTGACCAAGTGACCCCAACGTGGCAGAAGGGGAGAGCTGGACGGGTGCTCATCCTGATGCTGAGGGGCCGCGGGTTAAAACCCTGTTAAAACCCTTCCCAAACCAGCGCTGGGGGCTGTGCGGTGTCCCCACGGTGACACGGGACAGCCCTGCCCGCAGGTCCGGAGGTGATGGGAGCATCTCCCGGTGCCAGCCCCGGCCCGGTGCAGGCGGGGCACGGCCAGAACGGCGGCCCCGGGATGTGGAACGGGGCTGGGCCCTCGCACAGGTACGGGTGTGGCCTCGGCATCCCCTTCCATCCGTTCCAGGGCTCCGCTTCTTTCTCTGCTTCCCTGCCGGCAGCGGGGACACGTGGCTGCCCGTCCGCGGGTCCCTGAGGCTGGTACTGGGGATGCCGAGGTACCCAGGAGAACACCGAGGTACCAGGAGGATGCCGAGGTACCCAGGACGGTGCCGAGGTGCCCAGGACAACGCCGAGGTACCAGGAAACCAATCCTTCTTTATTGTTTAAGCCACACCAGTGGTTTCTTGTTAGCAACAGGTTTTTTTAACAAAGCAAGAACTGGCATCGTTTCCTTTGGGCAGTTTAAAGGATGGTGTGTTAACTGCTGTGAGGAGTAAAGTTCTCCTGGAATTTCTTCCCAGCTCGTGTGAGTGGGAATTTGTACTGGAGAATAGCCCGTAAGGGACTGTGGGACTCGTGAAAGGTAATTTGAGATTTTATTCTCAGATGGTGCCTCTGTGGTAGCACTGAGTAGTTCTTGATAAGAGGATGCCAAGGTGCCACGGGCATGCTGAGGTGCCAGGAGGATGCTGAGCTACCTAGGAGGATGTCAAGGTGTCAGGAGGATGCTGAGCTACCCAGGAGGATGCTGAGGTGCCAGGAAGATGCTGAGCTACCTAGGAGGATGCCAAGGTGTCAGGAGGATGCTGAGGTACCCAGGAGGATGCCAAGGTGTCAGGAGGATGCTGAGGTACAAGGATGCCGAGGTGCCAGGGGTATGCAGAGGTACCTAGGGAAGATGCCAAGGTGTCAGGAGGATGCTGAGGTACCCAGGAGGATGCCAAGGTGCCAGGAGGATGCTGAGGTACAAGGATGCCGAGGTGCCAGGGGTATGCAGAGGTACCTAGGGAAGATGTCAAGGTGCCAGGAGGATGCTGAGGTCCTGGTTCCTTGGACTAGGCTGTTCAAAGTGGTGATGTGTCTTTTTAGAAAAGAAAGAAACATCATCTAAGTCAGAGGAAAGGTGGCAAACAAAGGTCAACCCTTGGAAGGTGACAGAAGAACCACAAGGACAAGGCAATGAAGAGGAGGGTGTATTCCAGTGATGGAGAGCAAAGAGCTGCTCTAGAAATGTATCATCATTGTTCTCTCTACACAGCTCTCCCCTCTACCTCCTCTGCTTGTAACAGAGCCTTTGTGGAGCTGGGGTGCCCACTGTCCCATCACAGCCCTCTGGCACGTGGAGCAAAACCCTACAGGCTGAAGGGCAGCTCGTTGCAGGGCTGGGTTTAACACAGGCTCTGTCGTGTTATTATCACAGAATCACAATTAACTAGGCTGGAAAAGACCTTTGAGATCACCGGGTCCAACCTATAATTATGTCAGTGCTCTGCTTTGAAGGGAAGGTCCTTGTGGACATCAGGGAGCTCTCTGCTGACAGGGAGGGTGGTGTGAAAGCACAGAGGAAGAAGGTCCAGCTGCCTTCCCTGCATGGAGACTGGGCTGTGGCAGCCACCCCACTCTGCCTTAGCCTGGCTCTGGGTGCAAGGACACCTCTGCATGCCACACTGGGATCTGAGCAAACCTCTCTGGAGGGCTCAGAGCTTTCTTAGCCTGGGTGGCAGCAGCTGAAGAAAAGCACAAAGGATGAGTGTAAGCCTCCAGTGAGACCTGGGGCTTGGCAGGACAGCTCAGAGCAGTGCAGGAAGCTGCTGTGCAGGACTGTTTGATCACCTGTCCTTTCTCTGGCCTTTGGCAGGGGCAGAGCTGCATGCTGGAGGAGGGGAGGCTGAAAACACCAGCCCTGATGTTTCCTCGTGTCCCCCTGCTAGCTGACAATTTGTGGTTTTGTACTGGTCACACCTCTGTCAAAAAGGTGACATTTTTTGTATTTGTCCCTAATCTGTAATGGTGGAGCTGTGCTTGGCAGGGAGAACATCCCAGAAGTAATTCCACCTCTCCTTCCCTGCAGCTGGGGACAGAAAGGTCAGGAACCTTCTGAATCCTTACCAACGCTGCTGTTAGGTGTTCGTTATTCTTTTGGAAAGTGTCTGATGATATCCTGGCATTTTATAACTTGAGTGTCCCATCAGAGCAGCACTACCTGAGCGTGTGGTGCAGGCAAAGGCAGATGGAGAAGGACAGACACATCTTTCTCTAGAACTTTCCAGCTGATGAGCCACACGTAACTTAGGCCTTTTGCTTTGGGATTTTCACAGTGACTTGCCAACTTGCCTGGAATTTCACAGGCCCTGGATTCTTTTCACCTGTCCTGTGGGTTGTGCCTAGCAAAAAATTGAGTCAAAGTGGGGTTTCTTGAGGAACCCTTTGGTCCTTGCTATAGATTTTTGTGTGAGGGCAGATGAATTTGTTTCAGAATCAATTAAGTTGGAAAAGACCTTTGAGATCATCAAGTCCAACCTATTGCATGACTAAGCATGGTTTTCATTCCAGAAATTAATTTCTTTCTGAGAATTTACAAGTACAAATTACTCTCTTACTGTGTATTCTATAATGGAAATGGGAAGCAAAGCCCTCAAGCTTTTCTGTGCCATTGGGAGGAGAGAAGGAAAGAGCATTGTGGATTCCTTCCAGGTGGGAAAAAGCACACCCACAATGTAAGACAGAAGATCTGTCAGTTAAAATAGAGATTGTGAAGAAATGTTTTCTAATTTAAATGCTGTCTCTGCTGTTTTTCTAGAGAGTTCTTGACCCCTCATAAAGCTTGGGCTCCAGTTCCTGGATGTGATTCTTAACAAACCCAAAAGGAACAAGCTGACAATACCTGACTGGAAACCCATGCAGCAATTTTGCTACAGTGTCTGTTTTGTAAGGAAAAGGGACAGAACATGAGCACCTTATCTCTGCTGAATCTAAAAAGAAACCAATTCTTCTTTATTGTTTAACCCACACCAGTGGTTTCTTGTTAGCAACAGGTTTTTTTAACAAAGCAAGAACTGGCATCGTTTCCTTTGGGCAGTTCAAAGGATGGTGTCTTAACTGCTGTGAGGAGTAAAGTTCTCCTGGAATTTCTTCCCAGCTCGTGTGAGTGGGAATTTGTACTAGAGAATAGCCCATAGGGGACTGTGGGACTCGTGAAAGGCAATTTGGGTTTTTGTTCTCAGATGGTGACTCTATGGTAGCACTGAGTAGTTCTGTGGTAGCACTGAGTAGTTCTTGATAGGGATCCTGAAGTGCTGTTCCTGACTTCCATTTGGGTGACCATCTTCGAGTCAGATGGTTTGTACTCCTCATGCTGGCATCCTCTGTGTTCCCTCCACGTGCCATTCTGGTTTTTTGAGTGAAGGTATTATTCTATTTTAGCAACTGGTTTGTCTGTAGAGGTTGAATAGGCACAACACAGCTGATAAAAGGATTATTAAAAGGAGAGGCAGACAAACTCAGTTCCAGGCACCCTTTTCTGGAGGTTGCTGTTGGATTTCCCTTTTAGGAGAGCGCTCTGTGCTGGTTTTTCCTCGTGGTGTGTTCCCAAATACTCCTGCTCTACAGAAGCAGTCAGGCAGCAGTCTACTCCAGGTCATGGGAAGGGCACACTAGAATATGAATCATTCAAAGGAACTGGTAATTAGGAGGCCTGTTAAATAGAGGGGAAGTTAAAGAATATCCCTTTCCCCGTGGCAGAGAAAAATGACAAACTACGGAAAGATTGGAGAGAGGATATTTTATGCTCGAGCTCTAAATGGATCCCACTCTGCAATCAGCTGCAGCAAGCACAGCCTTCCTCAGCAAGGCTTTTCCAGACCTTACAACAGCTTGCGTCTTCCATCTATTTTTGGTTTTTCTCTTGCCCTGGTTTCCATAGTATCTGAATGCTTCATTCTCTTAAATATATCTGACACTTACAGCACCTTGGTGAAGTAGGAGGTACAAAGGGCCTTGCTCTTTGGAGCTGCTGGAGCTGGAACAGCCCGGGGATGTGTGGAAGATGTGGGGTGGAGTCCTGAGTGGAAAATGTGTTTTTCTAGAGGCTGGATGTGTCACTGCTGGGATAGCTTTTCACTAGGGATAGCAGGAGAAAAGAAATCCTCATTAAACTTCTGAAAAATATTTGAAGGGCTCAGTGGTGTAGCTGCTGGGAGCAGGGGTGGAGATGAGTAGATCTGGTGATTGCCACGTTCTCCTCTAATCCTCTCTGCTTTATTCAGCTGCCACATTTCTTTCTCTCAAGTAAGTGAGAACATGAGGACCACTAGGTTGTGTCCTGAAGCCAGGTTGCTCCTTTGTGGGCTTATTCCTGTGGAATATTTTTAATGTATTATCTTAATACAGTGTCATGGGGAGTAATGGGAAGATAAAGAATTTACCAAAAAGAAAGAAATGAGTGAGAAGCAGATGCTGTAGGGATGATCCCAAGGTGACAGGAATGCTCAGTCCTTTTATTTTTAAGGGGTAGCCAGATGACAGCATGTGACAGAAACAACAATCTGTGTGCTCCAGGAGTGTTTGGGGAAGAGCGAGAAGCCAGATGAAATCAGCAGAGCTTAATATCTTTGCTGATTAAAGCCAGGTCCAAACTGAACTCAATCAGCTCAACTGAATATTGTATGATTGTGGAGCTGAGGAGTTGCCTCTCATTATTTGGGAAAGGACAGCCATGTGCCATTGTCTCCTGGCCAGCTTGCTTTCAAGCTTTGGAAGAGATAGTTTGCACACAACCCAAACTTCTTCCACAAGGTGGTGTGTTTTTGTTTATTTGGGTTTTGTTTTGTTTTGTTTTTGAAATCAATCCTCAAAGAACAGCTGCTCTTGATCACAAAGATATCTGCAATCTGTGATGGTCACTTCCAATTCACCCACTGTGGCAACTTGTGTCAAAAAATCCACAAGCCTTAAAACTTAGTTAATTTTTGGGTTCCTGCAAAGTTAAAATGTTTAAACTCCCTAATTCTGAATTGGTTGGTGAAACAGATATTCAGTGACAGATAAACAGCAAGGTCTTGGTGGACAGGAGAGGATAAAAGCTGATGGCAAGTTATATCTTTTTACACGTAGTATTTTTCTCTTAGGCTGGCAGTCTGGCTGCAGAATCTTTTACACCAGATCAGAAGCAATCACATTACAGGAATAAATTTTATCTCCCTGAGATACTGTCTTATTGCGTGGATATCTTCTGCAGGACTGTCTTACCTATTCCTTTGGCTCTTCTTCCTGGGGAACAAATAGGTAAGGGAAGCAGGCTGTGTTAAAGTATCATTTTTTTTTCCTTCCTTTTTTTTTTTTTTCTGGGCTGTGGTGAGGATTTTCTGCCTTAAATGGTGTCTCCTAGGTGATGTGGAAATTCAGAGCTCCAGCTTGTATTTTCTCCATTCCTCAGTGCCTTTAGGAGATGGAAGGACTGGGCAGGCACTCCTAAAGCAAAATGTACCTGGCTGTTCCTGTACCCTTTGTTTGAGCCCTTTTCAGGTTTGGGCCACTGGACTGGACCTCTTCACCTTTCATCGTAAGCATTAAATACAAATACTCATATGCCACAAGAAACCAGGCAAGTCTCGATGTGTGTAAGGAAAATATTTTGGGTGTTTTTTGCTAGCAAATATCTCTCTGCAAAAGAGAAACTTTTGGGGCATATAATGTAGTTTTCTTCTAACAGTTCTTTTTTTGAAGCAGCATCTCAGGTTTCGACAGAATCTGTTCCCTCACCCCTTGGGAACTGTGCATCTGAGCTCTGCCGTGCTCCTTCCAGCACTCCTGTGTAGATTCCTCCATGACAGATGCAACACGTTTCTTCTCTCCCTGCACAGATGACCTGTCATTTCCCTTTTTCTCTGTCTTGGTGCTAAGATTCCTTTTATCTTCCCCTTAATCCTGTTACTCTGGTATATAATTCTCTGTCTGACTCTGTAAACCCCAGGTGCTGATTGACAGCTGTTTTGTTTTTCATTTACCAGCAGTATTTTCATGTCTGTTGTTCTTTACTGCAGTCAGGGTGGTTTTAGTATGTCCATTCATAGACTCCAAAAGAGACTGGATTTATCTTTCCTTCTAAATAGACATTTTCTACCTGAGGCACTGGGTCCCTTGAGCTGTAACAAAAGCCTAGAGCAGCTTTTGCTGCAACAGCTGATGTGAAAAAGCAGACTAGGCATGCAAAGGTGCCTGAAAACTTTACTTGCTTGGGTGTGATTTGTCCAAGGTGAGGATTGCTGCTGTTGCCATAAAGCTTTTTTGTTTTAAACATTGCCTTAGCTGCTTGCAGCTGTTAAAAATGAGAACAGCTTGACTTGCCATAGGCTTCCCAGCTGATGTATCTGTGGCTTCCAAATAGATGGCAGAACCCTGGCAGCCTCTGCAAGATATGTCAACAGAAAGTTTGACCAATGTGGGGAGATCCTGGGGGGGTTTTAGGCTGATTTTAGGACTGGTAACACCATCAAACACATGACAGCTCTCCAGCCTTGAGACACCTTGCAGCGTCCCTGGGTTCAGACCAGGCTGCAGAAAGCTGCAGGCCTTTGTGAGTCCATTTTCATGAAAAGCCTGGATGCAAATTCCAGGCTCTTGCTGGCCCTCAGTGAGTGTTCTGGCAGCTCCACACACAGCTGGGCACAACAGCCAGCGCTGCAGAGAGCAGGGTACAGAGCTGTAGCTCTGCTGAGCACCAGAGTGAAGAGGAATCCCCAATCCCTCTGGCTCTGCAGGGGCCTCTCTCATTCTTCAGCCTGGGAGCCAGGTGGGTACTCATACACAACCAGTATTTGCCCTTTTTCTCTCTGCTCTGTAGGACTGGGACCCCTCTTCTTCCCCAGGTAACACACCGCCCCATTTTCCTAACCTGCCTTCTCCTGAGACCTGCTGCACGCATCTCCTGGTGCAGGGGCCTAGGTAAAATCACACCTGAGAGATCTGGGTAGGGTTTGAGACTCTGGCATGTGGGGCACTGTGGGGAAAGGGTAGGAGGAAGGATGGGAGTTGGGGACCAGGCAAGAGAACGCTGAATTGGGCTGCAGTGGGAGCACAGAGCTGCCCTGGTTGTGTTGCGTAGTAGGATCACCTCTCCACTCACTGCTGCCCTCCCTCCGCAGGATCCAGGGCAGGAGAAAAGGGGGATGGCAGAAAGCTCTCAGCAGAGACTACGCAAGGGGAAGCAAGGCCAGGCTGTGCCTGCACCACGGTGCTTGTCACAGGCCTGGCATGCTCAGTGGAGCTGAGCACCTGACTCTGCCACAGCTCTCTCCGCAAACAACCCAGCCAACACCCCCCTCCCTCCTCCCAGCACGAGGGCGCAGGAGTGTATTCATCTTCAGGGACACTGGGGCAGCGTGACAGGCTGAAATGTGTGGTGTGACGACAAAAGCCGTGCACGCTGCAGAGGGAATGCTCTGTAGGAGATGCAGGCAGCGTGTGGCCGTGGGCGGCGGAGCAGGGTTGGGCTGCATCCCTGCAGCACAGCTGCTCCCCACGGAGCTTGGGCTGCGCCGTGCCTCAGCGTCACCCTGGCGTGACAGAGGTGGGGCACAGAGGTGACACAGCCCGGGGCCACCTGGGCCGCGCTGCTTGGGGCGCTGACATCCCCTCAGTGCCTCACGGCATCTGCCAGAGCTGGAGAAGCCGGTGGGAGAGCAACCCAGAGGCTGACAGGGAACCGGGAGAGCTGATCCCGTTAGCAATAATGGCTGCTTCAACATGGATACACAACCAGCTCCTGACCATCTGGCACGGTCTGACACAGGAGCGGGCTGGGCATGCCTCCACCGAGCCCCACTGAGGAGGGGGCTGAGGTGCTCGGAAGAAAGAAGACTTTCCCTAGAAAGGCAGGGGCAGAGAGACCTGCCCAGGGTTGTAAGCCTGGGGCCGTGTATGAGTTCCCCGTCCAGCTAAGCCCCCTCCAGCCCTGGTGCTCGTGGCTGTGCTCGCCGCTGGGTCACGGCTGCCTTACAAAAATTTCTGCTTTAAAAATAATCCCTTCGCCTCCAGACCCGGGTGCTGAGGCACCGAGAGAAAATGGGGCGAATGCTACTTTCTGACACGGATGTGGAGCGGCTCTGCCTTCGTGGGTGCTCAGAGCTCTCCCTTGCTCCCAGGGCCCTCCACGCTCCTGGGCCCTATAAACACAGCCCTTCCCTCGCCCGCGGGGATGGGCGTCGCGGCGGTCACTGCAGCCTTGCCGCCTTCACCACGCTCTTGGCCGAGCCCGCCGGTCCCGAGTGTCACTCCCGGGCCGCTCCCGGGGGTCTCCGGTGCCTTCCCCGCTGCCCCCCGCTCCTGAGGGGCCGCGGCGGCGCGGGGCCCGGCAGGGGGCGCTGTGGCGCGGCTCTTTGTGGCGCCGCGGCGGCGGCGCTGGCGGCGGGGCCGTTCCCGCCGCGCTGCCTCCCCCGCCCGCCCGCCCGCCCGCCCGCAGCCGCGCCGGGCGCGGGGCATGGCCAGACTCACCGAGGGCGAGGCGAGGAGGCAGCCGCCGCCGCTCCCGCCAGCGCCGCAGCCGCCCCCGCCGCCGCCGCCGCGCCGAGCCTCCCCCATGAGCAGCAGCGGCGGCGCGGAGCCCCCGGCGCAGCCCGACAGCATGAAGGACCTGGATGCCATCAAGCTCTTCGTGGGGCAGATCCCGCGCAACCTGGAGGAGAAGGACCTCAAGCCGCTCTTCGAACAGTTCGGCAAGATCTACGAGCTCACCGTGCTCAAGGACCGCTACACCGGCATGCACAAGGGTGAGCCCGGCGCGGCGCGCACAAAGGGGCGGCGGGCCCCGGCTCGGTCCACGCGTGACCCACGGCGATGTGCCGTTCTCCCACAGCCCCCGCATCCCTCAGCGGGGGCTGGCGGCCCCCGATCCGCTGCCCGGGAACGCGTCCGCATCCCCAGCGCCCACGGGCAGGGTCCGGCATCCCCGCGGCGGAGCCCCGCGGAGCCCCCCGGCCGCGGCCCGCGCCCCGCCGGCAGCCCCGGGCCTGTCGCCCCCGTGGGGTGCGGTGACAAAGGCGTCGTGGGCAGCGCGGGCCGGGCCGAGGCTGCTGCGGAGCGCGGGGGCCGCAGCGGGACCCTGGCTGGGCTGCTGGCCATCCCCTGAGGGGGCTCACACCGACCCCCGGGCGAGGGTTCGGCGCTGCGGTTTTAAAATCCGTGCAACAAAGAATATTGGCCGCGAATGTGCCGCTGTCAGTGGTATTTGGGGTAGGTGAGGGGCCTTCGTGATGGCACACGGGGAGATGAGGGGGTCTCCCTTCGCTGAAGGACCTTTAGTGGGTGCTGAAAAGTTTGAGGAGGCTCCTTTAGCCTCGCTTATTGTTGTGTTTTTATACTGGAGAGCTGTCGCGTTCGGCGTGGCGGCTCCCTTCAGCGGAGCGGCTCTACCCCACCCCAGCAGGTGTTTGGGATCTTGTGACCAGCACGGCTCCAGCCAGGAGGGAACTCACGGAGTTGTTTGCTGTGAGATCCGAGGGGCTGATGGCAGCCTCGCTACCTGGCACAGGTAGAACAACCTGCAGGGAACCGACAGTGAGTACCCTGGAAGCTGTCGGTGCTCAGCCTGGGCTGCTGTGCCCTAAAATGATCTGTGATGGGGCCATGTGTTGGTGCATGCTGGAGGGAGTGTGCCACGCTCAGTCCTGATGCCTCAGATTTAGGAGGAAAGGATAGGAAAAATCGAGTTCCTTGGCAACGTGAACCGTTCTAGACTGAAGAGAGAGGGAAGAGGACAAGAGAAAAACAAGTGTATTTTCAAACAAAAGGCCAAATCTAACTCCAGCACAAAAGAAAAACACTTTCTCATTGAAGCCTGTGGGGGCTGGGCTGGCATGAATTTAGCTGAAGAAGTGTGTCTGGTTGTGAGTGAAAAACGAGGATGCCATGTGCTTGTGTCTGTGTGTGCAAGGAACTGCATCCAAACCTGCTGCCAGGGGATGGTGAGTTGCAAGGTTTCAAACCCAGCAAGGAGGAGAATGGGCCCAAGGCAAGAGGCAATTGCACATTTCATTCCAGTTGACATCTTAAATATAGACTGTGTGGTCTGAGGTCAGCTTCCAGGCAGGAGACAAATTCTAGGGATCTGCTTAGGTATGGAAATTAGAGGGGGCAGCAGTGGTATTAGCCAGGTGTGTGTGATATTAACTTGCTGTTAAAAGCAGGATTTCTGCAGCAAAATAAATACATCCTTTTGGTTCTAACATTTGAGTGGAGATGGGTGTTGTTCGTCAAGGGTTGTTCTGTCCAGAAGAGGCTGTTGAGGTGTGAGGTTCTCTGGTGGTTATTGCGGGGTTGTTTCCACAGCCCTTCAGTTCCCTCTGCCCCTCCCCGTCCTGTTTTGTACCAAGTGAGAGGCTGGGATTCCTTCCCTGGTGGCATGAGTTTGCATGTAGATCCTCAGGCTGTTTTGGGAACAGCCTCTCCAAAGAAGTCATCCCTTCACAAGGAAGTGTGTGGGGGTTTAGCGTGCAGTGAGGGAATGAGATCCACAATCCAGCCCACCCTGATGCCTGATCACTCTCATTTACCAGGTTTGGCTGCAGTGCCTTGTGCTCCATGCAGGAAGGCCATCCTGGTGAGGAGCTGCTGCTGGCATCAGCGGGCCTGGAAGGTGCCAGGCCTGACCCAGGAGCTGCAGTGGAGCATTGTCACAGCCCCTGAGCAGGGGACACTTGGGCTGCAAGCTCGTTCCTGCGCTGTACAGAAGCCACCTTTCTGGGGCAGTTCTAACAGCAGACTCAGTTTTGTCTCCCCATGTTCCTGATCTGCAGTGAGATCCAATTGACAGCTCACATGCAGCTTCCATCTGCTTTTTTCCCTTTCTCTCCCCAAAGGGGAGGAAGTGGTTTTGTGAGAAGCCAGCACTGCTGGTGAAGCCCAGCGTGTCCTCTTGTGTTCCCTTGCAGCTTGACATGGAGCTGAGCAGCCACCTCTGCCTCCAGGGAGGAAGAAAGGGTGGAAAAGGCCTGCCAGGGGCTGGAGGATATGAGTTGGGCTGCAGTGTCCAAGAACTGGTCCTGTATGGGTGCTGAGAATGGATGAATTCAGTGGAGGCAGAGGAGAACCTTGGAGATCTAGAAATGTGAGCTCTGCTATGGAATGGTTTTGTTAGTACCTGACTAGTCATGTCTCAGCAACCTGGCTACTGGTAGCTGATACTGTTCCAGCCTAATATTATTCATGAGGCAGTTTTTCTATTTATGTTAATCAGAGATACATTTGCATGTTAATGGCAGTGTTTGTCTCAAAGCTAATATTTTCATGGGAAGAGTGGGGAGGTGTTTGAACAGGCTTTTGGAATGGGTCAAGGGAGGCTGAGTGGGGAGAATCAAGTGGAAATTTTTGGCCTTGTATTCCAGGATTAGGCAGAAGGCAGTTCCTTCACAAGTGTCAACTGGATGGGTTTCCTAGGAGTGCTCATGGTAGGGAAAGTGGAACGATTAGGGAGTGTGAGATGCCAGACTGAACTGCAGGGGAATATTCAGCAGGGGAATATTCAGCAGGGGCAGGAGCAGCCCTCTCAAAGGCTGTGGGCAGATAGGTGGCTTTTCCAGAGGGCAAGGATACAACAACATCCTCAGACAATTTGCCTCCCTGGCAGCCCAGTTTTGACTCAGCTTCTGCAGGCTTGTAGATTAGCTCCCCACTGACTCCATGCTTCCCCTGCTGAAGTATTTAATGTGATTTCTGATGCTAAGCAGAATCTAGAGATCCCTCCCTCCTGCAAACCAGCAGCCTTTTCTTGCTCAAGGCTTTAGACTGCTGATGTGTGGAGTAATATTTAGGATCTGAAGGGACTGTAAATTCCAGAGTCAATGTGTAGTTTGTAGGGAGGATCAGGCACAGAATATATATATATATTTTATGCAGTCTCTTGCAAGTGGAACTAGGCTGTGTTCTGCTTTCAGGGAGCTGGAAACCCTCCTGGAGCCCATGGAAGTAGCGTGGTACCACCGACACTGATGGGACATAGATCTTTGGCAGAATGATGGTGGCCTGGCTTTACAGACAGGCCTGGTTTTACAGACAGTGCTCTGGGTGCTGTCCTGCATCCCTGTGCTGGGAATGGGTCATTGGCACTGCCTGCGTGCCTGGACGCTTCTTAACACCCTGAGCACTTTCTAACACCACGTCCTGTGTCTCAGCAGGCACAGCTGACTTGGTGTGAGAAGTGCCCAAAGGGGCCTGAGCCTGTCTGTCTGAGCTTGCTGATAACTAAAGCAGGAAATGTGGAAGTGAGAAAACCTAGTGAGAGTGACAAGCCCCTCTGCACCTCTGTGGACATCTCTTCACTCTTGAGCAGATCCTTGGGTGGCTCTGTCAAGCTCAAAGTTTTAGGAGCCCAAAGAACCCATGAGAGACATGGTGAGCAGAATCCTGTCACAGCATCCCAGGAGTAGCTGCAGAGTTAGTGTGCAAGAGATAACAGCTCTTCAGGAAGGAAGTTTATTTTCCCCAAATTTTTGTTTACACAGGCTTCGAGCACGGTGTTTCTACCAAACCTTTTCATGTATTTCTGACCAGGACTTTGCAAAAAGAATGGAATTGACTACTGCATTCTACCTCCAAAACACTTGGTTGTGAAAGGCAGTAATCATGTTTTCCAAAAGACAGAGCTGACATCTTTAGCACCCTCCTTTCCAGAGCCAGTACAGCTTCCCAGATTCCTGCTGTTGGGGAAGTAAGAATGAGAGGAATGCCCTCAAACCTCAAAGCTGAGAGATGTGAAGGGCTCAGGGACAGACCAGTGGACCAGGCTGTTCTGTACCTGTAGCCCCAGCCCAGGCAGGACATTAGAGGCTGCCTGAGTGCTGCTTCATGCTTGAGGGAAGAGAAGGAGCACAAGTTGTTTCTGCTGAGTGAATACCCACGTCCTTGTACAGCAGAGCAGCAGTGGGGATTGCCCTTGGGTTGGAGCTGGAGTGAGGCATCCTCAGGCTCCACAGTTACAGGATGTTTCTGTCTCAGGAAGCTGCTGCCTCTTGGTACCTGAGCTGCTAAAAGATGAACAGTGTTCCTGCCTTTGCTCTAGGGGAGAGAAGGACCAGAGGACTCCAGGGAGGGGATTTGTGGCACTTTTTTACATTGGTGCTAGTGGATGTAGGTGTTGCTGGCCTTTACAAATCCCTGATCTGGCATGATAACACTCCTTGTGTGAGGAGTGTCTCTCCTTTAGCCTCATTAAATGGTGTGTCTTTGTCTCGTTCTCATTTTTAGCATGTCCTCCCATGGACTGGGGTTTTGAGCCTGACAGTGTGCTTTGCCTCAGTTTTGACATTGCTGAGCAATGGAATATAACACTCGAGGATGGGGTTTGCATGCTTCATGTAGACATAACTCTGCTCCTATCCTGACTTTTCTTACGTTGATGGCTGATGCTCCTGAGGCAAGGATGTGCCTTCACTGCACGTGGGCATAGTACCAATGCATTGAAGCTTTTAGTGGAATAAATTGCTTATTCCCAACTGCTGACTTAAGAGTTTTGTGAGCTAAACCTGGCCCAAATTATCTTAGAATGAGTCTCGTATGACTTGCAAAGTAGCAGACTGGAGCAGCAGGTGAAATTGGGTCTCCGTGTTTGAGGCTTTGGTGACCAGGTCTTCAAATGTGTTAAAAATAGATTATGGAGGTTATAGAGTCTGGTCTCTCTGGTTATAGAGCTACTTTTGAGGTTTGATGTCAGAGCAGTCCATGGGGGAGCTTCCCCACCACAACAGAGCCAGCTGCCTTTGCCAGGAGCAGTGAAGTTTACCTGCATTCTTCCTTGCCTCACTGCATTTGTTAAATTACCTGTTGGTCCCACGTTTGACTTTGGTGCAGCATCCTTGGTTCAAAACCTGAGCAATAAGGAGCTTTAATGACCTCCTAGAGATATCTAGTGCTTGTGAGCTGTTTATGGAAGGTTTTTTTCCCCCTAGGAAGAGGTGTGAGGACAGATGTGATGTGCTTACCTGCAGCAACTTCTTGGAGTTGGGATAGAAGAACAGGATAGTTATGTTGCTGTGGTTGGGATTGTCCTGAGGAGCTGGATTCTGCCTGGCCTAAGGGTGTTGTGTACCCTGGAGTCACGCTGGGGTAGAGGGGAGAGGTACAGACAGCCCCTGCACCCACCTTTGGATCCATGGAGAGCTGAAGCAGCTTTGGAATACCCCAAGCCAGGCACTAGAATGTGGAGGCAGAAAAATAGGCCTCTCTGGCCATAACAATGCATCTGCAGCCCCAGCACAGCAGTGTAGACAGGGCTATATTCATCAGCAAGCCAGAGGGACTCGTCCTGCCTTTGCTTGGGGTGTGAAATGCCACTGTGGATAGGAGGGGGATGAGTGAGGGGGTCAGATGCATCCTGAGTCTATTCTCCAGTGCTTTGCCTACCCTCATCTGGAGCAACTCAAGTGATGGAGCTCCAGGCACTTCCCTGGGGAGATCATTCCACAGTCTAAATCTCTTTCTGCTAGGAAATGTTTCTTGATAACCAGCCAGATTTTTCCTTTGCTTATTCTTAGCATCAGAGCACCCAAAGATGATCCCTCTTCTTCCTGGAGGGGCTACAACTCCTCCCCTCCTCCCTTGGCTCCAGCATTCGGCTGAGATGTTGAGTCATATCTTGACTAAGAATGTCAGGATCTGGCCTTTTCTCTCTGCTTTTTTATCTGGCTTCTTAAGCTGGCCCTTGCAGAATGCATGGTGCTCTGCTGGGCTCTGTGTTGCCCTTGTCGTGCATCTGTACGTTGGTGTGTGTTTGTGTGCATCATACAGCACACAAGGTCAGGCCTCTCCTGCTATAGCTTCCCCTGATTTGTGAATCTGGATCACGAAGCTTTTGTATAAGCCTAAAATCCCAGATACTTTTCTTCCTTCCTTGCTTCTTTTCTGTTTTTAATCAGTAGTCGTGCTGGTCCTTTCCTTTCTCCTGATCCTTGTGTTTGGGACTGTTTCTGCCACAGACAAGATCAGCTCTTTGCTCTCCCATTGTGTCTCACCCTGTTCAACACCTGTGTCAAGCCCCGTTGATTCATTGGGACCCTTTTCCAGCTCTTAATAGACTTTAGATGTGGCCTGCAAGTCCTTTAACGTTGTTTCTTTGTCTTTATTTTTTTTTTCCCTGGAGCTTTAGACACATCCAAATTATGTAACATTTGTGTTGATGTTCATCTGCAAGTGCCTGTCTAACTTGACACTCGCTGTATCTGCTGCAGGTTGTGCATTCCTCACATACTGTGCCAGAGACTCTGCCATCAAAGCCCAGACAGCACTGCATGAGCAGAAGACTTTGCCAGGGGTAAGTCCCAGTGAATTGTCTGGAGCTGATGCCGTGGGCAGGAGGATGGGGAATTTTCAGGGGAGGGAGCGAGGGCGAGAAGTGGCTTAGATCAATTTTGCTGCTTGTGGAAGAGAAGGGTGTTTCAGGGGTTAGAACAGGGATATGGGAGTGGAAGCACAGCGCTGTTCTTCAGAGCTGCTGATTTTTTTCTCTGGCCAGGCCTGTTTCTGTGCTGCTCTTTGCTCTCTGGTGTGACAGGACACCTTCAGCTTTCTGTAAAACTCACAGGAGTTAAGATAACAGAGTCTTTTTCCAGGTGTGCAGAACCTCCTGGTGCATCCAATTCTACTCTGCCATTGCCCTGCAGGGTGCCTGGACCGAGCTCTGATGCAGTGGCTGAATTGGATCGACCTCTCAAAAATAAAAAATACACTTGCCACATGCCATTGCTTGGAAGAGAAATGGGTTATTTAGGTGAGAGAAGGACTGCTGGTCTGTTCCTGGGTCTTGCTCACTCCACACCTGGTCTTGGGAACAGAGTTCAGTGGGATTTGAGGGAGACTGGGCACTGTGGAACAGGTCCCTCCATGCCTTGGCAGTCCTCTGCCTCCCTGGGACCTGCTGGAGAGCTGAAAGGAGTTCTGGATTGTTGCCCTTCCCATTTTGGTATGATTTAAGAGCTTTGGGCAGTTCCCTTGCTGTACTGAGGGGGTTGATCAAGCACATTGAAAGGATTCGTTTGGAGGTGAGTAGGAGGAGGAGTTGGGTACTTATAGATAGAAGCTCACAGGAGGCCCTGAGTGCTCAAGGCAACAGAATAATTAATGTAAACCGGGGGTCTCTGGAGGGTGGTTAGGAATTCTTAACTATAACATTTCTTCTTTAACCCATACAGGTCCAAAGAGCTTCCCTCACCTCTCCCAGCTGCCCTCAAGACCTCCACACACCCACACACAAATCCTTTTCTGTATTTGTTTACCTGTGCTTTTATTTCATGGGCCTGTGCTGGCATCTGAGTGCTGGAGTGCATGTGACTTAATTACCATTTAACAGGGTCCTTATCTCAGGACAGCCAGGGGGAAGAGCACAGATAAGCAGCACAAATCTGCCTGAGTTATTTTTGTGTGATGGGAAATGGTTGGATTTTTGAACTAAAGCAGTGTAACCTCGTGTGTTGGTCCAGGGCAGAGCTGACAGTGTCTGTAAGAACAAGTCAAAGGATGGAGGAGCAGTTGAGAGGAGTCATGGTACAGTGCTGTTAATGCAGTGGGGAAGTCAGACGTGTCTCTGAAAAATTATTCATGTGAGGCTTGGTGGATTCAAGGCAATCTCAGTTCTGCTACAGTTCTACATCGGGGATTTGTTGCATGTTTCACTGTGTTCTCTGCTGTCTGTGCTCTCAGGGGTTGTAGAGAGCTGCATGGAGCAGTGTTTAAAGCAGCAATTTATCTATGATGTGGTGATCTGAAGGCTTTTTATGTTAAGGGAGGTGTAAGACACTGCCTGGGAACACTAAGAAGTCTGTGGTAGGTGAGTACTTTTGAACATACTTGTCTGGAGACAGTTAATGAGCAGTGTGGTGTAATTATGTTTCAGGATTAGGATGAAGATGAGCTGTGCTGCATTTGGAGCTGTCTATTTTCAGGCTGCCAATATACCACCTCATCACGTGTAGTTTTCCTTTTGTTCAGTCCCTCAGTGACCAAGAAGGCAGAATTCTCTCTCTCTCTGGTCATTTAGTGATGGTTACATGGCATGGACATGGAATGGGTGAGCTGAGGTAACTTTCAGCCATGCTTTGCTGGTGTCTGTGTAGCATCACCTGGCCTTGTGGCCCAGCTGATCATGGGCAACACTTTGAAAATGAATCACAGACAGGAGGGCCAGGCAATTGCTTCCCTGTTTGGGGAAGGAGGATGTAAAATTTCATCTCTGTACATTCACGTCTGGATCATCTTCTAATGATCTCTGGGGAAAAGCCTATCCCCAGGAGTTTAGCCAGGGCCCCAGCACAGAACAAACTGACCACACCACTGAGATTTCAGTCAATGGGCCACTGGTAAAAATCTGATTTCTTGTGCATTTTACCCATATCCTTTCTCTGTATTGCACATAGCAGAAGAAAGAAAGAAAGCTGAAGGGTTATGAAGTGTAGGGTGACACAAACTGTCACCTGAATGCATGACCAAGCCTCAGCAGGTTTAGAGACAGCAAGGGATCAAACTGGCAGAGGAAGGATCTTGTGCTGATCCTACACTTGCTGTTGTACCACCAAGCAATTGCAGATGCCACAAGAACTTCCTTTGCTGGGCTCAGTGCAGAGAGCTGTGGTTGAACTCAACAGTTCATGAACCTGAATAGAGACAAATTATTTTCTTGGCCTAGACTGAGGATTTGGTAAGGACAGAGTTATGGAAGTGCTCTGATATGGTTTCTGTAAGGACAGAGTTATGGAAGTGCTCTGATATGGTTTCTGAGATACTCCTAGGCTGTGATCAGGCAGCTGGAGCAGGACTTCTGGGTTCTCTTCCAGGCTGTCACTGGGTGAGTCTGCACCCACAGAGGTGTTGCTGAGGTCCTCCAGGTCTCATACCAGCCATGTCAGCCCACCTGCAGGGCCATGAGTGCAGTGTAGCTTACCTAAACTTTTATATATAGTTACATTTATATTTTGGGTTTTCCACATAAGTCAGTAGGAATTACTGTGGTCTGTACTTATTTTTGTGGCATTTGGGGCAAATTCTCTTTGTGTGAGGTCAAAGTTCTCTTTTTTTCTGAATTGAGTGCTGTTAGATATATGGTAACTGAGTGGAATTTAAACTTTAAAAAGCTTATTTTTTGACAGTAAAGCTCAGCATCTTTTTCTGAGGTAGAGAGAATTTTGGCTTTTACATTCTTTTATATGGGCCAGTGTGCTCAGGGTGTAAAGCAACAAGGCTGTCATAGAATCATCAGGTTGGGAAAGACCTCTGAGATCATTGAATCCAATCATTAACCCAGCACTGCCAAGTGCACTAAACCATGTCCTTAAGTGCCACATCCATACATCTGATGGTGACTCAACCAGGCTCACCTGTACGGCTGCATATTGTATTATCTAACTCACCTGTGCTGCCCTCAGAGCTGCTGAATTGTTGAAATCAGGCCTTTAAGGCTTTTTCCTAAATCCAGTGTCCTCTTCAGCTGCCAGCCAGCCCAGCAGTGCTGTGTTTCACCTTCTCCCCACTCCCTGGCACACTCCTCCCTGCCTCAGTGAAATGATATTATATCTCAATAACCCATGCCTTTGATTCGTGATTGTGCCTTCACTTTGCTGAGTTCTGAAAGGAATTGGAGAGGTTATTAATGACACACAGTGATCACACAGCAAGTTAAAGCCTCTTGCTAAGTGAAATTTGAGGGAAAAGCATCCAGCTTTTCAATATTTCGCAGAAACGCTTTATGTCTCTTTTCATTTGCAGCCAGACAGTTGCAAATTACATAAAATTGCTCCTGAAGAAGAAGAGGAAGAAGAATAGAGGGAGGAAGTGGAGGGGGGGAGGTTTAAAAAAGTAATTCTTTCAGCAAGGTACAGTTACAGTTTTATTTCTATGCAGAACAAAGAAAGGCCTGCTGAAAGGTAGGCAAGTAAGTGGCAGAAATTGGTATTGATCCAAGCTGGGAATACGGGCAGTTTAAGAGCAGTGATGAGGGTACTGAAATGTGGCTACATCATAGGGAGAACTCATGGATGCAGGGACACAGGAATGGAAAATTACAGAGAGCAGCAGCATGAGAGCAGACAGAGGCTCTGGGAATGCACCAGGGGTTGAGATGCTGCAGCACTAATTCAGGTGGTTGGGCACCAGCATTAGTGCAGAGACCCAGCAGAGCTGGAGCAGAGGGCATCCCTGTGGGTAGGCTGTGTCCTGTGCTGCCAGGAGCAAGGGCTCACCTGGGCCATCTGTCAGGATCCACAGCCCGTGGTGGTAGGAGGGAGCACAGGTGACTGGAGGGACTTTGGTGGAGAGGGCAGTGCATCTCATTCTTCCCTCTCCTCTTGTTTGTGCAATGCTGGTGTGAAGCCAGCCTGGACCAGTATTGCTGAAAGTTTTAGGTGGTCTAAATGTTTGGCTGAGGTTTGAAGTTGGGCCACACTTGTAAGTCTTTGCAGCTTGAACCCTTGAACAGGGCAGGGTGGAGAAGTTTTTCCCATGTCCATCCTGCAGGTTTGATAGACAATACCAGCAAGTTCCTGAGAGCCATGCAGCATTATCAGTTAAAAATAGAGAGAACATGCCAAGGCTGTCTCATGGAAATGGCAGCACCAGGACATGAAGGTGCTGGGCTAAAGCAGCCCCTGGGCAAGAAGCAGCAGAAGTGCCTGTTCAGTGCAGAGGGAATTGAAAATACTTGTGCTGTTGTGTTGAGGGTTTGGCTTGAGGGGCTGAGAGCTCTCAGTGAGGCAAAACAGCTGCCCAGTGAAGTGCCTACAATGAAGAGCAAGCTGCCAAGGCAGACATTGCCTCCTGTTCCCTGTGGAATTGGGAGAACAGTGAAATGAAGGTTCAGCACCTGTTCCCACATGCTGACCAAGTGGACTCGTGCAGGCTCTGTCCTGTGCACAAGGGGTCTTCCTTTCTCCAGAGAAATTGCACAGCCAGGCCCTGGCATCTCCTTGCAGCACAAAGTTTTGACTTTTGCCTCCCAGAGCTGGGTCTTCCCTGGTGATCTCACTTACCTGTGCTTGTGAGCTCACCTGTGCCTGCACACCAGCCCACACAGACGAAAGGCATCACCCTCCTGAGTGAGGCTGCACATTCCCACCTCCCTGGGCTCATTTTGGGGTGTGCCTGCACACGAGTGTTTGTGAATATGGATATAGATGGGATCATGGGATAATTTATGATGGGAGAGACCTCTGGGGTCCCTGCTCAAACCCCACTCAAAGCAGGGCTGACTACACCAGATCACTGAGGGCCTTCTCCAAATGAGATTTGACTGTCTCCAGGGGCATCCTGCAGTCACTGGGGGCCTCTTTTCTAGTCTGCCAGCACCCCTAAAGGGAAACAGTTTCTCTCATATCAGCCCAGAAGTGGCTCAGGGGATTCATTTGGTGGTGCTGGGGCTCGGGCCCATTTTGGGTGGATTTTCCCGTGGGTGCGTCAGCATCGCCGGAGGTTTTGCTCCGCTCGGATTGTCGGTGTTAGTGGTTGCCAAGGGAACTGGCACAGCCACTCTGTGTGCAGGCAGAGGGTCCCTGTGCCTGGTCCCCTCTCTTACATCAGCAGAGATGTCTTTTCCTGGCCGCTGTCATTACCCTGCCGTGGGGCAGGAGGAGGGCATGGCTGCAGCAGCCCCGTGGCAGCCTGCAAAGCTGCCAGCACAGCCAGGAGAGGCCTGTGCAGGCTCTGCAGAGCTGCTGTGTCCATAGCTCAGACACTGCTGCCCCAGGCTCTGCCCTTCCCTGTTTTTTTGGGGTCCTTGGAGGCTGCAGCTTGTGCATAGAGGAGCACCTGAATGTGCTCACAGGACCAGTGGGCACAGGGAAAGGCACAGGGAAAGGCACAGGGTGCTGGGTGTCCTTTCCAGTGGAAAGATCAAAGCCAGCTGAGTGTGTGCTCCCAGCTTTTCCCTGTGCAGCTTTCATGCTCTTGCTCAGGGTAACTTGGCGACCCATCTCACAGCATCTTACTCCTGCTTTTTGCAGATCTTAAGCCCTAAGCATTCCTAAGGCCTGCTAAGCACTTTCTACTTCAGTGGGCGTGACAAATGTGACAATCTTGGGCAAGTCTCTGAAGCAAGATGCTGAAGAAAGATGCTGCAGCTGACACAGGACTGTGGGCCTGAGCACCCAGCTGTGCCTGTGTCCTCAGGCCCATGGCACTCTGGAGGCCAGAACGATCTCTTGTGGTCTTGATGAACTTCCTAGATGAGTTTTTGCGTTTTCAGTTTCATCAGCCCTCCAACAATTTCCTTGCTTATGCAAAAAGATGTAGCTGAGCCATGCAGGCAGAAGCTGTGTGGTTTGTACTCTGGGATTCATATCCTGCTTCTGCCACAGACTTTCTGCATGATCTTCATCACCACATGCCTCAATTCCTCCACCTGGAACACACTGCTCATAATTATCCTTGTCTCCTCCATAGTGGGCTTGAATGAGGTGAATTCATAAGCAGCCTGTAGAGCTGTGCCAGAACTTAGGTACTAATGTTGCTCATGTTTCTGTAGGAGACAAGCCCTCTTTCTGAGGGAAGGATGGTTCTGCTGGACAGGACTAAGGCACACTGAGATGTCAGAGGGAAGATGCAAGTAGGATATTTGAGCACTGAGACTGGCACCAATCCATCCCTGCTTGCATTCCCAATCAGAAACGGAATCCAAATGAACAAATCAGCATTTAGATTTATGTGCTCTGCCCAGTTAGAAGTGATTATGGTCGTTCAGGCAGGGCATTTCTAACTGGCCAGAGGAGGACAAACCCACGATTTGTAAAGTGTGAAGAGCCCAGGACCTAATTCTGCCAATGGCCTTGGATGCCTTTTGGTTTCTGCCATCCCAGAGGAGCCAGCCTGCATTGTGTGTTTCATACACTGTGCTTCTGACCCTCTTAACACTGTGAGGTTCCCCTGCATTGCACCTAAGGGGCTATTTTACATCACTTACTCGTAATTAATAGAGAGGCTTGCCCTGCTGTCCCAGGGGGCTTTTTCCTTCTATCCAGCTATTGCAGTTTGAAAGCTGAAGAAGGGGGATCTGGGAGTCTTCTCCTTGAAGAACAGGGCTACCAGATTGCTGAGCTGACTGGCAGCTCATGCTGGGCACTGATTAAACACAGGGAGACAGTTCACCTCCAGAAGTCTTTATTTGGGGTGTGGTGAGAGAAATGGTGCATTTTGGCCTTGGTGAAACCAATAGCAAAGCTTCCTCTGACTTTAGGAGTGCCAGGATGTTTCCTTAGATCTTTGATCTCAAGATTGCTACAAAGGTGGGGAGCATTTCCCCAAAAGCAGGGGGGAAGCCCAAGCAGAGTGGGATTTCCTGCTTCTCTGTGCTGCCCAGATCCTGGATTGGGGTGGGGTGTAATCCAGACACTTTCAGCAAGGCCTCTCAGCCTTGTCTCTTCCCTGGAAGTCCCTGGGCTCCTCTGGGCTGCAGTGACCCTCCCTGTGGGTGTCTCCTCACTGTTCTCAGAAGGCTGCACAGGCTGTGGCTGCTGTGCTTTGTGTAACACTCCCAAGGTCGGGATGGCCTCAGCCCCATCTGGCTGCCCCTTCCTTCCCACCAGGAACCCCTAGAAAGCCAACAAAGGCAGCAGGCTCCTGAGAGGGAAAGTGCAGGCAGAGAAACATTGTCTGTGGGGGCTGTGAGCAGGGCCAGCTGTGCTCGGGCAGTTGTGTATCCAGCCAGGAGGGAAATGTGAGTGAGAAGCTGGAGCAGGGCAGGAGGAGCTTTGCTGCCCATCTGGTGCCCACTGCTGCTCCAGAGGATTTCCTGAGTGCAGTGGGTCATGGAGCTGACAGCCCTTCCAGGGTCATCAGCAGCGGGTAAGGAGGACCCTGAAGTGTCAGGGTGAGGGACTGGGGCAGGGGCCCACGGTGTCCTGACAGCACGTGCTAAATGTTAATGTGATATTCTTAAGAAACAAAGACTAATAATGCTCATCTGAATAATTTAACAGGGAAGATGAAGCTCAGCTTGTGAGGCAGGTGCAGGCTCATGAATCATTTGCTCAAATCCTCCATCCTACACATGTGCTCACCTATGTGTTCCTGTGTGGTAAAAGGCATCCATGTCTGTGCATGTGCATCTTCTCCACTCTGGGAATTTAAGGCAGGCACATCCTGGCTGCTGGGTTCTGGGCCCAGCTGGGTATATACAAATACAGTTTTCTTACTCAGGTGTGCTCTCTGATTACTGTGGAGCCTCAGGTGATGACTGGAGGCCAGGAGAATTTGTTCTTCCAGAGGTTGCTGTGTTAGTCAGAAGTGGGTCCTCCCTGCTGCCCTGTTCCTCTCTTTCTCCCTCAGATGGGAGAGGTAAAACTTGGCCATCCCTACTGTGTGTTCCTGTAGGGGACAGAGCTCTCTGTCTGAGACCTGTATGCAATCCCCCAGGGACAGTTCTCAAGGCCTTGACACCTATGTGATTGAGTTAAAGCTGCTTTGGACTGGCTCTGCTTGAGAGGCCTTTGGTAATTTGTTCATCTTTGGTGGCAACATGAGATTTAGGATTAAAGTGGTGGTGTCCTTCTTCATGGAAGCCTCTGGGTGTCCACTTCTGTGCAAGGAGCACCATGGCTGCCTCTGCCTCAGCTGGGAGACCTCTGTGTCAGGAAGAAGCTGGCAGACAATCCTGCTGCTCTTCTGCAAGCCTCAGCATGTGGACACATTTCTTGTATCTTGTTTTCTTCTCTTTACCCATATCTTCCAGAGCAGGCAAAGACCAGCCCAGAGACCCAACCTCAGGTTGGTGGGTGTCTCTCAAAGTCACTGGAGCTCTGGAAATGGGCAGCCCTTGAGCCAGGGCTTGGTCTGACATGGGCAGAGGGAAAGTTTTCCTGTGCCCACCCCAGGTGCTGTTTGAGGTGGGCAAGAGAGGAGCTGTGGCCATAGCTGGGGGTGCAGGGCAGCCCCGCTTCCTTTTATAGCCCCAGCCAGGAGCTGCCTCTGGGTTTGCACCAGCACCAACCCACATTGCAGCACTGGCACTGCCACCTCTCCTGCCAGGGCATCGTGCTGTGGCCCAGCTGTGGGCACGTCACCTCCCTGGCTCAGTGGCCCTGTGGGATGCACTTGCCCAGGGTGGCAGCTTCGGTGGGGTCAGCACCCCTGGGGTCACATCCCTGGCATGGGGGAAAGGATTGGGATGGACAGATGGGTAGAGGGGGCCCCTTCCCCAGAGATCATATCAAAATGTCTCTTTTGTGCAAAGCAGAGGGAATGCCCCCAAGAGCTGGTTTCCATGGCAACTGCAAATGTCAGGTTCCATGTGGTGAATAACCGTTTCCATGACAACACCTCCTTTATCCTAGGTGCTGGGAGCTGGAGTGACAGCCCTGTTGGGGGAGGGGACAGGGAGATGGCCTCAGGTACTTAACCTCCCCCTTGTCTCCCCCCATCCTTCCCGGCTCGTCGCCCTCAGCCCCTGCATCCCTGGGAGGGTGGTGCTGGATGTGTGTGCACTGCGTTTCCACAGCATCCCTGCCGCCCCTCCTACCCCCAAATGGCTTTGGGGCTTTGGCTTCCTCGCAGATGCTGAGATCTGAGTCTGCCCCTCCATCTCCCTCCCCATCAGTTCAGTTAGTTTAGCCCTGGTTTTGCATCCTGGGTACAAACAAAACTATTCCTCGGTGCTGGGGGAGCAGTGGGATGTGACGTGGCCAGCTGCCTCTCCTGGCTCTGCACGGAGCCCTCTCCTCTGAGCACACATCTGGGCTGCCTGCCCTCTCCCACTCAGCCTGCTCCCACAGCTCTGCCAGCCTCAGCTCACACAGGCAGGGTGCCAGGGACCGTGAGCACTGACAGCAGCCTCTCAGCAAGGAAATTGGAGGCTTTGTGGAACAATCTCTGACCACAGACTCCTGAATCCCTGCCCCACATCCCACTCAGCTCAGGAAAGAGGTGCTGGGCCCTTGCAGCTCCTGGGGGCAGCAGCAGCCCAGAGGCTGCTGAGTTCCAATCCTGCAGGGGCTGGGGCCACATGGCAGCAACAACAGGATATCAGGAGCTCTGCAAATCCCTGCAGCTGATCAAGAGTGGGAGAAGGACCTGCAGCCTCTCCCTCTTCCCTAAATGATTCAGCAGGTCTTGGGGTTGTTGTCTGTCAAGGTGCAGCACGGCAGCAGCTTGGCCTTCCTGTGAGGAGCTGCCAGCCCATCCCTGAGGCCATTACCAGCAGCCCCATGACCTGTCCTTGAGGCAGGAATTGTGTGGGTCTGCTCCCATCCTCTGCTCATGGGCCTGCTCCCATCCTCTGCCTCATCCTCCCTGAGAACCATCAGTCAGAGGAGGCCAGCTTCACAGCCCCCAGCTGCCAGGCTGTGTGCCATGCCATGCCATGCCATGCCATGCCATGCCATGCCATGCCATGCCAGGCTGTCACCTCCTGCTTGGCATCTCTGTCCTGTGAACTGCAAGGCCACCTCACAGATTTCCTCCAGCTGTTGGGAATGTGGGCACTGCCTTTGGTTTCTGGCCAGTCTGGCTCAGGCACCACTTGGAGACTGACAGCCCTCTGTATATTGCATTCTGGCTTCTAAACACATTTCAGTTGGTGACTTCTGTGCTTGATTTCATTTTCTGTTTTGTTGCTGTTTTTTCCTCAGGAGTTTCCTAAGAGAGGGGGCAGACTATGCCTGGGCCTGCAGCTCGTGTGCAGGCCTTCCCTGTGATATTCTGATTGTTTTTATTATGAATGTCACTGATTCAGGTCACTGTCAGCCTCTGTGAATGATGCTGAGAGACATGGAGTGAGATGTGCTGTGAATGTGGAAATCTGCCCTGTGCACCATTCCTTGGAGGATATTCTGGTGCAGTTGGATCCTGCTAGCTGGGAAAGGAGGCTACAGCTTGTCAGCTGCCTCTCTGGGCAGCACAGGACACACAGACCTGCCAGCAGATGAGTTTTGCCCTGCTTTTCAAACCAGACATTTAAAGCTGTGGGTTCCTTAATGCAGCTACTTCTGTCTTACCTGGAGAGTCCCCATACCACGTGAGCTAAGCTACCCTCCAGGCTTGTTTGAGGTTGGATTATTGTTGATGACACTAATGGCTGCGAGAGAAGGAGAAACCTCTTCTCCACACTCAAGCCATGGGAGGTTTGAGAGGAGTTTTGCCACTTTCAACCTGAGCATTGTCCTTGAGGGCCAGAGATGAGAGATGTTGCTGGAGAGCAGCACTGCCCTTCTCAAGAGCTGCTCTGGTGCACAGAGCTGTCTGCATGAGGGCTGGGGAAGGGGAAACATGTCAGGCCTGCTTGCTGTGCTGCTTCTAGCCAAGTTCAGAGGCAATGTCTCTTCCCTGCTGCAAGGACAGTAAGTGGCTCAATTAGGTGACGTGGCCATGCCTGCACTGAGTCAGGGCAGACACAGGAAGAGCTTCCAGGCACAGTCTCACCTCAGGCCACCCTGACCACTGTTCAGGCTCCACTCACATGGTGATGAGCTGCTTCCTCAGAGTCCTTTCTGTGCCACTTGCAGCAGCTGAGGAGGCAGAGGTTTATGCATGGTGGGCATTTCCAGGAGAGCTGCTCTCTGGGGCGAGCAGCTGAGCAGGGAAAAGTGCCAGGTTCCAAAAAAACGATGCCTTCTTCAAGGTTGCCATCACAAAGTCTTGGTTTCCCTTCTGCCTGTCTCCTGCTGCCCTGTTGACAGTGCCTTCAGCAGCGTGTGCTGGGCAGTGGGCCAGGCAATAACCTCTGCATTTCTCTTCCCTTGCAGATGGCGCGCCCGATCCAGGTGAAACCTGCGGACAGCGAGAGCCGTGGAGGTAGTTGTCATCTCTCCTTGTTTCTCCTTTGGTGGCCCTGTGCTTGTGAGGGGGACCAGGAAATGAGACACGGGGTCCTGACTCTGCCTCCCTCTGTATGAGGAGGAGTCTGTGTGTGGCAGGAGGGCAGTGGAGGGACACAGCTGGACACAGCAGGCAGCTGACAGCACACCAGCTCCTAAGGGTGATGATGTGGCTGCCCCCTCTACTCTCTCTCCCAGCTATTTGAGGGTGCCATCAGCCTGGCAGTGTCTGCCCCAGGACATTCCTGAAGCAGACCTGTGTGGCACTGGGGCTCCTGAAGCCTTTGGGAAGAGGTTCCTTCAGTCCTAGCCCTGATCTGCCCAATAAGAGCCAGATCCCTGCAGCAGCAGTGGCTTTTTAACGTGTTCAGCTCACTGGTCTGCAGCTGATTCTCCTGTCTGCAGCTCCCTCCACTGCCTCCCCCATCACTGCTGAGCTGTCTCAGCCCTGCCACTCTCAGTCCTGCAGCAGCCCCCAGCACATTGTCAAGGCCAAAATGCTGTTGCAGAAAAGATCACATGATGGGGAAATAATGTCTGAAGGGAAAGGATCCTGAGATGGAGGTGCTGTCAGCCTGCAGGGGACCAGCTTGGTCAGAGCAGCATATAGTGAGTTCAGAGCTGGAAGGTTGGGAACAGAGAATCTGGTAATTTAATGGGGAGCTCTCAGCAGCTCAAATGCCTCCTCCAGGTGGAGAAGGTTTGCAACTTCAGCCCTTTCCAAATCCATTAACTCATTTTGCTTCTTTTCCTTGCCTTACTGATCTCTTCCTTTTCCTTTTCTCTCCATTCCTACATCTGCCTCTCCATGCCCTGTGCTGTTGGTGCTGCCCCTGAAAGCAGTTTAGGAGAGGCCAGGGGAGGGTTTGTGTGCTGCTGTTTGTGCTGTGGACAGCATGTCCTGCATGCTTTATTTAGATTTGGAAAGCTTTGGTTTTACATTTCCAAACAGTTTGTAGTGACTGTCAGTTATTGCACTGTCAAGAACATGAGATATATTTTATAATATTTTACATGAATGTGTGTATTTATGGTTGTGTGATACTCCTTTCTTAAAAAAGTCTGTTTAAGTCAGATAGAATCTGTAACTTTTGGTTATTTACTTGAGGGATAGTACACCTAAGTTTTACTGAAGTCTGGGCATTTTACATCAGCCCCTTAGTTTAGGGTTGAATTTAAGGTCCTTATCTGTGCTATAGAGAATAAAAAGAGACCAGAATCTTCAGGGTGTTTCACTCTCCCTGTTGAAAATTGTGTTATGAATGGATGAGAGATCCTTTAGAGATGCCTGCAGTGGGTGGTGTGGGGAGGGCTGGCTTCTCTCTGACACCTCTCATTGCCTCTGGATTCAACCACTGGGTGGTCAATTCTTCCCCCAGCACATTGATTTAAAAAAGAAAAAAAAAGTTTGTGTGTCTGGTGAGTGCAGCTCAAGTCTCTGGTGTCTAATCAGGGCTGAGGCCAGCTCTGAATCTCACTTTTGCTTAGTGGGGCACTGCTGAGGGCTCTTCTATACACACCCACCTGATACTGAGTGTCAGGATGTGACATCTCTGATGCCTCTGTCAAATCGAGCTGGAAGCAGTCAGCAGGTTAAAAACCAGGGTGCTGATTTGGGAACAAGCTTCTGGCCAAGGCACTGGACTCTGAAATCTCTGAGTTTATGAAAAGTGCCACATTCCTTAGTGGTTACAAATGTCAGAGCATCAACTCTGCTTCCCATGGACAAGGACAGAAATCTTTGGAGTCTGAACACCTGTCTCCTGTGCACCCCCCTCCAGGCTCCTTGCAGAGCTCAAGAACAAGCAGCTCCCACAGGATCCATGACAAACTGGATTTTTTCCTGAGGCAGGAGCAGCATCAAGACAGCACCCTGTGTTTGTCTGAGACAGGTTGCACTTCTGAAATGTTTCTGGCGTGATGCTCCACTTGTCACAGAAGTGGCTGAACAACTTTGCAGATATGGGAAGAGCAATATCCCTACAGCAGCAGCCCCACACTGGCAGGAGGTGAAAGAAAGATTTGGGGCAGGGTAGAAGTGTATGGATTAGGAATTTATCAAGGGAATAGCTGCACTCACCAGTGAGGCACTGCTCTGCTTTATCCTTGAAGGGAACCTCTTTTATACTCACCAGGGACTGACATTTCTCAAGTGAAGCACCCTGAATTAAGAACATGAAGTTAGAGCACCAGAATCTGTCTGTTGGTCTGAGAGATGCTCATTTTTCTGCCAGAGGGGCAGTTTTGGCCAAGCCCTGCAGGGGCTGTCTGGAGATACCTGGATGCTCAGTGTTCCTGCACCCTGCAGAAGAAATTCACTACGAAAAAGTTGCTGCCTGCATTAGTTCAGAGTGGGACTTGTGATTTTGGGCCAGACATTGTCAGCTTTTCCCTGCTCTCTGCTGAGGGCCAGGAGGAGAGGGGCAGAGGGGTTTGTGTGCTCGTTGGAGCTCTGGGCTGCAGTGATGGGCCATGACAGATAACCCAAACCCTTCAGCACTGCCCAGGGACCAGGAATCTCTGCCTCCCAAGGAGATTTGCTGCCTTCCATCCACAGCCAGGACTGGGCTTCCCTCTCCCCCTGATCCTGCCTGCTGCCTGCTGTTGACCTGGATTTGTAGGAGCTGCATCCAGTGTTGTGTGCTCTCTCTTGGCCACAGCATCCAGCCACAACCCCTGGCTTGTTCCCGTGGTACCTTCATCAACAACGTGCTCTGTGCTGGCTCCCCTCCTGCTGCCTGCGTGGCTGACGGGGCCCAGAGCACGTTTCCATGGGAACTCGACAGTCAGAGATCAGAGTGAATTTCCCCGCTTGCTGGACAGCACGGGAAATTGCCAATCAGAGGGTGAAAATCAGGAGCTGGAGAGAAAGTGAAGGGGAAAACAGCAGGAAGGGAGGGTGTGCTGTGCCGGGGAGGGGAGAGGAGAGGAGAGCATCCAGCCTGCAGGAATCCCTGCTGGGGAGCTGAAGGAGCTGATGACCTGAGAATGCCAGAGGGTTTGGGATCAGCCCCGAGAATGCTAGAGGGTTTGGGGTCGATGGCTTTAGGATCACAGCTCAGGTGAAAGGGTTTGATAGCAGATCAGGTGAAAGGGTTTTTGCAGCATTCCAGCCCGGCTGGGGAGGGATGAGTCAGCCTGGATATTGTGGGAGAACAGCCCTGCTTGGAAGCTGACGGAATCCAGAGGATCCCGGATCATGGGTTGGGCTCCAAGATGCAGAGAGGGAGAGGTCAGCAGCAGAAGAGCCCTGTCAGAGGTCCCCAGCTGCTGCAGAGGCATCCAAAAGGAACAGGCTGGATCGTTTTCCTACGTGTGATCATTGGAACCAGGCTGTATGAAGCAGGATTCACTGTGAAAAAAATCTTACGTTGTCAGTGATTTCATTCCCTTTTACTATTGCTGTTCTGGGCATTCAGAAAAAATTCCAAACCTATAGGTGTGTGTATTTATATTTGCCTTTATAGCTGAAGTCCCTCAGGTGTCACAGTTTTAACCTGTGCTGCATAGCCAGGAAGACTGGTTTGGTTGTTCTTTTTCTTCCAAATTCCAAAAAGGAAGGCTGAGATTCCCACATGAAGGCAGGACTTCCAAAAGGTTCTGTTGGTGAGCCCTGTCAGACAACACAAGACCTGTAAAGCTGCAGGGATGGAGCGTTCACTGTTTCAGTGGACTTTTCCCACAGGGCAGGGTAAAGAAAAAATGCTTTTGATTCACCAGAAATGGTGCGAGGAAGAAACCACAGGAATTACCCAGGAAATTTGAGGGCTCTCTGAAGTAGAAAATAATAAGTAACTCGTAATTTGATGCTGATTTGATTACAAGTTGTAGGATAATTGACTTTCCCAGATGTCTCAACACCCCCTGCCCTCCTGCCCCAGCCAGCCAGGGGTCCCTGAAGAGAAAGGCAAGACCACCAGATGCATTTCTGCTCTCAAATCTTGGCCCACAGTTATTTGCTTGCTAGTTCAAAGAGCAGAGGATTGTTTCACAGCACCTAAGTCAGTACAAGTGTTCCCCAAGGTATTTCTCCCCTGTGCTGATGATTTTTTTGAGGAGCTCCCCATGTTTGCCACACAAAGGCTGCAGTGGTGCACCTGTCTGAATAAAGGTCTGGTTGCAGCTGCAATGGAGATTCAGGGTAGAGGCGAGGGGAGCCCTACAGAGCTCCAGTGTCCCCTGCTGTGGCCAAACCGGGCTCACATCTGGCACCAGATGATGTCACAGAGCTGCTGCTCCTTTAGTTTTCATGCCCCTCTTCATTGCCCAGTAAATCTGTTCCTGTCCAGTCCCTTTTTTTCACCCCCTCTCTTCCAATCAGATTTTTCACCTTCTCTTTGTGCTGTTTTCTGGTTGGTTTGACCACCAGCACTCCTGAGCTGGCCCTCGTGGGGGCAGGTGCTGTCTCCCTGCACAGAAGGCAGCTGAACAGCACCTGCTTTATGAACCCCGTGCCTTGGCTGGGGATTATTGGGCATCACCAATTTGAATGGACTCAATCAGCTGAAATAATGTCTCCAAAGGCAGCCATTGCCATGCAGGTGCAGGGAGAAATGCAGAAAGAATCACAAGGAAAACAGAAAGGGATGAAATTCCCATGGGTGTAGTTACCCAGGGAATCATGAAAATGGGGGAGCTGGGAAATGTGGCCTTTAAAAAAATGAGCAAAGCCATATATTTCAGCCACTCCTGGTTATATAAATCAGGAGTATCTGCTTGGGACTGGGTTAAGAGCCTTGGCTGTAGCACTTCTAACACTTCATGTGTGTGGTGAACACAAGTGTCACATGTCTGCCTGGGGCTACAGCAGAGCTGTGCCTGGCTGAGGCACAGAGCCCCAGCACCCCTCCCTGTGCTGGGGCTCTGGGGCAGGCTGAGGTGACTCCCTGTGGTGTCTGCATGCTGGATGAGTCTGGCTGTCTGCACATTCCTTCTGCTCACCAAGGAATTTCGTTCTGGAAGGCATCCCCAGGGGGCTGGGGATGTAGAGTGTGTTCCAGGGCGTGTGTGAGCCTTTGTGCTTGGCCATTAGTGCTGCGTGTGTGCATCTGCTTTTCTGTGAGGTCCTGCCCGTGTGTGCTGCTGAGCGCATCTGTACCTGGCTGGGCAGCAGGGAGGTGCTTTCCCTCCTTACCTGGGTGGGGAACCATCCCCTGAGCCAAAGCAGGGGCTGGGGCCTTGGTGACAATGTGTCATGTGCCATCCTTGCCTGGCATCCGTACCCAGCACCCCCCCGGAGCTGCTCTGCTGCTGTAGCTCCAAGACCTGTTGTTTTTCAGGTCACTGCACTCTCAAGCAGAGAGCAGCTCCCTTGCTATTGCCCCTGACGTGCGTCACATTGCATTGGATTGTTTGGAGCCAGCCCCTCTGATCCTGTCGCTAACAATAAGGAATCCTCTGGCACTGCTGCTCCAGAGCCACATCCCGACACGTTCCCTCCTGTGGGTCTGTCTCCCCACGCAGATCTGGGGCACTGGGGGAGGGTTTGCTCTGTTTCCTGGCAAAAACAGAGGTTGGGCTGGCGTTTTGGCTGGGATTTCAGTGTTGTGCTGTTTTACTGCTGTTCACACCAGTCTGGGGATGCTGCCCCAGCACTGCTGTGTTTGTGCTTGGCTGGGCAGCATCAGGCATGGGATGGGCTCCTGTGGGTGCTGAGGGTGGGACAGAGTGGGGAGAAGGCACTCTGCACCTTCCTTGCCTCCACTTACTCCACTCCACACTTACCCATCCCAACAAAACCATAATCCTCACTTCTCTCTTTGAGGAGGAAGCCAGAAGGACTCTGAGCTCAAAGTCCTGTCTGTGTTGGCCACTCTTCCAGCTCCCTGCCAGTGAGACATGGGTACACAGTGCCACTGGAGAGAGGGAAGCAGGGACCAGGGAGCTGATGGCCTTCCCCCAGCTGTCTGGTATTTGGGTAATCCTGCAGTGAGCCAGATTGGGACCCAGGATGCCAGGGTTTATCCCAGGCCTTGGGAGACAGCTGGTTAGATTGGAGTGGGGAAGGGCAAATGGAAATCAAGGTGGCAGCTAAGGAAATGGTGGTCTTGGAGAGAAGGAAAAGGAAACAGAAGTCAAAGGTCCTGGAATATATCACCCTGCCTGGGTTGGTCTGCTGTATGTCCTAAGGCACCTGTTGGACTTCACCTGCTGATCAATAGAAATGGGATTTCCCAGACAGTTCTTCTTACTATCATTTCTTTTGGATTATTCGAAGGAAAAGGCTAATGAATGAAAGGAAATGATTAATCCTTTGTTTTCCATTGGGGAGGGTAGGACAGGGGAAGCCACAGAAACCCTTGAAGGTGTGAGGAGCTTGGGCAGACCCTGCATTTTCACCCCTGGAAGCATTTCAGCCAACAGCAAATCATTTCCATGCCAGGCATGTTTTGAACACCAGGCTGTTTTGTGCTCAAGTGTTCCTCTCCTCCTACACTGGACTGCAAGCCTCATAGAAGGTTGATGTTTCTGTGTTTGCCCCTAGGGGACAGGAAGCTCTTTGTGGGCATGTTAAATAAGCAGCAGTCTGAGGATGACGTGCTCCGGCTCTTTGAACCATTTGGGGTCATTGATGAATGCACGGTGCTCCGTGGACCTGATGGGAACAGCAAAGGTGTGAACCCTCTGTGTGTCCTGCCCTTTGTCCCTGCTCTGGGTAGTGCTCACCAGCCTCACCTTCCCACTGGGGCTCTTATTCCCCTCCCCGTATTTGTGGGAAGCAATAAACCAGCCAGGAATAGGGAGCAGGGCAGGAAGAGGCAGAGGACTCTCTGCTGCCAGGAAGGACAGGGGAAGGTGGGCAGAGACCGAGGGAAGCAGAGCACCATGAGCTGTCAGGGTCACTCTGAGCCTGTTCTGTCAGTCTGGGGCTGCAGCCTGAAGTGTTTGTACCCACAATGAGGAGTCCACAGAGAATCTGGGGAAGAGGTGATCAGGGGCAAGGGTGGAGATGGTGTCATCATTAGCAGAGTATATCATTGAAGTAATAATTTGAGACCCTTCCTCTTTTTTCCAGGATAGAGGACTTGGGATGAGTCATCCTTTTTGTTCCCTGCTTCCTTGGGGTGGCTTTCCTTTGCCTTACCTGACATACAGACACTGTCTCTTGCGTGATGGCACTTTCACAGCAGTCCTGTCACTGCAATCTCCTGTGCTCTTTCTGTCCCTTTCCAGGCTGTGCTTTTGTAAAGTTCTCATCTCACACAGAGGCTCAGGCAGCAATCCACGCACTCCATGGCAGCCAGACAATGCCCGTGAGTATAAGGCCAGGGGACCTTCCCTCTTCCTAATCCTTGTCCCATTTCCCTGTTGCAGGGACCTCCCCACACTCCAAAAAACCACGACAGGTTCAACAGCAGTGTGCAGCTGGTGTGGTTGGGAGGTGTGTGGGGTTGTGTGCACCTCTGTGCTCCACTCATAGTGACCATCCTGTCCCCTGGGCTGCTGTTTGTGGCTGTGTTCATCCACACTGGGAGTGACAGCGCTCACAGCTATAAAAGCTAAATAAAAGAGAGCCAAAAATCAGGCCATGATTTTATCTTTGAAACAGCTACCTGGAGTAGTTCAAAACTGAGCAGGGTGAAGGCTGACAGTTCAGCCCCATGGGTGGTCAGGGCTTCAGTGTCTGAGCATTCCTTGGCTTCTCTTTTTTAGGCAGTAGAGGAGGCCCCTGGGGCGGGCAAGGTGTGGGTGGGAGCCCTTTATGCCTTGTGTGGGGTTGTGAGGCTGCAGCTGAGCCTTCCTGTGCCGGTGGAGCTGCAGCTGTGGCAATCTGTGCCTCATCTCTGGCAATCTCCAACCTGAAATTGGGCACCTCATGGGCAGGGCAGTGCACTGCTGCAGCCAGGGAATTCCCAGCTGCCAGGAGCTGCTCTGCCTGTCCAGCCAAGCTGGTGGTGGTGGAAGGATGGTGCTTGTGGCCATCGATGCCTTGGATGTTCCTGGCTGCACTGTCACCCTGTGAGTGCAGCCAGGGATGTGTGCATCCACATAGGCAGCTGTGTGAGGCTCAGGTGTGAGGGGGAAGGGTTGGATGGACAGACGGATGGGGAAGGGCACAGCCCAGGTTCCAGGCAGCTCCCCAGCACTTCCACACCAGTATTTGCTCTTCTGCTCCTCTTCCCACTCCTGTCTGCTGCCTGTCCTGCCCCGTCCTCCCTTGCCTGACCGCTGACTCTCTGGCTGTCCCACGCCTCTTCTCTCCTGCCTCCTCTCTGTCTCCTCTCTGTGCCTAGGGTGCCTCCTCCAGTCTAGTGGTGAAGTTTGCTGACACAGATAAGGAGAGGACCCTCCGCCGTATGCAGCAAATGGTGGGGCAGCTGGGCATTTTCACTCCATCTCTCTCCCTGCCGTTCAGCCCATACAGCGCCTATGCGCAGGCTGTGAGTATCCCCCGGGGGTGGGTGGGGAACGCTGCCCTGCTGGCCCCGGGCAGTTCCTGGGACACAAACTCATCTCCTGGCAGCTGTGGGAAAGCTTCCCAGCACCTGGGAGCGCTCCTGGCTCGTTTCTCCACTCAGCTGCCTTGTCTTGCACAGTTTTTGTGTGTTTTTCTCCTGGAAATGGGGGGATAGGGGAGAGCTGGGGTCTCCTCAAGGTGAGCATGGGATTTCTCAGTGAAGGTGTTGGGAACAGCTCAGTCATGACCCACTCACTACCTTTCTGTCTTGTTATGAGGAGAGCTCAGAGCATTGGTTCCTGGGTGACCTCTGACAAGACCTGTGATACCAATTTGTGAGCCCTTCCTCTGGCTCTGTGGGTCAAACGTGTGTCTCTCTGGTTTTGGAGCAGCAGGAGAGCTTCACGAGTTTATTTCTCTGCTGAAATTCCCCAGTGCTGTCCTTGGCTCCCAGGTTTGCTCACTTGGCCAGTGGGACTGTGGAGTTTGCAAGGCTCTGGAGAGGGAGCAGGGGGTAGCAGAGAGCCAGAGGTGTTTCAGCAGCCTGGCTGTGCTTTGGGTTTTAGTGACAGAACCTCCTTGCCTCGGAGCCATGGTGGCAATTGCCATTGATATTCGAGGTAGGTCCCAAACTCAACAAGTCCCAGATCAGCTCTGGTGGAACCTTGCTGGAGCCTCCTTAGTGACTGTCATTTTCAGGTCTCTGCTGCCAAGTTTAAAGCCCACAGAAGGAGGCTTAGAAATTGCTCAAAGCATGAGAGATTGTTTTGTTGACAAAGAACTCCAAAGTAGATACTGTTACTGAAAGTAATTTTCTACGGGGGAGTGCAAATAAACCTGTTCTTCTTGTGTATTTGGACACCTCTTCGCCTCTGGCTTCAGCAGCTCCTTGATGTGCCTTCCTTTCGTTCATGTGACAGAGAAGGAGCTGCTTCTCAATTGTTGGCTGTTCCCTTGAAGATTCCCCAGAAACTGCCAAATGCATTTTAAGTGTGTGGCAAGAGTATGGATGAGAAAAAAATGAAATACATATGAGGCTCCATAACTTCGGGGAAATTTGCAAGCCAAACATAGAATTGATCCAACACAGATTATTTGAAGAACTCTTTGTGACCAGGCACCACCTTTTGCCAGGATCCTTCTTTTCTGTCCAGCCCAGGAGCCAGCTGCACCTGAGGTCAAAAGTTGTAGCTTTTTTGACATCTCAGCTGTGGGTCAGCCATGAGATGAATTTCCCCACTTGCTGGACAGCACGGGAAATTGCCAATCAGAGGGTGAAAATCAGGAGCTGATTTCCATCATCCTGGTGTGTCTCCTGCTGTCCTGGAGATGGCTCTGACTTGGACGTGGTGTGGTGGTGAAGAAGGCAGGGATGGACCACACTGGGAGGTTGTGGTGGCAGGAGGTGCTTTATCAGCTTGAGGTCCAGGCTGTGTAAGGAGGAAGGGCAGCCAGAGCTTCCAGACTCAGTCTTTTCATCTTCAGGAACCCCTGCTGATGACAAGAAGGCAGTCAGGTCTAAGCTGTGCCTCCTTGCTTGTCTGCATCTTCTTTCTCCTCAGTTACTGTGTGTGTGTTGCTCTCTCTCTCTGATTCTTCACCTTGCTCTGTGACATTGTTTTGGCTTTCCCCTTGACTCGAGACTCAGCCTGTCTCCCACTTTTTTAGGATTTTTTCCTTCCTTTCCTTTTACTTTCCACTGGGTTTGGTTCTCTTTTTTTTTCCCCCGAGGCACTGACCTCACACCTGACTGTTTCTTCTCTTGTGCCATCCCCGTCTTTGGTCTCCCTTCTGGAGGAGAGATCCCAGGCAATCCACACTCACACAGTGCCACCATGAGAGGGAGAGAGAATCAGCCCTTTGGAATGCCATCTAACAGCTCTGAAAGTGGGGGCAAAAGAGAGGGATTTCCATGTTGAATCTCCTTAAGCTTCCTCAGAATGCTCTGCCATGGGACAGCCCTTGGGAGCTGGGATCTCTGGTAAGCCAGGGCTCAGGGGGAGCCCGAAATCCCTCCTGCCTTCCTGATTCTGGGCTTGGAGGAGTAGATGCTGCACCCAAGGTCCCCCCAGGGCTGGAAGATGCAGCTGCCCATTCTGGATGTGGCTGAATCAGACTGACAGGAGCAAGTGCTGCTGGGGTGAACTGGTGCATCAGAGGCATCACAGGTTCTTGTAGCCATAATTTAACATACAACAGCTTCCTCTCCCTGTCTCCACAGGGTTTGCTGAGTTGCCAAGCCAAAGTGGTTCCCAGGGGTTTAGGAAGAAGTTTGGAGCCTGGGTTGTTCTTGTTTTGTTTTCAGTTGTCTGTTTTAAATTTATATTAATAATCTTCTTCTTCAAAAACTATCTCAAATTAAACATGAAATAATCATACACTAAGTTCAGTCTAAAGTTATTCAGATCTATGCAAATATGCAAAATAAGGACTTAAAATAGTCAAACAGTGCATGTTAGCTGAAACTGTAAGAAAAAGTCTCATTTGGGAAGTACAACTGGCTAAGCATTTGAAAGCAGTTTATTTCAGTGCTTAAATCAGGTTTTGATCCCAGGTGCCTCTGCAAATGAGTTCATTTTATTCAACAAGTTTGTTCTGGTGGACTCAGAGAAATGTTTGGGAGCTGAAAAATATTATCAATACAAAAGAGGCCTGAAGTCTTAAAAAAGCAGCTAGAGCAATTTATTAAGTGCTTATAATGCCTGAATATTTCTTTTATATCATAAATCAATTAGTTCCAAACACAAAACATAATTTGTTCACACCTCCCCCCCTTTTATTTCTGCTCTTACGGTTCATTATGGTAATTTAATGTAAGTGATGAGAACAATTGCAGAGTGCCAATTTGGTGCTCATGCAGCCCGATGGAGGCCTTGGTCCAGCCAGAGCCTGGCACAGAACAGGCATTAATGAGAAAAGAGCAGATCAATATTCACATAGTGAGTAGGAAACGTGTTGGTTCCTGCACCCTGGAGTGGGGCAGTGTGGGGACATGAGCAGGACACGTGGGGCTCTTGCACAGAGGCTCAGCCAGGCCCTGTGACCCCAGGAGGCCACAGCAGCCCTGGCTCGGGGTGGCTCCCAGTGACAGGAGTGAGTCCAGCTCCAGGGGAGCCAGGGATGATGTGGTGGTGAACAGAGGTGATACCAGGGCTTGTCCTTTCTGGGATGGCACAGGTGTGACTCCTGTGCTGTCAGTCCCCCTGCCCCAGAGCCCCTAGGTTGGGACGGGCCTGGGAGCACTCACCCATCCCAAATTTCACCCCAAGGCTTCACTTGTACCAGCTTACAGAGGCAGCCCTGCCATGAAATTCCTCTTCTTTTTATGCAAAAGCCATGATCAGCTTCTTTGTGGAGGAAATTGAGAGGTTTAGCTAGCCACAGACTTTTCAGTTAGCAGATCCTTCAGCTGAGCCCTGGGCCAAGCTGCCTTACTGCCTTCAGCCCCTTGTGAAGAGGTAGGTTCCTCAGAGCTGTGTGTTTGTGTTGCAAAGCAGACAGTGGGATGTGTCAGGAAGATTTTTGTTGTTTCCTTGGGTTTTGCCTTGTGTCACCCCTCAGCTCCTCCTGAGAAACTCTGCTTTCCTAAGAGCCATGCCTGTGTCTCCCCTGCTCTTCTTGCTTGATGTGAAGACAAAGCTGATAAAGGGCTGGATAATTTTGCATCCAGAACTAAGTCTTTTTTACCACTGCACTCTGAGGGCATCTCATGCTCCCACTGATGGTCAAATAGGACCAGAAGGATTTTTTTCTTCTCTTAACCCTCCTCCCAACCCTCCCACCCTTTCTTTTGTACTGTGCATCTCTGCCTTGGCAGGTGTGTTGTGGCACCACGAGGAGCTGATGTCCCCAGGGTGCAAGCCAGAGCCAGGGGACTGAGCTCAGGGGATCACGGGCCAGACCTGTGAGGGCAAAGCAGGCCACAAGAACTGGGCCTGAGCACACACCTGGCTGCACGGCAGGGTGGCCGTGCCGGGGCGAGCCCTGCATGTCTCCCAGCACAATCTGCTCGTGGAGGCTTTGTGAAAGCAGAGGGATTTGGGCCCCGTTCCTCAAGGCAAAGCTGTGCTATTTAATATCTGGCACTGTCCCAGGAGCAGTGACCAGGGAGAGGGGCCTGTGTCTGAGTGCAGGGGCCGGTGGGGAGATGGTGCTGCTGGGTGCCAGCACAGCCCTGACCCAGTCCCTCCCCACTGCAGGAGCTCTCTGAGCCAAAGGGACTGTCCTGGTGCCCTGTGCCCAGCTGAGTGAGCCACAACCCCACGGAGAGGGAGAGGCATGGGGGTGCCCAGCTGTGGCCCTGGCTTTGTGGACTGGGATGTCCCCTGAGCTGTGTCCCCAGCCTGCAGGACAGGGAGCTGTGCCCAGCTCTCAGGGGCTCTCACGGGTGGCCAGGCCACTCTCCCACTTCAGCAGAGGCAGTAGCTGTGTGAGCACGTGGCTGCAGGGACCTCGTGGGCCCCAGGAGGGGGACTGGGCATGGTTGGGAGCCACCACTGCCCACCCCAGCAGGTCTGGCAGTGTCAGGGGAAGCTCCAGGGCAGGTGGCAGGACCTGGGGGAGGTGACAGCCAGGCTGGTCTGCACAGCCTCCCCCAGCTCTGCAGGGCCCTGGCAGCGGGAGGCCCTGACTGCACGGTCCTGCTTTGCAGCTGATGCAGCAGCAGACCACGGTTCTCTCCACCTCCCACGGCAGCTACCTGAGCCCGGGCGTCGCCTTCTCCCCGTGCCACATCCAGCAGATCGGTGCCGTCAGTCTCAACGGGCTGCCAGCCGCTCCCATTGCACCAGCGTCAGGTGAGGGCCCGGGAACCTCCTGCCCCAGCACTGCAGGTAAAACAATTCTGCACCTCCAGGCTCAGCAGCTGCATGAGCTCACTCCTTTCCAGCAGTGCAGCCTCTGAGCACAGCAGTCTCTGCTCTGCACTAATTCCTGCAGCCCCCCTGACATCCTCACATGTTTAACACACATCCTCTTGCCCTATGGCTGTGCATTTTTGCTGCAGTTTTAGTAAAGGACTGTGTTCCAGGATTGACTCTGAGGTCAGCAGTGCTGTTGTTCATGATCATCATCCCACGGCAATAATGCATATTGGGTTCAAACCCCTGCCAGAACAGGCATGTGTCATGCCAGGTGCTGTGCAAACCCAGATCAAAGATAATCTCCCCCAAAGCTCTGACAGCACTCAGGACTGGCAGTTCTTCTCACACTCTTCCCACTAGTGCTGCCTGTTAATTTTGTGAAGGCTCTAGCAGCAGTCTGTCATCTCCACGTGCCAAATAGAAGAGATAATGGATTCATACACAGCAGCCTTGCCAGGCAGGTGGAAGAAGGGAGCGGGGGCTTTGTGGGACCTTGACTTTAATGGGATGTTCTCTCTTCTTGTTCTCCAGGGCTACATTCACCACCTCTCCTGGGAACAGCGGCCATGCCAGGACTGGTGGCACCCATTTCCAATGGATTCACTGGAGTGGTACCTTTCCCAAATGGGCATCCAACCTTGGAAACAGTTTACACCAACGGCCTTGTGCCATATTCAGGTACTGAGAGCAGTAAAAAAACCCACCATGCAGAGACCTGAGGACCTGCAATTCGTTCCTCTTTTCTGGGTTCCCCACACCTTTGTAGTGCCCTCCCAGCCAGGCACCGAGACTCACATGGGGCAAGGGTGGGAAACACTACACGCACACACAGAATTCATAAGTGATTCCCTTTGCTGTGCTTCTGATTATGTTTTTCTCTGCAGCCCAGAGCCCTTCAGTAGCAGAGACTTTGCACCCAGCCTTCACAGGAGTTCAGCAGTATGCAGGTACCAGCTTCCCTTGTCTCCCTGAGGCCCTTGTGTGGCTGACCAGATCCTCAGGTAAATGGTTTTTCTGTCTCCTTGGGCTACAGCTGTGTATCCAACCACCACCATCACGCCCATTGCACAGAGCATCCCTCAGCAGCCTCCCATCCTGCAGCAGCAGCAGCGAGAAGGTGAGGATCAGAGTGGGAACAGAGGTGTCCAGTGGTGTGGGTGGGATTTGTGGAGCTCATCTTCTGCACAACAGAGCCAGTGGAGAGGAGACAGCACTAAATTTTGTCCACTGATCTTTAATGCTGGAGCTGGGGTATGGAAACAACCACATGTCTGCAGGGAGTGGACTGGGAAGGATCATGAGATGTTTCCTGACCTCACGTCTGGCCAGATGCTGCCAGGTGCAAAGGGGCAGCAGGCCCTGGAACACCTTTCACACCAAAGGGAGGAGAGTCAGCACCTTCCCTGTGCAGTCAGGGGCAAAGAGCACTCATCCCCCTCTTTGCTGGTGCCAGAACCACAGTGGGACCAATCAAAGCAGCCTCTCCAATGTACTCTCCTCTCTTTTCAGCCTTCATAGCCTACTGAATTTATTTTCAACTTACTTCAGAACTGGCTTGCATAGAATTTGGAGCCAAAGGCATTCTCTCTCTGCACCTGATTGGTAGAGCAAGTGTCAGCAAGGGAGCAGCTTCCTGTAGAGCAAGTGAAGGAAGGGACAGGACCAGGTCAGCCCATAAACTGGATGTGTGGCAATCCAGGAGGTTTCCATTTAAAGCTGTGGCTTCTGGACTGAAGGAAGCATTGCAGGGAGTGCTACAGCAGCAGCTTTCACACAGCAGTGTCTGCAGCTCTCCTAGGACTGGGACAGCTGTGAGCTCTCACCTCAGCTGATTTCCTTCCAGCAGAGCAACACCCAGACACTCACAGTTGTGTCCAGCACCCTGTGTAGGAGCTAGACAAGCTTTGAAAGAGAATCTGCTCTCCAGAAACTCTGGTTTTGTATAGAGTCTCCCAGCTGCTCTTGGAGAGCCCTCAGATCTCCTCATGGACCAGTGACAGACAAGCAAGGGGAGGTCAGAGCAGAAGGAGGCAGTGCTAGGGCTCTCCTCCAGTGCTGTGCTGTGAGTTGAGCCCATTTCTCTTCCCCTGCCCTTTGGGGGCTTTCTGTTTTGTCCTTCCCCATCACCCCCGTACCTGCAGGTCCTGAAGGCTGCAATCTCTTCATCTACCATCTCCCCCAGGAGTTTGGAGACAACGAGCTGATGCAGATGTTCCTGCCCTTTGGCAATATCATCTCCTCAAAGGTGTTCATGGATCGTGCCACCAATCAGAGCAAGTGTTTTGGTAAGTGCAGGCAAGGGAAACATGATCAATAACAATGACACTCATATTGGGCATGGCACCAACAGTGCCACTGTCATCCATCCTGTGTCCTTCCTTCAGGTTTTGTGAGCTTTGACAACCCATCCAGTGCACAGACTGCTATCCAGGCCATGAATGGCTTCCAGATTGGCATGAAACGCTTGAAGGTCCAGTTAAAACGGCCCAAGGATGCCAACCATCCCTACTGACAGCAGTGAGCAAGCAGGAGTCACTTCTGCAGCACAGGTAAACTGCCCCCAGCAGGGCACAGCTCTGGGCAGGGCTCCAGCTGCTCCCTGCAGAGTGGGAGGCCAGGAGTGGAGGCAGTGACACAGCTGGTGGGGCAGAGGCTTCACCTGAGCAGGGTGACCAGAGCAGGCCTGGAGATGATGGCCAGGTTCAACAATCATCAGGCAAATTTGTGGCAACAGGGGAAGCCCAAAGCCAAGCCAGAGAGTCAAGATCAGGTCTGGTGAAGGTGAGCAGGGTCAGACATAGTCCAGTGATTGCCAGGCAGGTCTATAATGACAATAAACATCGAGGTGGGAAGCCAGTCCAGGGGTTGGAGCCCAGATAATGAGATCATGGACAGGAGAGGTCCATGGACAGGTGCAGACTGGCACTTCCATGCTGTGTATCAGACAAAAGCTGATGGCACAGAGCTGTAAGGAGACTCGTGGAGCTCTGGGCAGAGACTAGACAGACAGTCCAGGTGGAGCTGGTCAAGTTCAAGGCCTGTTAGTGCCCTCAGGGCCCTAACAGGCAGATGGTTCCAGTGGCCTGTTTGTGGTCTAAGCAAGGTTTTAGTCTGCTGTCCAACTGCTCCCAAAAAGCTTTTGATTGCCTAAAAAGGTATTAAACCCCAGTGGTTTTCAGTTGTTACACGGGCCCTGAACTTAGTCTGCAAAGAATGCCTTCTGGGGTAAGAAGAGACAATCCCATGATTCACAGGGATCACAGAAAAGCAGAGAAAAGGTGAGACCCTGAAGGGCTGCTATACAAGAGCCAGCTCCTGCCAGCCTACAAATGGGGAGCAAGGGAGGGCTGATCTGATTTGGGTCAGAGTCCTCCAGGTTTAAGCAGCAGCAGCAGCTCAAAGCCTGAGGTTTGCATAGATATCCTCCTAATCTCCCAATTCCCTCCCTCCTCCCTTTCTGTTCAGGTGAAGGGAAAGTCCAGAGGAAGAATTTCTGCTTCAGGTTGATTTTCAGAGAGGCCAGTAAATTTATCGACTCTTTTGACACCACCCCTTTCCTTCCTCGGCTTCCCACCTTACCCACCCCATCTTCCTCCTCCCCTCCTCTCCAAGACATGCAATTAAAGAGAAGGCTCAATATCTGCCCAGGAGGAAGATTCTTGCCACGCCTGGACTCGCATATTTGCTGCTAACGTGGTGCAAAGCAAAGGGACCAGCAAACCAGCAGCCCCTGGGACACGGAGCTCTTCCTCTCGGGGTGTGGCTGGAGAACATGGACCAAGCAAACCCATGGTGTGTCTCTAGGTTACTGCAGTGATGTGTGGAAATTTACTTCCGTCCCTCCCTCCCTCCTGCTCTGTTTCTGGCCCTTTCATAGATAACTATAAATATATACAGTCTCTATTTTTTTTTTAAACTAGCTCACAGGACCAAACTTTTCCATTCTGAGACTGACTGCTTGCAAGAGGTATTGGAAATTCGGGGTTTGCCTTTGCAACAGTGTCTTCTCAGCATGCACTGCAGATAGGCCTGAACATTTTGGAGAGAGGGGGCTGGGGGTGGGTTGAGGAGAGAGAGAGACAGAGAGCGCACATCTCTGCTCAACACGAGCAAGAAGGAGAAATACATTCCTCCAGGATTAGGGCACAGTCAGCTGCTCAGCTTGAGTCACTCATCCACCTTAGCACCAGCCTGCTTAAGGATCTGGAGAGCTCTGTCTTACCTTTCCAAGGGCTTCTGCAGACAAAGCTCCTGGGATGTGGTGCCAGCCCCTACCCTGAGCACTCCGTGATTAGGCTGAAAGCACAGGAACCCAGTCCCCTTACTTAGAGGAACTGCACTGCCTCCCCACACATGGCACAGATCCGTGTTTCACAGCTCTCCATGGCAACAGCATTTTCTTGATGAAGGCAGGAGAAGATGAGAGAGTGAGCAGATGCAATCTCGAGCACAGCTAGAGAAGCCTCCCAGGGCTGCACACTGCCTCCCTGTGTCAGATACCAGCACTGGGGAGTGGGCAGCTCTCGTTCCAGCTCTCCCTCTGAATTCAGCTCATGCACCCACTGCAAAGCCTTCCCCAGCAGATGCAAGGAAAATAGGATGAAAGAGGGTTCCATTCTGGGATTTTTTCCCCCAGCACCCCCTCCAAGAGACAGATTATACATTATGCAGCATATACATATATATATACACACATATATATATGTAGGGACAGCTCTATACACTATATACACAAACTCTAAAGCACAGAATGTAGTTCAGAACTGGATTTTAAAAAGATCCCCTGGGAGTGGGGGGGGTGTGTCATCCTGACAAGGCACATCCCTTGAACAGTTTGGAACAGTCTCTTCAAGTTTCTACAAAAATAAGGAAAGGAAAGCAAGGCAGAACAGACCAACAAACCCCAGAGTGATTAGGAATGAACGATTTCAGTATTCCAGAGTTTGATAAGGTACCACAAACATTGGTGTGTGTGTGAGAGGGTGTGGGAGCACATTGAAATAGGGACAGAGAGTTGGTGGGGCAAAGTTGGTGCAATTGATACTGAAGTGAGCTATGGGGATTTTGGAGAATCTCGGCCAACTCTCATTCTCCTGCAGTTTGCCCTTTGTTCAGGTGTTTGTGGCACAGTCCTTTAAGTACCTTCACATCTCCTCAACCACCCTTCTGTGTCTGACGCTGAGAGTTTATGAGAGGTGAATGAAGCTGTGAGAGTCTGTGTGTTTCTATAGTCCATGTTTACTTATTGTAAATACCATTTTTATACTTAACATCTATTATGTATGTGATTTGTATAATGTACTTTATTTCTGCTACAAGTAATTTCATGAAGTTTAAACTTAGTCTAATTTTGAACAAAACAAAAAAAAAAAAAGAAAAAAGATGAACAAATGCAAAATGAGAAAAAAAGGACTTTGAGAATCCTAGGTCAAGCTGGTTTAAAACAAGCATTTACAGTTTCTTCCATCACAGTTACTGATGTGACTGTACAATGTTACAGGTGCGATACAAGCTTTGTCAATGTCAAATTCCTCACTCTGGTCAAAAAAAAAATCCTAAATTTATTTAATAAAAGTTTTACTTGCTAAGTAACTGGGGCTCTACTTTATGTTGGTAGTTGCAGCTGCTTTTAGCTAATGCTTACACTTGAAGACATTGCCAAGGCCCTGGGCTAATTTAACAGGTCACATGGGGTCAGCTAACTGGCCTTGGCCCACACAATCCAGAAGACCAATATTTTTTCACAGAGGAAGCATCAACACATAATACCAACACATTAAAAATGTGTTTAATTAAAATGGATATTAAAATTCTACTCAGAGGAAGCAAGAGGGTTCATGGAATCCAAAATGAAGTAGTGGAAGAGGAATGTACAAACATTCCAGGACATCCTGTGCAGACAGACAGGGGTTAAAGCTGGGGCTCAGAAGAGGCTGGATGCAGTCAAAGCACACAGGTGAGGCTGAAGGAGGAGGGGAGATGAGAGGAGGGCTAAGGCAGAGTGAACAGTGGGAAAAGGTAGCAGCAGCAGAACCTTGGCTGAAGCAGGATGAGAAACCACGACTCACGTTAGGAAAAGGGGACTTTGTCGGTCACCACGGCTGCCCTGCTGCTGCTTAGTGGGATGGCAGGAGTGTGATTGGAAGGGATACAGGATGAGACTGGACATCCCTTAGGGACTGCTGTAGTTATAGAAAGTCCGTAGCACCTGGTTCCCGCTGCTGGGGAACAGAGCCCAGAGGCAGCAGAGCTGCTGCAGCCACCGCGGGTAGAAAATCTCATGCGCCCGAACGGCTCCGCCCCGGACGATGGCGAGCGCGGCCTCGGGAGCAGGGGAGGCACTGAGGTGCACTTTGCCCCTGCAAGGAATGGGCAGAGGGTCACTCAAAGCCAGGCAGTCCCTGCTGGGGTTTGAGCTGGGCACAATGACCACACAGGGCTCTGCCTGCTCCTGTTCCATGATGAACAACCCCTGTGATGTGTCCCAAACAGGCACACACACCCTCTTAAACAGAGTTGCTGTGCATTTTTTCGCATGCTTTCAAGAAGAGATGTATTCCTGCAGACAAATACATACCTGGTGTTCTCCATTGCTGAAGCAGTATCAATCAGGCCCAGGATGCACAGTGTGACAGACACATTTCTCTTCTGCATGATGAGCTCGTGGCGCAGTGAGCCAAAGAATCCATCCAGTGCAAACTTGGTGGCAGAGTAAGAGGTGGTGAAGGGAGTGGGCATTTTCCCTGGAAAGGGAAAAGAGAGAAGGGAAAACACCAGGAAACTGAGTGTAAGGAGGATCCATAGAGAGGGCATCTGGGAAAAGATGCAGGCTTTGTCATACTGTATCAACTTCTGTTCAGGTGAGTCTCCCTTTATATAAATATATTAGAATACATATATTATTATATATTTATTTATAATATTATTATATACTATGAAAAGCACAGTTTGAAAATGTGTTTAGGAGTTGCACAACAGAGAAATATGAACAGTACTGGGAACCACTGTTTCCACAAGACCAGCACTTACTCCAGGTAAAGCCACCAACCTGTGAGGGAAGAAACAACCACCAGAGCACCTCTGTTCTTCTCCAGGGTGGGAAGAGCTGCTGTTGCAAGAGCCACATAACTCAAAAAATTCACCTGGAATGATAAATGTAGACATGGAAGAAGCAAGAAGGTTTGAAAGCATGAGCCAATAAAGTCAATAGAGTGGTCAGAAATGGAAAGGAGCATGGTTTAGAACTGCCTTCTCAAACATTGAGAAAAACCATCTCTAAAGATGGGGACAAACATTGCATCCATGAGTCTTTTCAGAGTCCATAAAAAGCAGTGAAGATTCAGAGCAAAGGTTGTTCCTGGGCTTTAACATACAGATTTCCTGACAAGACACAATTAGCTGTCCCTGCTTTTTCTTTATGCTATTCTTTACTCTGCAATCCCTACCGAAGACACCAGTCTCAGTTTGCTTCCCTTTTAAGTTTCTCTTGACTGAGCTCAGACTATAATGAGACACAAAATTCAGCACCGCTTCAGAGCTTGACTGCTCTCTTAAATTATAAGAATTTCTTACCTATGTCCCTAAGTTCCCACTCTCCAGCAAAAAGCCTCCTTCCAAAATAAAATAGAAGCTAGTATGACCCACCTGAATGAAGAAGACTGAATCAAGAAAACAGCTCTTCATTTCCATGGCCCCAAAAACTGGCACCAGGGTGATTCTACAGGAAAACTCTAAATCTGTGAACAGAGACTCAAATGGCAGACACCATTTCAAACAACTTTGTGTTCTGCAATTGTGCACATGCCATAGACCAGCAGGAAGTGCAGGCTGCTCACTTATAGATGTTCCTGAACTAAACACAACCTGGAACTGCCCATCAATCCTAAACTCCTGCGTTAAAGGGAAGTAAGGACAGAAGGAAGGTGAGGAGTCTGAAGTTCTTCCCAAACATTCCTCTTCACAAATGTACATCATCTGAGCAAAACACCTCTCCAGCAACACAGCCTCCAAACTGCTTGATTTCAAGCAGGAATGAAGCCAAAGCATTGTTCTCAACCATTGCCACTGACTTGGATTTGCCTTGGAGCTTCCCAAAGCTGTCCCAGGAGATGCCAGGCTCACCCAGTTCCAGCTGAGCTGGGAAGCCTCACCTGCATGAGCCAGCGGGTGTATTCCACATCTCCGGTCCACTCCTGGAAACGGTTCGTGCCAACGTGGTTCAACACGAGGTAATCCAGGCCCCCTTGGAGAGCAGAAAAAGCAGTCACGCAAGGGACCCATCCCCAACCTTCAACCAGGGAGCTCAGAAATGCCAGGAGGACTGAACTACTCCCTCAGAAGGCTGGGAAATGCTTTACCATGAAGACAGATTAAATATGCCCATCTGGGAGCAGCTTTGACTGCTCCTCAGGAGTAGAACTGAAAGGAAAACTGTTTGACAACAACTCCCTGAAATGATTCAGGCTCAGAACTTAGTTCTGGTGGTACATCTACGTCCTTAACACCTTTCTCAGTTCAGGGAACTGAAGCAGGAAGCTCCCACTAGAATGAGAACTATGCACACACCTGAAAGCCACAGAGATGCCCAGGATGCTTACCCAGCTTTTGGACAGCAAACTGAACCACCTTTTCAGGCTCTGAAGGGGAAGACATATCTGCAGGGATATAAAATATTTTCTTTGCTCCAAGTGTTTGGCATTTCTTCATCACCTTGAAAAAGAACACACCCCAAAGATTAAACTATCTGGAAAAAGAATAGGGGAAAAGGCACCATAAAGCACATACTACAGTCAGTGAGAGTCAGTTCTGGACAGAGACACACTTTAATTTAAAATCTACCACTGTTTGGGTCATGGAGAGCTCATTCTGCATCCAGACTTTGAATCTGCATCCTGCAAAGAGTTACCTCTATTTAACTGTCTGCTTAAACGATCTGCTTTGGGACAGGATCAAGATTCACTGGGAAAAAACCCAATCTTCTTCAGGAGAAATCTTCTGGAACAAGGGTTATGCTTTGCATTAAATTCTTCTCTTTTTTTCCATAATAACTGGAAAAGAATTCATCTTTCATAATTCCTTTGCTATGTTGAGTGTGTGAATGTGGCCTGGCAATGATATGCAGTTTTAGCTATTTGCTGAAATAATGCCTTTCAGTCATTAGGAACTATTATTATGCTCATTGTCCCCAACTCACCTTTTGCACCATTTCACAGTGAAGAACTTTCCTTGGAAGTCACACATTCCCACAATTAAAGAATTACCCTTTCTAAATATTGTCTCATTTCATAAAGTACAGGTGAAGAAGTCTCATCCGTTTGAGTTGGTCAAAAAGCATTTAACCTACAAAAAGTCTTGAGCTTTTAACAAAACAGCCACAAATAGAACAATTTGGATTCTGAAAAGCTGCACAATATTGCACAGGAATTGTAGTTCATGGAGTATCTCAAATTGAAGAGGACCCATAGGGATCATCAAATCCAAATCCCTGCTCCTCACAGGACTGCCTCAAACCAAACCATATCATTAAGGATGTGGCCCAGATGTTCCTTGAACTCTGACAGGCTTGGTGCCATGACCACTTCTCCCTGGGGAACTTACTCCAGTGACTATTCACCCTCTCAGTGGAGAACATTTTTCTAATGTCCAACCTGAACTTTCCCTGATGCAGCTTCACACCATCCCCTCATATAAATAAATGTTCAGGCAGTTAAAAGCTTGGGCACTGCATCTTCTTGTATAGGCCAACTGGTCTTCTGGGTTTATGCTTAACAGTTCTGAAGGAAAATTTATCATGCTGACAACTAATTTTTTTGTTGGTTTGGTAAAAGCCTGAATCTCTCATGTCTTCCCCCATACAAGGATGAGGTTCTTACCTTTTGCAGCACGGCTTCCCTTCTGGCAGTCAACACAATTTCAGCACCAAATCTGGCATAGTGATAAGCTATCTGCTCTCCAATCCCAGCACTGGCTCCAGTCACAAGAACACGGGCACCAGACAGGTTCTCTTTTTTATGGGAAAGAGAATAAAAGACACAGAAGTAAGTGAAAAAAGCAGCAGAGGAGCTGCCTTAACTAGTGGCAGAGCTTTAAAGAAGAAAGACGCACCTAAGTTCTCAAAATTCTTGGTGCTTCTCCAAACCTAGAAGAGGCAGGACTGATGATGCAATGACATGATGATACCAGCTAGCTGTCACAGGGCCTTTGCCTGGGTTGCTAGACCAAAACCTTTCAAGAATCAAGTTGATCTGCACCTTCTAAGAAGCTGTACAACCAGAAACCAGGCTATGTGCCTTCTGCATATCATTTACTCTTTTCCATCAGCTCTTTTATGCCAGGCACTGCACACTTATAGAGATGGTTCTTGATACCAAGGAATTAACAACTAAAACATAAAAAGAGCAAGGCAGTAGCAAAATGCCATTTTTCCCTCACAGAGACAGCAGGATCTCTGCTCTTAGACCATTTTTTCCTCTTTGTTTCAAGTTTCTCTGAGAATGAAATATTGCTTTGGGTCCACCAACTCTAGTAAGACTACAGGCAGGAATGAGACCATCAGTCAAAGGTAGGAAATTCAACCTCTTCCCTTGTGTCTTATATTTCAGCTTGAAATCATCCCCCTGGCGAGCCTACCTGGGTTAAAGTCGTCTTTCCACAAGAAAGCTATGAGTCCAGCTACAACCCCTGTAGCACAAAGCACTTGTCCAATTGGCTTCATATTCCTCCAAGTTGTGAGGAACAAAGTGAAGTCTTGAAGCTGAGCACTTCAACCAAAATAATACCGTGTTCTCCTTCCCCTGATGCCTGGAGCCAATCTGCGAGAGGCACGTAAAGATTTTTGTAGAACCGAGAGCCCAGCTGAGGGATCTCTCTCCTGGGAGCCACAGCCACCTTGCTCAAAAATAAAAAGGATCTTTCACCGGCAATTCCCACAGCCCTCTGCACTCAGAGCCAGCCTGCACACACCGCGAGCTTAGAGCAGAAAAAAACCCTCCACGTGTCTAATCTTAAAGAACTCTTAATTCATTAAAGACTGATAACAGGTGGCAGCAGTGATCCCAAAGCAGCCGGATCTCGGGAGGGAGGCGGCGGCAGAGCCCACAGGATGGAGCCTTGTCTGGATAAGAAGAGCAGCGGGATGAGCTGCTCTGCCACCACGCTGCGACACAGCGCGACAAAACAGGCGGCGGGGACAGCGCCACAAAGGCGCAGGAGCCGCGCCCAGCCCCCTCACGTCCCTCAGCCCTGCCGGTCTTCTCACGCCCCTCAGCCCTGCCCAGCCCAGCCCTGCCCGGCCCCTCACACCCGCAGCCCTGCTCAGTTCCCTCATGCCCCTCAGCCCAGCCCAGTCCTGCCCAGCCCTGCTCAGTCCCCTCATGCTCCTCGGCCCTGCCCTGCCCGGTCCCCTCGTGCCCCTCACGCCCCTCAGCCCTGCCGGTCTTCTCCCGCCCTCAGCCCTGCCGGTCTTCTCACGCCCTCAGCCCTGCCCTGCCGCCTCACGCCCCTCAGCCCTGCCCAGCCCTGCCCAGCCCTGCTGGGTCCCCTCATGCCCCTCGGCCCGGCCCGGCCCGGCCCTGCCCTGCCCTGCCCGGTCCCCTCGTGCCCCTCACGCCCTCAGCCCTGCCCGGCCCCCTCACGCCCCTCACGGCGGCGGCGCGGGCGGGGCCGCGCGGGCACGTGACGGTCTCGGCCCCGCCGCCGCCGCCGCCGCCATGGCCGCCCGCCTGTTACCCGCTGTCAAGTGAGTCCCGCCGGCCGTGCTCAGCCCTGCCCGGCCCGACCCGGCCCCTGCCCGGCCCCTGCCCTCCCGCACCCTCCGCACACCGATTCCCCCCGGTACTCCCCGCCCGACCCGCGCCTCCCACACCTCAGTGCTCCCCGGCTGTCCCCGGCCCGTCCCCAGGCCCACGGCCGGCCCTGTCCTTCGGCTCTGCTCGCCTCGCTCCGCGCCCTTGGCCTCGCCTGCCCCCGCGGCCGGCAGCTCCCCGAGTGTGTCTGCACACGCCGGGCAGGGCTCTGCCCTGGCTGGGGGCGAGCATGGAACACGTAACATTAGCCCGGGAACAGCGCAGCGCTCGGAGCTCGGCTTACACCCACAGGGAGGGAGCGCCGAAGGGTATCCTAGGGTGAACGGTGCATTTTAGCAGAGAAATCCCCTTTCCCCGAAATGCGTGTAAATACACGACCTAAAAAATTGCTTCTGTCAGCTCTCTTTTATCTGTCGTATGTCCTACTACTGCAGTACTGCCGTCTGCCAAGTTTTGGCTTGTCCCCTTGTACAATAGCTTTTGCTGGTTTTTTAAAGTGAAAACATCTCTCTGCCCTGTGAGTCTGGGAAATTCAGTCACCTCAGATCTCTCATTTATAATGGAAATGCCAGTAAAAGCCAAATATTCTCTTCCTGTCTTCCCTTTTGTAGGTTGCCATCACAGCTGTAAAACTGGTGACTGCACATGCAGGGAAACTTTAAATGCCTTGGCAATGGAAACACCATGGCCAGGTGTTCACTGGACTGTAATGAGCTTATACTGGTCTCTGTCAGATTTATTAGATAAATGTCAGATTTATCAGGAAGAACTACATCATTAATATGGATGGCTTGCCCACTGCAAAATCCTTTAGTTGCTTTTAGCAGAGGAATATGCCAGTGATTCTCAGGCTTTAAAAAGTGGCACATGCTCTTGAGGAACTTGACATTTCTCATTTTTATATTGAAAACCATCACTGATAAAATGTTAATTAGGTGTAGTTTCAAGGGGCTGACAGGGGATAGTTGTCCTAGGAAGGCAAGGAACATAGGTAGGTATTTTTCTGCTGATTTTTGCCTGCAGTAAGACATGAGATTTCTTTACTGATACCCTCTATTAGCAGTCACAACCACTGAGAGGGATGCACTGAAGGTCAGAACACAAACTGAACTGTTCTGCTTTCAATTCTTTCAGGTTTCTGGTCAAAGGAGGCCTGGCTGGAGCTGCTGTGTATGTGGCATATGACCAGGGGCTGCTGGGCAGTGGTATAGAAAGTGCTGAAGCACTCAGAAAAGCTCAAGAAACGCTGCCTCCAGCTATCCAAGAGTGGACAAATTACCTGGGCTGGGAGGTAAGGGCTGCTGAGGTGATCCCTGCAACACAGACACCTCCTCTGAATGAGGGAAAGGAAATATGGGGGTGATATTCTGATTCTAGTGAGGCTGGCAGGAGTTTTACTGTTGAAACTGGATTTCACATGGCAAATATTTTGAAGAGGATTGAAGTGGAAGGTGAATAAAATCCTAAATTTGGGGCAGAGACATTGTTCACAGATTTCAAAGGAGAGGGGTAACTAGCCTATGCAGGGTCAAGGAGGGGATTGCAAACATGCTCTGGGAGGTATTTCACTATGGAGTGGTATTTCTAAGCTGCTTCTGAAGGATCCTATGTGTTTTTAAGAAAAAACAATGAAAATATTATCCTCCCAATTTCTTATATTGCTAACAGTTCATCAGGTTGAACTTAAATTGCTTGAAGAGGCCTCCTATGAAGGAGTTCTCTGAGTAGTTCTTAGTTTTTAAAATCCTCAGAAAAAAAAGAGGATTTGGTTTTCAAACTTTGCTTAAAGTTTGAAAAGCATTTTTCCTACTATAGACAACTATAAACTAACAGACAGCCATGGAGATGGTTGTCAGGAGCCATTTGTAATATACATATATAAGTAATATAATGTTCTACCTTTTGCACGTTCTTTGTATTGCAGGAAAGAGCAAAGCCCAGACTTGAAGCATCATGTCTGGTCTCTTTTGAGGATTATGAAAAGTAGGCACTTAAGTAGTTTTGAGATCTGAAGTCAAGAGGCTTTGCCAGGGTGATGTGAATTCCAGGTGAAACCCCTCAAATACTGATATTTTGTCTCTTTCTTTCTAGCTCCCACCCACTCCAAAATTTGAGTTTTCTCTCGCTAACTCCTGGAATAAAGGTAAAATAATTGCCCACTAACTGAGTCTGAACTCAGTCTTTGGCTTTTCAGAAGGGATGAGCATTCATTCCCATTGTTATTAGAATTTTAGACATTTTTGTTTGAAGGCTAAAGCATGTTATTAATCCTTAGTAATATATAGTTTTTATGGTGCAGCAAAGAGTCTTCATGTAATTGTGAGGAAACACAATCCACAAATAACTGTGACATGTCCAGCATCGCCCATGGAGTCTATGGCAAGGTCAGAAATAATACAGGATTTAAACAAAGAACTGAGCTCAGTCTTACCATTACTCATGTACAGGCCCTGAAATTGGAATTTCTGTGTCACAAAAGCTCAGGGCTTAAAGAGATCTACAATGGTCGTGTTGGAAATGGGGAAATTTGGCTTGAATGATGGTGGTCTTGGGGTAATTCTTCTCTGCTTTCCTTGCAGGAGTGCACAGAGTCATGTCTGCCTTGTCTGTAGCTCCCACCAGGGCCTGTGAATACACAGTTGAAGGCTGGAAATACGTGAAGGATCTTGTGAAATGAAAATGTTCTCCAGGGTTCAGGATTCTCTGTCCACCCCTCTGGAGGACAGCTTGGCTGTGTAAGGGCTGCAATAAAAGACTTTGGAACTTCCATTTGTATTTGGGTTGGTTTTAGCCTGCAGAATGGAATGATTGCTTTCTTTGTCTCTGCACTGATCCAAGGTTCCAGGAATCACAGATCAGTTGTAAAGTGATGGCCATGTACTGAGGGACAGCTTCTACTCTAAAGTTTGGAAACTAAACAAATTAGTTGATTATTATCAACAAATATAAACAAATTATTAGATTATTTTGAAGCTGAATTAATCTTGAAAGTGAATGCCATCTAATTCAAACCAAGCCAACAAGAGTTCAAAAAAAAATTAAGAATCCAAGGTAACAGTAAAAGATGCTGTAAAAGATGGCCTAGGATGATTATACAAGCACAGGGTAGAGTAACTGAGCAGAGTTTATCTGCATGGAACCTTTTGTTAGCTTGCCACTCTGCCCCAGTTGGCAGACTGTGCATATTTTCATTTTAACATAGATAAAAACTTTGATGAGGTCCATTTTTAATTCACAGCCCAGGCAAATGTAAAGAGCACCAGTGGCCTGGAGGGCACCACTATTTTAAAATAACAGAACAGGGAACAGCAGGAAGGGAAAGCAGCATGAGTCCTTACCCAAGTCAGGAAACAAATTTAAAACAGGAGGATGAAGAAGGATTTGCAGTTTTGTTTCTTTTTTTAACAAATAGATACACGATGAAGCCAACTGCCCAGAGATTTCAGAGGATTTGGCTAAGATGCAGATGGCTTTAAAAAGTGCTTAAGTTAATTCCTGAAGGATGGATCCATCAGCAGCTCTTAAACCTGATGTGGTCCAGATGGAAGCTTCAAGCTCAGTAAACCTTGGAGTTGTGTCCTGCAGGTGCCAGATGCTTCACTGCACCCCAGAACCCAGATAACCTCTCTTAATGCCCCATTTCTTCTCTAACTTTCCCATGTCCACTGCTTTTGAAGCAGCACAACTTTGGTCAAAGGTCTACTCCCCTTCTCACTGGGCCAAACCTCCCACTGATGAAATTCTGGCATTCATCTGGAGAGTCTTCCTCTCTCTGGCTTTTGCTGCAAACCAAATGTAACCACTTTGAGCAAAGCACACCCTGCACACACAGAATACTGCACCTCTGGTATGCTCAGAACTTGAGTTCTCCTTGCTTCTCAGGATCTTCTGTACCACTTCTTTGCCCTTTGATGATTGCTCTCCAAAGCTTCATCATTGTAATATGCTTTCTCCATTGATGAATAAAAAAATATCTTCAGGCAACTCATAAAAAGCCCCTTCTCTAAAGATGGAAAAAATGCCTACAAATGAAAGTAACAGGATTTTTTTTTTTCCCTTGGCATCATAAAAGCCATTCTAGGGTAAGGCTAAGGTCGTGTTGCTTCAGAGATGTCTGCACAAAGACAAATTTTAACTTGGATATGACAAAGCAACAGATCATTTGCACCAATCTTGATCGTGTCAGTTCCTCAACACAAAATTATGCCAAAGCACAGCCAGTGGCTGCTTCTAAGGAAATTATGAATTGCTAGAATTACTAGGCTGTAAGACTGGTGGAGTTTTGGAGTGTCCTGATCTATCAGAAGCTAAATAAAGTGATCCTGACAAGCACCTGCAAGAGGGTCACAAGCACTTCTGTGCTGTCTCTTAACAGAAGCTGTGCTGCTATCACAGAATGTAACTCCTTTTTCAGACATTATATTGCACATGACACCAGATGAAAAGAATTCTTCACCACTTGCCCCTACAAGCTCCTGTGGCAATTTTGCAGTGGCAAGGCATTCAAACTTTGACAGCTCTGATCCACTAACATTCTCTCATGGTGGCACATGGGCCACGGTTACAAGGGTTGGTAACTGACAGCTCTGAGGTAAAACACAGTATTTCACAATTTCTGGGAGTGCAAAAGGACACCTGCAAGGCATTTTGACACTTCATCTTTGAAACAAAGTTATGGTTTAACACATAACTGAAGAAATCTGTTTGACAGGGACTGTTGAAACAAAGCAAGTAACTGTAAACTGGTGTTTATTTATGGAAAATGGAATGCTTCATTAACAAACATTTTTAAATGGCATATGAACAACACCTTACAAAACAAATGAGTTCACATTGGATTGAGTGACATAATATGGCAGCAGCTTAAAAAAATTACACTTACAGTAGCCCATAAGTTACAATTAATGGTAACCCTGGGTAACAGATTTGTTTCACCTGCCACCTTGCATTAAAAACCAAACACAATCAGTAGCGACGGTTGAAACGAGGATCGTTCGGTCTGTTTGCCCTTTCCTGGCCAGCAAATCCTTCTCCTTGCATTCCTCCTCCGTGCATGATCTGACTCTGATTGCCACCCTGCATGAAACTGCCGCGCCTGGAAAGGGATTCAGACATTTTTTAGTTTTCTCTCATGCTGGTATAGTTAAGATTGCTAGAATGGGTCTCCTTTTTGTTTTCACTCTTCCATAAAATGCACTACATAAAAAACAGGGGGATATTTTATTATTCCTTGACATTTAAGTAACAAATTACATAACTGATACTCCCATGTTTCTTTGGCCAATTTAAATAGAAGAAATATCCCTTAACAGGAAAACAAACACTCAGCTTCTTTATAAAAAGTGCTTACCCTGACATGCCTCCACGATGCATCACATGGCCAGGTCTGCCTCTACCGCCACCTAAAAAAAGTTCAAAAATGCTTCCTTTATATCCACAGCAAGAGTTTTATTTCAAGGGTAATGTCTGCATTTTCTTCTTTACACAGCACAGCTAAGGAGCTGTGCAAGAACCATACCTTGCCATCTCTCATGATCCCGTCCTATCATCCCTCCATCCACGCTGCTCTGCCAGGAACGATCTTGGTGCCCTTCAAACTTTCGACTGTGATCGCCCCAGTCACGTCCATCCCTGTGAAGACATGAAATTCCCATCTTCTCACACAAGCCAGGCCACATAAAATAGTTTTTATATTAGAATCTAAGTCACAAACTTACTCAAATGCTTTACCAAGGCTCATGTGATTCTTGTATTTATATTGCTATCCGTTAAGTAAAATCTCAGAAGAATCTTTCTGTTCAAACCAATTAAGATGACAAATAAATAAGATATTGGGGGAGAACCACTATCCTGAAAACAGCAAGCTTTGACAGGAATGTTAGTTAAAATTAATGGAAAGCATTATGACTTTAGGATGTGAAGTTATTAAAAAAAATCAGGTAAGTGCATGTTTTGATACACAAGGCATCAAAACATTTGCAGTCCATCCAACATGCCTTTGGCAAAAGCTAGGAAAAAACCCCCATCTTCCAAAAACTCTGTCACAGGGAAAATACTCCTCAGGTGCACAGAAGAGGTGTTCTCAGTACGAACCGTGACTGTGGGGGGATGCCTCTGCTCTCACTCATCCTCCTGTCGGAGCCGTAGCTTCCCCAGCTCTCCCGTGAGTCCCGCGAGTGCCGGTCGGGGCCTCCGTGGCGCTCGTCTGGGTAATGCTGGAAGCACAGAGCTCTTACAGGGCTGCACAGCAGAGACATGCTCACTGCCTGAGCCTGCTCAGCTCTAATTATCCATCTCACAATCATCTGGGAGGGAAGGGACCTCCTGACATCTACTCGGGGTCAGCCAAGTCCAGGCTTTCCCACCAGTCTCCCAAAAGTTTTGAGGATCTTCCCAGCTAGAGGCTTCACAGGCTCTCCAGTTCCAATGCTCCCAGTTAAAGGGGATTTGGATCCTCTCCAGGTGGAATTGTTTCAGTGTGTGCTCACTGACTCTTGTCTTGTCAGTGGGCATCTCTGAGTGGCACCTGGCTACACTTTATCCACACCCTCCCTCCCATGAGTTCTTACTGCACATTGATAAGATCAGCCTAGGACTTTGCATTTCCTGCTCCTGACCTTCAGGATATTCCCATCAGCCCAACTCTCCGGCCTATCCAGGTCCCTCCACACCTCACAGTAAAGGTCCACTGAGGATTCTATGACTCTAAAATTAATCTGTCACTGCCTGAATGAGCCCTGAAGGTCTTTCCCCCAGCCCTCGAACACAAACATCTCTACAGTTCAGCTGTTATTGCCATGTAACCTCCTAGAGTGAAGGTACTTTGTACCTTTGCCTCTTCTATGCAATCTTTTGGAATACACTTGCTTTGATTTCTATCAGAATAACTACAGCTAACTTTTATAATAAACAAGTCTTTGAATTGAATTTCATCTTATTGAAGTAAACAAGACAATCTGATTATTCCAACATATTTTTCTAGATGCAATGTCATTTTCAACTACTGAAATATAATCTGACACACACACTATAGAAAACCATGTTTTAAGATGTAAAGCTATTTCTGTAGCTCCATAAAGCAACTCACTTGTCCATCCCGATCTCCCATTATTGTCCTGGATCCATCTCTCCTAGAAACAGACAATTAGAATCAGACTGTAATTGTAAAACACATAGCAGTCTATAAAAATCCATTTATTTAACAACACAGATGAAAAATCCTGCTCCCACATTGTGCCACATTATCCACAAAAGGCATAAACAGCTGGAACATATGGAAAATGTGACACATCTTGGATTCCTGGGAAACCCAGTTAGTCCTAATGTATAAACCAAAATATCCTTGTTAAAATTCCAGGTGCCTACAATATTATTTAGAAGTTTTTTAGAATCCTATGAATATGTGAAACAGCATTGCAAAGCACTGTGAACAAGCCTGCCAGAAGCTTTAACTCATGGCACAGTACAAATCTTTTCATGGTTTTGGAAGAGAAAGTCCATAGCCACTACGTAGCACTTGAAAAATAAAATACAAACTAAGCACACAGTAAAGGCAGCAAAATGTGGTATTAAGTACTTATTTTTTGTGTTTTGTTTGCAGGCAGCAATGGAGGAAAGACACCAACCTGTCTATTGAATGCTCCTGGTAACGCCCACGGTCCCTGTGATCGAAGTCATGGAAGCGATCCTGGCGACTGAAGTCTGAGTGGTACCTGTCATTCATGGCCATTCGTTTTGCCTCTGGCCAGTATGGATCATCCCTCCTGAAAGAAACAACAGACTCATTTCAGCCCACATAATGCCTTTTGATATTGTTCCTCCTTCCAAACCAAAAGAAGGGCAATTCAGTTCGAAAGGGTGCTGAAAAACATGGGCTGTTAAACATGACCATTTCAATGCAACCAACAACTGCTGAGAGCATGTGTATGGCTTTTTCCAGTCCAGGCAGGTGAGACAGAACCTGGCAGTGACATTTCCCACTGGTATCATCAGGATTTGGTGGCTTTACCTGCCATCTATGTCATAGGGTCTCCTCATGGCAGAGCGTCGCTCCTGCTCGTAGCGCAGCTGCTCGTGCTGGCGCCGCAGCTCCTCCCTCTCGCGCTGGATCCTGTCCTGCTCCCTCCTCCTCTCGTGCTCGATGTGCATCCGTTCCCTTTCCAGCCTCTCCCTCTCCATCCGTTCCCGTTCCAGGCGCTGCCTTTCAATTTCCAGTCTCTCCCGAGCAATCTCGAGCCTCTCCCTCTCTTCCCTCTCGCGGATGGTCTGGAGGTGCTGCTGCCGCTCCCGGCGCTCGCGGGTGCTGTGTGAACAGAGACAGAAGTTACACGTGTAATGCTTCAACAAAGAAATTTTGTTAAAAGAAATGTTAAAAGAACATTAAAAATTAAAACCACAGTGGCTGCAAGCTTGCATCATCCCTTTGAAATTACATTGTGTGGATGGAAGTCACTCAGCGTACACACAAATTTATTTAGAGACTGATCAAATGACTCCCATAAAACCCATCCCTGGGAGCAAATACTTCTATATGGTCAGGAGAATGTGAATCCAAATTCCCACAAATACTTCTTTATGGTCAGGTGAATGTGAATCCAAATGCCTACAAATACTTCTATATGGTCAGGAGAATGTGAATCCAAATGCCCACAAATACTTCTATATGGTCAGGTGAATGTGAATCCAAATGCCCACAAATACTTCTATATGGTCAGGTGAATGTGAATCCAAATGCCCACAAATACTTTTATATGATCAGGAGAATCTGAATCCGAATTCCCACAGTTCATTTCATATATTAAAAAGAAGAATCTGTAAAGAATATTTTATTTCTGTGAAAAAAGGCAGGATGGTATGGTGGATAATGACTCCACTAAAGCTCAGGAATTTAACTATGAGTGATATACTTTTTCCTCTTCAATAAAAATAACAAAAGCATTTTCCTATATAACAAAGCCCATTCCGACCACTTTTAGGTGAGAAATAGAAGTTCTGTAATGTGTGGAGAACATGGAATTCAGGTCACAGTTCTAGCAAGGAATTTGAAGGACAGCAATTATCACCTTTAAACATTACAAAACCTATTAAACATACTAAAACAAAGAAAAAGCCCCACCAAAAATAATTAAATATCTAAATTAGGTTCAATAGATACCCATAAAAATATAACAAAGTTACAAGTGGGGAAAAAAAAATTGAAGGCCTTTTCCTCTCTCTTATTTCATTAAAAATGCAAATTATATATATTTTAGAGGAAAAACCCCAATCAATGTCAGTGCTGCTCTTACCGGCGCTGCTCTGCCTCCCTCATTTTTCGCTGTGCTTTGATTTTGTCAAAGGGAACAATCCCTTGTCTCTCTCTGCTTTCTGATTTGCGGTCCTGGCTTTTAACACTCTGCATTTAAAAGAGAAACTTTGATTTATTAAAGGACAACTATCACAAACAATACTCTGAGCTCTGTTTCCATTTGTACAGTTCATATCTCAAAGCTTGGTCCCTGCTTTTTACCATTACAGACACCATATATTAATACAGTAATACCTTGCCCCATTGGTATTACAGGATTTGAGTGCTGTATCAGCCAAATGAGAGGTATTTTACTTATTAAAACCATGTTAGAGAAACTCTAATTAGACAAACTGGCAAGACAAGTATGGGTTATAAATAGCCTGGCAGGATTCAGGATCTGTTTCTAAGGAAAATGTTTCCCATGCAGAAGCATCACTTACTCTGTCCTTTGATGTAGTGGATGTTTTCACACTAATAACAGGTTCTCCTTTGGATTTATCCATGACTACTGTTCTCTCTGTTCCTTTACTTCCTAAATAAATCAGAAGTGGAAACAATCAAACTACATGACTCATCGCTACACCGCAAGTTCTGTTCTTTAAAATGTGAAAATGGGCATTTAACCCTCTCTTCAAAATCAATTATTTCACTCCACCTAATCCAGGTACTTCTTTTAAGGATTGCACAATGTCAAACATCTCCCCTTCCCTTCATTCATTCTGGATTTCCAACTAAGAATCTGAAACAATCCTAGAACATGTCTTTGGAAAGAACTACCTATAATTAAATATTCCTACATCAACCTATCTGTATAAAACACCAACAGCCAAATTACCTGATTTAGTAGTTTTAGACTGATCTGACGAACCAGATTTCTGGTCATCTTTATCTTTTTTGTCCTTTTCATCTTTATCTTCTGTCTTTTTAGGATCATCTTTTTGGTCAGATTTCTCATCTCTTTTAGGACCACCAGGTCTGTGGATAGATATTGATACAGATTACACTAATACAGACTAAGGGAAAAGAAAATTCAAGGGAAATGCCAGCAACAAAGTAGAACTCTGATGTAATAACAATCAAAATTAGATTTCCAAACATTTCCTTCCACAACTCCCTACACCATAAAACAAGATATTCAGACCATCCTGTGCATGAGTTGACAAACTTGGTCAGGATTCAGGATCTCAACTGGAAGCATGAAGACAAATTCACACCACCACGTGCTTAATGCCCACAAAGTTTCTTACACAACATGACAATGAACCATTTTTGTCAGGCAGCTGGGTGAAACAACAGCAAAAAATTCTCAGCAAGTAGCATTTAATAGAAGTTATGCTTCAAGAAGATAATTGCAGAAGGCAAAGTTCTTAGTGTTTAATTTACTCTCTTAGTGCCTCTTTCAGCTAATTTCAGCAATGCTACAGAGGAAGAGCACAGTGCTCAAGAGGAACATGATCTGGGAACAGATCTTGGACAACTCTGTTTTAACTGTTTGGGACCTGGAGGAAATCCTATTCCAATGAGACACAAGGTAATGAAGGAACAGTGACACACATACCAAAATTCTCACATTCCTACAGATTCAAGACACGAAAGCCCCACAATCATTACTAAACCTCAAATAAAGCTCAATTAAAAGGTGTGCTTGAAAATGCAACTTTCCAATGCCTACTTTAAAGCATGCAATAGAAACATTTTAATTTCGGCACTGGACATCAACCGACGTCTATCTTGTAGTAAAAGCTGAAAAAAATCCAAGTAAAAAATCTTTTTGAACGTTTGCCACAGAAATTCTTACGGTAACTTTAGTTTCTCCTGACATCAACACAGACTGAAGAACAGCAAAACACCTTTGGTAGGAGAATTTTTAACACAGTACCTCTCACTGACTGTTTCTCTCTTTGCTTCACTCTCTTTTTTTTCACTTGTCTTCTTCCCAGCGGGTTCACTTTTTGCCTGAAATTTATTTTGCACATCATCAGCTGAGAATGTGGCCTCAATCATTTGCACAATCTGGTAGAACTCGGTATCTCTGAGGCCCAGTACTCACTTTTTCCACAGAAATGATCTTGCCATGCAGCTCTGTCTTGTGCAGGTGGGTGATGCACTTGGTGGCCTCCTCGGCTGTGGACATGGTGACAAAGCCGTAGCAGCGAGCGCCGGGACTGCGAGCGTTGGTCACCACCTTGGCCCCCACCACCTACCCAAAAAAACCAGGAATTACTCTCCCTGTGACAAGTCCCCAAGGTTAAACAGCAAGAACTACGAGCTCCACTTCTGCTCTTTTTAATTCCTGGCCATTACCAGGTAGGGAAATTCTGTTTTTCAGAGATTAACAAATACAAAATGTGCATTATTTGGAGCAAACCACGTTTCTGTTACCAGTGGAATGCTACAGAAACTGAAGACCAAGAGGTGGGAGCTAAAGATTGAGTTCTTTTCCAGAGAAAGACCCCAGGGTGACAATAGAATCTTTTTAAAAGGCATCTAACTTTACATCAACAACATCACTTTTTTTAGTATAAAATAGTAAAAACCAATACAAATTTTTAAGAAAATTTCCACATTAATGCTCAATTGCTAAGTGCCACCTTCCCTCCAAAACATGTCACTGCTGAGGCAGATCAACAAAGTTATCTTCAATTTTTGAGATACAGGAAGTTTCCCCAAAATCTAGAGCTTGGAAAAGTCCCACAAATGGTGTTTATATATGCTCAGATAGTCAATACAGCTCACTTTGTAAAACAGAAATCAATCATGTATCAGCAATGATGTTTTAAAGTACAGCTGAATAAAGAACCTACTTCTGAGCATTTGCTTTATTGCACAAGTACATCTAATTCTAGGATGCTCTGCCTCTGCTAATACCCTAAAGAAAATAACAATATTTTATTTAAATGACTAAATGGTAACATGGCATCTATCTAGAGCCCAGTACTGGGTTGGCTGTTGTTTAGTTTTAATTACATTTAAAGTTTTGTGGCACATCTCTATGATCAACATTTTAGGTTACCAGATGGAATTCTAAGCAAATCAATGGAAGTACAGCATTAAAAAGGTTTTACTAGTCTCATGACTTTTAAATTCCAAGCTGTGCTACAATTAATCATTTTTTGTACCTATTTGTAAAGTCATATTTAAGTTTCAGAGTATTTTCATCAGTAAAACATCCAGTGGCTGATTGTCAGCACATACAATTTGCTTACACTGCAATCTGCTGGTAGTAATGTGTAAAGAGGCTTCAGAGGTCTGACAAAAATCCTTACTGATGGCTCTGATCTCAGCCTTTTATTGAACTCTTTCAATTTTCCAGCTGACAGGGAGATTTGACATTTTGTCTGTCCTGAACAGCAACTGCAGGACCTCCCCATATCCCAAACTACCCAAATAAGTGTTTTTTTCAAAGGAACTGCCAACTCTTGATAAATTAAAATTTGAATTACTAAGGCAATTCCTAAGATATTCCCCAGCAATTCTGTCTCAACATTTACAGCATATTTTACTTAGTCCTAAGGAAATCTTTAATAAGTATTAAATTAACACTTGACTGTGAATTTTTAGCAGGGGAAGATACCACACTGCAGAAGTGTGTGTAAACAGTTTCTGACCATTTCAAATAAAGGACCACAAAAGGAATTTTATATTTATTTTTATCTATTCTGAGCATCAGAATAAAAAACCCCAGTCACTCAGTGTGTACTTCAGTGATTTTTGATAATTGGATTCCTTTCACGGATACTTTCAGTGATGAGAGTTTAAAAAGTCTTATTAACACGGTTTCAAACAAACTTGTGCAAACAAACCAAACACCAAACCAAAAACAAACCCACAAAAATAACCTCTTACCTTCCCATATTTGCTAAACAGATTCTTCAGATCTGTAGCTCTGGTGGTGGAAGCCAATCCACTCACCCAAAAGTTTCTACCAGAACTGCTAGCACTGCGACCTAATTGGGAAAACAGACAAAACCAAAACATACCCCAAATCCTAATTATTGGGATTAATTACTTGAATCGTTATGTGAATTACAACAGAGCAGTATCACAAATCTTTATTTTTTTTAAATCACAGAGCAAGTGAAATGCTTTGTGTGATATTCTCCTCCCATGATTTGCTTTGCTGAAGGTAAGGAGCATTACAAGTCCAAAAATTTGGGTGGAACTACAAGTTTTGATACAGAAATATTTTACATCATTCTTTAAGAAAGCAATTGGATTAGGGCACCTCTGAATTAACTGAGGCCCTTCAAAACGTGCCAGGATAGATCCCAGTTTGCAGAAGGCAGAAGCACTGCAGGAGTTGTGGGAACTGTGTCTGCACCCCACGTGTGCTCATGTCTTGCCTTTTTATTTTAAGTCAAGGCAATGCTGATGGGATGCAGAATTCCTCAAGGAAACCCATTCACCACCAAGAAAGCAAGGAAATTTCTGTTTCTGCCCACACAGATCCACAGTTGGGATATGGAGTCTGACCTCAGCTGCAGGAGTTAGGAAAGACCTGGCTGTGCTTTAACCATGCAAGAATTACAGAACACCAGGCCAACTCTTCATCTCAGCTTACAAAGGTGATTTAATAAATGCTAATGAACTTGCCAAGTCTGAACACCCAACATCAAGGGATTAAAGAGTGAACTGAACTCCAAGGTTCAGTGTCTGCATGAAGCACAGAACAAGGATACTGTTTCCAGTCTCCTTTGAAATGTCTGTACTGTCCTTCTGTCAGTCTGGGCAGTTCCAAGGACTCAGTGAATGGGTTTCACTCCAGCTCCCTACTTCCATACTTCTGTTTTGGTTTTTTTGGTGATACATGGAATTTTACAGAACCTCTTTCATAGAGGGGAGTAATTTTTCCCAGAATCTTTAAAAAATGCTGTTTTATTTGGGTGCCTTTCCATCTTCTACCTGCTGATAATTTCAGTCACTGGCACAAGTAACTGAGAACACAGTTATTAATATTTACACTAGTTTTATAGGCAAGGATGCAGTGATCTGTATCAATCTCTTACAAAAACACCCCAAACCAGTATTTGGTATAAAGGTGAGTACACACCTGCCATCATTTATCTCAGAAGTGCATGGGCAAAGGTTTGTCATGCACACAAATACATGGGGGATGCACTGTCTTGGTGTTTTAAAAAGCTGAGCCAAAGGCTTTGATGCTTTTACTCCACACATTTCTACAATTTAAAAATTACTACCTGCAGTTACTCTGGCACCAGAATCTTGGAGAAAGAAGAAAGTGCTCAGTTTTTTCTGCTATTTTACCAATCAGTTTTAAAAGATTTTTAAAACTATGTTAATGTCCTTTTTGATTAAGGATTGATCAGTCTTAATGTCTCCAGGTTTTGCCCTCTCATAAGACTTTAAAAAGTGCTCCTGCAATGGTTCTGCACTTTTAGGACAAAGCAATACTGGGACTTGAAAATATTTAACTTAGGAACAATGCAGGTACTGGGAGCCAACCATCAACACTGGAGACATCTTTCAGATGTGCATCCATCAACAGCAAAATCCACCAGGGTGAGCTCATAAATTAATTTTTCTGCACTCTTTTTAACACAGTTTTCACAATTATTGCATGGAATATGGAAAATTCTTCATCCTAAATAAAATCCTTTCATACAGGTGAGCAAGTAGCAATGTATGAATCAGAACTGACTTGTATGTACTGTTTTAGGTTCCTTCTGGTTCAGTCACTTTGCTCTGCATGCAGAGAACATTACACAGTCAAGCAGCTCCCTCTCACCACTGCTGTTCACTAAGCCAGAACATGAATAAAACAAATGTTATGGAACACAGCACATCCACTGGAGAGAGGGATGCAGGAGGAAGGTGGTTTCACACACTCATGTTCCTGAAGGTTGCTCTAAAAGCAAACTCAGGGAGTTTTCTCAAAAAAACCAAACTCAAATCCTTAGGTAAAGGACAGCGTGCACAGAAAACTCCTTGAAATATTCTGAAATAGGAGAACTTGGGATTACAGACTGGAAGCAAGAGGTAAATTGACCCTAACAAGGGAGAGTTCCAGCAGCTTGAGCAAACAGGTATAACCCAGGATCTTGGAAAAAGCAGCTGACAGGGAGGTGAGTCTGGGTTGTAAAACCCAATTAAAACCAATCCAATTCCTCCTGTCCAGCTGGCTGTCAGACCTCATGAGTTTCTTGATTTTTATAGGAATTGCTGGAACTTCTACATTTAAAAGTGCTGAAGTACCTGCCAGCAGCATACAAGAAGAATGGTAACACCCAGATCTAAATTTTCTGCCCAGGGCAGGCAGAATAGAACAGAGAAGTCGGGTGAGCTGCAAAGACTCAGCTGCCTGGTGTATTAAAAGCAAGAAGTATGAAGGCATCTGACACCAATCAAAATATTTTCCTCTTGCTTATGATGCATGTTTGCACCATAGATACGATCTGTGTGGATGAAGATTTAATAACATCAATATAATTTCAAGACAACATTAAGTTGTAATATTTGTGGCATTTACATATGTGAATATTGGATCCCAAATTACTTCAGCAAAACAGAAGATGGGAAGGAGAATTCCAAGTGTATAGTAAAGCAAACACAATTGCACAAGGTTCCTGACTCACTAACAGCTGTTAGTGGGCATCTCCAGTGCCAAAAAAGACATAATTGCCATGTATTAACATTGACCTTTAAAAATCGAGATACAAACACAGCAGTGCAATGCAAATGTTCTGAAAAAATGCATAAAAGGAAAATACTTATTTTGACATTAGTAAGAAAATGCAGAAAGAGGTGAATTTATGCTATTTAACAACTGCATAGATTGCAATCAATTTCTACTGAAATAACCCATCCAAAACAGATACCAAGCAATCATTGAAGCTTTACATCTGAAAGCAAACATACCTTTCTCATCTTTTGAGATTATCTTTGTATCTCTGTCCTCCTCAACAGCGCTAAAGACAAAACACCACATTATTCAAGTCAGAAAGAAAAGTGACTAAATATAAACTATGAAAAAAGCTAAAATTAAATACCTACCAGAAAATATGTTGCAAATGAAAACACACCTTTGTATATTGGATTTAAGAAATCTGACAAGAAATAATGAAGTCAGATTCTTAAACAGACTTACATTAAGAAGATGATTACAAATAAGAGTAATTTGGGAAAACAACCTTTGAAGGTTGATGAAGGAAAGAAATCAAACCCACTGCGTTTAAAAAAAATAAAAATATCTGCACATGGAGAAATAAAAGAGACCTTTAGGAATAGGCTACAATTTCATCAGTCTCGGAGGCCAATTGAAGGAAACAGCTTATTCGCATCACTTAAGGACCAATGATAAAAGATAGCATCTGGTCTAGAACGGAGAAAAAACAAACCTCTTTTTCTGATCACCGCCCTCACTGGCTGAGGACTCTTTAGTGGCAGGGGAAGATTCCTCAGAATTAGCTTTGTCTTCTGCTCTCTTGCCATCTTCTTTGCTATCTCTGGCTTCGGCACCTGCGCCTTTCTCCGCTGTCTCCCCACTAGAGGCTTCCAGGCCTTGGGAGCGTTTGCTACTCTGATCGCTTAGGGTCTCTACCACTACACCTTCAGAGTCCGGGGCCTCTTCCTCGGGGCTCTGTTCACTTGTCTCCCCTTTTGCTACCACTAAACGCTTTGCTTCCTTCCTTGCCAAAGCTTGGGCCGATTTGCTGTCCAAAGCTAAAGCATCTTCCTCCAGCTGAGCGGCAGCGAGAGCGTCCTCTTCCTCAGCCAGCCTCTTGCCTGGCCCCGCGTTACTGGCTTCCTGCGCACGCGGCCGCTCCGCTTCGGGAGGTTCTTCGTTAAGTAGCTCAGATTTACAAGTTTCCCCCAAAATGTCGAGTATTTTCTCATTTTCTACGGATTTAACAGGAATAGAATGGCACAAGATTTAATCACCAGGGAAATACAGCAATCACAAATGTGGAACTGGCATGGCTGCCACACTAACACCAAGAGAACTGCTAAGCTACACAGAGATTGGAAAACCCTAGTGTACACAGTGTTACACCTACCACGCTGACTGCTCTCTCACACACTGCCAAATCAGCCCTACCACCTCAACAGGCAAGAAAAATGCCCCCACAGATTTAACAAAAAACTTCGGGCTCAGCCTTCATATTCTTCAGCAAATCGTTCAGCTCTGTTTCTTCTCTAGTTAGCTTCCAGAGTCCGAGATGCTTAACTGAACGTATCAAGGCACTGAGAGTTCAATTTTTAAATTTCTGTGAAATTCTTTTAGCAGACAGTCCAACATGAGAACTGGGCATCTTCTGATGGTGCATGAGTGTGTTTGCAGTCCAGAAAGGGAAAAGTATCTGTATGAAATTTCCATGAAGAAACTCTCTTCTTTCTTCTGTATCCAGTAACTAATCTTTACATTTTAATGCCCTATAATATCTTTTTACTGCTTTCACTGCTCTCTACTTAGTAACAGAGTTAAGGTGTGTGCAATATCACAAGATCTGTTTACAAGTAGAATATTTAGCTTTTAAAACTGTGATTAAACTTCTCTAAATCCATTTATGTAGTTTAACAGGTTTTTAAACCATTTCATTTCACTGGAAGTATTTCAAGCATCACTTCACAGATCTGGGGATATGATTGGGTTTCCAATCTCTATGACCCTGCATGATCTGGATTGTCCATTATAAAAATAATGCAAATTATGTTTGTTTGCTTGGGTTTTTTAATAGTTAATGGTTTAAAAAGTATTAGTTGAAAAGACAGGAATATGTTTTTCTTTAACAGTACCTGGCTCCAGGTGTAGCTTCTCCATTTTCTGTTTCGGAAAAAAAGACCACAGAACGAGGATTTTATAAAATGTACCTTCTAACACAGAATAGCAACAACTCACTGCCCAATTCCAAAATTAAAAACTAAACAAATTCATCTACTACATTTAGCTCTTTTTTTCACCATCCACTGTAAATGTGTATTTTATATAGGTAATTTTTCTGGCACATTAAAGCCAAATCAAAATATCGGCCACAACTGCATTCTCCCAAAGAACTCTGAATTACAGACAGACTAATAAAGTATTTTGTACCACCACACCAACTACAGAATGAAAAACAAACCCAGGTGCTACTTCATATACTCGTGGGAGAGAGAAGAAATCAGCAGTACAAGACCCTTTTTATCTGCCATGAAGTGAAGGAAATCTTGAGGGCTGACTGAAAAGTATGGAAAAAAAATACAGGGCACATGACCTGTGCTGAGCAAGGTCATGAAAGTCTTGGACTCTGTAACAATTTCCTATTATGGTCACATTTTCTTTTTTGTAGTATGAGAACTGAGTAAATATTAATAATACAACATACAGCTACAAAATACAGCTAAATACTCAGTTTACCTTCATTTCAATTAAATCGGAAGAGGAGGCTTCTAAATTGTTTTCAATTTCATCATAATCTTCCTAAAAGAGTAAGAAAGGTATGAAAGCATCTCTTACCAAAAGTAGCTTAAGGAGAATACACCTGTATTTAATTTTCCCTTTCAAGGAAACCAGAAATATTTTAAAGTTTTTGACAGATCTCAATTGTTACTTCAGAGTGTGACAAAAATGAGGAGCTATGTGCAAACGTACCTGATATTTAAATATCTTTCTCCAATTACTTTTCATTTTAATTTCAACAGGACATTGTCTATTTCAAAGTTATTTTTAGGGTCTTATTTCACATTTCTGTGGTTACTGAACATGTTTTTTACTTTCCCACTTTTTAACTTTAGTTTCTAAATGAAAAAACAAGATAGAAATTAAGCTGACTTAGGTTTAGCCTCTTCCAAACTGAAAACACATCCCAAAAATCCTTCTTTAACGAGCTGAGGGTAAGATACAACCACAACTCATCGGTTACATGAGGTTAATTTACAGAACACCACAGAATTGCCTTTCAGGTGAAGGGGATGCTGTTGCAATGACTCTGTTCCATGAAAGGGGAGATTGTCTCTAAGCCTTTGTGTTTGTTTGGTCTGTTGGGGTGCAGACACCACAGCCAGGCTCTGCTGAAACCCCTGCAAGAGGGAGGAATCAGCAGTACCTTGTAGCTGATAAGCCACAGAGCAGCTGTCAACCAAAGGAAAAGAAAGATTTCTTGCTGTTGAACCAGCAGAATGCACAACTCTGTGCCAAGGGTCACCTCAGATGTCACATTGATGTCACCCACCTCCAAGGCATGACCACCCCCCACTGAACAGGACGTACAACCAGAGTCACTCAAGCTTCACCTAAATGTAAAAATAGTATAAAATTAAGTTAAAAGTGGGGAAAAGTTAAAGAAGGCTCCACTACAACATTCAGAACCTGTCTTTTCCCCTTTAGGGAGGTCTGGTAGGTAAGAATTGTACTGGTGATGAATTATAAACTCCAGCCAGCTTTTGTTAGGAATTAAAGCTGGTTAATATGATGGGGTTTTTTTTTTCAGACAGATACTGCCACCAGCAAACCTGGAACCTTAACCTGTGGTAATTTTCCATTATATTAATGGAAATGTGTTATTTGGTGTTATTTGGTGTTATATGGTGTTATTCCATAAAAGGTTCAGTGTGAGTCCTTCAATGGCACCACCAGTGCCTGCAGTGAGTAACACACAACTGAGGAGACCTGGGACTCTGCTGTGTTCTGATTGTGTGACCCTCCCCAGGGCACAGGAACCACTCTCTGATCCAGGGGGCTGCCCAGTGAAGGGTCCCCAGAACAGGATATTGACACTTTGTGGGCCAAGGGTCTTGGCTTTTCTGTGGCACTGACAGACTAATCAAACAAAAAGATTTTGAGAAAATCTCCCTTTTCAGGTAATGGAAGGTAAATGATAAGAAGTTGAAGCAGATATGCAGATGGCAAAGAAGGAGAATATGTTCTGTTTGGTGAGCGAAAAGCCAAAAAAAAAAAAACCCACAACAATCCAAGAAGGATAAGATTTGGGGAGTGGATGTGACATATGGATAACCCTGTGCTGCCTGCAAGCTGCTCTCAACACCAAGTCAAAAGCCTGGCAATGTCAGAACAGGAAAACATAGTAAGTTCTTCTTTTATCAACCTCTATGAGAAAACAGAACAACACAACTTCCTTAAACCAGAGCATTATTTCTGCAGAAAAGATATCCAAATTACCTGAGCTGAAATTTTATTTTTCTCTCTCCCCATATATATAAATACCTGGATGGCTGCGTATATGCACACACACACTTTAACACATATATAAACAGGAACAGGGAATACAGAAACTAATACAGCATTTTGAATTTCAGACTACTTTCACAGCAAGCAAAGATGATACTGCAAGGTAAGGCAGATGGTGACTCATGTACTGAGAACATTTCAAGTATCAAGGACATCTACCATTTATAAGAGTAGGACATGAAAGCTGTGAATGGGGAGAAGAATTCAGATCACATTCAGGTCATATATTCCACTGGACTGAAATACCTTGTTCATGTGCCCATGTCCCTATTAAATACCTTCTGAAAAATTACAAAGAGCTCTACTCACTCACCTCATTCTCTGTTAGCTGATCTGGAAGTTCTTTCATTTCTGCTTCGACATTATCTTTATTATCGGACAGAGAATCGAGAATATTGTCAGGACTATAATCTTCTCCACAGTCTACAGCACTGCTGTTATCTATTTCAGCTTCATCTAATACACTAATATCCATCATGTCAATATCCTGCAAGGTATCCAGATTTGCTTCAATATCCTCCTACAGAAAGAAAAAAGGTAAATAAATAAATATGTATTTATTATAAGTAAATAAATATGTATTTATTGCAAGTTACATGATGCACAGTCTTAGTAACTGCAATCATGATGTCACTTACCTGCCCATCTCTAGAGTTTTCTTCCAAGCCATTGTCTTCTACACCTTCCTCTTCTGGCTTTCTTCCTAAAAACAGTATCACTGCAGTGAGATGTAGCACTACATTTTGTAATATGTTTAAGCTTTGGTGAATTATCTGTTGTACACTTAACTTGTTGTAACACATGTTACAATAAGTAATAAATAGTTAAGAGGTTGATACAGAAGTCTGGGTCTGTACAGATATAACTGAGGTCACCTTACGCCACAAAAGCCAGCAGCAGGAGCAGGAACTACAAGCAGCACAGTATTTTTTTAGAGCTACAGTATTTTTCTAAAGCTACAATCTCATTCCACAACACTTTAATACCTAAAAAAACACAACAGCACCCGGGTAATCCATTTAAAAGTAACACCTTAAGATTATTATGAAAATACCTCCCTTAATTAAATGGATTTAAGACTTAGTGTTCACTTTCAAGATCCTGGACATACAAATCACCTTTATGCACACCTGTCACCCCCAAACTCCTACTGCTATTCAAAGACAACAGCTCTTTTTCTATTTTTAGCCACTCTGTCTTAAAAGCAGCAGCTTAATAGTCTATTTTTCATCAGAAAATATTTTTAAGAACTAGCTATGAGCAACTCAAGTAAGCCACATTTAAAACAGCATGTACAATATTTAATATTTTGAAGCAACATACAGCTAAATATAGTTAAAGTATAATTGAAATATAATTATAGAGGCCTTCCCTGGAGCTTATGCTGCAGCTGCTTGCTCTGTACCTGACACAATTCTACTCATGGTCACAAATACAGAAACACCTGCAATTTACAGTTTCACTCTCAAGTTTCAAGACTTGCTAATAAAACACAATCAGGTGTCATATTATCATTTCAAGTTGTTACTGCTCTTTAATGTAAGAGAGTTCTACCATTTTCCATAAAGCAAAAAGTGATGTTTTTTAAATTAGAGTAATTCTACAGGAGAAAACAAGTTTGTATGCCAAATTCTAGTGCCATGCAAACACTGCAACTGCAAGCGTCCAGACATCGTACCTTTGCTAGTTCTTTTTGGCATTCTCTTTGTGGTCAGTTCTGAGGCCACAGGAATTTCGTCAGGATCTCCTCCTTCCTCCTCAATGGCCTGTTGGAGACAGCAGGATGATATCCACTGTATTATTTGCTGGTGTGCATGGCTTTGGATGGGGCAGTTAATTCTCTTCACAGCAGCTGACAGGGGGCTGTGGTTTGAGTTTGTGCTGAGAACATAGGCATGTTTTGGGTACTGCTGAGCAGAGCTTACACAGTGTCAAGGCCTTTCCTGTTTCTCACTCTGCCCCACAGCAAGAAGGGGGGCACAAGGTATTGGGAATGGACACAGCTGGACAGCTGCCCAAAGGGATATTCCAGACCAGAGGATGCTGAGCAATAAAATTGGTGGATGCTGGTGGGGCTGCCATTACCTGGGGTCTGGCTCAGCATCAGTTGAGTTGGTGGACAGTAAGGAATTATTTTCTTTAGCACTGCTTGCTTCTCTCGTGAGCTTATTAATTCTTTTCACCTTTGTTGATCTTTTTGCCTTTACATTTTTTAAGATTATAGAACTGTCTTTATCATAACCCCACAAGGTTACTCTCCCTTTTACCCTTCCACTTCTAGCCCCCATGCTGAGTGAGTGGCCATGTGGTGCTTGGCTGCCTGCTAGAGTTTAACCACAATTGCATTTTTAAGGATTTTTCAGAGAGAAACATTGGTGTCTCTCTCTAGTTCAGATCATTCAGTCAGGCAGCTGTATCACCTGTCAGAAATGCTAAATAACAGGGTGCAACACATCCCCACAGCCAAATCAAGCTACAGCAGGGGAGCAAAGCTCCCTGCTCTGCAGATAAGCATGTTAAGGGTATAAAACTGGGAGACTCTTACAGGAGCTCAGGTGCATGAGTTTTTTTCTCAATGTGCAGGCCTGTTAGAACCCATAAAAGGGTTGGCTGCGCTGTCCTGGCCTCATGGAAGTCTGTGGGAGTACATTCCAGAGAGGTCGGAGAGATGGAGTCGGGTCAAGTGTGGTGGTGCCAAGCATTAGGGCAGAAACTGATGCACATAAAGTCCCACCTAAATAGGAGGATAAAATTCTTTACAGTGCGAATGAGCGTGCACTGGAACGGATTGCCCAGGGAGGGTGTGAGTCTCTCTCACTGGACATATTCAAGAACTGTCTGGACCAAGTCCTGAACCATGGGCTCTAGGATAAAACACTGCTAGAGCAGATGACACACTGTGATACCTTCCAACTTTACCCATTCTGTGAACGCTATAGAAAGTAAGTACGAAAAGAAATAAGGAGAACGGGCACGTAAGCATATCGGGGGAAAGGGAGAGAAATCGGGGAAGGACGCGCGGACGTCGGGGTCAGGCAGTGACAGAAAGGCCAAGGCCATCTCAGATTTCATCAATGCAACCTGAGCCGTGCTCCAGAGCAGCGATGGAGTGCAGGCGGCGGGATGGGCGTCCAAACCACAAAGCGGCGTCGTGAAACAGTGCAAAGGCAACGACTCTGCCAGCGGCGGGAGCAAAGGGAACAAACCGGTGCCCAATAACGGCTGCCGGGTGCCCGGTAACAGCAGCGGAGCCCCGCTCCCCTCAGGGCCGCCCCGCTCCAGGTCCCGGGCCCGGCCCCGAGCGCGCACGCGCCGAGAGCGCCACAGACAAAGGACCCGGATGGCCGCACGCTGCTCCCCCCCGCCTGCCCCCGCCGCGCTTCGCCTCACCTTCCTCAGCCGCTCCATGAGGACGCTCTTGTTGCCGCCGCTGTCCAGGTTACGCCGCTTGAGCTCAGCCCGCAGGTCGATGACTCGCAGCTCGCTCAGCCGCCGAGTCTCGGGCTCCGAACCAAAAATGGCGGCACAACCAAGGGATGTGATATCCCCCAGTCCGGCCGCTGATTGACTCTCCGCCATCAAGGCCCCTTCGATATTTCGCCTCGAGCCCGAACGCGCAGGAGAACACGGCACAACCCAGCAGCGAACCTAGCGATCAGGGCACAAAATGGTGGGAAGCGAGAGACGCCGAGGGGAGGGGGAACAAAGCGCGCTGTGCGCAGGCGCGGGCTGGACGGAGCGGGCGGGGCCTGGCGGGAGAATCGCCCCGCGCAGGCGCAAACGGCGTCGCCCGCGTCCAAGGACGGCTCGTGAGCTCGCGCGCATGCGCGGGGGCCGGCTGGCCGCGTGACGTCACCGCCGCTCCGGAGTTGGCGGCGCCGCGGCGCGCAGCCTGCCCGGGGCCCGACGCGCATGCGCGCTGCGCCTCCCTCCCTTTCCCGCCCCCTCGCTGTCCGCTGCGCCCCGGGTCTCCTCCATTTTGTGCTGCGGCTGCGGCGCTCCCGCGTCGGTTTCACCCCGCCTCGCCTCGCCCGCGCGAGTCCAAAGCACGGCCCATGGCGGAGAGTCACTCACCGGCCGGGCTGGGGGAGTCTGCGTCCCTGGCTGGGCCTGGCGGCCCCGGTTCGGAGTCTGAAAGCCGGCGGCGGCCGCTGAGCGAGCTGCGCGTGATAGACCTGCGGGCCGAGCTCAGGCACCGCAACTTGGACAGCGGCGGGAACAAGAGCGTCCTCATGGAGCGGCTGAGGAAGGTGAGAGCGGGCGGGCGCGCTGGGGCTCCCTCAGGGGTGCGTGCGGCGGGTGCGACCCCGGCCCGGCGAGCACCGCTGAGGAAAATGGCGCCAAAGAGCGGCGGGACCGGGGCTGCGGCGGGGCCCGCCGGGATCAGTGCGAGCCTTCGGTGCCCGGCGAGGCTGGGCCTGCCCTGCGCTGTCCCTGCCACTGTTGCTGTCGCTGAGTGTCACCGAGTCCCGCTCCGACTCCAGCGCTCAGTGTCTGCCCTGGCGCTCGGCCCGAGTATTTCTAGCTTCGTGCACCGCAGTCTTCTGCTGCTGTCTGAGTTCCTGGATTTACAGTTCTGTGCGCTGTCTGTCGGGCTGTTTGCTGCGCACTGATGTTTTTCTGGCAGTCTAGCTGGTAGCCCGTTCGCTGTATCTTCATCACAACATTCGTGTGTTGATAGCATGCGGTACCCTTTCTCTGAAGTGCTGCTTGTTGTCCCAGAGGCCAGGTTTTTACTCTTATCACAACTCGTGTGTTTGTGCACAGTCACAAATGCTGTGGGATTGGATTTTTTTGCTGACTGCTTTCCCGAAACCTTACACCAACCTGTTATTGCCTTCTGCGTGCTTTCGTTTGTGTAGCCAAGTTGCTGATTCATGGTTTGGAAATTTTCAGCCTCCGGTGCCCAGCTCTTAAACTCAACCAAAATGTACAAATGAAAGTTTTTTATGTGTTTTTATAGCTGGTTTTTTTTTTTTTTTTTCCCCTATTAGGCTATCGAGGAGGAAGGAGGGAATCCTGATGAAATTCCAGTGATTTCAGAAAATATCATGAAGAAAACTCCAAAAAGAAGCAGCAAAGGTACAGGGCAGTTAGAGAGACTTTTTAGTTTATCATCCTTGAATTTTCAAGCAAGTGTACTATTGAAATGGTACCTTCATAATATTTTTTTTTTGTAATTGGTGCTTTTCCCCCCATTTATGCTCAGGTTTCTAGGGATGGGTGATATAATATTCAATCTAGCAGTCATTTATTCAGAGAACTTCATGTGGTTTAATAAGGCAAGAAATGTTCAAAGATCTGTTGATTTGTTTTCAGAGTTCCCTGAAATTTTTGTTAAGAATTACCAAGTAACACTGAAGTAGTGTCAGTGGGTTTTTTTACATAGAAATGCAGAGGTTTTAGCAAGTGCAAAATAAACTCTGTAGTATTACACTTCATAGCTAACAGCAGTTGCAATTTTCTTCCTAGAAGACAAGTTTTTAATCAGTTTCTGAAGTCAGATATGTTTTCAAGGCATTAAGCTTGGTTTTTGTAGTGGTGAGACAGTCTTACATAATACTTATTTTCAGAAAATAATTTACTGGTTTTCTAAAATTGGTTAATTAGCATAATTTGATCTTACTCTGTAAGCAAATAGCGTTTTTAAAAGTTTGCATTGGAGCTGAGCAAAACAACTGGTTTAGAGAAAGTGTTTTCATTACTAGATTTGGTTTACACAAAGTGTAAATTTTTGAGGTGAAACTCTACTGTTTTGCCAGATAATTTGTTTATTTTTTGTCATTACATCTGATTTGGAGTGATGATGCAATTGCTTGCAAGCTAAAATGTGAAATCTTGACCAGATAGAGAGCAAATGTTACAACTCTAGAGGGTGACAGAGATTTTTGTAATCATATTTGTTTTCAAGTCTCAGAAAAACACCTGATATCTATTACAGCACATTTAGTGTTGGGATGGAGATGGATGAAATGTTCCTCTTGGCTCTAAAACCTATCTCACTTTCCAGTTGTAATGTGCTTTTGGTTTTTGAGGAAAATAAAATTCATAAAAGATCAAACAGCTGCTTAGGTCAGAGTTTGAGGAGTTGCTCTTTGGTGCTGAAGTGTTTTCATTAATGCCAGTTGGGTTAATTCATGTCCAGCTGGTGGACAGAGCACTGCAGTAAAACTCACAGCTAGAGTGGGGTTTCTTCATTATTTTGTGCTGAGTTTTGTTTGGTTGGGCTTTTTTCTTTTCTAGTAAATGTTTGAAAAGAAATGAAAAGTTGAGGTAATTAATAAACTGCTGCAATCTGAGCTGAGCCAAATGTTCTGGGGAGGTCACAGAGCTTGAGCTCCTGCCAGGTGTTGGACTCTGGCATGTTTGTCACTTACTGGGGTGGTAACAAACAGTTGTGGGAACCAGGGAAAAAACCGAAGGGAGTACCAGCTCTGGTGAAAAAGTAAAGCTTGAAGGGTACAGCTGTAATGATGTTTTCATTCTAATGATGATCATGTTGTTAGGACGTAGGTCAGATGAAGAGGGGGTGGAAGACAACGGCCTGGAGGAGGATTCTGGAGATGGACAGGTACAGGGGGCTGGGTTTGAAGGGGCTGATGGCAGATGGCTCTCAAGTCACCCTGACTGTGACATGTGCTTTTTTTTCTTTTCACAGGACGATATTGAAGCAAGTTTGGATAACTTGCAGGATATTGACATGATGGATATTAGCGTGTTAGATGAAGCTGAAATAGATAATGGCAATGCAGTAGATTGTGGAGATGATTACAGTGCCCATAATATTCTTGACTCACTGTCTGATAGTAAAGAAAATGCTGATGCAGAAGTGAAAGAACTTCCAGATCAGCCTACTGAGTATGCTGTAGGTAACTTGGAGGCATCCCCACAATTTTCAGAAATTAAAGAAGAATCAAGAGAAATACCAATAGTGATGGTATGCATCTCTTATGTGTGTGGAATCAGGATTTTCTTTTCAAAATTTATTTATTTCTGAATTTAATAGCAAAATGGTGGCTAAAGAGTACCTGGGAAAATTTGGGACTGTGCTGGTTCTTATGGTTGTTGTTTTTTACGTATTTGCAGAAATATGAGTATTAATTTTTAAAATACCTAAATGTTGTTTGTACATGTGTGATTAATAGCAGTTTACAGAGCATTTGTTTATAATCATGCTTTGAACTCTGCTTCACTTTATTAATTATATATATATATTAATCCTATTTTCATATCTCTGTTGTAGAGAACATGTGAGACCTACAAATAGTGTAGCTTACTTCTCAACTGAACAGCACCCTTCAGGGAATTATATTCAGGGTTATTTTTCTGCTAAAATAGGGTCTTGCAGTTATTCAGTTGCTGAAAGTATTTTTATGTTGGCTTTCTGTGTTCATCTGGCTGTTGACAGCGGGCTAGAGGATAATCCCTTCCCCCAAAATCAGGTGTTTTACCTCCTGAAATGTACAACAAAGCATTTGAAAAAAGTTATTTCTGCCCCATCTAATGGGGGAGTAGTGCTCTTTGTTGTGTGTCCACATTGACTTGAGGTTCTGAAGTTGTGTGGTTTTTTTCTAAAGTTGCAGAAATAAGCTTGGCCCCCTATCTCCAGGTATATCCCTGTCCTACACAAATCAGATGGAAATACTTAGAAAAAGGGTTTTTTTGAGTGAGTAAATGTCTTGAGGCCAAGTCAGCTCCCATGATCTGCTTTTATCAGTGAAGGAAATAATTACCAAGTCCTGTAGGGTTTTTGGCTCTGTGTTGCTGCTGTAAGTGACAGGGATACAAATCAGAGAAATTTTGCTGTTGGAATGCCCATACTTAAAAGATTTTTGTGAGCTGACCATCATAGTTAGGAGGTAATGAGAGAGCTTATTCAGTCAGTGGGGATCAGGACAAGTCCTGGGGGTTATCACTCAGTTTTTACCATTATTGGTTGCTTTGGATACTGGGTGTGTTTGCTGGATAACAGCTGTCAGTGCAAATACAAATCTTCAATTTCTCATTCAGGTTTCACTCACAATATTCCTTTATAGATAACAAGATGTCTCCCGTTTATTTTTTAAAGGTAGAGTTTGAAGATGTTGGGAACAGTTTAGATGCTTCTTCATCAGATTTAACCATAATAAAGGTAAATGGTAGCCTGTTTTTCTTTACAAACAAAAAAAGCATATAATATGCTGTATAATACTGTATGTTGAAACTGTGTGTGTAGAGTGGGTGCATTCCTATTCTGCAATGAATAGGAACTTTTTAATTTACTCATAAAGATAAAGATTTATTTTTCTTTCAAGTATTTTTTTTAATGATGTACATGTCTTACTGAGTTTCGTGGTAGATTGGATGCTTTTCATGTGATGTAAATACCAGCTCAGTGCCTTACATTGTGTTTAACTTCCATTAAAAATGTACATAACCCATGGTGAGAAGAAAGCTGGAACTGTATTCCTGAAGTGCTGGCCTTGTTTCCAGATCACTCCTGGTGGGTTAAGAACACCAGCTCCAGGTGAGGCTGGTGTTTCCATTGGTCCTGTTTTCAGAAAGGAGACTTTAAAAAACACAGGGTACAGAAGGGTAACATGAAAATAATCTTTCCTCTGTGCTACCTACATTTATTGGTTTATTTACCTGTGTGAATGTGTACCATGTGTTCAACAGGTGGCTGGATTTGAGAGGTATTAAAGTTCTCACAGACTTCATAGAACTTTGAAGATGTTAGAAACTCATCTTAAACCTTCTGAGAAATTTGTTCAAAGTTCAATGTTTTCAAAGCTGAAATAGCCTAAATTATAATAATGCTTTCATTAAATACTCTTCTGTAATGAGTGGTTAAGAGATGTCATTCAGAATAGTACCTTGCTTATGAAATAGTGATGTTTCTCCTTTTTAAAATCTTTTTCACTACAGGAACTTGAAGAGTTACCATTGGAGCCAGGTACTGTTTGAATTTGTTTGGTTACTTTGATGATTTTTTTTTTAAATGAAAAAAATCCTGGGCATTTAAAAAGTTTCATTCTTCATTTAGGCTTTTTGCATCCCTGTTTGGTTTTTTTGGTTCTTTTTTTTTTTAATGCATTACTGTAGTGTACGTTATTATGGTGGAAAATCCAGGTCATGCAGGGTCATAGAGATTGGAAACCCAGTCATATCACCAGATCTGTGAATAACCACCCTTGGAAAACGTGTTTAATGCCATGAAATGGTTCCCTAGAACTGTTACTGCAGAGTGAAGTTAAGGAAGGAGCCTTAAAGATGTAAAGGTTCTGAAAACAGATCTTGTGATATCACACTGTACAGTGGTTCTGTGAATAAATATAAATACAGGAGTGTAGGCAGTGCAAAGCTCTGGTGCAGAACAGAAATTAAGGAGTGACTGGACTTCAGAAGAAGGAGCATGCTGCCGTCACAGGAATTTGCTACAGATCCCACTCGCTTTCTGGACTGCAAACACACACAGAACCATCAGAAGATGCCCAGTTCTCATGTTGGACTGTCTCTGCTAAAGGAACTTCACAGAAATTTGGAAAATTGAACTCTCAGTGCCTTGATACGTTCAGTTAAGCATCTCGGACTCTGGAAGCTAACTAGAGAAGAAACAGAGCTGAACGATTTGCTGAAGAATATGAAGGCTGAGCCCGAAGTTTTTTGTTAAATCTGTTGGGGGCATTTTTCTTGCCTGTTGAGGTGGTAGGGCTGATTTGGCAGTGTGTGAGAGAGCAGTCAGCGTGGTAGGTGTAACACTGTGTACACTAGGGTTTTCCAATCTCTGTGTAGCTTAGCAGTTCTCTTGGTGTTAGTGTGGCAGCCATGCCAGTTCCACATTTGTGATTGCTGTATTTCCCTGGTGATTAAATCTTGTGCCATTCTATTCCTGTTAAATCCGTAGAAAATGAGAAAATACTCGACATTTTGGGGGAAACTTGTAAATCTGAGCTACTTAACGAAGAACCTCCCGAAGCGGAGCGGCCGCGTGCGCAGGAAGCCAGTAACGCGGGGCCAGGCAAGAGGCTGGCTGAGGAAGAGGACGCTCTCGCTGCCGCTCAGCTGGAGGAAGATGCTTTAGCTTTGGACAGCAAATCGGCCCAAGCTTTGGCAAGGAAGGAAGCAAAGCGTTTAGTGGTAGCAAAAGGGGAGACAAGTGAACAGAGCCCCGAGGAAGAGGCCCCGGACTCTGAAGGTGTAGTGGTAGAGACCCTAAGCGATCAGAGTAGCAAACGCTCCCAAGGCCTGGAAGCCTCTAGTGGGGAGACAGCGGAGAAAGGCGCAGGTGCCGAAGCCAGAGATAGCAAAGAAGATGGCAAGAGAGCAGAAGACAAAGCTAATTCTGAGGAATCTTCCCCTGCCACTAAAGAGTCCTCAGCCAGTGAGGGCGGTGATCAGAAAAAGAGGTTTGTTTTTTCTCCGTTCTAGACCAGATGCTATCTTTTATCATTGGTCCTTAAGTGATGCGAATAAGCTGTTTCCTTCAATTGGCCTCCGAGACTGATGAAATTGTAGCCTATTCCTAAAGGTCTCTTTTATTTCTCCATGTGTAGACGTTTTGGTTTTTTTTCTTAAGAACAGTGGGTTTGATTTCTTTTCCTTCCTCAACCTTCAAAGGTTGTTTTCCCCAAATTACTCTTACTTCTGTCATCTGCAAAACAGAATTGTCCGTTTAGGGGTGCAAATCCCTATTTCCTGTCACTCTTCTAGAAATTTGCCAATAATAGTGTTTATTTTGGAACTAATTTACTGGTAGGTATCCAATTTTAGTTGTGCTGTCTAGAAATAATATTCTTTTTGCATATTATCTCTTGAATAATATGATGTTTTATCTTTAGCCCTGTTGAAGACAAAGATGCGAAGGCAATTGCAAAAGATGAGAAAGGTAGGTGTATGTTTGGGGTTTTTTAATGTGCAAAGGACTTGGAGTAAAAAGGACTCTTAATACAGTGAACCCTCAATGCAGTTGTAACACATCCCTTCAAAATATATCTTTAAAGTACCAGTTCCTTGTAACTTCTGTAGCATTGTTAACAGAGTTGGGCTTTGTTTGAATTGAGATATCTCTTTTGTGAATTAACTTTTGATACTTTGTAATTCTCATAGAAGTGATTCAAGTACAGGAAGAAAATCTGTAGCTACAGACTCATTAAAGCTGTTCAAATGCACTTTAATTATGGATTTCAGATGTGCATTTTTGCAGGCTACAATGTGTAGCCTGCAAATTGATTTTAAGAATGAATGGAAGAGGTAGAATTAAAATTACAGTGGAAAAGTTTTATGAAGAAAAAATATGGGGGGTTTAGGACTCTTAGTTTTGCCCTGCTGCATTTGTGTTTTACATGTTCTCTTATGTTTGGCTTTTTTGTACCCCAGGCCGTGTGGGGAGTGGTTCTGGCAGAAATTTGTGGGTTAGTGGACTTTCCTCCTCCACGAGAGCTACAGATCTGAAGAATCTTTTCAGCAAGTATGGAAAGGTATGTAGTGGATATATAAATTAACAAACCATTCTGTCAGTTTAAAAGGCTGACCTTAAATTTAGCTCTTATTTTCCCTAATGAGCAACTGGGCAGGCTGAGTTCTTAACTTCGTGTTCTTTGGAGATTCTGTATCTGAAAGGAGCACAGTTCAATAAAGAAGAAGGAAATGGAGGAGTGGGAGCAGAGATGGAGTTTGCAGAGAGTGTCTGTGCAGATGCTTGTGGGAATGAGGCAGTTCTTGGCAGGAGAGACTGGTAGATCATCATGCAGTAGTCTAATTATGTCTTGAGTATCCAGCAATAGTTAATGCTGTTTTAAACTATTCCATTTCTAGGGGTATTCTCTCGAGAAATCCAATCTTTGAGGGCAGGCTTCCACTTGTTTTGCTGTGCCTGCTAGGATACAAGAACAGAAGTTATGGAAGGGAACTCTGTGTGACTATCTGCCCTTCTGCCAAATACTTTTCTGAGTGTAATATTAAATGTTGATGTTGCTAAGTGCCACTGCCTGTCAGAGATGGTAATCTGTGGGTGCAGATGTCCTGTAAGGAAAGTGGTAGTAGTTTTGTTTATTGAATTTTGTTTTGGTTTTTACAATCTCACTCTCACTTCTCTATGTACATCTGCCTTGAGCTCCTGACCTGCTCAGCAACTTGCAGATGAATTTTCTGAGCTGCCTTATTGAAGATGTCCCTGCCTGTGACAGGAGATAGATTGAACTAAATGGCTTTTGAAAGTCCTTTCCCATCCAAACTGTTCTAAGAAATGGTGACTAAGTTAGAATTTATTTAGTGACAGACCTGCAAACACAGAATATTTTGGTTTTTTCCCAAAGGTGGTTGGTGCAAAAGTGGTGACAAATGCTCGCAGTCCTGGGGCTCGCTGCTATGGCTTTGTGACAATGTCAACATCTGAGGAGGCCACCAAGTGTATTAATCACCTCCACAGAACTGAACTGCATGGTAAAATGATTTCTGTGGAAAAGGTAAGTGGCAGCAATTTCACGGCAGTGTAATGAAAAATAAAAGCATGTAATTTTAATCTCTTGCCTCTGACCATGTCATTATTTCTGGCTGAATTTATAGGCTAAAAATGAACCAGCAGGAAAAAAGCCTTCGGACAAAAAGGAAGGTGAAACAAGGAAGGAAAAAGACAGGCACCATTCTGCAGAGTCCAAATCTGAGAAGTAAAGCATTGTTTTGTATTTTTTGCTATTTAAAAACCACTCATTTCAAATACAACCAGGTGACCTAGTTGAACAGTAACTGTAATAAGTCTTGATTTAATGTTTCATCCTGCATTTGAAATAGGAATAATGCTTGGAAAGTTGATGTTTTACAGTAGTGAGAGCATCTTAACTGGCATTCTGTTCAGAAATACAAAGCTCTTTAGTGTCAGTATAAAAACTTGTTAGCTATGTCAGGAGATATTAAATTATTTCTAGGTAAACTATTATTTTTATCAGTCGTTTGTTGTTGCTCTGATTTTCAAAAGCCTTCTGATATTTACATACTTGGAGTCAGAATTCCCACACTTTTCTCAAAACACTATGTGTTTTTCACATTCCTTCTTAGAGGAGGAGAAAATTGACAGACTGTTCAACTAGCCAATGTGATTCAGAGGAGATATGTTATCCTCCAATCCACTCTCATTTTAGAGAGTCTATAAATTGTAGAAACTGTAAATAAAGTTCTCCTTTTTTACCTTAAGTGACTGAGCGTGTCCAGCGTGCTCCTTCCGTGTCCAGCGTGACAGTTTGTCCTTTGATCTGACTGTCTTGGGCTCATTTAACTGACAAATATGTCTAGGATTTAGTCTTTCTGGTGAACTGACTGTGTGGTTAGTGAGTGATACTTCCAACATTGGGTTTTCAAGTGGTTTGTTGCTTTTGAAAGAGGCATTTTGCTTTCCTGCTTTTTGCAGGTCTGTTGGTATTAAAAAGGAGGAGAAGATCGACAAAAAAGATGATGCAAAGAAATCAGAAAAAGATGAAAAAGAAGGAAAAGAAAAGGATGAACAAAAGACTGGATCTTCTGATAGATCCAGGGCAAGCAAATCAGGTGATGCTGGCTGTCTTTCAGAAATGTTTTCAAGGATACTTGTATATTATTAGATGTGATTGATAATTCAGTAAAAAGAAGCTTACTTAGTAAAACTGACACAAACATCAGAAAACACCTTGAAAATTTTGACTTCAGTTTCTAATAAGGTATAGAGTTTCCATAATTTTTATGGAACTGTCATTTGGTTTAGACCTGACCCTGTGTGTAGTTCTGTGTCCTTTCTTGGCTTTTTTTTTTTTCTAAACTGTGGCAAAGGATGTATTTTGGGGACAGGAGAAATAAATTAAATTTGGTTTTTTTTAGCTGTCATCCCTGCCAGAAAATACTGCTGTAATTCTGTGATAAATTTGCTGCCCCTATCCTCAAGTTGGCCAAATTTTGGCAAGCTATTTAAATCATAAATAAGTTCCATATGTTAAGAACCTCACTAAAATAACTTTTTACTATTTAGTATCTTCACAGTTTTGAATCTTGCAAGAATTGTTGAATGTCTTTTGTACCATTTATTTTTGGCTCTGTTTTGTTTTCTAGCAAGTCGAGGAACCGAAAGGACAGTGGTAATGGATAAATCTAAAGGAGAGCCAGTTATTAGTGTGAAAACCTCTGCATCAAAAGAGAGGGTAAGGCCAACCTCCAGAGAAGCTTTTGTGTGAAAATAGGTGTCAAATAGATTTATGTGCTCAGAGATGAAGGGGTTTTAACTTAGCATGTTGGTACAGTTATCCTTTTATCACTTTCTGGAAAGCATCAGGGTGTTAATGATGTGGCAGAGGGGATGTGCTTCTGTTTCACCTTTTTTGTACTTTTTCACTGCTGACCTAGTGGAAGAATGGAAGAATGCACTTTTCATATGCATTGCAGTATGAAAATGGTGTTAGGGTGATGTGTTTCCCTGGGCTTGGAAATGTTACTGGGGTGTGTTGTTTGAAATCAGTGCAAATCAGGTTGTGTTCTCCTAGTATTTATTTGTAATGTTTAGAAGTTCTGGTCAAATTCAGGATACTTTTCCCTGGAATTCCACTTTTTCCAGAGTTGTGTACCTCTGGGGAAGGTCTGGTAGCCTGTTTTGTTCAGGTTGACATAGTGTAGGTATTTGCCTCAGTGTTTTAGCTGGAAATGCACCATGTTGAGCTCATGCATTTTGTTCTGATTCATCTCAGAGCACAAAAAGCCAGGACCGCAAATCGGAGAGCAAGGAAAAGCAGGATATTTTATCCTTTGATAAAATCAAGGAGCAGCGGGAACGGGAACGGCAGAGGCAGCGGGAGAGAGAAATCAGGGAAACGGAGAGGCGCCGGTGAGTTCCCAGTTCCCTCTAACCTTGAAATGGCATTTTTCACTCCCGGACCTGTTCTGTGTTTTGAACAGGCTGCAAAGCAGTGCTGACCCTCCAACAGGGATATCTCAGATTGATTTCATGCTAATTACTGCTAGAACAGACATAATGCCAAGTGATGGAGGCTTTTACTGCTGAAATCAGTGTTCTCATGAGACTTCTGTAGGTGCTCTCAGCCTTTGTTCCACTTGACTGGATTTGAATTTCCTTGATTTTTTTTTCCCCAGAAGCTTGTAAATACTTTGTGTATATCAGATTTCTGTCTTAGGACACCCTGTGCTCTCTGAAAGCTTTTTCAGACCTGACTTAAGAGTAGATACTCTGTTACTTCTGCAGAATTTTCACCTTTGCTTCGGTCATTTGTATGGAGTTTACTTTCCTCTAAGCTGTTACTTAATTGGGAAGAAGGGGGAGAACATAGCAACTTTTTTTAAAAAAAAGGCAAAACCAAACAAGAAACCCCACCCAAAACAAAGAAGCAGTAAAGCTTGGACTGAAGAGTCTCAATTAAAAACCAAATATCTGTTTTAAATTAGAGAGAGAGAGAGGCGAGACCGGGAGCAGCGCCTTGCAGCCATCCACGAGCGGGATGAGAGGCAGAGGCTCCAGAGGGAGCGGGAACGGCTGGAATTCCAAAGGCAGCGCCTGGACAGAGAGCGCTTGGAGAGGGAGAGGTTGGAGAGGGAAAGGATGCACATAGAGCAGGAAAGGAGGCGAGAACAGGAGCGGATCCAGAGGGAGAGGGAAGAGCTGCGACGCCAGCAGGAGCAGCTGCGCTATGAGCAGGAGCGGAGATCTGCCATGAGGAGGCCTTATGATCCTGACAGCAGGTGAGGAGCAGGGCAGTGGGGCTCCAAACTCCTCAGCTACATCCCCTATGGGAGCCTATGGAAATGGGGAGCAGTCTGGATAAGGCAGTCATGGGAGCTAACAGCTGAAAGACTCTTCATGTGCTGCTTTTAACACTAATAGCAGTTTGAAGAAGAGCAAATGCTGTGCTTGTACACTTGTAAGCCTGTCTCATCTATTCTTACTTCTCAAAGAGGGATGACCAAGAGTAGTAACGGTGTGTATCAACTCCTAAGTGGTAGTGGGAAAGATACTCATTGTCTTCTCATGTCAGCACGTGCTGAAATTAAACTGGTTTTGGTAAACCAGATTTTCTCTGAAACCAAAATGCGACTCCTGCTTAACACACACAGATTTTTAATTATTGGGTTGAATGAGGTTTGGGAGAGCAGGGAAGGGGATCTGGCTGTGGGATTGGTGCTGATGTGGGATGATGTGTGCAGGCGGGATGACCCCTACTGGCCCGAGGCGAAGCGGCTGGCGCTGGAGGATCGCTACCACTCGGACTTCGGCCGGCAGGATCGCTTCCACGACTTCGACCACAGGGACCGCGGCCGCTACCAGGATCACTGCTTGGACAGGTGGGCAAGGCTCTGGCTCTTCTTCCTCTGCCTTCAGGGAAATTTGGTGTCATCTTACGGCTTGAATGGTGTCAACAGAGTAAAAGAAATCACTCTTGTGTATTTCTCATGTCTAGTCATGCTTACAGTCCGTTGTTTCCATGGGTTAGGGACATACCAGAAAGAGGCTGCATAAAGATTACAAGCCAAGCCCTAATGTGGTCTGCCATGATGCTGGTGGAGATACAACACCTTCTCTCAAGGTGTACAGAAGTCTGCTTTATGAACCTCTAAGATTTAGCCATTTCCTTTTGCTTTAAAACTTCCCCTATTTTCATCTTTGCAGCCTGGCTAATGCAGGTTTTTAGCACCACAGAATGGAAAATATTTTCTGCGTGGTGCCATTGAGATTTCTGTTTGCTCTCAAAGGATCCCTGGTGAAAACTGTACTGTTTGTTTTTGCTTGTAACTTATTTCTGACACTGGTAGGTTCACTCAGTATTCTCCCTTGGTATCACTGAGTTCCTGGCCATCCTCAGTGGTGTCTTTTTTATCCATATTACAGTGATAGGTGTTACTTTGATCTCTTTTTTTATGCTATGAAACAAGAACTCTTTCGAGTTATCTTGGCACTGAAAATAAGCATTCAGATGTACAGCCTAATGAAGATTAACTTTTCATGTGTTATTTCATGCAAACACTGGAATTATAATTACTGTGTTGATTCAACTTAAACTTTTCTTTTTTGTTCCAGGAGAGACTGTACAAGGGGAATTCCAGATCGAGATGGGCAGGTACGTTACAATCAAATTACTGCTTTAGTTAAAAACCAAAACAAGCTGACCCCAAAGCAGAAAGGACACAGTGTGCACACAGCACAAACACCATCATTTCAGATGAGATGTTTAAGCAGAATTAATTTTGTGTGCTAATAAGCATAAAGTAAATTCTTAGGTTACCTGCTTGCTGGGGTGGTAGCCTCAGATACAGGCAAGGGGAAACCTCTGAGTGATGAGAGCATCTTTTCAGGCTGGTATGTGGCAGTAAAAGCTTTTTGGTGACCATCTTAGGTGTTAAGATAGAGCTGCTGTACTTAGCTGGCAAAGGATGCCTTCTCTCACATTTATCTAAGTAAAACAACTGGTGCCATAATGAAACAAGGCTGTAGAAGGACAGATGAGAAAATCAATGCCACATTGGGATTCCAGACCTTTCATTTCTGAAGAGAGGTAGGAAGTAGGCAGATACTCTATGTAAAAATGAAAAATCTGAAGCCAAGAATGTAAGCCTTAAAAAAACCAAACAAAAAAGTGCTCTCCCACCAGTGAACAGCATGGAATCAATGTCAGTAAACAAAATAAATGCCTGGAGTGAACCTGCAAAAAATGAGACAGTACAATTTTTTCTGACAGCTCATAGAAAGCTGTCAGAAAAAATGACACACAACATCCAAAAAGCCAAATTTTTGCAATCCTGGAAGAAAACTTGTGTTGTTTTTTAACATGTTGTGTGTCCTGTTTGCCTTTCAGCACTACCCAGACGAGCGGCACGGGGGGCCTGACCGGCACTCCCGGGACAGCTGGGGTGGCTACGGCTCCGACAGGAGGATGAGTGAGGGAAGAGGGATCCCCCCACAAACCCGGTTAGTGCCTGGTGAATCAGGGAAGTGATTGGGGGCTCTTAACACTTCCTCAGTGAACCTTTGAAGGGTGACAGCAGGAAGCAGCTTGACAAGTGTTGAATCCTCTCTCCAGATCTTGGAGCATCTGGAGGAGCAGGGAATTGCCACATATGCCTCAGGAGAGTGAAGTTCTGTAGTGAGGAAGGAGCTGCTCAGTTAGCTCAGCTCCTGACTGTGGTTCTCCTGTACATAACTTCTGTTTCTACAGATGAGATTCAGTCTGTTTCTACAGATGAGATTTACAGATGCCCCAGTAAGGACTACACAAGTCTCATTCATGGAGAATGGTCAGGTTTTAAAGGAAATTTAATCTCTGCAGTGGTGGGGGTAGAGAACTTGGGCTCACCTGGAATCATAGTGGTTTTTCTTTAAACCAGTTAATCAAGCTGGGCATATTCCAGCTGCATAATTTTTGGACAGAGGAGTAGCAGCCAATTAATTGATCCATGCCCAAGTATTTCAGTCCTTTGCAATATCCATGATGTCTCTGGATCAAAAAAACCAAATTTTGTTGTGTGAAGGATGCTGTTAAGCAAGTGTCTCTCATTGTTTCTCTTTGACCAGTTCTGATTGCAGTGATTGGGTGGCTCCAGCTCCAGCTTGATTAACCATTAACACACTTTGGCATGGGGTATGGTGTTTGGCTTTACCCTGTGCTGCTCAGTGGGTAGGGGACATACCTAGAAGATGTTCTTTTATTTTTTTAAGAGATGGACGTGACTGGGGAGATCATGGTCGAAAGTTAGAGGGGCATCAAGATCGTACATGGCAGGGAAATGTGGATGGAGGAGTGATGGGACGGGATCATGAGAGATGGCAAGGTACACTTGCTGCTTACCAGTGTGATCGTGGTTTTTTTCTGTCAATTACTGCTGCTCAACCTTCTTAGTGGTAGTTAAATTACTGAGAAAGCAAATGAAATTCTGGGAACAAGGTGACATTTTTATTAGGGAAACACAAAAGCCTGTATTTTTCTTTTTTTTTTTTTTTTTTCTTCTCTTTTTTTCTCTTTTTGAATTAGGTGGTGATAGAAGCATGCCTGGTCAGTCAGGACCAGGCCATGGGATGACTCGAGGAGGGACATCAGGGTAAGAAACTCTGTCACAATGCTTATAATGTTTTTATAATAGTTTGAGCTGAAAACTGCCTTCACCTACTTTAAGCCCAGAGTGGCAAGGGGAAAAAAAATTAAAAAAACCCAACAAATTAAGGCAACATCTTTAAGAATATGAACCTCCCTGGGCTTGTCCAACGTGTGTGGCATTGTTTGCAGGCGTGGAGGCTTCACCCCAGCCGGGAGCCAGGGCCAGGTGCTGCAGGGCAGTGGGATCCCAGGTGTGTTTGCAGGCCCGGAGAGGACAAACAGACTGAGTGAGCCCCGCTTCAGCCGCCGCTACTGACGGCGCTCGCTGTCCTTTGGTGTATTGTTTTTAATGCCACCTCACAGTGGTCGTGAGTTTTATTAACCAGAGTCACCTTCAGTTTGTGATTCAAAAAAAAAAAAAAAAAGACTGCTGCTGCACTGTAGCCAAATACTGTGTCAACTTGGTTTGGGGTTTGTTGGTTTTTGTTTTGGGTTGGTTGTTGGGTTGGTTGGTTTTTTGTTGGTTTTTTTTTTTTTTTTGCAGTTTGTAATGAACATGGTGTTGATCAAACATCGCTTTTCAGTTTCTGTAAGTGAAACATTCCATTTTTCAAAAATAATAAAATCGGTTTATGGCTACTATTTTCTTGTTTGTGGAGTCTTTGGCAACCTCATGAGAGATTTAAAAGTCATTGAAGAGACAATGTGCTTTTAGCTCTGGGACATTTGAAGAGCAGTGATAGATCTGTGACATTGTGGATGTGGAGGGGCCTGGCAGATTCTGCCTGTCTTTAATTATTTCCTTTGGGACATTAGGTTTAAATATTCTTTCTACATTTCCATTTAAGTTTTCTGTCACTATGGGAGTAGAAGGAGGAGGAAGACAAAGGAGGAAGAAGGAAATCTGGGAGAGAGGGGGAAGGAGAGAGAGGAGGAAGAAGGAAGGAGGCCTGAAAAATAGGATGTAGTTCAGTCTAGGGGTCAGTGCTTACACCTCCCAATGATGCTGATTTTCTGCTCTGCTCATTGCTTTGCATCTTCAGCATAAAAACCTAAAAGCCAAATATTAAAATACTCCCAGGGTCAGAAGTCACAATCTTCTCCCCTCTCAGCAGCACCACAAACACCTGTGGGCCACAGGTGGGGCAGAAAGTGCCCCACATCCCCCCAGGCACAGAGGGGATGCAGGAGAGACCAAGAGCAGGTGTCCCCTGGGGCCGTGCTCACAGGTTTGGGGTGATGTCTCAGTGGTGGAGCCCCTCAGTGACAAATTTTAATTCTTCCTTCTCTTCCCTATGGTCCATCTTTTTTTCTTCCATCTACCCTGGCTTCCTGTCCCTGTGTTTTAATTCCTCCCTTTAAAACTTCTTATTCTTACACATAATGAAAAATAATAATTTGTTTAATACTAATTTATTTAATAACAGAGGGTTATTTCCAAATTACCCTCTTTATCTACTGTATTATTATACACTGAATTTTAGAAGGCAAGGAATTCTGAATTCCTTGCAGAATTCCTTACAGATATATATAGCTCTTGAACATACAAATATAACTTTCATATATATATAAAACATAAAGGCCTTGAAAATGTAAGGAAATAGGTTCTATAAGGAGGAACTAGAAGTTTCTGTATTTATTTTTCCCGTCTCTTAACAAACCTGAGATTTTGGATCGATTTAAATCGCTGCTGCCGCCTGGCGGTGAGGATGAGGAACTGCAAGGGTCGGAGGGCTCGCTGGGGCCACCAACGGGGAAAGGTGGGACTGCAGGGCAGAAACAGGCACGGGGACATCGGGGGTCCCTGCTGTCCCCTGGCACAGTGACACTGGGGACTCACTAGTGTCCCCAGCATGTCCCCAGCACAGTGGCATCAGGGGCTCACCAGTATCCCTGGCACAGTGATACTGGAGATTTACTGGTGGCCTCGGCATGGTGACATTGGACTCTCACTGGTGTCCCCAGTGACACTGGGGGCTCACCGGTGTTCCCAGCACAGTGACATTGGGGACTCACCAGTGTCCCCTGGAACAGTGACACTGGGGACTCACCGGTGTCCCCTGGAACAGTGACATTGGGAACTCACTGGTGTCCCCAGCACAGTGACATTGGGGGCTCACCAGTACCCCTGGCACGGTGACATCAGATTTCCTGGTGGCCTCGGCATGGTGACATTGGGGACTCGCTGGTGTCCCCAGCACAGTGACATCGGGGGCTCACCAGTATCCCTGGCACAGTGACATTGGAGAGTTCTTGGTGGCTTTGTCATTGTGACACTGGACTCTCAATGGTGTCCCCAGTGACACTGGGGACTCACCAGTATCCCCTGGCACAGTGATATTGGGGACTCACCAGTGTCCCCAGCACAGTGACATTGGACTCTCACTGGTGTTCCCAGTGACACTGGGGACTCACCAGTGTCCCCTGGAACAGTGTCATCAGGGACTTGCTCTTGTCCCCAGGACAGTGACGTTGGGGACTCACTGCTGTCCCCTGGCACAGTGATATTGGAGATTTCCTGGTGGCCTCGGCATGGTGACATTGGACATTCACTGGTGTCCCCAGTGACATTGGGGACTTGCCAGTGTCCCCTGGCACAGTGTCATCAGGGACTTGCTCTTGTCTCCAGCACAGTGACATTGGGGACTCAACTGCTGTCCCCAGCATGGTGACATTGGGGATTCACAGCTGTCACCAGCATGGTGACATTGGGGACTCAGCTGCTGTCCCCAGCACAGTGACACTGGGAACTCACTGCTGTCCCCAGCACAGTGACATTGGGGACTCTCTGCTGTCCCCAGCACAGTGACATTGGGGACTCAACTGCTGTCCCCAGCATGGTGACATTGGGGATTCACAGCTGTCACCAGCATGGTGACATTGGGGACTCAACTGCTGTCCCCAGCACAGTCACGTTTGGGCTCGCTGCTGTCCCCAGCACAGTGACACTGGGAACTCACTGCTGTCCCCTGGCAAATAAAAATGGAGCTAGAGACAAGAAACGAGCAGAGTTCCTGACCAAACCTGCCATGGTTGCAGTTGCACAGGATTTCACATGGGAAGGAGTGTGGGGTTAGTTCATGGTATTTTGGGATAGTCACCCATATTCCCATCAATTTATAGAGGTCTAACATAAAAAAAAGCAACGAAAAAGGCTGGATACCCCTTGGATATCTACACACTGTGAGTGTATCACTTGTCACAGGGTTAACAAATTTGTTTCACTGCCCTGGAACATCACCACAAAGAGATTTCAGAATTATTTTTAACAGCTCACAGCACGACCCAGAAATTTAAGCCTTGGAAAAACAAAATTTTCCCTTTATTTATATTGCACCTGTTTCACAAAGAGCTACATGGCAGAAGTTCCTTCTGCTGCAAAATGCTGCATCAGAAAAAAATGAGTTTGAACACAGATTAGAAAGGAAAACTGAGCTTTGGAAACCATCAGGAGTTGACCCCAAAATACCAACGCTATTTTTACAAATCACTGTGCACTTACAAAGCCTAAGTCATGCCTCAATTTTATTTAGCATTCAGTTATTTAAAAACCACAAGCATTTTACCAGATGATAAAGATACTCTTACCACCACTGGGTACTAAAATTGAACCTGGAGGGGGAATATTTTTAATCTCTCTTGAAAGAGCACCAAATACTCTTGGGAACTACCAACAGAACACCCACGTGGACTGGGGAGAGATTGGTTTTCTTATTTCCACAACTACCCAGGACTGCTTGGGGAAGAATTTTTTCAATGTTGTGATGTATTTATTTGTAAAAAATATGTAGTGGAAATCAAAATATCTCAAGGGATTCCAGCACCTGTGGTCTAACCCTGGTTACAGCAGTTGTGTGTGAGGCATCACCCACAGCAAAACATGACACTCCCAAAGCTTCCTGCAAGGAATAAACCCAAACCAACCCCCTTGGCTTTGATTTAATAACAGGGTCGTTGTACACAACTGTGTAGATTTTGCCCTCTTTATTCCAGTGTTTCTGTACTTTCTACAGACAGAGTCAAACACGCCACTCATTTACAAACCAGCTTAAAACAAACGTCTCACTTGGCCAAACAAAAACCTTGCAGAGGTCCAAGATTAAAATGTTTGTTACAGCAGTGTCAGGAAGTTCCTTTCCCTGAATGTGGGCAATATTGCTTAAGGACTGGGATTTGGGATCCAGCAAAACCACCCCGTGTAACCGTTCAAATTCCACCTGGTACCACCCCCAGCCATCCCTGCTGCCCACAGACCCGGGCTGCAGCAGCAGGAACTCCCCAGGGGAGAGATTCACTCCCTGGGCCCTAAATGAACCCATTCTCCTCATGGGATATCCTCATCTTGCAAGCACAGGAGTTTTGTTTCAGAGACAAGTGTGAAGCCACAGGCCCAGACTGGAATTTGGGACAGTTCTGAACAGGAAACCTTCACCTGCTGCCAAGACTACAGAAAAAGCTGAGCTTAAAACCTGCCATGGTAAGAGTGCAGGGCAAGCTTACTCCGAAAACACTTGCCAGAAAAGGTTTGGTTATGTTCTTTAAAAGGAAACAAATCTGAATACATTTAATAAAACCTCTGATGTGGTTTTTATTTACTCCCCACAGCAGCTGAGGTTGTAGGAACATGGCACAGCAGCAGACACAGCAGAGGATGGACAGATGGACTCAGGAGTATGCCTGGACATCTCTGGGGCTTGCACTGCCACTTTTTTCTGGTATTTTGCCCCCTGTGATGTGGAAAAGAATCATCTCCATTTTCCAAAAGGGAAACTGAAGCACAAAGACCACAATCCAGCATTTGCAGGAATTTAACAGGTCACAGCCAGCTCCCTTTGAAAGCAGCTGGAGAACTTCAGCCCCTCTTGAAAATCTCAGCCTGAATCTCTCATCCTCAAATCAGTCTCTTGCAGAGTCAGCACCTGATCCAAATCCAGAGTCCACCAAATCCTTGTTACTTGTAGGTAAAAGCATTGAAATGTTGGAAGTGAGCCCTAGAAATACACATTTGGCACTTTCCCCGTATTAAAAAGAAATAATTATACATACATTAATACTGGAACAGGCAAAAGAAATTTCATCTGAAGGAAAGATTTCCTCGTGACCTTGTTCACCTGGGTTAGGGGCAGATTTATTTAAATTTTCTACCAAAAGCCCAAGTTCTCAGCTAGCACAAACAGACTGAACTCCAGTCAAGGCAAGAAGTTCTGCCCACACACAGCAGCAGCATTTTTAACCCATCTCTGAAGTTTCAGAAGGACCATTTCCTCTTTTGGACTCTCTGGTGGAAGGCTGTTCATGTAACTACCACCCCAGCAGCCAAAAGAATAAGATCAGCTTGATTTTGCACTTAAAAATAAATTCTTTATTATCCAGAAAGGAGCCAAATCATCATCTCACATCATGGAAATGGTCATTTGTAAAGCAATAAATAAGAGGAGTGTTCTGTGCCACACCCTGAATGTTGTCACTGGTGTCTGGTACCTCTCTGGTTAAAAGCATAAAACTTATGCTATCAAAGTCTCACTGTACAACAGTCTGGGAAGGAAAGAAGGCCCCTAAAATCTTTTGCTAAAGCAATGACAGAAAAATCTGATTCAGTGAAACCCAAGTTCCAAGCTGGGTTTCACTTCATTCCAAGGAATTTCGTTCAAAGGAATGAAAGCCAAGTTTCATCCCTTCCGTGCACAAATGCAGTACCTGACACACACAATCACCTTGTCTAGAATTTATATTGAATCAGCTCTTAACCATAAATTATCTATTTAATGCTGATTCAAACAATTTTTCTTGAATTTCCTATTCAAGCCAGGGGAGTTGCAGGAACAGCACAGGATACAAAATTTAACTTCTTCCAGCAGGAAGTGGAAGTCAGGCTAAATCCACACAGCTACTCCAACAGCAGTAATTAAGAAATTTAAAAAACCCAAACAATTAGGGGCTATAAAGATTTAAGAAACAATTAATAATGATGATTTTTCAAATCAATGCATTCAAAACATACGAATCAGATAAGAGAGCATCATTTATGCATAAAACTGAGAACAAAACACCTTTCACCTTTCAATTTCTAAAGCAACAAAACAGTTTCGAAAGAACAGGTGTGAAGGAAGTAAAAAAATAAAATCGTATTATTCCAAACACTTTTATTTGTGAAGGAGGTTCCTGCATGGCCAAGGGATAGCAATGGCTGGAGTTACAGGACTACATGATTCAGAAAACAATGATGATTTTTAGTTGGGCTTGGTTGTTCTCTGCCATGACCAATGATTTGGAGAACTGCATTTTTCCGTGCCTGAAGCAGTTCTGGGAGAGATCAATCCTTCCACTGCCTGCTCCTCCAGGAACACTTCTGGTTTGTCATCCAGGACTGAAGGCAGAGGCACAAGAGTTGTGAATATCCACAAGAAGTTCCACAGATGCTGGGGATGAACTCGAGTTTACCTGCCTGCAGCTGACCTCAGTCAATCCTCCTCAGACAAATCCTGAGAAGCACAAGTACCCCTTGCTTTCACTTCCTTCTGAAAGCTTCATTAAAAATATCATTGAACCGTTATCAGAGAACAAGTTAAAGGTGACATTACCAGCATGGAAACAAGATACTGGCCAGAATTCAGCTGCCAAGAGAACAACGAGCTGGCAGACTCTGAAAGGAGCAGTGACAGATGTTCCACTCAGCAGTGACACCTGCACCTCACCAGAATCTGCTCTGTGGGTTTGGTTCCAGTGTCAGGTCTGGCTGTTCCAGGTTTAAAGCTCTGCCCAGCAGCAGCTGCAGGTCCTGCACCACTCCCCTTCCACAAGCACCTGCCCTGCTGCCAAACCTGCACAGTTCAATGGCTTTGTGACATTCATGGATGTACTAAAAGTTTTCTGATAATGCTGGGGACACTTTGATATCACAGTCTGTACCTGTCTGCCAGGATCCTAAATATCAAAACGGTTCAGGTTGTAGGAGGTTGGATAGTTCTGCCTGTTGTACTGGAAATGGTCTGTGAGGACATTGCTGCGGCCGTACTGAAAGTCTCCGTGCTGGGCAAAGGCTGTGAGTCCATTCTGGGACTTTTCAGGGGGGTTTCGGTGCCGTTCCAAGTTCACCAGGTCTCCAGTGGTGACTGGGAGCAGCTGCTGCTTCTTTGCCTCCTGGTTTGCGTCGTATTTTGTCTGGGAAAGGAAAAAGGAAAGTTTTTTACAGAATCATTTAGGCTGGGAAAGTCTGAGATCACCGAGTCCAACCTGTGCCCTATCTCCACCTTGTCCCCAGCCCAGAGTGCCACATCCAGGCCTTCCTGGGCACCTCCAGGACGGGGATTCCAAACCTCCCTGGGCAGCCCCTTCCAAAGCCTGACAACCCTTCAGTGAAGGTGTATTTTCTTAGATATCACCTAAGATACCACCTAGATTTATTCACATACCCAGAAAAATGCAGACACTTCTACAGTCACATCACTTTTTTTGTTGGTCTTAAAATAGCAGTGGCTTCTAATAAAAACTCACTCCTCTCACATGCCAAACAAACAAGCTGATCTTTTGCTTGAGAGATTTTGAGTTACTTCCCTGTCTTCCCTTTTCAAGAAAAGCTTAAGATAAAAATTTCATTTTGTGAGAGGCCCAGCAGCTGGTGTGACCAAGTCCTTCACTTGGGCCATGCCCATCCCTCCTCTGCACCGGAGCCTTGTGCCCTCTGCTTTGTCTATTTTCGCTCAAGTAGCTCTCAACTTGTACAAAAAAGAATTCAAAGCCACTGGGATGCTTCAGCTGTGTTTCCTGGATGAATAAACAAAGAGCTGCCTCACCTTGTTGTACAAGAAGACCCCGAGGATGGCTGTCATCATGCCCAGGACGTTGGTGCTGGTGACGGGGTTGCGCAGCATGATCAGGGACACGGTGATCACCATGATTCTCTTGGTGGCGTTGGCCACCGAGTAACTGAGGGGGCTGATCAGGTTAAGGATACTGAAGGCAATGACGTTCTGGGCAAAATTACAGAAGCCACTGATTATAAGCAGCATCAAAGTCCAGGACCAATGAGACATGGTGCTCTGTGGCAAAGCAAACAGCAGGAGGAAAAAAAATTATCTCGGGTTTCAGGTAACAACACAAACACAGCCTGAGGCAATTCTTACCTGCCATTGGAGGGAGGAATGTCTGCACTGAGCTCTAAAGAGGCCCCGGAGCACTTTGCTTTATGTAACTCCCAACTCAGGGAAACCAGAGGAGGACAATCCCCACACACCCTGGGAGCTTTTGCTCCTGTCTCTGGCTCCCAGCTCCTGAAATTTGCACTGTCCCATAAACTGCCTCTCCTAACCCTGACAGGAGCTCTCACAATAAACACTTTGTTAACTCTGTGAAACAATTTGTAGGTGTTTCCCAACACCTCCTTCCACACTGACAAGAACTGCACTGAAACTCTTCAGTGCGCTGTTCTGGTTGGGTGCCAAAGTTTGTTTGTTATTGGTTTTTTTTTTCTCTTTTCTTTCATAACAGCGAACAGCTCTCCAAATACAGCACCTACCAAGTCATTCTCTACCAAGAAGGAAGAAAGATCCACCAGAACCCACGTTGGGATCATGAAGAATACAGCGTGGCACCCGAGGATGTTCAGCAACCGCAGATGATGAATTCGGGAGTCTCTCAACACCTGACAAGAGCCATGATTGAACAGCAGTCAGGAAACTGAAACTGCTTTAGGGGACAGGTAAGTTTGGAAAATAAGTAAATACTCTTACAGTAAGAAAAACTAATGTCTCTTTAAAAAACAATGGTTTTTTCAGTGGTGGCTCTTAGTATCAACAAGATATTAATATTAAAATTAATATTAAAAGCTTTACAAAACAGAAACCATTTTCTAATGGTTTCTCATGTAACTAAATAGAGCCAAACCACAAGCTTTAATTTTGTTTCTGTGGTTTCAAGAAGTGCCCAGTGTTGACAGTCACTTGTTCAGCACAGAGGAATGATTTGATAGAACAAGATACATTAAAAGCTTTCAGGGAACTGTTGAATTTAAGCACAACTGAACTGCCATTGGAAAAAAAAATCTACGTTGAGGAGTAAAGAAAGGGCTCAGGATAAACTCAATGTAACAGCTTCAACAGGTAGGAAGAGCTGCAGGGAACATACACACAAAATAACAATCATCCCTCTGGGCTCGTCTGACTGCAAAGCCAACTAAAAAATATGCATTTATGTAATGGAAATTACGCCCTGCCCTGCTGAAGGTGACAGCAGTGAGCAGTGCTCTGAACAGAGCTGGTACCTTCTTCGAGAAGATGTTCTGAAGTGAAAAGCAGAGAGTAGCAGCAAGTGCACTGATGAGTCCCCACATGTCAAAGGACAGCTCTGTGACCGTGGCCAGCAGGACACCAGTGATGATGGGGATCAGAGACAGGTACACCTGGAGCAGGCACAGAGGGGTAAATTGCATCTGCCAAGAGTTTCCAGCTGAGTTTACACATCCTGCTGATTAAGGGATCAACTATTTTATTATTGTAGTTTGAGGAAATTTAAGTCACTGCAGTAGACACTGACAACTCCAGACAGCATCACCCTGGTCATTGTTCAGGTGTGTTTTACACTCATAATAAAAGGAAAAGGGATTTTTTAAATCTGCATAATCTAATTCCAGTCACAAAATCCACCCAAAGCCTGAGCTCTGCTGCCCCCAGCCAGCACAGCATCCCCCAAGCACCACCAAGAAAAGAAACCTCAGCAAACCTGTCCGCACCTTCGTCGTCTGCTTTTCCTTCATGATGATCCGTGACAGCAGAACCACCCAGATCGGCATCGTGGCTTTCACTGGGGACAGCAGGAAAACATTGGTGGGGACCTGAGGCTTGGGACAATCCATCAACCACCACGAGCACAGGGATGGAGCAGGAGCTCAGCCTAGGATGGGTCCTCCATCCCTGTCACCATCCTGGACACTTGTACAAACTGACTTTGGTGCTCTGGGACACCCACAGGGCACACACGGGGACACTGCCCCTGGATGTGGTGCCAGCACACACTGGGGATGGGGACACTGCTCTGGGCACCTGTAGGGGCACATGGTGGGTACTGGGATACCTCAGTCAATACCTGTACGAGCACAGAGTGAGTACTGGGACACTGCTCTGGGCACCTGTACGAGCACAGAGTGGGTACTGGGACACTGCTCTGGGCACCTGCATGAGCACAGAGTGGGTACTGGGACTCTGCACTGGGCACCTGTACGAGCACAGAGTGGGTACTGGGACACTGCACTGGGCACCTGTACAAGCACAGAGTGGGTACTGGGACACTGCTCTGGGCACCTGTACGAGCACAGAGTGGGTACTGGGACACTGCACTGGGCACCTGTACGAGCACAGAGTGGGTACTGGGACACTGCACTGGGCACCTGTACAAGCACAGAGTGGGTACTGGGACACTGCTCTGGGCACCTGTACGAGCACAGAGTGGGTACTGGGACACTGCACTGGGCACCTGTACGAGCACAGAGTGGGTACTGGGACACTGCACTGGGCACCTGTACAAGCACAGAGTGGGTACTGGGACACTGCTCTGGGCACCTGTACGAGCACAGAGTGGGTACTGGGACACTGCACTGGGCACCTGTACGAGCACAGAGTGGGTACTGGGACACTACAACTGGGTACCCACAAGACACAGTGAGTACTGGGACACTGCACTAGGTACTCATAGGGCACAGTGGGTACTGGGATACCTCACTGAATACCTGTACGAGCACAGAGTGGGTACCGGGACACGGCACGGGGTACCCACAGGACACAGTGAATACCGGGACACTGCACCAGGTGCCCATACGAGCACACACCGGCCTTCAGTTCACCCCACTGGGCACGAACCCAAGCTGGCCGCCCGGACATCGCCCCCAGGCACCTCCTTACGAGCACAGCCGGCACAAGAACATCCCCCGGGGCACCCCGCAGTCCTCACCTGTGTGCGCGTAGGACACGGGGACCCGCCAGAGCGAGACGTGCGCGGACACGGAGGCGAAGTATTTGCCGAAGGCGAGCGGGAGGATGTAGCGGGGGTAGGCGCGGGGCGGCAGCTGCGCGGGGCCGGCGGGCGGGACGCGCCAGGCGCGGAGCAGCGGCGGCAGGAGCCCGCACAGCCCCAGGATGTGGAAGAGCGACACGGTGACGGGCCGCGGGAAGCCGCCGAGCAGCAGCTTGTTGACCACGTTGCCGCCGGCGCTCAGCCCGTACCAGGCGAGGCACAGCGCGGACACCCGCGCCCCTTCCCGCAGCGCCGGCCCGCGCCCGCCCCGCGCCGCCCCTACCCCGGCCCCGGCCCCGGGCCCGGCACCGCCCGGAGCCGCCAGCGGCGCCGCCATCGCTCCGCAGCCGCCGCCGAACGTCAGCGCGGCCGCCAGCGCGTCGCTTCCTGGGGCGGGGCGGGCGCGGCGCCCCGGCGGGCTCGGAGCGTCACTTCCTCCGCCCCCGCCCGGCCCCGCAGCCCGCACCCCTCGGTGTCAGCCCCGCACCCCTCGGTGCCAGCCCCGCACCCCTCGGTGTCAGCCCCGCACGGCTCCCGGCCGTGTCCCCGCACCCCTCGGTGCCAGCCCCGCACGGTTCCGGGCTGTGTCCCCGCACCCTTCGGTGCCAGCCCCACACGGCTCCGGCCCCGCCGTGTCCCCGCACCCCGCCGATGGAGCCCGAGGGGTTCCCGGGACCGCGTTCGGGGTCGCAGAGCCGCCCCCAGGGCTCGGCAGCACCGGCCCTTGGACACCGGAGCGCAGGGCAGCGGCAGGGCAGGGACGGAGCGAAGGTCACGGGCTCGGAGGCACCGGGACGATCGCTCCCGACCTTTAAAACTAACGCGAGGAACGCGTAGCGCTGGCTGGGGTAAAGGATGGGTGAGTACCTGGCAGGCAGGAGGGGTTGTAGAGCCCGGTTCATCCATGCACCCTGTCAAGAGACATTTCTACAGCATTCATTTGCCCATTAAAACACGCGCTTTAGGTAATGGCGAGTCCCCAAAGATTTGCTGATGAGCCATTTCATGTCATCCGTTGACAAGGAAGACATGGCAGCGTTTTAACTTCAGGGTTTAGGATTAGAAGGAGAAGTTTTGCGAGAGGTAGGAGAAAGCAGTAGCAGAGAAACTGAGTCATGCACAAATGAGAGTACACAGCAGGTACGCACATAGTAAACTTCATTTGAACTTGTTTACAAAATTGACAAAAAAATATCACCTTGTAAACTTATTCACATTTGTTGGAGCTCACAGAACTGGTTATACTGGCATGCTGAAATAAAGATTGTCAAGCCTCATCTCACCCTGGAGGACACACAAGTGAGTTGACCCCTTACAGCAGCAACAAACTCAGCAAGGAACAAGATTTAAAGCTTGCATTGGGAGGGAATTCCTCAATCAGTTTTTGTACCACCAGGGAAAGGGCTGGGTCTGATTCCTGATGCTTCCTCACACAGAGGAGCATCAGCACAGGCAGTTTGGGTGTAATCTGAAAGCTGTGATGAGCTTCGGGCATCACCTCACCCAGTGCAGTCAAGGGCCATCAATTGCATCAGAAATGGAAGCAATGGAGAAAAAAAAGATGGAATTTATCAAGTAATACTTTATCATTTCCTGAAATTTGGGAATATTCAAAGGCCTCCAAAGAGCACAGACCCTGTTCCTAAATGGGACCATTCAGGGAAGGAGGGAGGAAGGGCAGGGGGAAATAAGATGCACAGTACTTTTTTACATAAACAAAACTTTTCCAAAATAACCAGCAGCTTAGCCCTCTGCCATCAAATCTGAACTGCAAGACAGGAGCTTTCCCCAGCTCTAAACCACACTGCTCAACCTCAGCAACTGCAGAAGGACAAAATGGAAGTAAACTGAAAATATACTTGGACACATTTTTTGGTAACCACTTCTGGTTTCACTCTCAGACCTCAGATTTCAGAAATGGAAGCACACAGACATCGTTATTTCTGAGATACCCACACATTTCAGTAACAGTCAGATCATAAATGATGAACAAGAATGACTTAAAAATAAACCAAAATTCATCAGTTGTATTCCAGGGAAGAACCAACACAATGCAGGCCTGGCCAGGAGCACCTTCCTTTGAAAAACAAGGAAAGACCCTCAAAGTCAGGACAACTCTTGCCAAGGCTCATCTCCAGCACAGATGGGTTAACCGAGTTAACATCACTAAACCCAGGAATATTTTTGGTATAGTGTCCCCTCCCCTGACCCCCTGAACAGAAGCCCAATGCTGGGGACTGCATCAAACAACAGAGTCCCAAATATTAAAGCAATTACAGTTAATAGAAATCCTTCGCTTTCTACGCCCCGGGCTGCTTCAGAAAGCACTGTAACAATTAGGAATAAAACATTACAAAGTTACCGAGACGAAAAGATGAAGTCTGATCTCTTTAGACTTTGAGGTACATTATCAGCAGTTGGGTTCTCAGTCTCCAGAGTTAAAAGCAGATCCACCCTGTGTGACTGAACGGCACACCAAGGTTCTTGGAAGACAATCCCGTTATCCCTACCGGCAGTGTCCGAGGGATTTGGCTCCACCTCCCTGCTCCGATGGGTCCCCAGTGCCAGGGCTCCCTTAGCTGGGCTGAACTGAGCAAACTTGGGGCGGGGGTGAAAACGAGTGGAGTGTATATAAATAATTCACAAACTGGTTTGTGCAAATTTTTTTTATTTCCACATTTATATCACAACGTGTCCACTTAAAGGACCAAATAGCAAAGTTGCTCCCTTCTGCATCCCAGGAACACAGAAGTCTAGTTACTGTACATTCACTAAGGCTCTTTGTTTTTGCAAATTGCGTTTATGATGGATATCCATAAGGCAAACAATATCTAAAGGAATGGTAACAAGTATATTTCCAGCATACAAACAGGCTTCCTTTTTCCCTCTCACAGTACAGTTACAAACTTGTAGCACCCTCATTACATTTAGATTCTAGAAAAGGTGATTTTTCTTTTTGTGGATTTTTTTTTTTGTCTTTTTGTTTTTTTTGTCTTTTTGTTTTTTACCTATAAGTTTGCAGGAAGGGAAAAGGAGGAAAAATATTTGGCTGGTGGTGGTGGGATCAAAAAATATCGTTAAACATCTAGTTTTTGCAGCATTTCTCAGAGACTGGATTTAAACTGAAACCAGACTAAAATATGTGGATGCCTATGGAATGTTGAGCTGAAGCTGGTGGCCCAGCCTGCAGTGCAACACCTGCTGTTTAAAACCCAATCTCCGTACCACATGACTCTTAAATAACGCAATCATGTTCAGAGATGTGATAGAAATAAAACTACAGTTTTTGCACATTGTCTCTCGAATACCTCACTGCCAAATAAAAACCCAAATCAAGTCAAATAAATAGATGCATATTTTGTTAAGGTAACTTCCACAATTTTTCTCTGTACCTGCCTGTAATAAGATTCCGGCATTCAGAAAGTGCTGGAAATCCTCTTCACTTCTTGGGGACTAACACTTTTTATAGCTGGCTCGCTATAGAGTTTTGAACTCAACTGATCAACCTTCGTATGCCTTCCTTTGCAATTGTTAGTAAACTGGTAGCAGCATTTCACAAAAGGAGAATTTAAAGGAACGAGCTGGAAAGGCCCAGCTCCCTCCCCCCCTCTGCTCGTGGGGCCTGTTTGTCCAGGACAGGAGGCTCTCTCCAGCTGGAAGTGGCATCGTGTCTGCCAGTTCTGCTAACTGCAGGTGTAAAAAGCGTGGTTAGCAGAACTGCTCTCAGTCTAGGCAGACGTAAGGCAGGATGTTCAATCTCCCATCATCCCCGTGTGGATCTAAGGATATGCACTGTGTCCAATCATACCAGTTACCCTGTGTGTCATAACAACCGTTCACGCCTGGCCAGTTGTGGTCACGTATTCTGTCGAGGTCATCGCCCGTGACCTCTCTGGTGACCCCAGGCAAGTCTGTAGGTTTGCTGTTAGGAGCTAGAACGTGAGTCTTTCTAGCCTCTTTTCTAGTGCTTTCCTCCTGCTTTAAATACTCAGACATGAAGTAGTGAGCTCCTGGAGTCTGTACTCCTGATGAAGAAAGCAAGCTACTCTGTCTGTTTAAATATGACTGAATGATTTCATTTCTGGACAACTCTTTCCAGTTCGTTTGTTCAAAGGGGCTTTGCAGGTTGGGTTTTTGCTCCTGCTTTTCCGTTTCTGTCCTGTGCTGTTCAGTAAGTGCAGGGATTTCTACCTGCAAAGGATCTTTCGGTGTTAAAGGTTTTATCTGTCCTGTCATGGGATCAAAAGTGAGTTTTCTCTCTTTTAACCTCACAGGTTTCACACCCCCTTCTGTCACGTGCCCATCCAAGTTGACTGTATAGTCTCTAGGTCGGTACCTTTTCTTCTTTTTGCTATCGGACCCTGAAGCAGCATCGTCACTGTCCATCCTGGAGGTGTCCTGCGGGAAGCCCGTGTGTGATTCCCCGGGGTGGGCTTTGCAGCCGGGAGCCGTGTGCTGCTGAAGTGTCCCTGCTGTGTGCCTGTGCTGGCCCTCGGGGGCTCCCTGCTGCTCCTGCCAGTGCTGCGCCGCCTCGGGGGCCGCCTGAGGAGGGAACTCCAGTCTCTTGGCTGGCATGGGAGGTGTGGATGGTTGCATCAGGGATGGAGGCGGCGATGGCACCTGTGCAGCGTCTGTGAACTGAGACCTCTGAGATGGACTGGGCATCGAATCCTTTGGTGAGTACGTGGTGTGCTGCCGAGCAAAAGTATCATGCCTAACGTTCCTGGGGCTAAAGGAGGAGCAGCGTGGGCTCTTGGGCTGGTGGGGGCCCGTGGCTTCTTCTGATTTATCATGCTGCTGAAGCACTGCAGTCTTTAGTAACGAGGAAGTGCTTGAAGGTTTTACAAGTCCTGGAGAACTGGTGTGAGGTTTTACAGCATTTACTGGGATCTTATTGTGTTTATCGTTTTCACTGAGATCTGTCCTGCTGCTTTCGGGCCCTGCGTGTAGGTTTACGTCTACAGGACTAGGAAAATTTTCAGGACTACCTCCAATTCCATTGGTTGGAGGGGGTGAAGAGTTTTGTAATACTTCATGACTAGCTTTGGAGACCTTTGGGGGAGGAGGGCCCTGATGCCCATCCCTGTGCTCACCTTTCCTTTTCCTATTTCCCAATTTCTCTGTTTTTGGAGAATTTAGTTTCTGGATATCGTTCCTGCTTTTCAGTTCGCTGATGGGCTTGGCGCCGGCCACAGCAGGAAGTTGTGAGTCTGGTTTGCAGTTGTGAGCACCTCCATTCGCTGATCCTGGCGGGTTGGGCAGCCCCCTTGGCACTGGCTCGTTCTGGGTCACGGGTTCTATCAACTTCTGCCAATTCCGCAACAATTTCTTGGCACGTTTGGCAAGTTCCTCATTGGATGTCTTCTTCCTCACCTCATTGATAAGCCTCCCGAGTCTGGTTTCCTACAAAGACAGACAAGGTGTTTAACAAACACGCATCATTCCAAGCAAAATTCTCAAGGAATGTTTCTGCTTTGTAATGCTCACCCCTGAGAAACACCTGGTTAAAAACACTAAAGATTGGAGTGTTGAATTAATCTTTTTGGAAAGGATTAGTCCAGTGCTCTGCCACGCAACACGAAACCAAATGTAGGTTTTGAGTCACGTTGTCTCTATTCCCTGGTAAAAGTAGGAGAGCTGAGAAAAACATCAGAAAGGAATTCTTTAATGAGAAAGAACCATAAGAATAAGGGTGCAGGTTCAGATTCGAGGGGAAATGCAGCACCCAAAGGTGTGTGTTTATCACAAGGGAAGTGTAAGATCTGCAGAGAGAGCCAAGAGAAAAGAATTCCAGGATCTTTGCCTGTTACAGTAACTCATTAACAATAAAAATCTCCATCTGACAAACCTGACTACCAGGTGTGAGTTGTGTCCTACCTTTTTCCTCCACCTCTCTCCTCTCCCTTCACTCCCCAGCCTCGTGGAAACGTATGAAAAAGCCATTTAAACAACATTCCCAGGGTGTCCCAAGGTGGTTTCATGAGCGGAAGGAAGTGTTTGATTGTTCCCAAAGCACATTTGAAAACAAAGAACTGTTCCACAAGTCAGATTTCTTAAGAAAAGTACTTCAAAGGAGAACACAGACCAGACTGTGAGAGAAATATGCAACCTGTTGTGATAGATATGTTGAAATACAGGTGGAGTTGTAATTAAGCAACAGTTAAAAGCAAGAACACCGCTAATTTCAATACAAAGAGTGAAAAAGAAATATATAATTCATCCATAAAACTTCTTTGGACTGTTTCTATGAGTGACCAGTGAGAGTTCAGCTCTCCCTACACCTGACCTCACCACAAATATCAGGCCTTGAAACCTGCTTAACTGAATTTAAGATTCATTTTACAGACCCAGAGCAACTCTATTTCAGATTTTAGGTGCTTGGTCACCAAATGTCTACAAAGGTGACCGGAACTGCAGGGTGATATTGCTGAGTGCAACAGAATTCATCAGTGGTGAGTGATGATTAATGTAGTGCCCTGCACAAACAGGAACTGTGCTGCCCAGAATACTGATCTGGGCCCAGAAAGGATCCCTGTGTTCAGCGAGATGTCGGAAGCAGCACGAGAGGGACAAAATAATATCTTAATTGTGAATCCTTTGCAATCCATCTATTGTTTCCAGAAAAGCTCCGATGGAAATTAGAAAGGCAGGAAAAAGTCCTTTTATACACATAAAAAAATCATGTTCAGAGGGTGACATACCTCAAGTGCCTCTTTGGTAATGGGATATTTCTCCAGGCTGGAGATCACTTCCAGCACTGCCACCATGTTATGGATCTGCAACAAGGAAGACAAAGTCACTTCATGTTTCATGTACTGGTCTTAGTTAACAAATGTAATTTAAGACCTTCCACTTTATAATTGCTGGAAGCATTAATCACAAACTGCTATCAGACTGTCTGGCTTTAGGGAGCTGATTGTTCAAGGAATAGGGACAAGGACACTTTTACTGACCTAGTTGGAAACTGCAGGAGCTGTAACAAACACACTCTTATGTAAAACCCAAGGAAACAGTGGCAATAAAACCACTAAAGTTCTGAGACCCCTCTGCAAAGCATCAATTAATTGTGCACAGCCTAACGGGAAACAAGTGCCAAGTGGAGCAGGAGCAGCATTGGAAATGTGGAGTTTAATCCTTCAGGCCCCACTGCAGATTCACCCAGGTCAGTGCTCTGCAGTTTCATTCCCAGTATCACTTCCTGCACTGCACACAGCAGGTCCCTCCTCGGGCTGGGGCTGTGCCCAGCAGGTGTCCCCAGCCCATCAGCTCCTCCAGCCACTCCACCACCCCTTGCTGGGGCTGTACTTGGGGAGGAGGAACTGCACAAATCCCCATCCATTCAAAAGTTGGGGATCAGGTTCTCTGATGGGCTGCACTGCATCCCCTGCACAGCTGGACATCCTGCACATCCTCAGCACACATGAGATTTTAATGGGTTCCATGAGAAACCACACACTACACGTTTTAGGGGCTTGGTTTAGGGGTAAACATGGCAGTGCTGAGTTGGACTCATTAATCCTGGAGAGCTTTTCCAACCCAAATGAGTTTGATCCCACACAGAGATCCTTGTTTCCATTACCTGATGTTAAGAGCACTGAAACCTGGAATTTCTAATTCACCTTTGGAGATAGATTTAGAAGATAAGCAAAGGAAAACTTGAATCACAGTCTCATTTATTGCTTAATTGCATTTGTGACTCAACTGGATGTGAAGTGCATGTGAGAAAAATCTCTCGGCAAGAACCTCTGCAGGGATCTCACATCATCCTGAAACCTCATCAGAGCATCATCATCATCATCACCAGGCAGCTCTGCCTCCCAGCCACACACTTCCCTGCATGACCCCTCATCTTAAAAACACTGACTCGTGTAAGAATTGGCTTTTCCAAGTCAGTTCTACCCCTCCACTAAGATACCACAGGGGCACCAAGAGCTGAAGTCTCTTCTCTTCAGAGAACCTTGGGCTCAGACCATGTTTTGTCCATCCTTGCAGGACTGTTTAGTGCTGGAGATACCTGGGTAACGCTGTCAGTGATAAAACACTTGTCCTGATTTCTTGATTCACTTTTATCAAACTTAAGTTTAAAGTCCATGCAGGCTTTGAATGATTCTAACTCCTATAGGGTGTAAAACCAAGTCCAGGCCAAAGATGAATTAATTTGTCCTGGTTCTTTCTTCACTCTGCAGATATTTAAAGCCCTACCATGAGGTCAGGCCTAGTAAAACTCTACTTAACCTTTAGAGCAGCAAGAGCACCTATTCTGACATATTTTAGATCTTATTTCACTTCAGTGCACTGACTTTTTTCCATGTTTCAACCCTTGCCCTGTCCTCAGTGCCCAGGAACGAGTTTAGCACCACAGTTTAAACAAGACTGATGATGGTTTTTAACAACGCCAGGGTTGGTTTTTTCACATTTTAGACCCAGAGCCCTTAGAACAGTTAAAGCTCAGTTAATTCTGGGAGTTTCCAGACTGATATTTTTAAACTTGCAAAACACAAAACACTCTTTCCCAACACATATTTTAGACTATGAATTACCAGGGTGAAAAAGGCTCTGTTGCACACACCATTAACTAGTACAATTATTTTTTGCAGTTACTGGTAATCCCCAAATATTCATTATCTAAATGAAGAACTGATGGCAAAAAAAGGGTCACTGGCCTATCAGAAGGTCAAGATGGGGAAAGTGATACATTCATGTGCACACACACCTACAGAAAGGTGAAACTGGCCAGGGAATTTCCAGTCACAGCTTTGCCTTTGTTCAATACCCCCAAACACACACCAGTGGATGTCCCAAATGCGAAACCACCTCGCAGGTCTGCACCAGGAACTGACAGGCTGTGACTTCCCTCCCTGCTCTGGGGGACACGTGGTGCCAATTAAGGACAGTGAAAGTGGCCTTGCACCCTCAGCTCCTGCTGGAACACAAACCACCCATTTTGGATTCCTCACACATTTGTAACCAATTGAGAACGTGCTGTCACAGAGCAACTGCTGAGCGGAGCACGAACATCTCACACTCCAGACAACTGCCAGCAGCTCCTCTCATTTTCCCTTTTTCTTTTTTGACCTGTAGGGAAGCTTGATTCTTTCAAAATAAATACATAAAATGTTCAAGCACGTTCAACAGCTTCTCCCCCCTTCCCCTTGTGTAGTTTTCTCAGAATGTTTCATCCAAAGTGCCATAAAGAGAAGCTTATAGTAAAAATCATATTAGCCTATTTTAAAATAACACAGACTATGAAATTTCCTGCGGTGTAGTTAAACACAGTGATGGAAACAAGAGGACCTCCCAAAACACCTCGAGTATCACCTATTCCATGAGAAAACACCCACAGGGATAACAGCAGCACACCCATCCTGCACACCAGTATCTTCACCTTAAACCAACTGTTACAATAAAATTCATACATTGTCACATAACCAGCGTGATACTAATGTTACAGAACCTGCCAGGACATCACCCTGCTTTGAGCAGCACCAAAAATGATAATTTATTAACACAAAGGGCTGCTGAAGAAGCTTACTGGGAACAGAACAGACAGGTAAAGTGCCGTGGAGCAGAGCAGGACAGGGAATTCAGCAGCCCCGCTCCCTTTGGACACTGAGCAGGGCTGTAACTGCCCAGGTCAGTGTCTCAGGAATTTCCATTTTACATTCTATGTGCCTTTGTCTGCTCACATTGCAACCCCTTAGTACCCCCAAAACAATTTCCAGGACCTTCATTTAGGAGCTTACAGCAAACAGCTCAAAATAATTGATAAGTAATTGATAGAGCGTTCCAAATTCTCCCTTGCTGCTCCCCTGTTGAGAGGACTGGCACACAGACTAATTCACTCAAAAGTTTACTGGAGAACATCTGCTTTAAGTCATCCACGATAATCCTTTCCAGCTAACCCTAATGACAGCCACACAAAACAAATCTTATTTATTCCATGCAAGGCTCCTTAAGTCATCCAGCCATTCAGCCATACTCTGGAGCTTACTATTGCTGAGATCTTTTCCAAGTTAAGCACTGAATGTTTGTACTCCAGCCTCAGACAAAAGCAGGGGTTTCTGAACTCTCAGGAAAAGATCAAGAAGCTTAATTTTCTTTTCTTAACTGCCATCCTAATCTTATTTCAGCATTTATAAACCAGGGCCAAGTCAGTGACTAATTTCAGGATGTTACACAGTTTAAAGGGGTTTTGGGGAAGGTTGAGGTACAGCTGTTCCCTCCCACCTCCACTTGCACTGCTGCCCTCCCCCCAAATCTGAAAGCAGCAGCAAGCTCAGCATCCATACAAGCTCTACCACCATTTCCAGGTGCTGGGATGTGTTTTCTGTGGGACCAGCACACTCCATGGGATGCTTTGATTCTCTTCCTTTGCTTACACACCAGCCCAGACCCCAAACACGACATGAGCACCCCCAAAACACCTTCCTGTCCTCCTGGGGAGTGCCTGGACACACAGCACAACCTGCACTCTCTCACTGCAGCCTGAAAAAACAAATGTTACAGAAACTATCTATTGCAGACACCCAGATAAAGCAACGATTTTCTTTTTTAAATATTTCACAGGGTGTTTCCAAAGATCTTCGCATGCCTGAGTAGACTGTGATAGATGACAAACCAGATCTGAGTTACCTGGAATAGAAGGAGCAGCATTTTCTGTGTAACATGAAAAACTCAATGCACAATTCCAAAAAAACCTTGCAGTGAAACTCCTCATGAGGATTTCTGTAGAAAGGCTCTTTTCAACCACAAAGTTCAGGTAACAGTGCTAAAAGGCATCATTTTATACAGTAACATCATCCTTCTGAGTCACATTAGTGCCTTCACAAGTTTCTAAAGGATATTTAAACTTGGCCTGGAGTCACCCATCACTGACAATCTTTTAAAACCAAATTGTAACACCATCATCCTCCTGAAATCACAGCTTACAACAATCACAGCCTGAACTCCACTGTGGGCATGGTGAACAGAGCACACAGGTATCACAGCACGCTGCTTTGGAGAGAATGTATTTGCCCTCATACTTAACCACTTCATCAGAATATCCATAAATACTCAAAATTTCGATGGTTTCAGAGAAAGTACTTCTGTAACAGTCCCACCTGTAGCACTAAAGCAGTTTGACAGAAGCAAGCAGAGAAGTGGAGACACTGTGGGAGACTGAACAGGTCTTTTTTCTTCCTACAAACACAAATCCAGGTGTCGATTGCCCAGCTGGAGGTTTCTGGTGGCAGTCAATACCAGCAGTAGGGTCCAGACAGAAGTTCACAGGAGCATTTGTACATTTTTTTGCCTTCCCCCTGCTCCAGGGCTGTGTATCTCCACAGGGAGTGCAGGAAAACATTCAAGAAAATCCCAGGCTCAAGGTCAGTATTGATGGAGAGGCCAGGGAGGCAGAGCTGATTCCCAAGGGGTGCAGTGCTGGCTCCAGCAGCGATGGCATCACTGGTGTTTCTTCTCTTGGAGCTCTCAGTGTCACCTGCAGCCCAACACCAGCTCCTGCCCCAGACTGGGGCCCCCCTCAGTGTCACATCTCGCCCCAACACTGCTTTTGTACAAAAGCTACTTCACTGCACAATAATCTAAAATATAAAATAAGAAGTGAGGAGAGAAAAGCTGCTATTCACAGAGGGCTTTATTTAAATGTGACAACAGAAATACAGCAGTGCAGAGTTTATTTAGCACTTTGTGTAGGAACTATGAGACACCAGACACTGACAATACACACCAACAACAGAAAATTGTAATGTCATTTGTTCAAAGGTACAGACCAAACACACCGAGTTAGAATTCAGGTTACAACCTGCTGGTATTTAGTTCAGTTCCCTGGCAGCTGATCTATTAACAGTTCCCCCTAGCCCCAGTGTGACACGATGTTGTCTAAAGATAGGGAACACGAGATACTATTCACAGACACAACATACCAAAAAGATGACCATGCACTACTTTGCTCACATTATCGAAAATGTCTGAAAGTCAGTTTGCCAAACAGAAGTCCAGTATTAACCAGTGCACAAAAGATATTCTTAAAGGTGGAGGCTGGTTTTCTAATAGTATTTAGTGAAACAGATCTTTAAACATGAAGGAATCAATGATTTGGGTTGAAAGTCTGGGAGAATCTTTTACGACAGAGAAATTCATATGGAGACCATGCTTTGGAAACTGCTCAGAAATTTGTGGTGCAAAACAAGGGGCAGAAGAAATGCTCCTTGAGTACCAAGAACAGTCCAAGGAGTGACCAGGCACAGAAGCATTATCCACAACTCCGGACTTAAAACTCCCAGGTCTACTTTAAAGAGTCAAACCAATCTGCATATATTTTATTCGTACTTAGGCTTTATTTAATGGCAAAGTAACATCATCCAGATACCTTCCTGTATATACTTTACAAAGCCAGGATCATCAAACAAGAGTAAGGTCAGATTCCAATAAAATTCCGCAGTGCAAAGAAACTGGTGGACCTGAAATATTTCCCCTGCTCCCTCCCGGCAGTGCCCACGCACATCCCTGAGCTGGGCAGACACCACAGCAGCCAAGAGAACGAGAGGAGCTTGCCAGCACAAAGCACAGTTTGCCCTGGCACTCACAAAGGGCCTCCAGACACAAACCCGCAGCAGCTGGGAGTGCCGTGAACGCTCCAGCTCTTCTCTGCATGGATCATTCCCAGTGAGGCACCCAAGACCCCTGGCACAGCAGGAACAGACTCCAGGCTGGGCCAAGGCAGGGGAAACCACCCAACAAAAGGAGCATCCACTGGAGGAGGATGGTACAAGAGGCAGTAAAACTGAGACCATGAAGACAAGACACACCCCCAGCTCCCTGCGCTTCAGGAAAAGGTCTTAAAGGCAAACAGAAAACAGCAACAGTGAAACACTTTTCTCCATTCACGTTTATTAGCCAATAACTAGAAGACATTTTTGTTACTACAGAGAGAAGTACCTGTCTGTCACCTTCAACAGTCACTAAACATTTTGTATAATACCATAGTGCCAACCCTGAGCTGCAGCCATACAGAGAAGATTCACTGCAACATGATCACCCCAACTTCTTTTTCCACACCCCACAACAAACCCACCTCATCAGACTGTGAAGCTGGACAAATAAAAGTTCATTAGCCTGATTTTTTTAAAGAGCCCAGCAGCTGAAGAAGCTACATGAAATACTATTCAATTGGTGAAAATTCCTGCTGAAGGAACAAAGCAAGAACCAGGGAGCACAACCCCAGGCAGCCACTGCCACTCTTGGTGGCATCTACCACAGCACACTGCAAGCAAGATCATTTAATGTTGTTTTCCACTCAATCCCAAGCTGTAAGGAATGGCAGAGGAATCCAATTCAGCTGGAATTACATCCTCATCTCAAGGCACAACAGTGCAAGAAGAACATACACGAAGAGGGAGTCAGAGGACAGCAGTGATAAAAGGTTTGAAAACATCGTTAATAACAAAGTTGTGAAATGAAAACTTCACACCGTATTGAAGAAATAGGAAAGAGACATATAAAGCTTGAAATAAGCCTTCCTATGCGTTATTAGTCACAATAAAGAAAATGTTAATCAACCGTTTTCATGCTCACTGGCCTAACCTGCAACAAGACAAATACTGATTGCATATAGAAATAACCAGTGAGCCACCAGTGCACTCAAATAATCTCTCCACAGTCTCCAGAGACACTCTGGAGGTCTAAGAACAGATTAGACATGTCCAGAAGGAGCTGTTTCATGAAGGTGATGGACCAAGTGAAGTCCCTTCTAGCCATGCCCCTACACCTGGGGAACAGACACTGAACCAGGAGCACAAACACATTGAAACTCCATTTCCATCTACTCCAAACTAGACTCAGAGCAGCAACTCAGAATAGTCCTCTCAAAAAGATCCATACAGATAACTCCAGGAAACAGCTTGTATTGTAAAGGACCTAAAAATTCAACACTTCCAACCTCACTGCCCCAGCACGGTGCTCCATGTAATCCCAAAAATCCCAAAAGAAATGCCCAAAGTTTATCTCCCCACTCAGGCTCTGTAGTTGCTCCCTGTCACCATTTCAGCCACCTCACACTCACCCTCACAGCCCCTCAATTCCTGCACTGGTGCTAAGCACACCCAACTAAGGTACAGTTTACTTGTCCACAGGATAATCATTTCTCCTCCTCTTCCCCCTGTACAGAAACTTCAGACAAATCTTGGTAGTTACTATTTATTATAAGCCATGAACTGAAGTCCAAAATTACTGCTTCAAAATTTAGAGAGCCATAAAATGAGGTTGCTGTGCAAGCAAAGTCACAGGGACAACTGGTCCTACTTCAACGAGACAGAAACGCAGTTGGATGATTATTCAGGCAGAATAATACAGAATATATAGAAAACCCAGCCCTAGAATGTGCCCCTTCTGATTCATCAGGATCTTGGTGCTTTCTGCTTAAGGAACTCACTGTTGGTCCCTCCCTGGGTTAAGGTAAGAGCACGGTGAGGTACCACAAGAGCTCTAAAGGCATTGTTTGACAGAACCATTCTGTGACCACCTGCTCCATCTTCATCCACCCCAGAGAACTGCTGAGCATTTAAAATCATGCAACAGGCCTTTAAGGACTTGATGAGAAGGGGCCCAGAGCTTTGTGAAGTTGTTAAATTTATTTTACCCATTCCTTAAGGTATCTACCCAGAGCTGTTAACACAGAGCAGTTTATATCTGAGTGCAATTCAGAAAGGCCCTACTAATGTCCCCACAAGACAGAATTAGCACTCTTTTTTTAAAAAAAGTAAAACCATTTATCACCATACCAGTGTACTTTAAATGCAGCAGGCCAACTTTTCTCAGATTTCTAGGGAAGTTTCTCAGCTGATTCCTTAAATGACAGAGGAGGCTGAGGTGAATACAATGTTGAATTCTTTGTGGAATGTATTAATTCATCACACTGAAGTGCAAGATGCTCATGTGACTGCTCATGAGAGTTTAGGCATGGTGTGTTTGTTCACAGAACCTGAGAAAAATAGTGTTACAAACTGGGAAAGTTCGTGGAGAAGTCACTGTATCCTTTCAACAACTGTTACCAATAGTGAATTCTCGTCAGCACACACCATAAACAAGTTTTATGGATATGGCAAAAAAATTGAAATCAATTTACACATCTCCTAGAATTACTGCTCTCCAAATTCTAGATTAAACACTGCTGCTGTCACCCACTTCCAAATACCTCTATTCTCTGAAGGCTGTGTCACCTCAGGACAATGTCACCTGTCAGGAGAGCAAAGCCCCCCAGTAATCCCTGGAGAATGTTTGGCCATTCCAGCCAGCGGCACAATCCTTAGCAGCTCCTTGGAAACAAAATGCCTTCTCTACCTTTGGCTGGGGAAAAAAGTCTTCCCTGAAGGAAGGTGAGCACGGAGCCTTCTCAGCTCAGGGTTTGTAAAAGCAGCTCCACTCCAGAGCCAGCTGCCCATTGTGGTCATGGCAGGACCAAGGAACCCAGCATTCATCTGCTTTTTTTAAATATTTAAACACAGAACATGGAATTGTGGAATCCCAGACTGGTTTGGGTTGGAAAGGACCTTAAAATCCACCTCATTCCACACCCCTGCCATGAGCAGGAACACCTTCCACTATCCCAGGCTGGTCCAACCTGGCCTTGAACACTTCCAGGGATGGCGCAGAACACTCAGGAAGCTTCAACCTGGCCTGGTTATTTCTAACCTAGTGGCAAAAAACTTCCCCATTTCCAGTTCAGAAAGCCCCAGCGAGGCTTAAGCCCCTTGGCAGCCTGTCTTGAAAAGTGCAGCAAAGAGAATACAAAGTCAAAACCCAAAAGGTCCTATTACAACAGACAAACTCTTCCTCACAAGACAATGGACACTGAGTTTTCCAGGATGCAGCCAGGCTCCTGAGCAGTGTGCTCAGCCCATGAGCTGCAGGTATTCACCTTCACAAAGAAATCTGAAACATCACCTCTTGCATCCTCTCCTCCACCTCACCATGCTCAATTCTATTGAACAATCAACTGTGACTTCTCCAAGGATTAAATACAATACTGAAGTATTTTTTCCTGGAACTTTCAGGATGACAAGTTCTACACAGACATTCCCTGTCCTTTCCTGCTGCAGTTGATTTACAGAGCACGAGGAGTGTTACGTACTGACCTGCTCAGAAAGTGATGGCTTGAGTTACACACATTCGTAGATGTGCTGGAAGCTTGTTCACCAAAGACAATTTATGACTGTGCACCATCACCCTGAGAAAACACCGTGTTCCTCTACCTTCCACAGCTCTACACTCCTTAAAAAAAAATCAAACCCTCCAGACCTGTACTATAACTGTGATACTCTGCAAGCTGATCCTGCATGGAAACTATGTGAGAAAGCAGCTCCACAGAAGCGCTGGCTGTCACTCTGAGACAAGACTTCCACCTCTGCACAGTCGTCTCCACAGCACCAAGTTTGAAAACACGCCCAGCTGAGCGTGTCCCTGAATCCCTTGGATGCAGGATCCCTCCTCCCCAGCTGCTGGGTTAGAAACCACTCTGTTCACTAAAACAGAACTAATTATGTTTTACTTCCAGTGACTCCTCAGCAGAAATTGCTACCACTGACTGTTTGGACATGCTGAAAATTGTACACTTTGATATTAACAATCACACTCAGGCACGCACTGCTGCCCTGTGAAAGACGTGCCCCTGAAAACACCAATTCGCTGCCGAGTTTTAGCAGATTGCACCTCAAATTAAAGCAATTTGCTGGCACTTAAATATTATTCCAAACACCAAAAGCATGAATTACCCACAGAAAGAGTAATTTAGCTGTTACAACGCTGAATAAACAAACCTACATTTACATTAAACTGAATGTGAGGTACTTACTTACCTTTACCTTAAATTATTTCTTTAAAGACCAAGTGTAAAAGTGGGGCCACATCCTATAGACCGAAGGAAGTATACTTGGAGTTATCACCAAGCACATAACTGCTGAGAAGAGATAGCAGCAAAATGTTATCAGCCAAAACAGACATGTTTTTTATGTAAGAAAACTACACTGACATTAATTTTAACTCCAGGCCTATATATATAAGAGTAACTATGCCTTAAAAGCAGTGCTTCTTGACTAACATCAAACTTCTGCAGCAGGCAGAATCGATTCCTCCTTCCCCTCTCCTGAAACTTTTGTGGTTCCTGAAAGAAAAAGAAACACTAATTGTCACCTGCTGCAGCTTCTTGAAGAAACTGGGAAAGGATCTCACAGGGAAAAAAGCTTCAGCTGCAGTGGAGCTACTTTGATCAGGAGCCAAAGGTGCCAGAATGACAGTGCTGTTGTGTCATGTGGCCACAGCAAAACCCTGAAGAGAGGTGACCACGCACATCTCACCACCCCTAAACCGGGCTCACCCTCAGCTTACTGGACAAATCCTCCCTAAAAAGACAAATTGGAATTCCCAGCCCAGACCCAGGGTTCTGAAACACAGCCTAAGCTGGAAGTCTTCCTATTTCCTAAGACACAGGTTGGGTCCCTCTCCATGCGGGAACTTTGGAATGTTTGTTTCCCTCTTGCCCCTGCTGGTGTCAGGCTGCAATGCCTTGGCAGCAGGAGCTGATCCAGCTGGATCCCATGCCCATCCCATCCCAGCTCCAGCCCTGCCAGGATGACCTGCTCAGCTCCCTGCTCTCTTGGCTTCAAGGTGTGCCAAGGTGCACTCAAATGGCCTCACACAGGATCCAGAACATCCCCAGTCACAGCAACTCAGGAAGCACCAGCCACAGGTCCTCTGCTGCCTGGGAAGTTTGTTCCAGCACATCTCTCCTGGAAGGACCCTCACCTTGCACACCAGCTGTCTGTTCCAAGCTGTGCCTCGTGGTGACTGCTGGAGGTTATTCCCCATATTTATACTACCTACAAAAAGTTGGTTCTTCCACTGAGGAGCTGTTTCACGGATACACCAATAAAAATGTGTTAATGAATTATTTCCCTGCAGCCTCTGAGCATTCAGAGTATTCATTTCCCACCAAGGGCCCACGTACAGCACATGCAGATGGGTGCTTGCTGCAAAGTTTTATCATCTGGATTTAAAAAGTTCTTTAATGATCCCCTATGATGACCCACTCTGACAATGTGAGGGGGCTCAGGCTGCTCTAGGATAGCCTGAGCTGCCACCACCCCACTGTCACCTCTCCCTGCCACACAATTCCCCAACTCTGTGCCAGAACTGCCATTTCTGAGCCCAGGAGGAGCTGGGGCAAGGAAAGGGGTCCCTGAGGAGCCCCTGTTCAGGTAGGGTTTGGCCAGGTGAGTTCCTTGGTTGGATCAGCACAGGGAGGGAACAAGAACAGCTTGAGGGGGGCACATGATGGGGATCCCAGCAGCTCTCCCAGCTCCACTGACAGCTTCAGCTGGTGTAAGCACAGGGGGTTAGGCCAAATCAATCCAATTTTTGATAATTTGGAGCACTGTCCACACAGCCTTCAGTGGAAGGTGGTGGTTTACTCTTGAGTTGCAGAGTTACAACTCAGGAGCATCCTCCTGGCTGGCTGTGAAGATGTTTCCCAGCAGTTATTCCAGGACACATGCAGAGCCCCTGTGTTGCTGCATGCCCCCAAACACAGGGTAATTCCAGACATCTGTGAACCACGCACAAGTGACAAGAACAAAAAAGGCTCTGCAAGTGAAACTTGACCATAAGGCAGCCACTGTCACCTCAAAAAACCCAGACAGGCGTGGTTAACTTTTCCAGGTGACAACACCTCCTTCCTGCCAGGTCCCAAGGCAGCAGGGAAGCACCCAGGAAGCAGCAACATTCCACTCCTCATGGAATCACAGACTGGGCTGGGTTGGAAGGGATCTTAAAGCCCATCCCATTCCCCACCCCTGCCATGGGCAGGGACACCTTCCACTATACCAGATTGCCCCAAGCCCTGTTCAACCTGACCTTGGACACTGCCAGGGATCCAGGGACAGCCACAGCTGCTTTGGGCAACCTGTGCCAGGGCCTCCCCACCCTCACAGGGGGCTGTTCCTTTCTGCTTCCAAACTCATTTAAACACTTTAAGACCCAATTCTGCTGCCAGAACTATTTGTGATGCACCAGAAATTTTATCAAATAATTGAGCTACATCAAAAACTACCTGGGAAAAGATCTATATATTGCCTTTTTTCTTCTTTAAATCCTGATCAATTCCTCGGTTCAATTCACCACATGATCCTGCACACATAAAATGGGTGTGTGTAGCAGGAATAAGAAGTGGGTGTTATTTAAATTGTCACTGCTGCTGAAACAAACACTCAAATTAGAGCTTCAGAGCAAATGACTACTGCCATCATCACTGCAACCTGGGGAGTTTCAAGGAATTAACAACTGAAAAGCAGTTTGCCATTCCCCTTGCTTTGACCCCTCAATTCAAACTCTCTGATATTTCTGTTCACTCAGATTTTGTCTTAGCATGCTCAAAGTTCAGAATGGTCTCACTCTTACAAGGGGCACTGTACAAATTAAAAGTTTTTAAACCTCCAGCCTCCCAACCCCTCTCAAGTAACAGCCTGCGCTGCCACCAAGCCAAACAAGCTTTTTTGGAAAAAGTGGACAAGCAAACTTCAAAGCAAGGCCAAAAAACCAACTATTCCATCACCCTGACACAGTGAATTCAAGTGAATCCAAGTGTTTGTAATAAAGAGCACAAGAAACACAGATCTCATTTAAAGTTATTATAAAAACCCATAACACAGTGGGACTCTCTATATCAGGCCCAAATCTTTATTTGGAACTCAAGACTGACATGATAACAACACTTTAGACCTTGTACATTAGGAAATGCTCCCCAACCCCCTGCATTTTGTCACACACCTGGAACAACCTGCTGCCTTCACACACAAAATGTGAGACTGCTCGAAACGAGATGAGCTGCAAGTGAGCAAAGGGACAAAGAGGGTAAGAGGTACAACAGGTTCTCTGCACCTCCCTCAAAACTGCTAAGCTCATTAGGGCTCGCAGTAAAGGATAAAGCTCAAGCAAGAGCCATTCCTAGTCTACTTTCGCCCACACGTAACACTTCCTGCATCCAAAGAAATCACTGAGACCCTCAGGAG